>CM022665.1:6573975-6976475 GCA_012295275.1 Chrysomallon squamiferum | reverse complement strand
ACATATTATATATATGCATTTCTTTTTATTACTTAGTCAGTATACAAGATTTCCTTTTACTAACACTAGCCCACAAGGCTCATAATTATCCCGTCTATTCATGTCAGTTTGAGAAAAATTAAATGTGTTTAAAAATAGGAGACCCAGTCTTACTAAACATTTTTTACTAACCACGAAATAGTTATTTGATTTATTGCAGAATTTAAAATCGCGTCTTTTCTTAATATCGATATTTTAAAAAGTGTTTTAAACACATTTTCACTGAAATGTTTTCTTAATATACACACTGATTGTACAGGCAGGACACACTTACGCACCATTTCTTTCAAATTGTTCTCATTGTTCTTTATTATTTCATCTTAAAATGATGGTGGTATAAGTTTCTTTTTACTTCTTTTTTTAAAATTAAGACAACACTTTCTAAAAAAATTAATAATCTGCAGATATAAACAAAATCTAAAGCTGGCCTTATTTTTTCTTAAGAGAAGTAACATCATAGATATGAATGAATGTATGTATGTATATATGTGTGTGTGTTTGTGTGTCTCTGTGTTTGTGTTATATTATTAATATATGTCTATATTATTAAAAAAGATGGATTATAATTTTTAGGACTTGAAATCCAATTCCCATTTAAGGTTAAACTAGTTTATCTTTATTACACATCATCTGCTCAAACTGATACCAACATATTTTTTTTTTTGAAATGTAAAACAGCATTTTTGTAATTATGAGTAGGGAGCCTGTCTTTACCAACTATGTGAAATAGAGAATAAATGTTAAAATGCTTCAACAGATCAAGGTTTTGTGCATTAATAAGCAACCAAAATGTTGGTTAACTTTGGGGTTTTTTGGCTGCAAATTTAATTTATCTTTATTGTATTAATTTTGTTTTATATTTAACAAAATAGTTTTAAAAAAATAAATGTAACCCTTACTTTCAATTACTGAATTATTAAGCGGTACAACTCAGTGCTATATATATATATATATATATATCTGTATGTATACACACATATATAGTTGTTTTTTTTCCAATAGATTTTCCATTATGATCTGAAGTACTGATATAAATATGTCATTACTGGCTATTGTTGACTGTTCATGTACAAAGCACTGTTACCAACATATTGTTTAGTGAACAAAACCCAGTTATAAATTATGATATGCCTACACTAAATTCTGTAGGTATTCAGTTCAGTAAAATGGAATGACATTTCTCTAACACTAGATTTATGTTTATTTTTAACATTTTAAGTTTTAGATAATAGGGCAAAAGGAATATTTCTTTCCATTAAAGTTACCAGAATACTTTCTGAATGTAGTAAAACTATTTTATAACAGGTAACTCTATCACTAAACTGTACATAAACAGTTACATTACAAAATATTGTGCTATACAAGTTTAAAAAATAATTAAAATAAAATTATAAGAGAAAAAACACCTTTTTAAAATTAGTAATTTATTGAAAAGAAATAATGTCCACAGATTTAAATGCAAAATGTGTTTTTCTAAATATTCATTTCATATTGATTGAAACATATGGACTTGCTTGCAGTTTTGACTTGAGTTTTAGTTATATTTGTTTTTTTCACTCGTGTCTAAAATTAGTATTGCAAAAACATCTGGTTTAGAACAGTAATTTAAATACATTCTATATAATCAATCTAGCATAAAGTAAACAATAACTGTTTATAATAATGGCAATATTTGCATGTTTTAATTTTAATACTGGGAGTGTCAGTGTATTTGTTTTTTGACAGCTGTTACTGTTATTTAATACAACCACTATAAACAGCTGTAAGAAATGAATACAGAATTTTGAAAACTGATGGTATTATTATTTATAGCAATACATTTTTATCACAGAATATAATTCTTAAAATTTATGGCATTTTAATTTCAATATTTTAATTATACATTTACAAAATCAGAAGAAACTACTTCCATCAACTATATTTTGGAAATGTTTTTATTAAATACAGTATAATAATGACAGTAATAAAAATGTGCAAAAACCAAGGATGCATATCACTATAAACATGACAACAAAACTATGTAAACCAATGCACATTTTATTTCTTTCAAACACTGAACTGAAAGAATAACTTACAGAGATATCACTAACATAAAAACAACAAAATCAGGACCTATGTCCATAAATAGAATTAAAAAGTAAAAAGAGAAATGTCTAAAAGATGTAAATGACTTCATTAATAATATTGCACAACCAAGTAGGGAAAAAATATGTGAATAAAATAAGATTAAAAGTAAAAAATTCTCCTGTACATCAAATACCATTATATATGAACAAATGTATGCTATTATTTTATTAAATAGTTTTATAGTAAATATGACAGAAAAAAAAAGGTAAATATTTTACATTGAGTTTCTATTCAAAATAAAGTTTTACTCATTAAATTAGGACATCCAAATATCAGATGCTTATTGTAAAATAAAATAAGGTTTAACAATGACTCCAACAAGTAAAATTTGAAAGAAATCGCAACAAAGAGCACCATTACATTATGGATTTCATGAACAGTTATATTTTGATGCTGGCTCATTGTTAAAGATATGTTGTAATCAGTCAAGTACCTGTGTAATTTTACAATAATGTTATGAGAGATAGAAAATGTATGAAGTAACAACAACAGTTAGAAAACTGTAACAAAAACATCTAAGACACTCAAAATAACAATATTCACTGGTCAAATAAAAATTAGGTAAAATAATTTGTAAAGAAAGCATAACATTTTATACAAATTTATATCAGTAGGTCACAAGAATAAAACTTATTTTTGTTGTTTGAACACATTTTAGAACTCGTGAGACATTTTGTTTGCTATTGTTCATTATCACACCTATGTCATGCATCTTGATCACTTTTAAACAAATGCTTCTTGCACTGTGCACTATTTTTAATTAATACTGAAAGGTTTTTACTCAAATGCAAAACTAGAACTGTAATTTCATGCCCATGTAAACGACTAATCATATTTATAATCTAAAGTGGTTGTGAAGTTAATTAGAAAATAAAAATCAGAAAGGAAAACAAACCATAATAACTAAAATGCAGTAGAGAGTCATTCTGTTATTTGGTCTTTTATATTATAAAGAATTAAAATGACAAATCACAATGAAATAGGTGTGGCATGCTCTAATCATTCTATACTGAACTGTGTAGATATTTTAAAAAAAAAAATTTGGATTCACTTTTCGTCCATTTTATCATTTTTGTCAGATGTTTGTTTTATAATTAATGAATTTACAAACATCTTACATAAAATACAAGCTACTTCTTGTCTGTACACACAATTTTTTTTAATCTAAGAATTAAATGCACATTATGATATCGGTAATAACTGACTACACTGAATTATAAATTATGAATTACATAATATATATTATCTAACGTTATAGAGAAAAAATAAGAAAGAAAAAAATGCATACATTAACTGGTTCTAAAATAAATAGGATGATAAACTTGAGTTGACTATTTGGAAATAAATTAAACTGCAGATTGTCTGTAGATGTTACCAGTCTTTGGATTTAATGGATAAAGAAAGTGGTCCTCTGCTTCTTGGCTCTCACCTCCAAGAATTCCTTCAAATTATTATACATTAACATTCACATTTAGTATCATTAACTACATACATAATATAGTAATCATATAAATACATTCTTTTTCAAATATTCAACAGCATAATCAGAAAGAAAATATTTCACACAAAAACATTCCTGTACTTAATATATGTCTTGCTTTTCTATCGCTGTATTTATTTTTCTGATCTCAATAAAATGGATAACTACATCAAGCTTAACTGGTATTAAAACTGATAAAAAGATGTCAACATGTCAAATAAATGTTTGTGTAGTTTTTCTTAAAGATCATATATATATATTATGTAAATGTAATAAATATATATCAAATTAATTTGATAAATGAACATATAAATTTAGATAATGGCAAATTAAATATTGTAAAAAGTATTAAACCAAAAACAGGTATAATAAAACATATATACATTTAAACAATCTACTTCCTGCTGGAAATTAGTTTTATAATAAATGTTAATAACACTGTTGCATAAGAACAGATAACACAAAAACTAAAATTTAATCTGATATTTGCAGTAGACCAACATGTAATGTACATATACTTTCTTTCAGTTATTGACCTTTTCTTTTCTTAAAAAAAAAACCACACAAAATATTAACATCTAAAATAAATAATATATGCACATTTGCCCATTAAATTGACAAAATTAAAAAATATATATATATATATATAAAAAAAAATTAATTTAAAAAAAGAGTTAAACTTGTAACCCTACTAAATATATTAAATGTATAAAGTAGCAAAGATACTTTAAGTACTGTAGTGTTGAAAATAAAAAGGTATTTTTATATGAAATACATATCATATTAGCAAAACAATCGGAACTTTTTTTTTTTTTTTTTTTTTTTTTTTTTAAATGAAGCAGAATCAACCATTCTAAAACACCACCTTTCTCAAAAGTAATCTAGTAAATAAATTATATCAATCAGTCAAAAAAACCACCCAAAATGGGTCATAGTTAACAAAAAGTATGTTTGAGTACAATGCTACTGAACACAAAGACTAGAGTTAAACATCATTTCACATCCTGTCATGCATCTACTTTAGCAAATATCATCTGACATTTTCATTTTGAAAAAAGATAAAATATTAATGAATGTTCAGATAACACAGTACATAAAGGCTAAATTAATTCCTGGTAATTTGTAATTTACCAGTATGTATATAATAAGAACTGTACAGAGCTATAACAAAATATCTCACAGTACACCATTTAATTAACAACTGAATAAAAATGTAAGAAAACAATAATATCAATCAAAATATGCCATTCACAATTTCAAGATAAATTAAATATTTAATCCTTTATATGTTACAGACATGTTTTACACAGATCTTCATACTTCCTTCTTATTTTTGAAGAGGGTAAATATTTATCATTAAATTTTTGTGAAAATTGATTTTCTTGATATTTAATATTAACAGGTTATCTGTATAACTACATTTGTTTAATTATAATGGTCCATAAATATTTCTAAATACTTGGTCATTTAAAAATATGACTTACTTATGTACTGTAAACAAAAGTAAAACTCCAGATGTATTAAATAAAGACATTAATTTGATTCATTTTAATTTATGAGATTCAGTTTTATCAAACAAATATATTGATACTCAAAACAACATAATGATAGAATATCTATCTACAAGAAAAGTAACTTAAAAATGCTTAATTTTTCATCATCAAATTTACTATTTCAGAAATTAATATAATAAGGTATAAAACAGAAAATACCAGAAGATTTAATAGCAAAGGCAATTTCTCCAATATGGATGCCCATGATCACATGTGTTTGCAGATAAAAATCTTCATGCTTGAGACGTTAAAAGGATTTCTTAGCTCTGCCAACATATGTAGATACTTAGATATGATTCTTCATAGATCTGCAGATGATAATAAATGAAAAATCTGAAACAAAAGAATGCATAAAAATGATAAATTAATTTATATTTCATTAAGAAATCTTTACAAAATTAAAAAAGAATGCTTAATGAAATGTGCGCATTTTATTATTGATGGTATTTAATGCATCAGCCAAACGTTTTTTGTGTCAATACGAGAACGATAGTCATACTCAATACTCATACTCATACTCATAGTCAGTCATAATCATGATAATGATAATGAAAATTCCTGCCACACCCTTTCCCTTAATTATTCAATTTATTAGTTACGTATTGCCTGTAATGTTTGCACGTACGTGATCATAATTTTACCATTTAAATATTTAAGAATAATAATACAAACCTTGCTTTTGGCTTGCTCTCAAAGTCCGATCAACCTGTTCCAGCTGATGTTGCACTGACATTCTGAACGGCGAGTGCTGGACTTTCCGTGTTTACCAGTCCACCCATACCAGTTGTTGATCGTGGTGCAGTAGACGGCAGTTTCAGTTCTGGTTTCCAGATTAAACTGTAGTAAGTTGCCAAGACAATTGCTGCTAATGAAACGGCCAGAACATATGCTAAAACTGTAGCCAGACGAACCCACTTTTTATTTGTTTTTGCAGCCATTTTGTGCTTGTTTTTCTCCACTGTGAATGTGGAGGGTGTGCTTTTCGAGACATTTTGGGCGGCTTTACTTCTGAAGTTTGTACCTCCATCTTCTTTATCCATTTTGAACTTGTATCAAATGTTACAGAAAATTCTAGACAGAAATTTCTTGCCGCAAGGTTACAACGGAACACGATAGAAAACCACACCTTGTAATAAACACAAACGCCCTCTTTTCTTACATTTGAGTTGAAGGGCATTAACTCTTACATTATTCCATAATTTATTATTTCTATTTTTTTAACACAGGTCTGATAGTTTTTCATTTTTCTATTTTTTCTTTTAAATGGAGAGGATCCGTTTTAGAAACATTAATTTTAATCATAACAAAAATAATATCAACTTTTTAAAAGTACTGATGAAACAGAATTTTTGAAATTTTCATTATTATTATATTTGTTTTTGTTATATATTTTGAATATATTTATTATTATAAAAAAATGGAAGATAAAGAAAAACAGTTTTATTTTATAATGTATAGAGCACCTTTTTAAATCTTCTGGGTTATAATGTACCACAAATGTTGATAATGATCATATTCATGTCATGGACTATCATTCTTCCAATCAGAGCAAGAAATCTTGTCTATGAATTTTCCCATTGACAGCAATATACATTTCTGTAGGAAAATAACAAAAACAACACCACCACTTTCATTTGTATCAAAAATCATTATAATTCTAAATGACTTTTGATGACATGACTTTTATTATTAATGAAGTTACAACGATAAAACAACTACAATAAATGTAAAAAATAATTACTATTATTTTAGATATTATTTTTATAAAAATTATATCTTTTCATTACAACAAAATAGTGTGTTAAGAGAAACTCACTAACAACATGTTTATAAATTTTAAAATATGTATTATTAAAATATTTCTATTATTCACAAATATAATTATTAAAGAACAAGAGAAATGACAACAATGTAACAAAATAATAGTACTGCATAGATTATGTGGAATTCGTACCTGAAATATATAACTAATCTTAAAATAAATGTGATTTAAATGTTCTCAGAGTAGGATGCAAAAACAAGATGAAATAGTTTGCTGCACAGAGAGAATGTTCAATTAGGAGTTCAAAGAAAAATATTTGTTATTTTCAAGATGTTCGACATTACAGAAATTTTTAACATTAATATAATTAATTTTATAGTAATTAAATCAACAATAAGTTTGTTTTATCTTTTATTTAAAAATGAATTAAATGTTTGTTCAAAATAATGAAACAGCATAAATTCTTAAATTTTTAAAGTCTTCTGATCTAATCTTTGTTTGAATTCCTTGGCTTAACATGAATATAAAAACATCTTTGTAATCTCTTCTCAACTCATTTTGTAGACCATTTAGCAAAACCTTTCTTTATAATCATAATCATTTTACATTTTCTGATTTAGGAAATTAAATTCAACCACAAAACAAATCAAACAATGAACAACTGTTAAAAAATATTTTCAAATTCAGAACAGATTTACTAGTTGTATAATTTGAAATGATTGTTTCTGGAAAAACATATGCTAATATTAAAATAAAACAATCAAATAACAAACTGATGAAGATTTACAATGGCTGTTACTTTCATTTTAAATTCACATTTAAAACTGAAAAGCTACAAATCATTTTACTCAATTTAAAAATAAAAATCATTCTAGATACACAAAATAATTTTTGTTTTTAATTATAAATGTCTTAATATCACACAGAATAAATGTTATGACAACTGAACAAACATTAAAATAAACTATGTACAAAATTCTGATAAAAACGTCAGTGTGTAACAGCAAAAAACAGTTTGTGTCTTTACAGAATGAATGGAATAAGAGCCATCCTTGATTTAGGGTAACCTTCAAACTTTTGTTTGTACCATCTACAATAAAATAAATATAACAAGTCCCAATTTAATTATATATTAAATTTAATTTACAATACATTATGGCGATATTTTTAACTTATCTTTAATATTGCTATGCTTTGAACTGATAAATTCACACACACACACACACACATTTTTTCATTGTGAATAAAGAATGTTATTAAAGATATCTTTATACAGTGTATGTTGCTTTGTAATACAGCCTTTAATGTTTTTTGTTTTTGTGTTTATAATAAATGATAAATAAACTTTAATTAATGGATTAACAGACTCATAACATAAATAAAATTACCTGTGGTGTTGACAAGCTCTTGGGCCTATATTACAAGATGTAAATATAGCATAGGCCACTGCTGGTACAGACCAGTTTGCCAGGGCAAATCCCCACCATTCCAACATCTCTCCAAAGAAGTTGGCACCAGAAACATATTCAAATAAACCACCTGCAAAAATAAACTATACATGTAAACTGTAAAAGAAATTATTTTCCAAAAGTGTTTATGTTCTTTATTCTGAAACCATTTTTTTTTTTTTTTTTTTAATGAATGTGACAGCTTATCCTATTAATCTTTTGTCTATTAAATTATAACAAAATCTAAATTAACATTTCTTCATATAAATTCAAGTAGTTATTTTCACAGAATAAGTAACTGTCTCTTGATGTTTGTATAAACAAATCTTATTTATAATAATAATAAAGATTCATTGAAAAGGATTTACCATCAGGAATTTTGTAGCCATTTTCTCCTTCCTTCCTGAGATTTCTTAGAATGGAATCTGAGTGAATGTTGATGCCCATTCCAATAATAAAAATTATCACACCTTGAAAATACAATTAACAAAATTTTAATGACATAAAAAAAAAAAAAAAAAAAAAAATAATATATATATGTGTGTGTGTGTGTGTGTAACCCATCCATTGACATTTTCCCCACTTAATCTAAAAACTGTTACTATTGATGCCCAAGGGATCTCCAAATATATTGCAGTTTTATTGTTCATTTTTCTTTGAATAATTTCAAAATGCCCTGATTTCACCTATATATTTTTTTGATTTTGTATAAATATTTTTCTTGAGAAAAAGACAACTCATGTGGTGACATACATTCAACTGAAGCTAAAGTAAACTGCTACTAAATTTGGATTTAACATGAACAAGATGGCATATTTCCAAGGAATGGATTAACTTCATTTTTTTTAAGTGGACAGGAAAATGGGTATAACAGATATAACTGAAGCTCGTTTGACACAATACATTTAAAAATCACCTCACCTAAACCAAAATGAAAACTGTAAACTTCATCTGGTCCAAATTCAGTCCATCGCAATAAATAAGCAATCTGTATATAAGAATTAATAATACAGAAAGAAATAGCAGAAACAAATGTCAGGAATGGTGTTGGCTTCCCTCCTTTAATTAACAAAGGATAGATTAAAGATCTGGAGAGAAAAAAAAAATGTTCATAAGTATATATTCATATTCAGTCAAGTAAATTTTCAGTAACATTAATAATTTGAAATAATTAAAGTTAGCAGTTTATAAAGTTCTAAGGATATATACAAAATCGGGATGAAAAAACTAAATGCATTCGTAAGATAAATTATGATGTGTTGTTACATGAATGCTTCAAAAGTATTAACTAATATAGTAATAAAAATGGATGCATTCTGAAAGACAGTTCATTTGAATATAATATAACAGAATGAATTTAAATTTGCTTAAAATTACTGAAAACTATAAATCTGTTAGGAATAGGATATTAATGTTTAATAAATATCCAAACATTTACATATTTACCTATGAACATAGTGTATAAAGAAGAGACCAATAAGTATTTTATTAGGCAAGAACTGAATCTGTGGACAATTTGTAAACAAAATTAGATATGCTGGTAATATCAAACATGGTAATTCTTGAAGAATCCATGCCAATTTGGCATTCACTGGAAACCCCCAGTCACTGGTTCCGTATCGACCATAGGGAGAATGAATAAACTGTAAAGCCAAAGCAACAAAAATTCCAAAACTAATAATTGTGTACGAGATGAAATGTATCAAGTGTCTTTCTGATCCACCAGACTGTTGAATGATTAAAACTTGAATCTCATCCAGAAAGCCCATTTTGTCAAGTTTCTGAAAATACAGTTTGGTTAAAATACATCTATAGTACATTAAATTCACATAAAACTGTTAGATACACAAGTTTCAACTTTTCCACTATAAAAACATTTTTTTTTTTACAAAGCACAATTACATTCTGAAATATGTGAAGTTATTAAAATCAGGAATTCTTTAAAAATAGCAGAAAAAAGGTTAATATTTTTAAATTGCTTTTTTATTTTTTTTTTAATGGACACCTGCATAATAAACTCTTTTTGTCTTAAAGCTACTTTTAAAGAGTGCTGTAATTTGTGAGCAAGAAAGGTACTTGGAGAAACTGCTCATTGCTATTTCAATTACAGTATATATCATTTTAGTGTTCCTTACAACTGCTGATGTTTTTTTATGTAAACTTAAAATTCAAAAAAGTAAAATATAATTTAAAAATTCCAATTTTGTTTTTATGAATAATAATAATAATAATAATAATAATAATAATAATAATTTTTAAAAAGTTTATAAAAAAATTAGAATTCAGATAATTACTAATTTTAAGTATGAATATTTAAAATAAAAAATTAGCCCTTTAAAAAAGACATTTGCTTCGAATATCTTCTAACACAGTTTTTTTTGTGCAAAACCATAACATTTAATCTACAGATAATACTTTTTTTTTCTTCTGATTTTAACTTAAACGCGAAGTCAGTAAAAGAAAATCAT
Source organism: Chrysomallon squamiferum (assembly GCA_012295275.1). Lineage (NCBI taxonomy): Eukaryota > Metazoa > Mollusca > Gastropoda > Neomphalida > Peltospiridae > Chrysomallon > Chrysomallon squamiferum. The sequence continues at coordinate 6,965,598 of CM022665.1, read as the reverse complement.
GGGCGTACTGGTACTCTGGTTGAGGTAGGGGAGCAGTGAGGGGTCAGTTTGACCAACTTTTTTAATAAAAAGTTATTTTTAATTTTATTATTATTATTATTATTATTATTATTATTATTTATCTGTCGACGACACAAATAACATAATATGCAACTTTAAAAAAATATAAATTGTTTTCTTGTTTTTTTTCCGAATTTATCAAGACAGTTGCCTCGTTGGTCCATGAGTCGTACGCCCATGAAGAATATAAAACATCAACAATGTATCTCAGTGAAAGAAAGAAAGAAAGAAAAGAGTAACGGAAAACCAAACAATCAGTCGAACGCAGACAACAAAAACGCCAAAGCCTGTAACTCTTCTAAATAAAAAACAAGAAAAAGTTTCAAATTCCGTTTTAGTGAAATAGATTTTATTTTATGAAGTAAACTGTCAGCATTTAAATGGCAGTGATTTTAGAAACATCGCTTGGTGATATAACCATAGACCTTTACACCGATGAAAGACCCCGATGTAAGTAGTATGTGTAGTTTTAGGGAACTGTTTTATAATTATAGATTACAATCTGATCTTAGCTGATTTCGTTGTGATACATTTATCGGATACTTAAAAAAAATAATAAGCATTTTTATTTATTTAAAATTAGTATATACTCTTTGTTATGTAGGTTATCATAATTAACAATAACAGTATTGTATTGACATTTTTTTTTCTTTTCTAATGGTGTAGTGACTGACAATTGACAGTAAATCTGGTAGCAATGATTCGAATGAATACAGAATAAACACGGTTTTTTTTTATTCCCCCCCCCACAAAGACATTTAATATTTTGCCATTTTCAGCAGGTTACCTAATAAAAATTCTGATTAGACTTGATTTCTTCATCAGCTGAATATGTATCAGTGTGGATATTTAACTTACCTTTTAATTACTTAATAAATTATTTGTATCTTTATTTACTGTTTATTACTATTAATTTTTTTTTAAATGTATTTATTTATTATTATTATTTTTTTTTTTTTTTTCAGGTTGCCTAAATTTTTTAAAACTCTGCAAGATGAAGTACTACAACTTTTGTCTATTTCATTCAATACAGGTAACATAAGTTGATTCTTATAATTTAGTTTGTTTTTCCATTGATCATAATTTATCACTAGATAGAGATGTACTTATGATATTTATCAGTATTTCTTTCAAACTCACAAAAACATGACATTCCACTGAATTTGATCAAATTGACCCTTCAGTGCCCCCTCCCTCAACCAGAGAATCAGTACGCCCATGAAGATCTTTTACTGACTTTGCACAACATTATCTTATCTATACTTATTTTTAATTTTTTTAGAAACCATAAATTATTAATGATGATTCCTTCTCAGTTATCAAAACATACATTTTTAATGTTAAAAGGTATCTTCTGTGTTTACAGCGGAATTTGGTAGCTCAAACCGGTGATCCAACAGGCACTGGGAGAGGTGGTGAATCTGTTTTTGCGTAAGTTTAAAGTATTTTTTGTCTTTTTTCTCCTAATAAGGTACATACTGAAAAATGATTTTTAAATGTAATTATAGATCATATCATTTCATCATCCACTTGGAGAGATAAAATATAAACTCTTGTAAAAAAAATATTTGTTAATTTAATTGGGTGGTTAATTTCATTGGTTTGAATTATTTATTCAAAATTATCTTCTCTTTTTTTTTTTCAGGATTATAATTTTCATATGATTATTTATTTTCCAGAAAGCTGTATGGAGAACAAGCCAAATTCTTTGACATGGAGACTACTCCAAGAATTAAACACAAGAAAATGGGCACTGTTTCCATGGTTAATAATGGTAGTGGAATGCATGGATCACAGGTATGCACTCTAATTGGTTGATATTTGATTTATAATTTTTTTTTTTTTTTTATCAATTAGCCAGAATGATGGAGAATATGAATATTCATGTACAAAATATTGATACAGTATATTTTGTTCTTGTTTTAATATATATTACTGTTCTAAATTGGAATTAGATACTTCATACATTTTATCTGCTAATTTTAATCTGTTTTTCTCAGTTCTTCATTACCCTAGCAGATAATCTTGATTACCTTGATGGAGTGCACACTGTGTTTGGAGAAATATCAGAAGGGTTCGACATCCTTTCCAAAATTAATGAAGTATTTTGTGATTCTGAACATAAACCTTTCATTGACACCAGGTATTGCATGCCTACTTTTGTTATAGTTTGTTGATGTAGAAAACTGTTTTTGAAAATTCTGTAATTAAAAACTTGTTCTCACTTCAGAAAATAACTTTACCTGTATCTCTGTATGTGTGTGTGTGTGTGTGTGTGTGTGTGTGTGTGTGTGTGTGTGTGTGCAGGTTGAACCTCACTAATACAGCAAGCTTGGTACTAGACTAGCAGATTTCCTGAACCAGTGGAGCCTAGGATAGAAAGTGGAAAAATGACGCATAGCTTGTACTGTGTTACTGATTCCAATACACCTTTTCATAGGCATGAACCTTGTTCAGGCTTACAGGATTTCCTTATGGCAAAGTGCAAGTCCTGTGGCAAAAGTTTTCTTTGACACAAAAATAAGCTGATTAATAGAAAAAGCAGGAAAAAAAATAGGCCTTACAGAATCTGTAAAACATTACCACTTGTACTACCTGCTGATCGTTGGACTGGGGGCATATTTAAAGTAAAATGTCAGTAAACAAAGGTACTATCTGTATCTGTAAAGCAGCATCAAGCATCATCAGTCAGCTGTGCTGGATGTAAACAGCTGGCCAAGTAGCAGTCGAGCAACCTAACGACTGCCAGATTCAAATCATTATCCTGAACCATTGAAGCTGCTGGACTAGCAAATACCAGACTAGTGAAATTCAACCTGTATAAATTAAATGTACATTTGTATGTATGTATGTGTTTATGTGTCTCTGTACATTGTACGTATGTATGTATGTACTGAAATAGATCAGATATTCTGATATTTTAGGAATTGCATGAACTAATGTATTGTTTCCTGTTTGAAAATACAATTATATATCATGAATACAAATTTTAATAACCTCAATTTTATGATTGAATTTCTTAAGAAATATGTTACATAAATTAAATAGTTAATTTTTTTGTGTATTTATCGACAGCACAGTTTATCAGTAATGAATGGTTTGGTAATCTTAATTTGTAGAATATACCACACAGTCATACTTGATGACCCATTTGATGACCCTCCTGATCTCCATATACCAGACCGTTCACCAGAACCTACAAAAGAAATGCTTGAGGTACACAAAAGCCATCTTTTCTTTCAGTACTGTGATTCTCAAATAAAATGTTCACCATACCATGCTGGCAGTTTTAAAATTTCTTGTATTAGTTGTAAATGGATATTAAAAGAAATACATTTTATATTGTGTTTTTGTTTATAAATGAATTTACTATTGAATTTTAGTCTGTAGACTTTTTTTTTGGTATCTACTTAAGTTTTTAATTTATATGTTTAAAATTTGTGTGTGACTGAATTCTACAGTTTATACTTTTTTTTTTTTGATTGCTTACAGAGTGGACGTATAGCTCCTGATGAAGAGATAGATGACAAAAAGGGGAAAACTGAAGAAGAAATTAATGAAATGTTGGCAGAAAAAGAAGCCAAAGCCAATGCACAGCTACTTGAAATGGTAGATTTTTGAAAAACAAACAAAAAAATTCATCTTTTTCTTATATATTTATTTGACAAATCAAAATGTTAAACAAGTCATTTTTTTAAAAAATGAGTAATTCTTTGAAATATAGATATCATTCAGATGTGAATGTGAAGTGATGCACACAATCATTTTAAAATTTTTTTACTTGTGACTAGAGTTGATTCTTTTACAATAGAAGGTTACTGAATTAACTAAATATCATTCTTCTACAGACAGATATCTTCTTCAGGTCACTTAAGCACACAGTGATGGAATGCAGTTAGAATCCCAAGATAAAACTACATAATTCGCGCTTGCAGGAATTAAGAAATGCTATTACAAACTGATTTTTTAAAACCAAAAAAAAAGCAAAATAAATAAAAGACATCAACACAACAAACTTTTTTCATGTTTAACCAAATTAAAGATAATAGGACTGATTGACTATCACAACATATTTAGGTTGGTGACCTACCAAGTCAGGATGTGAAGCCCCCAGAAAATATTTTGTTTGTCTGCAAACTCAATCCAGTGACAACGTCTGAAGATCTGGAGACAATTTTTTCACGATTTGGAGAAATTTTAAGGTGAGCATTATTTATAATACAAATGTATACTAAATGGATTTTTTTTTATATTTATTACTAATTTGTTCCCAGTTATCACTCATTAAGTGAGAACTTGTAAAACAGGAGATATTGTCCTATAAAAATGATGGTTTGGGTTTCAGCTTCAAAAAACTGATAATAAATGTTTGACAATTAAACAGTGGAAATTGAAATGCATTATGAGAATTAACATTCAATCAAAAATATATACTCTTATACAAAAAATAGTTGTTTGAGAAAAACAAAAACAACATCTTTGTTAAAACTGTAACATTCACAGCTAAGTTTAGTCACTTTGATTTTCATCAGATGGAATAATAATTAACAGTTTGCACCACTGTTTTTTCTGTTCTTGTATTTGCTGAAAACAAGCAAAATAATCTTTCATATCTGCAGAAGTCTTTCTTCTCTCATCATGTGGATCTTTTGAGTCAAAAATGTGTTTAAAAGCCTCATTAGTTTAATGTTGAGATGTCTTCATCTTCCTTTAGTTTTTCTTTTCTACAAGCTACCATTTCAAGCAACTCATCATTATAAAGCTGGTCATTTTCATACTTTTGCTCCTAAGTTATGGCTCTTCTTTCATTTTTTGTTCAAAATCTCAGTCAGTGTATCTTTGTGTCTTTTTGACGTAATTTAACATTCAGCTCAGCCAAGAGACATATTCACTCACTCAGAGGGCATCTTGGGTAGTGTGTGTTCTTTTGTGCAAATTCTTAACAAAAATTACTAAAAATGAAAGTTGTATTTTCAATGCAGAAAATTCTATATAAAGATACGAACTTCTAATTCAAGATCTAAGAAAGTAAGAACTATCTGTATTGAAATTAAATGAATATTATTAAATATCTGTTAGGAATGGTATAATTTGAAAAAATCGGTAAATGTTTGCACCAGTCATTTTCATGTGTGACAATCTAATTACTGTGCTTGTTACTGTATCCCTTGTAGCAAAATGATAGTAGCCATTTCCTACCTGATATGGTATATACTTTAATGTTTAAATCAAAACTTCAGAAATGATACTCAGTAAATTCTTATCAAATTATTAATTTATTCAAATGTTTTCTTTCAGTTGTGAAGTGATAAAAGATCAGAAAACAGGAGAATCACTGCAGTATGCATTCATAGAATTTGAAAAAGTATGTTTCATTTTAATTTTACACATTACATCTACATCAGCTCTGCTCTTAGGGATGGTATTAAACAAATTTGTACAGTTATTTTTGGTTTGGACAGATCAAGTGCAACTTTGATAAATTGTATATATGACGAGAAGATGATGGATTAAGAAAGTGAGATAGTGTCACATACTAAACATACAAATGAAAATTCTGTTTCTGACATTTTTCAAGCAGTGACTGATATGTTATTTTTCTGTTCAGGAGGAGGAGTGTGAAAATGCTTTCTTTAAGATGGACAATGTTTTAATTGATGACAGAAGAATACATGTTGACTTCAGTCAGTCTGTGTCAAAAATGTTCCACAAGAAAGGTATATGCACTTAATAATAATTTCTTTATCTTTTCCAAAATTAATTAAAAGCATGTTAATAATTATTGAGGAAAATGAGTTTGCTTTCCGAAATTAACTAACTATAATATATCCGTATAAAATGCAGTAATAACAGTCGGATATTCTGAAATAAAATACTTATTAATAATCCTTCTTTTAAGAAACAAATGTTACTTGTTACATTTTCATTCTTTTTTATCAAGTAAAATTATAGTTCTTTTTTTATTTATGTTTATTAAACAGAATTTTGGAATTATTTTTTTCAGGAAGGAAGGCTGGTGATCTAGAACTTGCTGGTCAGACACTGATTCTGAAAAACAAAGAGAGAAGAAAAGAGTATCCTTTTTGTCTTCTTCACATACTATGTTTCATAAATGAGATATCTGGTTCTATAACCCTTGTTTTGTTGCCCTTTCTTTCAATACCATGTGCTACTGCATTATTCTTTTATCAAACTTTAATCAAAATGTTATTTTAACATGTAACTGAGAAAATTCTAAAATGTTGACTGAATTAAATATTAGTGATAAGTGACCATTGTTTATATTCTCTCTTTGGACTTTTTTTTCCCTCCAGTATCTAAAATTCAGTGGAACCATTATTTTATTTGTTGACTGAATGATATTTTCAAATTATTAGGAAGTTAAAAAGTTTCCTTAATAATGTATAGTGGATATGATCTTGTTTTTGAAGATCATGAAAGCCATTCAGATAAGAGGATTAAAAAAAAGAAGTCAAAGCACAGACGTGCCAGCAGTGAAAGCAGTTCTGATAATGAAAGGGTGAGAATGCAGCTAAACAGTCCTCTTTTCCTTTTTTTTTTTTTTTTTGTTCAAATTGTATTTATTAATACTGTAAACAGAATGATTATAATTATTAGTTATAAATATGTCACTAGCCTAATTTTACAGATAATTATAAAGAATTTTTTTTTTTTTTTGGATTGGAAATATCCTGTGTAAACTTTTTAATACTCAAAGGATATCTAAAAATAAAAAATAAAAACAAATATAAAATCTCACCATTTTTGTTTTTTGCAGAGTAAACAAAAACATAAAAAGAAGAAATCAAGAAAAGACAACCGTGATAGATCTCAGTCACATGACAGAGAGCACCATTCAAAGAGAGATAACCCAGATTATAGAAAACATAGAGACAAAGAGAGAGACAGAAGTTATAAACAAGATGATTATAAAAGTCACAGTAACAATGTAAAAGATTTGGACAGACATGGACATATAAGAAAACACAAAAAATAACAGCACTGATTATATGAAAATTTAAAATTAAAAACATCTTTAAAAAACCCACAAAACATCTTTTTAAAAAAAACATCTTTAAAAAACCCACAAAAGAATAATAGCATTGATCATATGAAAAAAAAAAATTAAAAACATCTTTAAAAAACCCACAAAAGAATAATAGCAATGATCATATGAAAATATAAAATCAAAAACATCTTTAAAAACCCACAAAAGAATAAGAAAAGAACAAAAAAATAAAAAAAAAAAAAGGATGGAAACAGAACAAAAAAATAAGAGAAATTTTCCTGAAACCGAAAATATTTAAAGACTGGATTTAACTAGAATAGAAAAAACTTAGTATAGACATCTAAAAAGCAGTCCAAGAACCAAATCTGACTTTTTTCTTTTTTTTTCAAAATTAAATATCTTTCTTCAAAATGAATTTGCCAAAAGATTCAGTTTAGTTATACAACTGAACAAGAATATTACATAACATTTATGAAATTCAGTTGTTTTAAATATGAAAACAAAATGTATGTATATAGTATTAAAGGTATGTAATTTTAAATGTGATAGCATGTGCATCCTGTAACAGGTTTCAGTAATTATGTTCCTTCATTATGTGCACAAAATAAAATATTTCTCAGTCTTTGTTTTTAAATCCTTGATTGTTCATACAAAATAAAATGTTAAAGTATTTAATATCTTCGACATGGTACCTTTTTCACAAACAAAACACTGCATGGGCCACTTCAAAATCAAGCATCACCATCCCTCTATGAAGTTTAAAATGGATTTTGTTGCATAGTACAATACATTATTTATAAAAATTCTAACACCACTGATGTGACATATAAACATTTAGCCTTTGTACTTGTGCATTTATTGCAGTTATAATGTGTCTTCCTTTTTTTTAAATAAAATTTATAATGCTTTTAATTTTCTCATGGCAATAATTTTTCTTGATATACAAGCCATGAATCAGAAATGATTTTATAATTATCTTAATTCCTATTAAATTTTTTTATGATCATCTCTTTTCATCCTGTCTGCATAATTTTACATTTAAAAATTATTAAGTAATAAATCTTCAAAAACTTTTTAAAATATATATATATTTTTTTTTAATTTATTATTATTATTATTATTATTATTATTATTATTATTATTATTATTATCTGTTCCATGGATGTTGGTTTTATAATGCTGTGAAAAGACTGCCTACACACCGGGCTGATACTTATTTATGACGAAAAATTACGGTCATCTCAATGGCATTGGTATTAATATTATGCCATACATACTGCTTTGTGTTACCAGTATAAAATTTCAAACAGCGCGAAAACAGCAGTCCCGTGTTTGGAGTCAAATGTAAACAGATGTTCATTTCTATCGAACTGACTAGAACTGACTGATGATAATGAAATCAAACCCGAAGATCCGCAGATCTGCCAATTGTTAACTTCATAAAAACAGTTGTTCTAATGCTCAGGGATAAGTTCAGATTGACCCTACTGAACGGTTATTATTACTGCATATCATTCGTTCATTTATACAAGATAAATATTTTCTGTCATTTTCGCCCAGTTCTTTACTGTATTTGTTTGTGTTAAACATTAAATAAATAAATAATAATAGTTTTGTTTGCTGCAGTATTTGTTTAAACTTGTGCACATACGGTTGAAGGAAAAACCGGTATCATTTTGTGTCGCTGAAGTCCAAAATACCTAGTTATCTCATTCTCGTAGTAAAACGAATAAATGCAGCCATGATTTTTCATCGCTGTTTTCCTTTCATTAGCCCGGAAAATGGTAACTATAGGATATCTGCCAACTAATCATACAGCAAAAGGGAGATAAAAATCACGTCGCTGTCGGACTGTACGCAAAATTGTAAATGTGGAATGGTGTTCGAAACGAAACTGACCATAGGACTTAGCATCTGTGGTCTTGGAATTATATCTTTTTTCTTTAGTGTTTCTTTTATTTTACCAGTTCACTGTTTGAGTTCTAATGCACTAATATCGGTATGTTACTACTTTGTCTTACACGAAAAGGCATCTTTTTTTTTTCCGCGAAACAAAAAATCTACACTTTTTGAGTAATTAATTTTATTATTATTATTATTATTATTATTATTATTATTATTATTATTATTTCATAAATATACATGGGCGGGAGGAGAGGGGATAAGGAAATTTTTATTACACTTTACTTCTAAATCAGTGCTCTCTCTCTCTCTCTCTCTCTCTCTCTCTCTCTCTCTCTCTCTCTCTCTCTCTCTCTCTCTCTCTCTCTCTCTCTCTCTGTGTCTCTCTGAAATTGTTTTAAGAGAAAGTGTATATAATAATAGCAATCGTAGTTCCGGCTATGATTATACACAGAATATCATATTCTCGGGATTAACAAGAAATGAAGTAAATTAACCGGATGACTTATTAAAAGTTTATTTTATTTGCAAGTGAAAAGGTGAAAATGAACCTATGTATATCACCTCTCATCACGGTATCTTCCCGTATCGAGTTTTATTTTAACTTTCTGTCTAAAGTACGTATAATCAGGTTTTATAGGAGGTTTTTTTGTGTAAATTTTGTATTCTATTTTGAGGACGTTGGGTTTGTACTTTTTTCGATTTTTAAATATATATTTTATTAAACTTTTGAAAATTATTTTATTATTTTTATTATTGTTGATCTATTTTTAAAATCGAGATTCTATATATATATATATGATTATTTAAATCTGAATAAATTAAAATCGGAAATATATTAAAATGATGATGATGCGAAGCGAATAAAAATCCCGTCTCTGGGGAAAAAAAACTAATAAAATAAAACTTAATATATAGTATATGGATGTGACCAGTCTTAATAACTGGAAGAAAAAGTTTTAGAAAGCGATCATAGTAACATACTTTGGAAGATCTGTTACTGGTTTTATATATATATTCATTTATTTATATATTTCTTTATATTTTTAGTATTCTTTTCTACCTTACTATATTTGAAAATAATAATAAATAGTTTCTAATTAGACGAATGTGTGCAGGTATGTAAAAATTAATTAAACAACAAAAAACAAAAACAGCAATAATAATAATAATAATAATAATAATAATAATAATAATAATAATTATTATTATTATTATTATTATTATTATTAATAAATTAATTCATAAATTTAAAATCAAAAATGTTTTTTAAATTTAGACGACTGTTATGAAGTGGTAAAGGAACAAACACAGAGACGATTTTTTAATGGTTGTCAAAAGTGTTTTCGATGATTTGAAGATTGTTTTAGGATATACAACTCAACTCAGTATCCGGGTCTACACATTTTTCGAGAACACTGTTATTCTTGAGAATTTGAGTCATATTATATTACGTGCCATGAACAGTAATAAAAATAAGAATAAATTTAGTGATTTAAAATCACAGTTCCTAATATAATGGAAATTCTTCTTTTTTTTTTTTTTTTTTTTTTTTTTTTAGTTCGGATTTATACATTTATATAAAACTTTTTCTCTTCATTTAATAATATATTTATTTAATAAAGCATGTTAAGACTGTCTTTTTTTTTTTTTTTTTTTTACATTAATTTTCCAGGGTATGATGAGGGCTGCACAGTTTAAATCAGGAGGTCCAGAAAATCTCTTCATTGGAGAGGTGCCAATACCCACCCCAAAACAGAATGAAGTTCTTATAAAAGTCTATGCCACTGCTGTCAACAGAGCAGACACATTACAGGTTTATATGCTAAGAATATAGCTAGTGACTATGATGTGTCTATTAATTTTATGTAATAGATAGACAGATCGATATTACGAATCATTTATTTCAATTATTTATGAGCTAAACATTACGAATAGTTTGATATCAATAACTGAACTTTTTAATATATATATATATATATATATATACAGTGGTTCCTCGACTTACGAGTGACCCAACTTACGAGATTTTCGAGTTACGAGCAGTCGCCCGATCGAGGTTTTGCTTTGAGTTGGGAGCCAAAATCCAAATTACGAGCGAGCTTCAGACACGCCGCCGCTAGTTGACGCAACGAACAACATAACATCCGGCCAGCATCCCGCCTCTCACTCGTTTACTTCACATGGTTACCTCGCGCGGAAGCATCTCTGTTGTGTTGTGCTCGCATTGTGTGCAGTATTTTGCCAAATTTCTTTTTTCTGACCATGTATCCTAAGAAAGTGAGTGCAAAGGACAGTGCTCAGAAGGAGAAGTGGATGATGTCCATTGAATTAAAGCTTGAATTCATAGAAAAATATGAGCGAGGTGTGCACGTAGTCGGCTTGGCTAGGCAGTACGAGCGTAGTACTTCTATGATATGTACCATGCTAAAGCTGAAGGAGTCGATAAAGGCTGTAACTCCAGCCAAAGGCGTTAAAATAATTTGTCTGATCTACAAGATAAATACACTTTACAAAAACTATTTATTTCTTTACATTCGCTTTTATTTTGTTTTTATACAATATTTATTATTTATAAATACATTTTTCTTATTTAAAAATACGTTATAAAAACAAAATGGGGTGTTTTTTGGAGGGGTTGGAACGGATTGATGTTATTTCAATTAATTTCAGTTGGGAAAATTGATTTGATATACGAGTTCGGTCACGGAACGAATTAAACTCGTAAGTCAAGGTACCACTGTATATATATATCAATTTTTAAAACAAAATCGGTGGTATGACTGTTGTAAATATTGTAATTCTGATAACCTGTGATATGCTGCATTTGTTTCATATTGCTGACGTAATCTGTGTTCTTAATTCTTCGTCAAGCGCAAAGGTAAATACCCACCTCCTCCAGGAGCCAGCGATATTCTTGGACTGGAAGCAGTCGGCGTTATTGAAAAATTAGAGAGTGTGACAGAAGGAAAGTGGAAAATAGGAGACAGAGTTATGACTCTTTTATCAGGTAAGTTTAGACAGTTCTATAATTTCGGAGATAAAATGCTCTTCTAATTATAGTATTTTTATTATATATATATATATATATCCAAAAAACTGAAATGCTATTTAAACTTCTAAAGTCAAATCAAAATTTCAGTATGGAAACTTCTCTGTATTAGACGTCAAGGGCTTTTTTTTTTTTCAGTCTCCGCCAAATCTGTCAAACTGACATAACCATAATTATCTTCTTTTATGATCTTGAATGTATAAATTTGAAAAAGATTACTGATATAAATATTTCACATTAGAACGAAATTAAAAATACATCACATCACCTGTGTTGTTTAAGGCTGCGACTATGTTACGTAGGTAAACTCCAAATTAATACAGTCTACACTGAACTTTTTATTTTAGTTGTCACCGAAAGATTATTATTATTATTATTATTATTATTATTACACTTATACGCTGATATGCACATATTTCTGGACAGCGGAAGTACACTGTCCTGAATTTATTAACATTGTTAAAATTTGATTAACATATTTGTTCCGGAATAATGGAAAAGTGGCATCTAAACAAATAAATTAGTTAGATTAAAAACTGAAGTATAATTTGAACAGATATATTATTTCTGAAAACGGACAGCACTCGATGCAAACTCGCAGTTCAAATGTTGGATTCCATTCGTCTTGTTTCAAAGATCATGACTGAAACCAGCGAGATCAAAATCGCATTTCATGACACCAGTAAAAGACAATCAATTCATTTTAAAAAGTCATTAGGTTTTTATTTTTTTTTTATTTTTTTTTTTTTTTTCTTTGTAACTTAAAATTAGGAAACAAAAACGTGAAACTTTTCAAGTTTACTTTCTGTTGGTCATTTCTCTTTTAATCTTTATAAAGTCAGATTAAGAGCTAGTGTAAAAATCATATACTGCTTGTGCTCCTGAATGATAATTATAACAAAATACCATTACTAGGAGGAGGTAATGCTGAATATGTGACAAGTCCGGCTCAACTATTGATGCCGATCCCAGACAACATGGATTTTGTAACAGCTGCCGCAATACCTGAAGTATGGCTGACTGCCTATCAACTATTGTATACGATCGGTACTTACTTCATTTGTCTTTTTGTTTATTGATTTATTTATTATTATTATTATTATAATTAGTAGTAGTAGTAGTAGTAGTAGCAGCAGTAGTAGTAGTAGCCGAAGAGTAGTATCATTATTCATTAATTTAATTTTTTTATTTTCCCTTTATACACTATTAATGACTTCTGTTCAACAGACGAAATACACGTTTTCATTTGTTATTACCTATATATAAAAATTTGTGATTTCTGTTTTTTACTTGATACTGGTTTAGTATTTAGGATGATCACAATTAATCTGATATGTTATTTTTTTAGGAAAGGTGAACGAAGGAGAGTACGTTCTGATACACGGTGGTGGAAGCGGTGTGGGAACTGCTGCCATTCAGCTGACCACCTTAGCAAAAGCACAACCTATAGTTACAGCTGGCAGTGAAAGGAAACTACAAGTCGCCAGATCTCTTGGAGCAATAGCAGGCTTTAACTACAAAAATCAAGCATTTACTGACAGTGTGTTAAACACAACTCAGGGTAATATTTAAAATTTTTTTATTATTTAACTATATACTTTTTTTGTGTTAGAGACACTTAGTTATTTAGTTATGTATTTTATTGCTTTATACTTGAACATAAAGAAAATTGATTTGTGTTGCATTGCATATCCATTTTATTGAACTGTTACTCTGATAAAGCTAATAATTATTTTCTTTACTCACCATCGAGGTCACTGTAAAATGATGGAGAAAACTTGTTTTGAAAACTGTTAACTAATAATTTTAGTTATGAAATTTTAACAAATGATGCAAATATTTATTTATTTATTTATCTATCTATAATTACTTATTTACTTTATTTGTTTATTTAGCATAACTTTTACCTTTATTATATCTATGGAAATAATTAAATCATTGTATATTTAACTATTATAAAATCTTACCAACTCTGCTAATAATAATTACTTCGCTTGTAAGTGGTGTATACATTTTGTATCGTCAAAGTCCAAGTCCAGTCAAATAAAACAATTCTATATCTCATAAAAAAAAAAAAAAAAAAAAAAAAAAAAAATCACAATTATCTCTATCTCTTTCTGACTCTCTCGTCTCTCTGTATTACTCTGTAAATACTAATATTATTATTATGATTATGATTATTATTATTATTATTATTATTATTATTATTTTATTTTTTCTATACCTACATTTGTTTTGTTATAATTAGAAAAAAGAAAAGTAACAAAACCCGTCGCCATCGTTAACAAATAAACTGATTTTCTTTGTTTTTTAGTTGTTGACGTTTTTCTATTTTCCAAAGCGTTTCATGGAATGTTATACGGACAAAAAAAAATTATTTTAAATTATTCGTAACAATACAAAATTTGATACTACTTAGTTTTCAGTTTCACATCCACTGAAGAGAAGACGAACGAATACATGACAAATAAATAACGTTGATGTCATAAACTGAAATTTCTTTTAACATCAAAAGAAATGAAAATAATGAGAAGATGACATTTTTTTTTTATTCGTGTTGTTTATTGATGTGTGTGTGTTGGCGTTTTATTTCCTGCAGTCTTCTTTTTCTTTTCTTTTTTTAAAGTAAATAAATATATTATTAATGAGTATGTTTGCATACTGGACTGAATTGCCAAACTATATGTTATTACGGTATGTTCCCAAAACTGGCAGTCTCCAGATTAGGTAAGCGGTGAGGTGTTGTAATCCGCTTCCAGAAATGGGAAAACTGGCATGAGCAATTAAGATCAATTTAGAGGCATGAAGAACAGAGGGGGCGATTAACGAGATTAACTTTAATGAGCAGTGAAGAGCAGAGGTAAGCCGGAATAGAGATTGCAAGAATAATTTAATGTTTGGAGATATGAAATTAATGTTATATCTCAGTAAAATTTGGAGACAGGAATTACTACCATAAGACAAGCACGAGCTCTTCCAGCTGGGATTGCAGTACGTCACGTGTACCCGGGACACGGTTTCCTACTTGTCAGCTTGTGGTGGAGTGCTTTCTGAGACGTTTCTTGTGTAAACTGTGACTGAATGTGCTTTCAAATTGTGGTCAACATACTGTTTAACAAAAGTACATCAATTAAGGTGACGGAACACCAATTAGTAAAGGAGAGCAATAAACTGCCAGAAATAGAACAACTGGCGAGTCCAGTTAAGATGTGTTATAATCTCACTGCCAGATTCGGGAATAAACCTGATATTACAGTGGTGTTAACACTTTAAATATTTTCTTGTCTTGCTTCAGGAAAAGGTGTTGAGTTAATCCTGGACTGTGTTGGCGGCTCTTTTTTCCAGCAGAACATGAACTGCATAGCTTTGGATGGAAGATGGGTACTGTATGGATTATTAGGTCAGATACTACAGCATTATCTTAATTAGATAATTATGTTTGAAGGATATTTAGCTGACATGAAATGTGGGTTTTGGGATATAAATGAAAAGAGTAGTTCAATGTTACTCGTTGCTTTCCACAATGTATTATGATTAATTAAGTAGGAGACAATTAACGAAGAAGGTCTGATTTAAGAGAAATAATTCAGGAGCCCAATACATCTAAATTTTTTTTTTCTCAAATACATGTTTTCCATAACATTTAACCATTACTCAACATAATTCTATATGTTTTCATTTAGTATAATATTTCAATGTTGTTTTGTTAAAACCTTTCAAGAATTTTGATAAACAAATCTGATGTAACTCAGTGTGATTTCAAAACCCTTCACGTGCAATATGCTCTTACCCTGATTTTCTTCTTCATATCGTATTTAAAGCTGTATTTCACCACAGTTTACATAATGCAATCGTATCTTTTTGATCTTTATACTGAGTAGAAATTACAGACAGTTATAGTCACGGTACCGGATTATAAACTGTATAATAAAATATATGAAAGGCGAGTATAAATATAAGATTTCTATATGCACTTCCAGGCGGTGGATCTGTAAGTGGTGACATCTTGAGACAAATGTTATCAAAAAGAGTTAATATTATTGGCACTACACTCCGATCTCGTACATTGGAGGTGAGTTGGATCACTGCGATAATAAACATAAAAAAAAAAAAAATAGCAATATTAGTTCATAATTCTGTTATAACAATGAAGACATACAAAGTTCGTCACTATATCATTTATTTATATTTTAATATGCTTTAATGAATTACAGAACAACAATAAAGTATTTAATGAATAATTATAAGTGCAAATACTATAATGTGTATTCATTAAGATAAATAATGAATTATAATAAAAAATAAACTACTTTCAAAACATTTTAAATGACTGGTTGTTCAATATATGTGTTGCCTAAACATTATTTGCAGTACAAGACGGATTTAGTGAAAAATTTCACTCAACAAATTCTTCCGCATTTCGAAACCGGACGACTAAAGGCTTTAATTCATACTGTTTTACCATTGGATAATCTTGCTGACGCCCACCGAATGATGGAGTCCAATGAAAACATAGGAAAAATTGTTATACAAGTTTCAGATTCTCTTGACAATCAACGAAAACAAGAACTCTAAAAAATATCGTGTTTTCGAATGTGTTATGTAAAACGTTGTTTCTCGTCAGTTTACACAATCCAGTTAATTCAATAACCACAAAAATTTAACATTCCCATAGTAAATATCCAAAAAAGAAAAAGGCAAATGATTATATCAGCCAGAAAATCTGATAAAATATAATAACATTCTATGATGAAAATGTAAAATAATGTATTTTAAACAACGTCCAGTACGTAACTTTTATATTTAAAATTGCTTTTCTAAGCAGACATTGCTATACCGTGTATAAATATATTTTGTCAAAGTTTATTTAAAAATTTAATTTAAATTTTTTTTAAAACAAAATGTTTATAAGACCAATACTAATGATTTCCCTATTAGCATAATCCCGAAAAATACTAGAAACAAATACAAATGAAGAAAACAGAAAATACATTTAGAAAAAAAGAAGAAAAAGAATAGTACGTATGTTATCATCATCATTATACTATAAAATCAAAGCAAAATACATGTAACGTGGCAACACACAAAATATTTATGTTTAAATTCTTCACACTGTTAGTAAAATATTGCTATTTGTGCTGTTATTTTTGAGTTTATAAATGAGAAATATGTTTTGAAACATGAGTGCTCGCAATATGGAGCTACACTGTTTCTGTAACAAATTTAACACACTTTCTTGCTCTTGTGGGGAGGACATTTCCACGCTCCATTTTCATAGCAGATGCACATGTACTGAATGCAGTCTTCTGTGTACATAAACAGACGAGTGAAAAACTGACGATTACCAACCTTACAGCCTGAAAATGTAAACGGAAACACTTGTCGAAGCATTACGCGTATAAATAAAATTTCTTTACGAACCGACTGTAATTAATTTTTATTCAAATTTATATTAGGATATGTGCTGTTCTTTTCAAGTTGTTAACAGAATTGTATTGTCATTGTGAGAGAAGTACCAATCTAATTTTGTAATAAAGAGTAAAATAATAAATGTTTTTCTTTCAGTTGTTTTATTTATTTATTGCTTTTTATTTTTTTATTTTATGTGTGTGTGTGAATCTTAGAAAATTTATAATTACTGGTATTAATCAAATAAATGAGATGAAAATATTACCTTTAAAATGAGATTTCTCTTTAGCTTTGATTGACAGTCGTCCCTCCTCGCACACATTTAGCGATCTGTCTGGTGGACATTCGTAGCTGCCATCACACTTGCAGTCACACAGAAACTCGGTACATCCGTGTCGCATGTTGAACATGCTCTTTGACTTTATCATTTTACCATTGATGATACAAGGTCTGCATCTAGACGAGACGCCTCCTTTCGTTTTGCACAAATCTGTTGATCTACCGGGCGGGCAGTCCCAAGCACCATTGCACGCACAGAAACAGTTGAACTCCCAGCATCCTTCTCTGTATCTAAACGCTGTTCCTCCAGGATATGTTTCATTGTTAACAGTACAGCTTTTACATCCGTCTATTCTGTAGTCAGGAGAACGACAAATATTAACAGTGTCGTTGGCAGGACATTCCCATGTTCCATTGCAAAAACATTGGCATTTATATTGGGAGCAACCTTCTCTGAATTGAAACGCCTTGTTTGCCATGTAAGATTTTCCATTTACCATACAAGGTTTACATTTTGGTTCGCTCTCTTTCGACTGTAAGGCCTTTTTAACTGACTTGTGTTTCTTGTTACAGATATCCACTGTTTTGGAATCTGGACAAACCCAACTGCCGTCACATAAAC
This sequence comes from Chrysomallon squamiferum, assembly GCA_012295275.1. Classification (NCBI taxonomy): domain Eukaryota; kingdom Metazoa; phylum Mollusca; class Gastropoda; order Neomphalida; family Peltospiridae; genus Chrysomallon; species Chrysomallon squamiferum. Next base: position 6,947,265 of record CM022665.1, on the reverse strand, counting down.
ATGTGCAAGTATATTGCTTACATCCTTCGTTTAGGAAAAACTCAGAATCTGATGGATACTCAGTGTCTCTAATCACACACTTATGACATGTTGATGGTTGCTCATTCTGTGGTGTGTTTAGGCCACAAATGTCTTTAGGTTTCTGTGCTGGACAGAACCATTTGCCATCACAGTTACACTGACATTCATACTCGGAACAGCCCTGTTGTAAGGTAAATTTGTGATTGGGTGGATACTCAACATCTTTTACAACACAGCTACGACAGTCTCCTGACAGTGGACCATTTCTAGGAGTGCAGCTCCACGAATACTCACCAGAACAAGTCCAGCTTCCATCACAGTCACAGTGACATTGATACTGAATACATTTTTTTGTAACTTTAAAATCAGAATTACTTTGATATGTCACTCCCTCGATGGTACAGTTTCGACATCCTCTGTTGGCGGAATATTCTGCAGAACCTACAGAAGTCTGTGAACTGCGGGGAAGAGGTGGAAATGGTTTTCTGTTATTGACAGAACGAGACTGGCTGTGTACAATCTGTGTGTAAAATTCTCCTGAACGTCTTGGTACAAACTGCCTGCCCCCTTGATAGTAATACTGTCCTCCTCCTGGCCAGTTAAGTACAGGAACGTGCTGTGGAACATAATACTGGCTTCCTGCGTTAGCAACAATACGCTGAGTACCGTCAGGCCCAACTGGAGGTACATACTGGCCATGTGAAACAACTTTTCCTCCGCTAGCTGTATACACGTAAGTACCTGAATTTCTGTAGAAAGGTACTGCTCCTGGTATTAAATGCGCCCCATATGAGCTAGATGCAGCAAATGTGTTATAGGGGCTAGAACCAGTGTTCCACCGGTGAGTCTGTACTTGAGATCTAGACTGTCTCAGAGACTGTGCTCCCTCACCAGTACATATGTTCTGAATTGCATCACGTGGACACTCATAGGTTCCATCACAGTTACAGTGACAGGCTTTCTGGATGCAGCCATTTCGCGTTAGAAATCCCATGTTTCCTGGATACACATATCCATCAATAACACAGTTTCCACATTTTGCTGGCAATTCTCCTGCCCCACAGGCAGTATCTTCAGTAACATGGCATCCATATGATCCGTCACATCTGCACCGACATCTGTATCTAACACAGCCACGTTTCATGTCAAAATACTCACCCACTGTATAATTCTTTTGATCTACTGTACACGGTTTGCATGACTGAGAAGGCTCTCGTGATCCTGGACAGAAATTGGAGGACCTGTCGCTTGGGCACTCCCAGCGACCATCACACGCACATCTACAAAGGTATGATATACAACCTCTCCGTATACGAAAGTCTGAGCCTCCAGGATATTCTCTGCCATTCACTACACAGCTTTTACATTGTTCAGGAGGGGTACTTGGTTGGCTGCAGATGTTTTTCGCATTATTTGTATCACAGGTCCATCTACCGTCACATGAACATTTACATTGATAATTGTAGCATCCACGATTCAGTTCAAATTTCTTACCACCTTTGTAAGATTTTCCTTCCAGAATGCAGTCGGTGCAAGTAATCTGTTTTGTAAAATTTGACGCAGAGTCACAAACGTAAACTCCAGTGTGGCCAGGACAACTCCAAGAACCATTGCATCGGCAGACACAGTCGTATCTGTAGCAGTCCCTTGTTAATTGGAATCGTGAATTACCAGGATAAATAGTATCATTGTCCACTTTGCAGCTTCTACAGCCACCAGGCACTTCTCCTAGACATACGTTTCGAGCATCCTCACCAGGACAGTTCCAGCTTCCATCACAATTGCAGTGACATCGATAATGTATGCATCCTCTTCGCATTTCGAAATCGGTTTCGCCTCGATAATATTCAGTTTCAGATAATCTGCATATTTTACAGCCTCCTGGTTCTTCACCTTTACAAACATCTCTGGCCTTTTCAGCTGGGCAGCTCCAGCTACCATCACAATTACATCTGCACTGATAGTGAAAACAGCCTTTTCTCATTTCAAAGTCTGAATCTCCTGGATAAAATTCATTATCTGCAACCTGACAGTTCACACATCTGCTAGGCAGTTCTGCTCTACAAACATTCTTAGCCAGCTGTGCAGGACAATCCCAGCTTCCATCACAGTTGCACGTACATTCATAGTGAATGCAGCCTTTTCTGAGCTCAAAAGTTGAATTTCCAGGATACGTCTCATGAGCTGAAACATGACACTGATTACAGCTTGGCTGGTTATCAGATCTACAAATATTTCGAGCCTGATCACTTGGACAAGTCCAGGAGCCATTACAGCGACAAAAACATGTATATTCAATGCAGCCTCTTTCCTGCTTAAAATAAGCATTACCTTCAAAGAACTCTCCCCGCACCTCACATTCTCCACATCCTGTGTGGCAGATATCTTTAGTACGGTTTGGAGGACAGACCCATGAACCATCACAATTACAGTCACAGTTGTATTCATAGCACCCTTCCTCATACTTAAACTTGCTGTTTCCAGGGTAGAAACTTCCATACACTTCACACTCTTTACAAACAGATTCATTCTGAGACGATACACAAACATTTACAACTCTGTCTGGTGAACAGCTCCAGCTGCCGTTACATCGACAAATACAATTTTTATACTCGGTGCATCCGTCTCTGAGATCAAAATAGGAATTGCCTTCCACTATTTTACCTTTAGCACTGCAAGTCTTACATGCTGATCTGGCTTCCTGACTCCCAGCTCGACCTGGTTCTTTGCATATATTGATTGTATGGTGCGAGGGACACGTGTGTGACCCATCACAATGACAGATGCATCTCCTTTTGTAACAGCCAGAAGTATACTCGAATCGAGAGTGACCTTTGTATGATGTCCCGTTCACCACACACGGAGAACAGCCTAAAATGTATCAACCATTCCTCTTAAGTTGGTAACATTAAGTTAATTATATCATTGAAACGAGGAATTTTTGCTTTTGTAAGTACTAAAATTATCTGATATTAAATGGTATTCCCTGCTTTAAAAATGATAGTTCTTTATGACAAAAATATAAGTGTCAGTAAAAACAACCAGTTGTTCAATTTATATTTTTGTCAAAATAATTTTTAAGTTATTAAGATGAACAAAACAGTGATTAAAAGAAATAAGTTAATTTACTTCCCTACTCTCCAAAATAATCCACAGTGTTACCTCTTGTTCCGGCCTGCTTCTGACGTTCTCGTTTTCTCTGTTCGACAGAACATATGTTAATTACATGTTCAGAAGGACACGTGTATGACCCATCGCAGTTACAAATACACCTCTTCTTGTAACAGCCTGAAGTGTATTCAAATCGAGAGTGACCTCTGTATGATGTTCCGTTTACAATGCAGGGACTGCAGGCTAAAAAGTAATTACATAAACAATAAACTGTTTGTAACTGCAGTGCAATTATTACTTTTACATCTTCTACTACTACTAACCTGCTACGACTAATATTACTACTACCAGTTTTATTTTTACTATACTGCCACTTCTACTGATGCTTCTACAACGACAGAATTACCACAGCTACAACTGTACTAGAGCTATTGCTATTGCAACAACTATTTCTACTATTAATGTATAAAATAAAGACAGGTCTTCTTACTGCTGCCAGAAGATTCAGATCTTCTGTTTTCTGCAAGTTTCTGACGTTCTATTTCTAATCTCCTTGCTTCTGTTTGTCTTTGTCTTTCACTTTCAAGCACTGGATTTGTGTCTTGTTGCCTGTCTGGTTGCCTGTCTGGTGTATCCACATATTCCATCTTGGCAAACACCGCCGTCTGTCCGCGTTTACCAGCAGCCATCTGGTGACTGAACGCACCTCGGTTACCCATGGACTGGCTGTATCTAGTTTTGGATACTGCAATGGAATAATGGATGTTCAGTGAAACTTTTTACTATAACTTTTATTGTGCAAGTATAAATGATGGTAATGAAAAAAAAAAATGCTTTCACTCCTCCAGAGGATACTCTTTTAGACTGGCAGCAAGGAATTCTTTGAATATATCTTTGTAGGAAATTTTTCTGAAGTGGAAAATTGCCGAACGGTCACACTCAAGACATCAGGCCATTGAGTTATAATATTTTCTTTTTGAATACAACATAAATATAATAATAATAATGATGATGATGATGATGATGAAGATGATGCTGATGATAATGACGACGACGATGATGATTGTGATGATCGCAATACCAACATTAACTTGTTTGAAATAAAAAATTCGTATTAATTTTGTTTTTGTTTTTGTTTTACCCGTGGATCCAGCTTGCCGCTGACGTTCTCGTTTTCTCTGTTCGACAGAACATATGTTAATTACATGTTCAGAAGGACACGTGTATGACCCATCGCAGTTACAAATACACCTCTTCTTGTAACAGCCTGAAGTGTATTCAAATCGAGAGTGACCTCTGTATGATGTTCCGTTTACAATGCAGGGACTGCATCCTGACAAAAGGGGAAAAAAAGAAAAAAAGAAGAGGTATATACTTTATGCTCAAAATCTATTTGAAATAATGTGTTTGTTGTTTATAAATTAATAAATAAAGGAGCAAAGTGAATTTACCTACAGACAGTAATCTTTACATACCAGTTTGAGTACGTATTGGGCGTTGTTCGTGTCGCCTCTGCGATGTTGCTGATTGTGAACTAACACGTGATTGGCTGGTATAGTGATACGAGGTTGCTGATTTGCTTTCTACTTCTTGAAGTAGAGCGCTGTCGTCAGAACCTCCTTCCTTTATTTCAACAAATGACGTAGATGACTGATACACTCTTTGAGATGGATTTGTTTGACCAGAATCACCTATAAATAGAGATATTATTATTATTTTATCGTCCAGTTTTAATTAATAACGAAATAAAACAACAACAAACAAAAAGTGTACAGTATGAAATATCTGGGGACGTCATGTTTTTCTTAAGTCATTACGTTATGTTCACCATGTACGCGATGAGTTAAGAACTCCATTTGTGAAGGAGTAAGGTAGCTAGCTACTTTCAATTATTTTACTGTCATGCTTTTTATTAGCAACAATGACTTGTTCAAACAAAAAAAGCTTAACTTGGAAGTATTAGCAATTTTATAATTCATAGTGCCACAGGTACACTTTAATATAATTATATACATGGATTCATTTCTAGTTAATCTAAAAAAAAAATATACCTGCAACAACTATACGACCCTCCCATTTCTTAAATCCACCAGGTACCGCCCCTGTCTGCTTGTTATTTCACGTATTTATCGTATTAGAAAAACAAATGGAATCTTACTTTCACTAGTTTGCTGTCTGCGTTGATCACGTCGTCTCGAGTCACTTGATGACGTATAGCTTTGTTTGCTGTTGTACTGAGAACTTACAGGCGGGTTTCTTCCACCGTGATCACCGTCAGACGATTGGACGTACTGATAGGACGTGGCAGCTTTACTTTTTTCAAAGTTCAGTAACGTCACTTCTGGAGAGTTCTGTTCTTTAAATGTCACAAAGGAACTATCCGATTTTTTCACTGCATTTCTAGCCTCCACTGTAACGATAACGTATTGCTGATAAACTTGTAATAATAATAATTATTAATTGTATTCAGTAGATATTCGATGTATGCTATTGTTAAAAAAATACTTTGTTATTATTATGTAAGAATGTCTACAAATTCTGTGATCCGACATTCAAGTATTTAAAAAAGTTTGTTATCACGAATTCATTCACCGACAATTTTTATTATTATTTTTTTTTCATTTATTTATTTATTTTGTTGTTGGTATTGTAAATATTATCATTATCATCATCATTAAATATAATTATTATTATCGTCATCATTATTAATTATCATTACCATTATCATTATTATTGTTATTGTTGTTGTTATTGTTATTATCATTATCATTATTATTTTAGCTAACAGCATTAATAATTAAAAGAATATCTTCGAATTTCAAATAAAATGCTCTAGTACTTTTATAGGTAAAAGACCTACTAAAAATATTAGAAACTAATTTCTAGAAAATAACACAAATTACTTATTATAATTAACAGAAGTAAGATTCGTTTGTGATCCCAAGAAATTCGAAGATTAAAAACAGAAACACGAAGAATCCAAAATGTTAGTAGATATTTAAATACTGACCTTCACATCGATCAAGCAGAGCAACAGCTAAAATCAGATACACAGTCTAAAACAAATGGAAAAACAAAAAACAAAAAAACAAGAGATAAAATAATGTTTAAAAAAAAAAAATTTAATGGTAACATTAACTTAAGCCTTTAAAGCACAGATTGAAGTTGAACGATTTAGTGATACAAAGCATGAAATTCAGACGGTTTAACAAGATTATTTTATCAGCGGCCGTGCAAAATTTCACCTTCTTTTCGTAAAATTAAAAAGTCAAAATTAACTAAATGTATGTTTCGGCAGGCTAAATAATTCCATTGTTTCAAATCACTGTTGCATTTTTTATCTGGTAGAAATCCCACCCCAAGGACGTTAGGAATCTGTGCTTTAAAGAAATAATATAATCGAAAATAGAACTGGTTTAAACAATGTGATTATCATATCTCAGAAATGACTAATTTTTTAAAGCTTTGTATATAGGATTCAAATTTTGTGTCAGACATATGGATATTAATTTGTTTATGTATTGATAATATAAGAAAGGAAACCCGCTGCTGTCACTCCATGAACTTCTCTTGTCGACTAGGTTTTTTTATGTGTGGTATAAATATGAAAAATTATTGTTTCCGAATTGATTTTATAAAATTTTTTAAGAAATGTACACAGTAAATCGATTTTCCTTGTATTTGTATTTTTATAATTTTTTTTTTTTTTTTTTTAATTGTTAGAAAAATGTTTTAAAATAAAATTTATTTTTATCTCGATTCCTGTAAAAAGACGATACAGGTAATAAGCCATTATCAGCCATAGTCGACGTAAAAAACAGGTTATCTTCTGTTCTATCCTCTCTTTAATCTCCAGTTCTCAAAGAAGTGTCCTGCTGTAGCACAGAATACAGAAATGGACTAAGACGTGACATATCGCAGGATCAACTTACCTTGGTGTTCCAGTTTTTGGCAATTTCTCATTCAACACAGATCCTCGCAGACGATTTAAAAGTGTCTGCCGTTAATCGAAAACAAAAGTAGACCACCGCGATTTGGTTGCGGGTTTCTATTCTCATTATGTTTATGGTCCTTACGCATTATTATCAAAACTCTTAATATAATTATCCAAGGTCTTATAGTTATTCTTATATAAAACCTTGGGTTACAAATTAATTACGTACATCGTTAAATAAAATATTTCTTCTTTCCTTCATTGATTTTATGGCCTCGTATGATGTCAGTTGTTATTAAGTACTGAGAATGTATTAGCTCAAGTGATAATTAATTACTTATTAAATAGATTTAGGAAACTATTTATTTCCCGGCATTTATCTACATGAACACGGCGAAACTTGACTGGTAGTGCATGATGTTGGTGTGGGAATATTCACCAGCAAAGTTCACAGCCATTTTGGCAAAGTGCCTGAAATGTCTGCTACTTGTTTAATGCAAGGGAAAACTCAATTTATCAGCAGCTGCGTTTTGTTACAATAACACATTTAGAGTGAAAAAGTTGTTTGTCGATAAAACAAAGACGATTACTCTTACTGAATTTTGTTTTTCTTTCTTTTTTTTTCTTCTTTTTATACTTGTTGTTGTTGTTAATTGTTTTTCAGTGATATGCCTACGATCATTTTGAGAAAATAAAAAGATGCCAGAGAATATAATTTAATTTTTATAAATTTAATAAATGTATAAACGAACAGCTAGTCGCAACCTATTAAGCATACCAGCGTTTAGATGTTGTATATAAAATAGTGTAAGCGTTGCTCTTTCCTTCCTTCTCGTGATTGGAATACAAAACTCTGTTGTGTCGTGCAGTGCGTTTATTAATTTGAGTAAAATTCAGTTATAACTGTAATAGAATATAGTGACAGTCTAATAATAAATCAGTACATAATTTTTACCTCTCTCTCTCTCTCTCTCTCTCTCTCTCTCTCTCTCTCTCTCTCTCTCTCTCTCTCTCTCTCTCTCTCTCTGTGTGTGTGTGCCTGCTGAAAACTTTGGAATTTTTAACAATGGCTGGAAAAATAATTAAACTGATATTTGGGGAACACTGACAGTGGCTGATGGATAGGTATCTTCTAGATACCTAAAAAAAAAAAAAATGACTTGAGCAGTATATTGCCTCTTTTGCTTCATCGGCCTCTGAATTCTATTTGTATATGAAAATAATGGGTTCAAGAGTTCTAGAATACTGTTAATTCCCAATGAGAAATATGATGTTTCGATGATTATTATAAAAAGTCGTCTGTTCTAGACATGTTTTAAAAATTATTCTCAGTGCTTTAACGTAGGTTAATTTGATTTAGATACCCGTAATATTTTCAAAAATACATTCGATCAAATGAGAAGCAAGTAGAGAACACAACTAGTTAAATACAATGATATAAACCCTTGATAACCTCATACCTTTAAAAATAATACTATTTAAATAAATAACGTTTCTTAGCAACTACTTTGCCTATAGTAATGTAATGAAAAATACCGATTTATTTACGAAAAATATAAATAATGAAAATCAAATAAACAAATATATATGTGAATTAAACTTACATGTCGGGAATCTTTACTTGCATAACTCTTCAGTTATATCTCCCGTACCAAAATTGTACTCATTGGTTTCTTTAAAACGGGTATATCTCGCTCTAACCAGGGCCATCTTAAAGCATGAGCATATGGGGCAGTTGCAATCCATGCACACTGTGGACTGGTGTCAACAACGTTTTCGTGGTTGTGTACGCGTTGTTTTACAGTGCACATTGTCATGAAAATATTTTGAAATTAACAGATTTCCCTTCTACGCAGTTTTATTTAGCGATTATTTAGAAGCCTTTAGTTTAACATAAAGTGTTTAAAAAATTTAACAAACCGTATAATACGATTGAATATTTTTTAATGTTAATGAAATTCTGTATATTATTAACAAACCTTTAATTGTGGAAAGTTTCAAGAAAAACTAAACGTACCTTTATGATTATCAGCATGGTTGACGTTGGATCATTACATCCACTGAAAATGTTGTAGGAAATGTATTCAGTTACTAATTCCTGTTAACGGAAATACATTGAGTCGACTAAGTTACTCAAGGAGCTAGTTGTTTAGACTGTACTAGCGTCGTTATTAGTACACCACTAGAAACAATACTGTTGTAAACTAACACAGACAGACGCTGTTTTCAGCATTAAGTATCACTTCAACGATGTAGCAAAAGCTGAAAGAGCAGTTAGCAAAGAAACCAAACCTCCGTCTTTTGTTTCGTCAAATCTCATTCACCTAGACTCTAGGTAATTATATCAAGGTTGTTCCAGAAATGTTTACTTTTTTTCACCCCCACTTTAAACAACGTTCAGATCTTTATTTATTATCTCTTAGACAGACTTTTTTCTTTCTTTTTTTCCCCCCTATCTTGTTCCTTCTTTTCGTTCTTTTATTTTGAATACTGTTAATTTCTTTTCTTTTTCTTTCTTGCTTTCTTTTCTTTTTTACTTGCTGATATTCTAAACCCGCAGTCATTCTAGTGTTAATATTGCTCTGTTGGATTCTGCAAGTCTTATCTATATTTTCTTTTTCCCAGACAGAGTGTCTGTAATAAGAGAACACATAAACACTGTATTACAGCTAGGGGATCGTATATCATTCACACAAGATATATTATGTCGTTTACAGCTCATCTGTTCCCTTCTGCACAACATTGTTGTTATCCACAGTCTTAGAGAAAGAAAATACCAACATTATGGAAAAACACATAAGAGAGAGAGAGAGAGAGAGAGAGAGAGAGAGAGAGAGAGAGAGAGAGAGAGAGAGAGAGAGAGAGAGAGAGAGAGAGAGAGATATGGGCATATGTTATTATCATCTCCAGGAAAATGAGATCGTGGTTACGAATCTGAATAAAATTAAAACAACTAAAATGAGAAAATGCATACAAACATACACAGCGAGATGAGGAGAGGGCTGGCCTTGAACAAATGCTTTCGTTCGCATTGTGTGTATTTCAAAATCCACATGTTAATCGGAATATAATTTCTTATTTCGTTTGTTTGTTTTGTTTTGTGTATGTGTGAATGTTTTTAACATCTGTTGTAGTTAATTCTGACAATACGTAAAGGTAATTGCTACTTTAGGAAAGTTTTTCAGTGTTTACCCGATCCAAATTGCAAGTTATATCATCTCAAAAACCTTCACATTATTATTATTAAATAGTTCTTATTCTTATTCTTCGTCTTATTATTATCTCTAAAGTAAACTTAAAATGTCATGAAGAATGAAGTAAAATGATGATTATCAGAAATTAAAACAATACACTACATATTTCATCTGTAAGTATATCATAATTTTTATTAGTTTTTTTGCTACCAGGCATAACAAATCTTTATATTTATCACAAATGTATAAAATGAATACAAAGCTTCTTTTTATATGCAAAAATCCATTTAGTATTTTTACTGACGCGTGACATAAAAACACATCACGCCATACATATTGGTGGGATCCAGGCGGTTCGCACCGGTTTATGTGAACCGGATCTTGAATATTCGAACCGGTTGTTAACAATACATAATCAATATAACATTAAACAAATACATATATGTACATAGATCTATCTATCTTCATATTACACAGTAATTAACCATATACAATCTCCTCAATGAAGCTTTGCCCACTGTTTTAAACATCTTAAATTTTTGAAAATAATCATTATTAATAATTTCACTTGGGAGGTCTAGGCTGTGTGGTAAGAGCAGTCCAAAGATCAATCTTCGGGCCTATATATGGCTAGTCTGACATTCTGTTAATATAACGGTTGTCAGATATTTTAGTACTTCCAGTAATTAACTGAAAAAGATTAAGTATTTTAAATGTTCATAATAAGTATGTTTTAAAATATAATAATAAACTGAAGAAACCGGGCAGGTTTAAAGTATGTGTAAGTTGAAGAAGGTACGAGGTGTTACCGGCTTTTAAGCAATGGAACCACATTAGGATTGTAAATCCAAGTCGAATGACAATGTATGGAATGTATGTAACTTACAAATGAAATAATGGATGCATGGAATAAATGAATGAAGTCATAAAAAAATACATGGTGTTATACAGTTTGACCATCACTTATCCGGCAGTCAGTAATGTCATTAATCTCCACAAGAACAATTTGAAATCCTTCAGTTTGGAAGTGGAAATACGTTTCTTATGTAGTAAGTCAACACAGTTACTATAACTGTCACCTTTATTTTATCTGATTTCATTAAAATTTGACTTGATTTTCATTTAATTTTTTTTTTTTTTCTTTTATTAACAAACACATTCTGATTTACAAAGTATTTTTTAATATTTTCATTTAATTTAACTTGCACCTTTATTAACAAATATTTTCTGATTTACAGGGTATTTTAAAGTGGTTTGAAGTGGTTAGATGTTGGGTCAAGTGTGATGTAACAGTAAGTAATTAGGCAAAATCATTATCTGGCACCCTATAGGTTCCAGTGATGGTCAACTTGTAAAAATAATGGATGGATTAATAGGTGAATACTTACGTGTAATTAATATAATAATAACATACATGTACAGACACAAATACTCATAATAATATTATAATCAATGTCAAAGAAAGTGTTTTTGTATTTCAAATTATGATAAAAATAATTATTCTTGAGTACATAACTATAAATATGTGGTTACAGAATTACATTAAGGTATCACATAATAGTTTGTTACAAATAACATAAAGAAATAACTAGTTTCAGGTATAGTCTGTATTTTGTTGTGTCATGTTTTCACTTTCCCATTTTCATAGTTTGCATAGATGTTGTCTTCTGGAACTGAAATTTCTAAAAAAAAAAAAAAAAAAAAAAAAACAGGTGAAAAAAACAACATTACTCCAAAACTGCTTATATGATACATACCACAAGCAGTTACACATAATGTCATTCAAAGATAATGTCAAAATGATTTTTTTCTTATTGTGAAAGAGTCTCACACACACACACACACAGCTGGACTGCTTCCAGGAGATTGCAATCACTTTATTTTTATTCATATTAAAACAATTGAAAGGTTACACATGCCTGGTCTACAATCAGACCCTGTCTTAAGATATTTCAAATATTTACCAAATCCTGCATTCTGATAAATTTGTTCATCATTTTCCCCTTCCTCATCAAGTTTCTTCTGTTCAATCATCATGTTGACAGCCTCATGAATAAAAATATACTGTTTCTGAAACAAGACATTTAAATAACAGTGTAAGAGATTTAATTGTTAAAATTAAACTTGTCTACAAACAGTTCAGAAATCTGGCTGAAATTTCTTGAAATATTAATAAGAGAATACCAGGTTATAATGATCAAATATCTTTCCAGTTAACGCTGAGAATCATTTCTTGATGGGTCCACACATTCAGTCCTCCTCAACACATATTTCCCATTCTAACTAGAGCACAAAACTGACTTATCAATGTGCATATATAAAAGAGTCTTCAGTATTCTTCATAAAAAAGAGATTAGCTTATCAAGTGCTAGCAGAAAATTTCCTTTGTTGTTATTTAACATGATGTTGACCTGAGCATGACCCATCAGTAGAAGAATACGAGAAAACTGATGGACATTATGTATCACCAGTTGTAAAACATAATGAACTAGCAGACATTCAGTGGGATGATGGAGAAATGAACTGGAGTACTGGAAAGGAACTATCTGGCAGACAGATGTCAGCTAAGACAGAGATGTTGAAGTAACATGCCAAGGGATACTACTGATTTTGATGATGAAGATGATTTTTAATGTCTATGAAGCCATTTAGCTTTACATTCCAAGTGTGCTGAGTGTGTTAACAAATAAAACATTTTTTTTCTTTTATCTCTGTGATTGCACATGCCAAATAAACTGTACTGAAGAAAAATTATAAATAATAATTATGCAATAGAAACAAGTGAGATATCATGCTTAGTGTTAACATGGATAGTTTATTCTGTAACATCATTATTATCACCATTACTACTACTATTACTACTATTACTACTACTACTACTACATCAATACCACTGTCACTACCACTACATACCTCAGACTGAACCATGTGTGGACGATTTTCCCTCATTTTAAGAATGAACTGAAATATGTCGATAGTGTCTTGTAAATCATGGTTTTGTATAAACTGCATAAAGTAATCTAATGCAATGAATGTTCCTGTTCTTCCTACACCAGCACTGAAATACAATTTATGTTTTGTTTAATATCAAAAGAAAATTAACTAATATTTTTTAACACATGAATGTTTTCAGTAATTAATGGGTTTTTTTTTTTTTTTATATTACGGCCATTGAACACTTTATGGATTCAGCCACAATATGCTGCTTATTTTTTTATTGCATTTAAAACACACAGACACCCACAAATTATTTAGCTATTGCTTACACACACAAAAATTTGCACTCATGCACACAGAAAGACACAGAGTGTAAGGCTGCAGTTGAAGAACACAAATTTGACATTACTTACATTTCAGAAAAAAAAAAAAAAAAATAGAAAATAAAAAATAAGTAATAAAATTTTAAAATCACCTGCAGTGTACAACAATTGGGTTAGTGTCAGATGTGTTTATTTCACGTCGGATGTCAGATATAAAATTTGCAACGTCTTTGGGGTTGAGATTGGCGTCATAGTCTCTCCAGTCATGCATGAAGAAATGTTTCACAGATCTTTTTGTTTCACCCTAAATTATGTACATGATTATAATTAAATACTTACAATTAAGAAAAATAATAAAAATAAAAATAATTTTATCTGGAATGGTAAAATGAAAAATTTTAATACATCATTATTGTTATGACTTTTCTAAAGAAGTTAGAGAAAAAAGAAATCGGTTTTCAAAGAATGATTTACTAAATATTTAAATGTAAATATTTTTGTTATTATTATTATTATATCAGTGTATATATGTCAGATTTTCCATCAGTATTAAACATATAGATTAATATTTTAAAAGTTTTATGATTTTTGGAATTTGAAATATACACACTCAAATGAAATAAATAAAATGAGGAATGGCTAAACTGATCTATATGTCAGAATACGAAAAGAAATAGTAGTTAAAAAAAACATTAGAGAGGGTTTAAATATATATGGTGTGATTTAAAAGTAAAATATTCATACAAGATAAAGTGAAAATGTTTTCACTGTGTAAGTACTCAGAGTAGAAAGTTTATCCAAGGTGACAAGGATGTCTCCATATTCATTTGTAAGATTCACTTCATCTGGCCAGTACTGTGCACATTTATGCTGGAACATAAATTTAAATACATTATTACATGATGATAATTTCTCATGTAAATTGTGTATATCTATGTGTGGATGTATCAATGAAGTAAGAATTTAAAAAATGAAATCTAACTTTGTATCCTTCTTTAACTGCTGTCAGCATCACAATAATAGGAACTCTTCTCTCCCAAATCATCCTCCAGAAATCATTGATTGTTATATCCTGAGGGCCTTGAGTAGCAATATATTCTCTCAAAGAATTGTAACCCTGTAAATAACACACTGCATTATTATTTTATACATTATTATTGTTGTATGATTTACTTACGTTCTTGCAACATGTTTAAAAATTATATAACTTCAGATCCCTGACCATCTTTCTGGAATTTCTGGTTTTCTAGACCAAGGATTAAATATAAAATAGAAAATAAACAATGAAATGTAAAGACCAAAACTGTACTTAACAGATGCAAATTAATATACTTGTAAAGCTAGTTCTCTGGTAATTACAGTTTTCTGTAAGCTATATAAATGATTTGGTATCTGTATTTTATAGATTTGTTTGGCAATTTACTTGAATAAACATTTGAAAATAAGTACCTTGTACATTTCTGTGCAACTATTTAAACCAAGTTTAAGTGTTGTGTATCATTAGTAATTTCTGCCTATATAATCTTTTAGTGGTATTACATAGTATTAGAATGTTGAGTAAATAAAATAACATACACACACAAATACAATTATAGGCACACACAAACTCGCACATAACTGTAAAATAATTTTTAAAACTTCACTCACAGGAATAAAGTTGGCATTGATATATAAAGAATTATCATCTTCATCTACAGGTGTCAGTTTGACAAGACTGTGATCATCTGAAAATAAATAGTATTCTAATACAATTAGTTTTTTTTAAATCTTTAAACTTCTTTTCAACCTTATTCAACAACTTCACTTTATCAGAGCCAAGCAAAGACGACACAATAAAATATCCATATGATTATTTCTTCACTATCTAGCATCATAACAAAGACTCAAATATTCAATACACATAGTGATTCAAAATGAGATGAACACTAAAATATCCATTCATCCATTCATGCATATGTATGTATGTATGTATGTATGTATGTATGGTTTTTATATATGTTTGTATTTAGGTGTATGTATCAATGAATGGATGGATGAACAGATGGACAGGTGGATGGATACCATGTTACCAGACAGTGAAGAAATAATCAAATGGACACACACACACACACCAATATACGTATCTGCATATATACATACATACATACATTTTATTTATCTAGTTAAAGAAAAGTGTATTGTTGGGTGACTTACATGCCAGAATGTTGATGTATCTGTTTTTCAAATGATTAGCTTCCTGCTTTGCTATATCACTGGACTTTTTAGGACTCTTAGATTGCAGATCCTAAAACAAACATTTACAGATGAGCATGTTAACTTAAGTACTAAAGATCCAGGTTGGTAATGGTCTAAAGGGGAAGTGTAGGGATGAGTTGAATTGTCAAGCACAAATGAAAGAAGTCAGTACTTTCTTAAGTGTTAATTCCCAGGTAGGTTTTATCATCCATGTGTTGTTGTTTGTTTTTTCAGAAGTTTACTGTAAGTCATGACACTGTTATTTACAAACATACAAATGCAAAAAATCAACAGTTAAAGTTTTGTCTGTTGGGGTTTTGCCTAAAATAATGGAGAAATAAATCATATATTCAAAATAGATATAGAGTGTCAAATTTCTACAAGAAAACAGTGGGTAATTCATATAGTCACATACCACAAACTCTTTTGTAAACAGCAAATTAGAATTAGCTTTCAGTTCTCCCAGTCTCTTCCTGAAGTCTGCCATTTTAACAGGCCTGAAATTTACAGAATTAACTATCAAAGAAACACATTTTAATATTACTTAAAATAAAATATTTGTGATAATTTCAGATTCTTCTTTTAAAAACGATTTTTTATGAAAATAAATTTGCTGAATTATTACAGTGTAATGTGAGAAATGAAAACATTTACAGTCTCTTGTGGAATATTTTAAAACTTGAGATAAAATATATTTAAAATTACCTAATATGATCAGTCACATCTTCCAAATCAGAAGTTTCAGTAATATAAGTTTCTTTGGTTTTCCTAATAAATATGATATGTATTATTAAAATATTAAATACATAAAGATCAGTATGTGAGTGAGATTCTCTGTGTGTGTGTGTGTGTGTGTGTGTGTGTGTGTGTGTGTGTGTGTGTGAGTATGGGTGTGGGTATATAAGTGTTTGAGTGTGTATGTAGGTGTGTCTGTGGGTGTGTGCATGTGTATATATATATATATTTACTTGGACAGAGCTTTCACTTCCTATATAAATATTTCCCAGGAAGATGACATCATTTTCTAAGCATATCACAATTTGTTTAAACTGTTGATACTGCACAATATATTTACAGTAAACACCATTCTCCAACATGACAATATGTTCATTTTGTTATATCAGGCCATACCCAAGTGCTACCCAACTAGAAAAAAATAAAATAATAATACATTTTTTTTTTACAGATATGTAATTCATCAGATATTTTAGAAAAGGATAAACAGTTAAAACAACAAATTAAGTTTGTCAAACTAAATTTGTTGTTTTTATTCTCAGAGTCTCACTTGATACAGAGGCCATGTCTAATGCTGTACCCATATCTCTTCTTATAATACCAAATCCCACCAATGGCTAATGCTATAATGATAACTGCACACAAAGTTCCTACAACAGCTCCAACTGTACCACTAGATTCTGATGCTGCAAATATATATATCTATCTATATCTATATCTATATATATATATATATATATGAATAAAATTATAAGTATTTATTATTTGCAAATTTTGTTTTCAAACTAATGTATATACAACAACAATAACAATGATAATATTAATAATAACAACAATTATAACAACAATAATGATGATGATGATGATGATGATGATATTTGCTGACTTCCATAAAACTTACAGATATTAGTAATAATATCTGTAAATTATTTTTGTTATTATTATTATTTTTTTAACATCACATAATAACCCACTGATTTATGAAACTGTAAATTTATATGTAAGGTATATCAAGAAAAAAATAAAATAATATTTTTACCTTTTGTTAAAAATCCATCCAGAAACTCAGACTGAGTACAGCCAGCAGTGGTACAAGAAACAAACTTTATACTGAAAAAAAAAAAAAATAATAATAATAATTAGAACTTTAAAAGTAGGTGATAATTAAAGCGGAAAAATAAAATAATAATTTTGTTTCAGGATTGGATTTGTACAATACATAAATGTTAATATGGAATTAATATCTGAATTCATTAAAAAAAAATACTAAATCTGTTTGTAATTCTCAGCCATTCTGACTGATTTTTATTTGTATTTTTATTTTATTTTATTTTTCTTTATTTTATTATTATTATTGTTATTATATATATATACATATATTTTTTTTTTGTTACAGTTTTCATCTCAAGTATGATCTAGCCTTTCTTCTAAGTAGTAAAACAAATTCTAATAAATACAGTACTGGATTAAAACAACTGGAGGCCTTAGGTGTAGAAGGCCTTGGGGCCCAAATTTAAAAGCATATTTCCAGGAGAAACATTCTCTTGTTTAATCAGTTAAATTAGAACATTGCTGAAATTTTACTAGAGTCAAAAATATTTTTTTTTTTAAATAAATTAATTACATTTAATAAACTTACAAGTTTTATTTAAGATGTTAAGATGGAACATTCACAGCTATGTTTCAACATTACAGTTTATGTAAAGTGAGTTTTTTTTCAGCTTTTTATGGATGTTAACTTACTGTTATAAACTACTCAGTTCGTGTGTTAATCTGGCAGTGCTAAATATGTAAATATTATGTTGCATTAACAACTGACCTGTACTTAGAGCCAGGATCCAGGGGTCCATTGCATGTTTTATTTGGTTTGTCCCAGCAGTCAGTGTCTGTGCCAACTTCAAAACTATCAGGTGTCGTGTAGTTAGTCTGAACAGATCTGACAGTTCTAGTCCGAGAGGTATCTGAAATCACAACTCATGGTGTTTACAAAACAGTGTTTATAAAACAGTGTTTATAAAACATAGAGTTTACAATACACAGTGTTTACAATACATAGTGTTTAAAATTATTTTTTTACAATACAAAAGTTTATAAAATAGAGCGTACAATACAGTGTTTACAAACTGTGTTTACAATATAGTGTTTACAAAACAGAGTTTACAATAGTGTTTATAAAACAGTTTACAATACATAGTGTTTACAAAACAGAGTTTATAAAACAGTGTACAATACATAGTGTTTACAAACTGTGTTTACAATATATAGTGTTTACAATACATAGTGTTTACAATACATCGAGTTTATAATATATAATGCTTACAATACATAGTGTTTGTAATACATAGTGTTTACAGTACATTTTATTTAAGCATTTAATTATTATTTATTTATGAACAACTATTTCTTTGTGTTTTCACTGACAGTGTCTTTGGTAAATATTCATTCCAAATTAAAATTTCAAAAGTATTGCACTGAAACACACACATATATATGTTGTATGCATGTATATTTAAAAGTATAATCAGTAAATGTGTATGTATGTCTATTAGTCTGTATTTATGGGTGTATGTGTAGTTATTTAGTTATTTCATATATATATATATTTACCAGTTAACCAGTTATCAGGTGTAGGTCGATACATTCCTTTGTAATTGTTTTTTTGCCAGCTATACCAGTTCTGAACAGAATGAGGATCATTCACTGAAAATTAATTAGAGTCCACGTTATCATGCAAATAAATGATATTAGTTTAATAATAATAAAAGAGAAATGTTATAAGAGCAGAAAGGAAAAAAAATCTCAGGACGAATGAATGTTAACAATGCATTAATGCACTGTTTTAAATTAATTTAAATAGCTTGAGTAATTTAGGCATAAAATGACATCTATAACATGATCGGTCAAAATGTTGTAGAGAAATAATGAAATTTAAGATCCGTCAGAACAGCATCTGTGCATAAAACAACATGCATATAACTTAGCAATGTTTAAATAATCAGTATTTTTATAAATTAGTGAAATTACATATCCTGAAAGAGTATGTACTTGTGGAGAGGAATTGCTTTCTTCAAACTATAAGGGATAAATTGTATAAAATCATCATTTTTATTATTATTATTATTATTACTATGATTATTATTTCTATTATTATTATTATCAACAACAACAACAGCATCAGCATCAAGAACAACAATGCACAATACAATCATGATGATGATGATTATTATTATTATTATTTCAAAAAGGACAGGAATCGTTTGTGTAGTTCTGAAATCAAAAGTAAACATTTATCTTGTTATAAATCAGTAATTACCTGTTCCACATATATCAGTTTTACAAATTATCATGGCTGTAAAGGTTACAATTCCATTTGTTTTGTCAGTGAGACATCTGGCACAGAAGTTCACAGTAAAACTACTTTCTTTTTCAGGAACCGGCTTTGGCTTAGAAATAATCACTTCCTTGTTCAGTTTTGGAGGTTCTGAAAGTATCATTGGACATATTAAGGTAATAAAGAATGAGAAATGTGACATATTTAAAATTTATGTACAGTTATAAAGATGAGTTACAATGAAGTGAAACCAACATCAAACAAGTATTATCTATTTATTAACAATAAGCAAATCTAAGTTTAATGGCACACCACAAAAAATTCACATTAATTTTTACTATTTTTGATTTATCAAAGATTTATTTATCATTTTATTTTGATGTTAAAAACACTTTCAAATATGCATTCTGAAAGAGAGCATCACATATACTGAGAGAGAGAGAGAGAGAGAGAGGAATTTATTATTTTTAAATAACTACTATGCTTGAAATATTCACGGAAAGAGAAACAAAAATGGACCTCATAAAAATAATAATAATTAATAATGTCTTGCTTACTTCCAGGGCTTGTATAAAATGTCAAAGCAGAATCAAGACCATCGTAACTTGTAACAGCTCTAACCTGCAACAGCAATTAGCAGTTATTTTTGAAACTTCATACATGTAAGTTCATAAAGTATTTATATTTCATTCAAAACACTGATACATATCAATGAATGAACATTTAACGTCTTAAAACTTTACTAATTACTAGATGTCAGTCATCATTATTGCTATAACATTAATGTGAGTGAACTTTTATATCGACATCTCCATAGCCTGTAACTGTCATAGAATATTTTTTTCTTAATGATGATATGAGGCACTGACTGGATTAGATAAAAAAAAAAAAAAAGACTATCATGCCTGAGTCCTTTGTATCAATCGCAACAATTAGGTAAAACAACTTTTAATAAAAAGTCATAGCAACAGTAATGTACACATTAGTCTGATAATTTACAAGTATTTCAATGGAAAACAGTTGTTGTTCTTCTGGATGTTAAATGTACTCACTGATATTGTGTAATTCACTTCAGGTATGATATCTAGAATGCGGGAGTAAGGTTTAACACAATTCTCAGTCTCAGTAATGTTTACTGTATTGACGTCTTCTTCTTTCTGACAATATATATTATGAACAAATTAGACTTTTTAGTTGCTGGTTACATTTTGGCTGGTGGAGAAATCAGAACTTGTGAATAAATAACAAGAAAGATTGAAACATCTAAATTAGAACACATACACAAACATTAATTAATTAATTAAAATGAACTTAATTTTTATTTTAAATACTATATGTTGGTAATTATAACGTTATATTAACCTTCTTATACTCAATGATGAAACCTTTTAACGGACCATTCCACTCTTTCTCTTTTGGACATGCCCATGATACAGTTATTGCTGTATAGTTGTTAGGTATCTCATTAACCATAAAATTCTGGACTTTTCCTGGAGCTGTAGCAAACAATTGTAAGTACATTAAAAAAAAAAAATCAAAACAAAAAATCTTTTTAAAAGATATTTGTACTTGTTGTAGTTTAAAAATAATCGTTATCTGGCAAGCAAGTTGCCATAGTAGAATCTCTGATATATATATATATATATATATATATATATATATATATTATTGTATCTTTGAAAAGGTGTTTAATTTTATGTGAATATATGTTCTCATTTTCTGTGTATGTTTTCTGCTGACAGTTATTGTTAAATGAGTGATTGTTACCTGATTCATTTGTTCTAATGACAGTAGAATTTACAGATTCAGACGAGCCCACTGACGTATTAGCTGTCACACTAAATCTATATTTCCAGTAGCTGAGTAGATTGGTAAATATGTATGATGTATTATTGTACCCTGCAATTAGAAAACAGAAGGAAGAAATGGATACAAATAATGAATTTTTAAATAATGCATATATGTAAGATGGCATGAGCCTAAAACTTCAAATGATCAAATTGAGCAATAAAAATGTATATAATATATATTTTTTAAATGTGTGAGTATGTATGTATGTATGTATATATATAGATATAGATAGATAGATAAATACATACATACACACATACATAGACAGGTATATAGATAGATAGGTATATAGATAGACAGATAAATAGACAGACTTGCAAATTGGATTATAGACAGTTTGGTTTATTTTTTTCATAAAAATTTCTTTATCGGATACTAGTGCAAGAAAAAAACAGGTCAAACAAAAAATAATTTATTTGGTATTCCATGACATACAATGACATTTTGTAAAAACGGTGTTCTAATAAAAGAGATTAGCTCTTTAAAATACATACCATTTATAACTGTTTCTAATTTTAAGCTGTACGTATTACTGTCAATATGATTCTCTTCGTAGACATTTATTAAATAATCAGTTGATCCTGGATAAAGTCGAGGGGCTGACCAGGAAATGTTCACACTTGTGGCATTCAGTACAGCAACTGTCAGATTCTGAGGAGTATCTGGAACTATCAGTAAAAGAGAAAGAAGTATAATATGTATTCAGAAATAACTTTAAAATAATAACATTTAATCACTTCTCTTTTTATTTATTTTTTATTATTATTTTTTTAGGTGTAGTTTTTTATTATTATTATTATTATTATTATTTTATTACTAGTGCAGTTGTTGTTGTTTGTTCTGCTTTTGTACCATTTTAACTTCCTATAGCTTTCCTCTTTTCTCTAGCAAACTAAGAAATCTATTTTGAACCCTTGAATTAACTTTAAAAATATTTTACAATAAGTTCAATAATAATTTATCTATTTTGATTATATAAATTGCTCAAAGGAGATTTCAAGATTGGAATACCTATGAGTGGTAAGACTACAACTTTTAGAATAAAATATTCATATATTTCTACATCATGTCTCTAATATTTAAACAAATCTGGTAAGTCATTATTTTTACATTTTATACATTCTGAACTTACTGGTCTCATTGGTGGTAAAATTAATTGTCAGTAGGCGACTGTTCAAATCTCCTGCGACGCTAACAATTTCTAAGATGTATGTCGTATCTCCGTACAGTTCTGTGAACGTAATTTGACTATCATAACTGGTTTTTGCTTCAACTGTTTCAGTATCGAGTTTCAGCGTGACATTGTAATAGTCGATAATTCCTTGTTTTGACAAATGAACAGTCAAACTTGATCCAGTCTGATTATTATTCTGGACGTCAACAGAAGGAGGTTTCGGGTCTGGAAAAGAGATGTGTCAGTGCATTCTTGTTCAAAACTCTTAGATTATTTATTACATCTCGTGCAATTTGTTCTTAGACAATTCATTTATTTACCACATTTATTTATATCATTAACATTCATTCGCAAACACACACACACACACACACACACACACACACACACACACACATGTACATATATATTTTTTATAAGAGATTAAACGTTTCCACTTACTAGTTCTTTCTTCAAGGGCTGGTTCGTGTTGGTATGTGAAAATATTTACACCATCAGACAGATGAAAGTAGAGTGTAAAATTGTAAATCTGTCCAGAAGTAAGATTTGAAATGGTTGTGGAATTTTCTTCTGCTGTGATGTATTCTGTGTCATCTTCTGACCACTTCACAGTGTAATTCACGTTCTTCAGTGCTGGTAGAAGTTTTGGCGATGTCCATTCAAAACTCAGAGACGTCTCTGACCTATTCGTCATTGTGAAGTCTTTCACATCCATGATGTTTTCTGTTCGGTAATAAATAACAAACTAGTAAAAATTAATGTATTAAAACACTGACAATGTCCAATCTGTCAATAATCATGAAATATAGGAACTCTCTCTCTCTCACACACACCTTCACACACAAAAACGAGTATTTATTTATTTATTATTATTAACCTCCATCAGTTGTGCTGGCATTCAAGCTTGTAATTTCTCCAGTTCCTGCTTTGTTTATGGCTGCAATGGTAACTGTATAATTTTGTAGTGGAAGTAAACCTGACACAGAATAATTCATACTCTTCTCACACATTCGGTTAATCATTTTTGATACACTCCATTCTGAGTTTCCGTCCTGAAACAAGAAAACGTGTTTACAAAGTAATATTACTCTGATATGTAATATATTTCTCAAACTCTAAAATTAAAAGATAAAATATTACTAATATGTATTATGATGTGTTACTAATATTGATAAACATTTAAACTTTATTTACTCCGTGTACAAGACAAAACCCAGGTGAATTAATACATACACTACTAAAGTTATCGTTCTCCACACATTCTATTGTGATGTTTGAATAACACACATCTCCATTGAAGATGTTCACTGCATATTTTTCCGTCTTTCCGTTCGGATGTTGGGGAGAAAACCAAGAAAGGAGAAATCCTGAACTTGATTCTCCAGTTACTGTAGCATTTTGTACAGGTTCGGGTCCTGAAGTCAGTATACAATATAAATATTAAAATTGTCACTGATGTTTTTAACTGAAAATATTAACTACGTATAGGTTTCCTCTTTTCTCTAGCTAACCACGAAATATGTTTCGAATTAGCTTTAAAAATATATTTTACGATAAGTTCAA
The DNA here is from genome assembly GCA_012295275.1 of Chrysomallon squamiferum. Taxonomy (NCBI): domain Eukaryota; kingdom Metazoa; phylum Mollusca; class Gastropoda; order Neomphalida; family Peltospiridae; genus Chrysomallon; species Chrysomallon squamiferum. Next base: position 6,922,856 of record CM022665.1, on the reverse strand, counting down.
TAATAATTTATCTATTTTAATTATATAAATTGCTCAAAGCAGATTTCAAGATTGGAATACCTATGAGTGGTAAGACTACAACTTTTAGAATAAAATATTCATATATTTCTACTTCATGATATTTAAACAAATCTGGTAAGTCATTATTTTCACGTTTATACATTCTGAACTTACTGGTTTCATTGGTGGTAAAATTAATTGTCAATAGGCGACTGTTCAAATCTCCTGCGACGCTAAAAATTTCTAAGATGTATGTCGTATCTCCGTACAGTTTCATGAATGTAATTTGACTATCATAACTGGTTTTTGCTTCAACTGTTTCAGTATCGAGTTTCAGCGTGACATTGTAATAGTCGACAATTCCTTGTTTTGACAGATGAACAGTCAAACTTGATCCAGTCTGATTATTATTTTGGACGTCAACAGAAGGAGGTTTCGGGTCTGGAAAAGAGATGTGTCAGTGCATTCTTGTTCAAAACTTTTAGATTATTTATTATATCTCGTGCAATTTGTTCTTAGACAATTCATTTATTTACCACATTTATTTATATCATTAACATTCATGCACAAACACACACACACACACACACACACACACACACACACACACACACACACATGTACATATATATTTTTTATAAGAGATTAAACGTTTCCACTTACTAGTTCTTTCTTCAAGGGCTTCGTGTTGGTATGTGAAAATATTTACACCATCAGACAGATGAAAGTAGAGTGTAAAATTGTAAATCTGTCCAGAAGTAAGATTTGAAATGGTTGTGGAATTTTCTTCTGCTGTGATGTATTCTGTGTCATCTTCTGACCACTTCACAGTGTAATTCACGTTCTTCAGTGCTGGTAGAAGTTTTGGCGATGTCCATTCAAAACTCAGAGACGTCTCTGACCTATTCGTCATTGTGAAGTCTTTCACATCCATGATGTTTTCTGTTCGGTAATAAATAACAAACTAGTAAAAATTAATGTATTAAAACACTGACAATGTCCAATCTGTCAATAATCATGAAATATAGGAACTCTCTCTCTCTCACACACACACACACAAAAAAACGAGTATTTATTTATTTATTATTATTAACCTCCATCAGTTGTGCTGGCATTCAAGCTTGTAATTTCTCCAGTTCCTGCTTTGTTTATGGCTGCAATGGTAACTGTATAATTTTGTAGTGGAAGTAAACCTGACACAGAATAATTCATACTCTTCTCACACATTCGGTTAATCATTTTTGATACACTCCATTCTGAGTTTCCGTCCTGAAACAAGAAAACGTGTTTACAAAGTAATATTACTCTGATATGTAATATATTTCTCAAACTCTAAAATTAAAAGATAAAATATTACTAATATGTATTATGATGTGTTACTAATATTGATAAACATTTAAACTTTATTTACTCCGTGTACAAGACAAAACCCAGGTGAATTAATACATACACTACTAAAGTTATCGTTCTCCACACATTCTATTGTGATGTTTGAATAACACACATCTCCATTGAAGATGTTCACTGCATATTTTTCCGTCTTTCCGTTCGGATGTTGGGGAGAAAACCAAGAAAGGAGAAATCCTGAACTTGATTCTCCAGTTACTGTAGCATTTTGTACAGGTTCGGGTCCTGAAGTCAGTATACAATATAAATATTAAAATTGTCACTGATGTTTTTAACTGAAAATATTAACTACGTATAGGTTTCCTCTTTTCTCTAGCTAACCACGAAATATGTTTCGAATTAGCTTTAAAAATATATTTTACGATAACTTCAATAATAATTTATCTAGTTTAATTATATAAATTGCTCAAAGCAGATTTCAAGATTGGAATACCTATGAGTGGTAAGACTACAACTTTTAGAATAAAATATTCATATATTTCTACTTCATGATATTTAAACAAATCTGGTAAGTCATTATTTTCACGTTTATACATTCTGAACTTACTCGTTTCATTGGTGGTAAAATTAATTGTCAATAGGCGACTGTTCAAATCTCCTGCGACGCTAAAAATTTCTAAGATGTATGTCGTATCTCCGTACAGTTTCATGAATGTAATTTGACTATCATAACTGGTTTTTGCTTCAACTGTTTCAGTATCGAGTTTCAGCGTGACATTGTAATAGTCGACAATTCCTTGTTTTGACAGATGAACAGTCAAACTTGATCCAGTCTGATTATTATTTTGGACGTCAACAGAAGGAGGTTTCGGGTCTGGAAAAGAGATGTGTCAGTGCATTCTTGTTCAAAACTCTTAGATTATTTATTACATCTCGTGTAATTTGTTCTTAGACAATTCATTTATTTACCACATTTATTTATATCATTAACATTCATTCGCAAACACACACACACACACATGTATATATTTTTTTTTTTATAAGAGATTAAACGTTTCCACTTACTAGTTCTTTCTTCAAGGGCTGGTTCGTGTTGGTATGTGAAAATATTTACACCATCAGACAGATGAAAGGAGAGTGTAAAATTGTAAATCTGTCCAGAAGTAAGATTTGAAATGGTTGTGGAATTTTCTTCTGCTGTGATGTATTCTGTGTCATCTTCTGACCACTTCACAGTGTAATTCACGTTCTTCAGTGCTGGTAGAAGTTTTGGCGATGTCCATTCAAAACTCAGAGACGTCTCTGACCTATTCGTCATTGTGAAGTCTTTCACATCCATGATGTTTTCTGTTCGGTAATAAATAACAAACTAGTAAAAATTAATGTATTAAAACACTGACAATGTCCAATCTGTCAATAATCATGAAATATAGGAACTCTCTCTCTCTCTCTCTCTCACACACCTTCACATACAAAAACGAGTATTTATTTATTTATTATTATTAACCTCCATCAGTTGTGCTGGCATTCAAGCTTGTAATTTCTCCAGTTCCTGCTTTGTTTATGGCTGCAATGGTAACTGTATAATTTTGTAGTGGAAGTAAACCTGACACAGAATAATTCATACTCTTCTCACACATTCGGTTAATCATTTTTGATACACTCCATTCTGAGTCTCCGTCCTGAAACAAGAAAATGTATTTACAAAGTAATATTACTTTGATATGTAGTATATTTCTCAAACTCTAAAATTAAAAGATAAAATATTACTAATATGTATTATGATGTGTTACTAATATTGATAAACATTTAAACTTTATTTACTCCGTGTACAAGACAAAACCCAGGTGAATTAATACATACACTACTAAAGTTATCGTTCTCCACACATTCTATTGTGATGTTTGAATAACACACATCTCCATTGAAGATGTTAACTGCATATTTTTCCGTCTTTCCGTTCGGATGTTGGGGAGAAAACCAAGAAAGGAGAAATCCTGAACTTGATTCTTCAGTTACTGTAGCATTTTGTACAGTTTCGGGTCCTGAAGTCAGTATACAATATAAATATTAAAATTGTCACTGATGTTTTAATCTGAAAATATTAACTACGTATAGCTTTCCTCTTTTCTCTAGCTAACTACGAAATATGTTTCGAATTAGCTTTAAAAATATATTTTACGATAAGTTCAGTAATAATTTATCTATTTTAATTATATAAATTGCTCTAAGCAGATTTCAAGATTGAAATACCTATGAGTGGTAAGACTACAACTTTTAGAATAAAATATTCATATATTTCTACTTCATGATATTTAAACAAATCTGGTAAGTCATTATTTTCACGTTTATACATTCTGAACTTACTCGTTTCATTGGTGGTAAAATTAATTGTCAATAGGCGACTGTTCAAATCTCCTGCGACGCTAAAAATTTCTAAGATGTATGTCGTATCTCCGTACAGTTTCATGAACGTAATTTGACTATCAGAACTGATTTTTCCTTCAACTGTTTCAGTATCGAGTTTCAGCGTGACATTGTAATAGTCGACAATTCCTTGTTTTGACAGATGAACAGTCAAACTTGATCCAGTCTGATTATTATTCTGGACGTCAACAGAAGGAGGTTTCGGATCTGGAAAAGAGATGTGTCAGTGCATTCTTGTTCAAAACTCTTAGATTATTTATTACATCTCGTGCAATTTGTTCTTAGACAATTCATTTATTTACCACATTTATTTATATCATTAACATTCATTCGCAAACACACACACACACACACACACACACACACACACACACATGTACATATATATTTTTTATAAGAGATTAAACGTTTCCACTTACTAGTTCTTTCTTCAAGGGCTGGTTCGTGTTGGTATGTGAAAATATTTACACCATCAGACAGATGAAAGTAGAGTGTAAAATTGTAAATCTGTCCAGAAGTAAGATTTGAAATGGTTGTGGAATTTTCTTCTGCTGTGATGTATTCTGTGTCATCTTCTGACCACTTCACAGTGTAATTCACGTTCTTCAGTGCTGGTAGAAGTTTTGGCGATGTCCATTCAAAACTCAGAGACGTCTCTGACCTATTCGTCATTGTGAAGTTTTTCACATCCATGATGTTTTCTGTTCGGTAATAAATAACAAACTAGTAAAAATTAATGTATTAAAACACTGACAATGTCCAATCTGTCAATAATAATAAAATATAGGAACTCTCTCTCTCTCTCTCTCACACACACACACACACACACACAGACAAACACTCACACAAAGACAACGAGTATTTATTTATTTATTATTATTAACCTCCATCTGTTGTGCTGGCATTCAAACTTGTAATTTCTCCAGTTCCTGCTTTGTTTATGGCTGCAATGGTAACTGTATAATTTTGTAGTGGAAGTAAACCTGACACAGAATAATTCATACTCTTCTCACACATTCGGTTAATCATTTTTGATACACTCCATTCTGAGTCTCCGTCCTGAAACAAGAAAACGTGTTTACAAAGTAATATTACTCTGATATGTAATATATTTCTCAAACTCTAAAATTAAAAGATAAAATATTACTAATATGTATTATGATGTGTTACTAATATTGATAAACATTTAAACTTTATTTACTCCGTGTACAAGACAAAACCCAGGTGAATTAATACATACACTACTAGAGTTATCGTTCTCCACACATTCTATTGTGATGTTTGAATAACACACATCTCCATTGAAGATGTTCACTGCATATTTTTCCGTCTTTCCGTTCGGATGTTGGGGAGAAAACCAAGAAAGGAGAAATCCTGAACTTGATTCTAAAGTTACCGTAGCATTTTGTACAGGTCCGGGTCCTGAAGTCAGTACAACATAAATATTAAAATTGTCACTGATGTTTTTAACTGAAAATATTAACTACGTATAGCTGTGCTCAGTTCTCTAGCTAACTACGAAATATGTTTTGAATTAGCTGAAAAAATATATTTTACGATAAGTTCAATAATAATTTATCTATTTTAATTATATAAATTGCTCTAAGCAGATTTCAAGATTGGAATACCTATGAGTGGTACAACTTTTAGAATAAAATATTCATATATTTCTACTTCATGGCTGTAATATTTAAACAAATCTGGTAAGTCATTATTTTCACGTTTATACATTCTAAACTTACTGGTCTCATTGGTGGTAAAATTAATTGTCAATAGGCGACTGTTCAAATCTCCTGCGACGCTAACAATTTCTAAGATGTATGTCGTATCTCCGTAGAGTTCTGTGAACGTAATTTGACTATCATAACTGGTTTTTTCTTCAACTGTTTCAGTATCGAGTTTCAGCGTGACATTGTAATGGTCGACAATTCCTTGTTTTGACAGATGAACAGTCAAACTTGATCCAGTCTGATTATTATTCTGGACGTCAACGTAAGGAGGTTTCGGGTCTGGAAAAGAGATGTGTCAGTGCATTCTTGTTCAAAACTTTTAGATTATTTATTATATCTCGTGCAGTTTGTTCTTAGACAATTCATTTATTTACCACATTTATTTATATCATTAACATTCATTCGCAAACACACACACACACACACACACACACACACACACATATATATTTTTTTTTTATAAGAGATTAAACGTTTCCACTTACTAGTTCTTTCTTCAAGGGCTGGTTCGTGTTGGTATGTGAAAATATTTACACCATCAGACAGATGAAAGTAGAGTGTAAAATTGTAAATCTGTCCAGAAGTAAGATTTGAAATGGTTGTGGAATTTTCTTCTGCTGTCATGTATTCTGTGTCATCTTCGGACCACTTCACAGTGTAATTCACGTTCTTCAGTGCTGGTAGAAGTTTTGGCGATGTCCATTCAAAACTCAGAGACGTCTCTGACCTATTCGTCATTGTGAAGTCTTTCACATCCATGATGTTTTCTGTTCGGTAATAAATAACAAACTAGTAAAAATTAATGTATTAAAACACTGACAATGTCCAATCTGTCAATAATAATAAAATATAGGAACTCTCTCTCTCACACACACACACACACACACACACACACACACACACACACCTACCTACACACACAAAGACAACGAGTATTTATTTATTTATTATTATTAACCTCCATCAGTTGTGCTGGCATTCAAACTTGTAATTTCTCCAGTTCCTGCTTCGTTTATGGCTGCAATGGTAACTGTATAATTTTGTAGTGGAAGTAAACCTGACACAGAATAATTCATACTCTTCTCACACATTCGGTTAATCATTTTTGATACACTCCATTCTGAGTCTCCGTCCTGAAACAAGAAAATGTATTTACAAAGTAATATTACTGTGATATGTAGTATATTTCTCAAACTCTAAAATTAAAAGATACAATATTACTAATATGTATTATGATGTGTTACTAATATTGATAAACTTTAAACTTTATTTACTACGTGTACAAGACAAAACCCAGGTGAATTAATACATACACTACTAGAGTTATCGTTCTCCACACATTCTATTGTGATGTTTGAATAACACACATCTCCATTGAAGATGTTCACTGCATATTTTTCCGTCTTTCCGTTCGGATGTTGGGGAGAAAACCAAGAAAGGAGAAATCCTGAACTTGATTCTTCAATTACCGTAGGATTTTGTACAGGTCCGGGTTCTGAAGTCAGTATACAACATAAATATTAAAATTGTCACTGATGTTTTTAACTGAAAATATTAACAACGTATAGGTTTCCTCTTTTCTCTAGCTAACTACGAAATATGTTTCGAATTAGCTTTAAAAATATATTTTACGATAAGTTCAATAATAATTTATCTATTTTAATTATATAAATTGCTCAAAGCAGATTTCAAGATTGGAATACCTATGAGTGGTAAGACTACAACTTTTAGAATAAAAATTCACATATTTCTACATCATGTCTCTAGTATTTAAAGAAATCTGGTAAGTCATTATTTTCACGTTTATACATTCTGAACTTACTGGTCTCATTGGTGGTAAAATTAATTGTCAGTAGGCGACTGTTCAAATCTCCTGCGACGCTAACAATTTCTAAGATGTATGTCGTATCTCCGTAGAGTTCCGTGAACGTAATTTGACTATCATAACTGATTTTTTCTTCAACTGTTTCAGTATCGAGTTTCAGCGTGACATTGTAATGGTCGACAATTCCTTGTTTTAACAGATGAACAGTCAAACTTGATCCAGTCTGATTATTATTCTGGACGTCAACGTAAGGAGGTTTCGGGTCTGGAAAAGAGATGTGTCAGTGCATTCTTGTTCAAAACTTTTAGATTATTTATTATATCTCGTGCAGTTTGTTCTTAGACAATTCATTTATTTACCACATTTATTTATATCATTAACATTCATGAGGAAACACACACACACACACACACACACACACACACACACACACACACACATGTATATATATATTTTTTATAAGAGATTAAACGTTTCCACTTACTAGTTCTTTCTTCAAGGGCTGGTTCGTGTTGGTATGTGAAAATATTTACACCATCAGACAGATGAAAGTAGAGTGTAAAATTGTAAATCTGTCCAGAAGTAAGATTTGAAATGGTTGTGGAATTTTCTTCTGCTGTCATGTATTCTGTGTCATCTTCGGACCACTTCACAGTGTAATTCACGTTCTTCAGTGCTGGTAGAAGTTTTGGCGATGTCCATTCAAAACTCAGAGACGTCTCTGACCTATTCGTCATTGTGAAGTTTTTCACATCCATGATGTTTTCTGTTCGGTAATAAATAACAAACTAGTAAAAATTAATGTATTAAAACACTGACAATGTCCAATCTGTCAATAATCATGAAATATAGGAACTCTCTCTCTCTCTCTCTCTCTCTCTCTCTCTCTCTCTCTCTCTCTCTCTCTCTCTCTCTCTCTCACACACACACACACACACACACACACACACACACTGACAAACACTCACACAAAGACAACGAGTATTTATTTATTTATTATTATTAACCTCCATCTGTTGTGCTGGCATTCAAACTTGTAATTTCTCCAGTTCCTGCTTTGTTTATGGCTGCAATGGTAACTGTATAATTTTGTAGTGGAAGTAAACCTGACACAGAATAATTCATACTCTTCTCACACATTCGGTTAATCATTTTTGATACACTCCATTCTGAGTCTCCGTCCTGAAACAAGAAAACGTGTTTACAAAGTAATATTACTCTGATATGTAATATATTTCTCAAACTCTAAAATTAAAAGATAAAATATTACTAATATGTATTATGATGTGTTACTAATATTGATAAACATTTAAACTTTATTTACTCCGTGTACAAGACAAAACCCAGGTGAATTAATACATACACTACTAAAGTTATCGTTCTCCACACATTCTATTGTGATGTTTGAATAACACACATCTCCATTGAAGATGTTCACTGCATATTTTTCCGTCTTTCCGTTCGGATGTTGGGGAGAAAACCAAGAAAGGAGAAATCCTGAACTTGATTCTAAAGTTACCGTAGCATTTTGTACAGGTCCGGGTCCTGAAGTCAGTACAACATAAATATTAAAATTGTCACTGATGTTTTTAACTGAAAATATTAACTACGTATAGCTGTGCTCAGTTCTCTAGCTAACTACGAAATATGTTTTGAATTAGCTGCAAAAATATATTTTACGATAAGTTCAATAATAATTTATCTATTTTAATTATATAAATTGCTCTAAGCAGATTTCAAGATTGAAATACCTATGAGTGGTACAACTTTTAGAATAAAATATTCATATATTTCTACTTCATGATATTTAAACAAATCTGGTAAGTCATTATTTTCACGTTTATACATTCTGAACTTACTCGTTTCATTGGTGGTAAAATTAATTGTCAATAGGCGACTGTTCAAATCTCCTGCGACGCTAAAAATTTCTAAGATGTATGTCGTATCTCCGTACAGAGTTTCATGAACGTAATTTGACTATCAGAACTGATTTTTCCTTCAACTGTTTCAGTATCGAGTTTCAGCGTGACATTGTAATAGTCGACAATTCCTTGTTTTGACAAATGAACAGTCAAACTTGATCCAGTCTGATTATTATTCTGGACGTCAACAGAAGGAGGTTTCGGGTCTGGAAAAGAGATGTGTCAGTGCATTCTTGTTCAAAACTTTTAGATTATTTATTATATCTCGTGCAGTTTGTTCTTAGACAATTCATTTATTTACCACATTTATTTATATCATTAACATTCATGAGGAAACACACACACACACACACACACACACACACACACACACACACACATATATATATTTTTTATAAGAGATTAAACGTTTCCACTTACTAGTTCTTTCTTCAAGGGCTGGTTCGTGTTGGTATGTGAAAATATTTACACCATCAGACAGATGAAAGTAGAGTGTAAAATTGTAAATCTGTCCAGAAGTAAGATTTGAAATGGTTGTGGAATTTTCTTCTGCTGTGATGTATTCTGTGTCATCTTCGGACCACTTCACAGTGTAATTCACGTTCTTCAGTGCTGGTAGAAGTTTTGGCGATGTCCATTCAAAACTCAGAGACGTCTCTGACCTATTCGTCATTGTGAAGTTTTTCACATCCATGATGTTTTCTGTTCGGTAATAAATAACAAACTAGTACCAATTAATGTATTAAAACACTGACAATGTCCAATCTGTCAATAATAATGAAATATAGGAACTCTCTCTCTCTCTCTCTCTCTCTCTCTCTCTCTCTCTCTCTCTCTCTCTCTCTCTCTCTCTCTCTCTCTCTCTCTCTCTCTCTCACACACACACACAGACAAACACTCACACAAAGACAACGAGTATTTATTTATTTATTATTATTAACCTCCATCAGTTGTGCTGGCATTCAAACTTGTAATTTCTCCAGTTCCTGCTTCGTTTATGGCTGCAATGGTAACTGTATAATTTTGTAGTGGAAGTAAACCTGACACAGAATAATTCATACTCTTCTCACACGTTTGGTTAATCATTTTTGATACACTCCATTCTGAGTCTCCGTCCTGAAACAAGAAAACGTGGTTTGATTTCCTTCAATAACACATCGAGTGCGTTTGTGTTAGTGTGCGCACACGCGCGTTTGCTTTTATATTAACAAAATATACAAAGCTGAACTTTAAAGATAGGCTACTGCTAAAATATTGATTAGTGTTTGTCAGTCAATCCATAAGATAGAATTATCCTATTATTTCGTAGTCAATGATCGTTATTTCTGTTTGAAGTGTACCACTGATCTTTGCTAATAATAAAGTTAAAAATTTAGAAACACAATTTTAACACGAGTAATTATTCAATATTTACAGAATTAATGTGTTAATATATGAGTGTGTTTGTTCGCGACTGTGTGTGTGTGTATGCTGTATTATATTATGGTTGTTGATTTTTATGAGGTTTTTTGTTGTATTTTTCTTCTCTTTTTTTTTCTGTTTTTTTTTTTTTTTTTTTTTTTTTCTTTTCTTTTTTTTTTCTTTTTTTACAGTTTTTTGAGCGAAAATGTTTCTACGCCAGGTGTTTGTTTTTGCATTGTCTCGAGCTTGTATCCATCGAAAAGTAAACGACAAACATGAATAAAATAGAAAGTTATTTAAACTGTATGTCGGTATTAGCAAAGGTATACTTTAATCAAACATTATTTTCGAAACGTAATAATGCAATAATAAAAGAAAAGCAGTACGCACATCCGTCTGATTGTTGTCCACACATCTGATGGTGATATTGGAAAAGATAACTGGTCCAGTGGAAACACTTATTACGTATTCTTCAATCGTCGCATCTGGATTTTGTGGTTGTATCCAAAAAAGTAGGAACCCAGAACCCGATTCGTTTGAAATGGTTACATTTTCAACACTTCCGGGAACTGTATTAAATAAAATAAATAAATCAATGTTTCTGAAGGTTACATTTCCCACGATTCCAGGCACTATATTTTATAAAACACCTAGATAAATCATTGTTTGAGATAGTTACATTTTCAACAGTTCTAGAAACTATATCATATAAAACAATATCATAAATCAGTTTTTCAACTAGTTATATTTTCGACACATCAATATTGATATGGTTGTATTTTGGTCATTTGCAGGAACTATAGAAATTCAAGACGAATAAATCAGTGTTTGAAATGGTTAAAATTTCGAAACCTCAGGGACTCTTTGTATGTTACGTATAAACAAATAAATCAGCACGTCAGACAGTTGCAGGAACTACATTAAGAAACGCACAAATTCAAGACTACTCTACACATAAAACAATCGAAGTTTTATTATATATTTCATTATTATTTTTGTTTGTTTCTTCTTCTTTTTAAAATCTATTTAATGATATAAATAGAGATTTAATTTTATTTAATGTTGCTTATGGATATTTTGTAGGTTGTACTGTTTTTATCGAGTTTTTATTCACTTGTGAATTTCTTGATTTTTTTAAAATTATTATTGTACAAAAAAAAAAATAACCTTTGATTCATAAACTTTAATTTTCTAAAAAATAAAATTATTTAATATATATAATTTTATATTTTTGTGTTTGTTTTTTTGTGTTTTATTTTAGTTTTTTCCTGAAAATAGTAATAATATTCAGTGGACATTAAATACCTGACTTGTTTTATGTTGTTGTTTTTTTCCCAAAAAACTGTTTTAATTTGTGATAAAAATACATATAAGTTATTATTTTATTTGGCTTCAATGTTCTATAATCATTAATTAAAAAAAAGATGCACTTCAGTTATTTTTTTCTTCTTTTCATAACAAGAATTTATTTCGATAATTTAGTTTTCTCTAAATTCAACTGATAAATGAATAAGTATCATACCTGATAAGGCGACGGTTGTCGTCTCCGGAGTTGTTGTGTCTGTTGTTGTTGTTTCAGATATGCTGGTTGTCGTTGTGTCATCAGTAGATGTGGTAGATGACAGAACAGACTAAATAATTAAAGTTGTCATTCTTTAAATTAGTGATTTCAAATAAAACTGAGAGTAAATAATGTTATGTATATTTAAATCTGATTAACTTACTTTTCTGTTCGAATGTTCATCTCTCTCTCTCTCTCTCTCTCTCTCTCTCTCTCTCTCTCTCTCTCTCTCTCTCTCTCTCTCTCTCTCACACACACACATTGTGTGTGTCACAATCTTAAAAATATAATATAATCCGGATAATTGTGGATGAATTAATTAATATTTTAAATGCATTAACATAACTTTGTTTCATCTTTTAAATAAACACTTTTTTGACTCTATAAACTATAATAAAAGCACAAAAGTGGCATATTCAAAGAAGAATGATGGTTAAAAAGTTGCTTAGCAAAATCCCTTTATATAATATGTAGAATTGTATTATTTATTTATTTATTAGTTTGTTTATTTGTTGGTTTAGTTACATATTGCTATTTTCATACAGAAGAATACGTAATAAGTATAACTATTCGCAAAAGCTGTAAAACAAAAGTATCTTGGATTATCACAGCTAATATTTTCTCACTTTTCATAAAAATAAACTGGTTATAATTAATGTTATATAATCAATAAAAATGTTTTAACATTGTTACAGATATACAAAGTGAAAAGGTTATTAATAGGAAACTGAAATTAACTGTAGAGAACAATCAAACAATTTTGATTACGATTTTGAATTAAACAAAACTGACGAGTATTAATTAATACTGTTTTTGCATTGTACGAAAGAATTATTTTATAACTTTTATTTTATTTATTTTTTCTTATTTCTTATTATTTTTTTAATATATACACACTGTACGTTATTATTATTATTATTATTATTATTATTATTATAACTTTAATGCTAAAAATAATCTTTTATAAAATATACCATTTACAAAAATACATAAATACGAAACAAAATGTAAAATTGTTATGAAGTGATTTTCTTTTTTTTCTTTTTTATAATTGTAATGTTATTACTGGATGGTTTTGTTTGCAGCGTTATATTCTATTTATCTTCTTAACTATATCTTTCCAGCGTGCATATATTTATATATAAATGTCGTGAGTTTTTATGATTGCGTACATATGTTGAATATATAATATATAAATTTAAAAAAAAAAAAAAAAATAATAAAAATAATAATAATAATAATAATAATAATAATAATAATAAAGCTAATACTTACAGTATGTTCATTGTCAAAACTGAACATAAGACATACAAAGACAAAGATTAAAGTTACGTTCATTCTGTTAGCGAGCGCTCTGGCGTTGTCTGACTTGAGTAATCTCTGTTTCGCAACGTATTCCGTTAAGTAAATAAAACCACCTCTTAAATTCCACTACAGATTTACGAACGCTTACAAACAATCGTTTCAATAAGTTTTAATACTATAGCAACAAATTACTGCTCGGTAACGTCTGCTGGCCTTTTTAATTTCATGCTGTCAATGTACAAATTAGTTCGAATCAAGTCAAAATAAGTATCGTACAACTGTATACATCAACAACAACAAAACTGCTGTTCATATATTTAACTGAGCGCAAAATATTCACCAGACAAATAAACTAGTCATCTCGAACACACACGATCGTAGTTCGTGACTTTTTTAAGTTTTTCGGCGGTTCAAAAATGAAAAGAGGTGGTGTAATTAATATTTAAAGCGATCCATAAAATAAACAGGCGGGGTGGGGGGACATTGGTGATTAGCTTAGTAATTGACAGGTACTGTGTTCGTGCCTCAAAAAACCCATGTATTAGGTGAAAGATTATTCGAGTAGACCTCTTTTAAATGTTTTAATAATTTTGTTTTGTCGTCTCCTACCAACATTAATGTAATAAAGAATGTGTCAAGCCCTAACACCGATAAATCAGGAAGTATGATGAACACTGATACTGATAAAATCAACAGTACATGCTTAACAATAATATCAATAACATTATCATAATGTATTCAGTGCTGGTATGAGATCATGTCAGTGTTGGGTTTCACTCAGTAAAATTTCAATCACACACGACATTCTTGTGTACACAGTCTTGGACTAATGTGTTAGAAAACAAATATTGCTTGGTGTTATCTAAAATATAAAATACCTGTCTTGACAGCAGGTAGAAAATGTTAGTTCTTCTATTAACGAAATTTGTACGATATAAAATTATAAATGTTCATGACAATACGGCAGTCTACATGGTTTAGTAAACTTTTGATAAAATCCACACATTATCATATATTTAACTTAATACAGTTGTTACACCCTACATAATTGGAAGTAGTGTCCTGTTTGAACAGACCCTTCACCACAATCCACACCCCCACCCTCCCCAACCCTGGATTAAGAAACAAGTACTGCCCTGTTTCAATGGGTGTAACTAAAATCAGTATTATTTGCGATTTACCCACCCACCCATTCACCCCCCCCAAACAATACAAAAGAAAAGAGTTAGCGATATTGACTATCATTATTATGTTACTTCCTTCTAGCGTAGTTGTTGATCTAAAGAGAAATAAAATCTCTGATCATTGTGTTATCTATCTAAATTACTTTATGACTAATCAGCCTGTAGAGGTAGAGATATCAACTGAATGTGAATTTTAAGTTCTGTTCGCTTTTTGTTTGTTTTGTTTGTTTTTTTTTTTTTTTCTCTTTCTTTCTTTCTTTCTTATTATTTTTCATTTTTAAATAAATCTAATAAAAACACTGCATAATTTTCTCATTAAACTGGGGAGTGAAATAATAATACTTACATCAGACTAAAACTATTTCAAATCTAGGATTTCTGTAATTTAAGTAACTGTTATAGCTATTATGATGCAAATTTTCATTAACAATGACAATAAATAAACACCAGCTAGTGCTGAAACGAGAAACATAATTTTGGTTTCATTATTCTGTTATTTTATTTTTTTTTTTTTTTTTAACATTATCCCATAAGATAATGAATGAGGAAGTTGTTGTACAGAGCTGTCAGTGATAACACAACAACAACAAAAAAAAAAAAAAAAAAAAAAAAACACCTGTCATAGTCACGCGGAACAGCTCGGATACTGGTGTCAGTTTACTGCGTTGTTTTACTGTCTAGTTTTCTGTTACAACGCAGACCACCGCCAATGTACTTCAGTTCTTGTTATTTATTTATTTATTTATTTATCACCACCACTACTACAATCACTACCACTACTGCAAACTATTATATTTATTTATTTATTTACTTGACTTACTTATTACTACTACTACTACTACTACAACTATTTATTTATTTATCTGTTGGTTTATTTACGTTGAGGCGTGTAAATTGCTAAACCATTACGTTTCGTCAACAGACACCGCATTTGACAATAATCTCCAACCTCTACAATAGCCTATTTTATCTACAGTGGACTGAGAAGTTAATTATGTTACGGGCCCCGCCATTCCGATTGTTTGCGACACGCACGAATAATAATCGTAAATGTGTGGTATCACTGACTACTTTTTCTATATATATTTTATTTCAATTTACGTCTCATATATCTCACTGCACCTTTAGTTAAAACGGTGTCAAACTAAGAATTCTTCCGTACTTTCTCTAACTGGTTTATTTTGTCGCTAATCGTGTATATATATATTTGATCATTGGCAATTTATTATCAGCAACGTTAGTATTAACGAATCTTTGCTAACAATAAAGTATAACAAAAAAGCACGTAATTACGCAATTAAATAGACATTTCCTACACAGATGTATTTTCAAAGATTCTTAGATTGTAATTAGCGTTTATATTTGAGGATTATTATCACAAAAATAAAACAGTAATTTGCTGAAAACTGGCGCTAGTAAAAATGTTCAAACCTCTTAATATAATCCATATAATGATCTGCTTTTCTAATCACGTGAGATGAGAGATCTCTGAAAGAGTATTTAGTCTATTTATTACAATTCAACTCACATATGGGAGAATAATTTCAATTGTCCATGTATTCATCTTGTGGATCCTATAGTTAAAACTGGCCATTCCAATATACTATTTATTTGCAAGCATTCTTTTTTTTTTTTTTTTTTTAATTATTCGATGTAGTCCGCTATCTTTAATACTATTGCTGAAACTGTAGACAATTTTGGTTTAAAACTGCTAGTGAAGGTTAAAGAACAAATGGAAGCGATACTTTATATATTTGTTTTAGCTAAAGTAGTTTCTCAGTGTGATAATGTTTTTGTCCTGATGTGCACAACATTATTTTTCAATACCTGAAAAAGTCTTTAATATTTGAACACCAGTCGTGGTTACATTGCTGAAAAATGTCATTTTTCAGAAATATTAGTATGGTTCATTTTTTATGTAATCTATTGTTCTAGATGAAAAGAATAAAATGAATATCAGTTTATGTGCAACTGTTTTGGACAGTACGACAGCTTCGTTCAGGAGATGATGCAGCTAAAGTAAATGTTTTAGTAGTATCCCTAGTTTTCAGAAGGTTTGATGGTAGATTTAATCTTGGCATCATCCCAGGAGTTTACAAGAGCTAAATGATGGCTGAGAGTCTTTGTCCTTTGTTAAAGTTAGTACATTTTTATTTGTCTGTTTATAATGTTGACCGTGTTTCTACATGATTTTGACCCATACACAGCATAAACAACCTTCACGAAAAATTTCACTTCAGTTATTGTCAAACAAATGCTTTCTCCTAATTACTGGATTTTTGCTGGAATAATTCTAATGTCTTCAGCATGGTGAAGGCTTTATTTTTATCTCTTCCAGATAAGGCACAATGCTATCATAATCAGTGAGGGTGAAGAAACTTGAAGGGATAGCACATAGCAAAGGGTCCCAGCCTTTTTGTATGCAGTGTAAATTTGTTTGGTACCTGTTTGAAACCACAGCTCATGACAATTAACTGGCTTGGATGAGCATATTGATAGAAGACTGTATTACTACTTTTGTCTATGGTTGCATGCCATGCATTCAAGATAAACTGCCTCTTCATAATCTGATCTAAATCATTAACTGGTTCTGATTTAGCTCATGAAATTACAACTACATCCAAATTATCTTTAAAACCACCATCAAGAATAACTGTTTTATCATAAGGCATTACCTCAGGAGCTGTATTTCACCATCTTTCACAGAAAATGCTACAAAATTATCTTTGATTTTAGGATTGCTAACAAAATTTTCTCGGTGAAAGTTGCCATACCGTCCATTACATAGCAATTGAAACAGACATATTTTCAGAGGTTAAACACTCTTGGCACATTTCCAGAGCTTCTATGACAATGTGCAAGACATATGGGAGAGATAGCCACCCAAAATGTTCCCTATTCGGTAGAAATGTTAACAAACAGACACTCAAATCACAAATGGGTTTGAAGTAAGTTCTGATGGCATGAGTTTCATTGGCATGTTTATGTCATTTTTTTTATTATAACAGTTCCTGAAGTAAATGAAAATGAAAAACTTCTTAAAATAAACTCTACATAAAAACACAAAAACATTAGTACCTGCGGCCTGCCTGAGGATGAGCCATGTCTCAAGTGGCCTGCTTTTCGAAAAAGCTTGTCCTTGCCTGCTTTAAAGTATCACCTTTTGTGTGATTCCAACTATTTAACTATTTCTCTTTTTTAATCAAAGTTAATCATTTGCTCCAGAGTCTTGTCTGTCCAGATATGACTAAATAAATATAATGTTGTAGATAATAGGAAAATCCAAGATAGCCACCAGGTTAGGCACCCGCAGGCTTTAAAGCATCAGAATCCACACATAGATTATGCAAGTTGGACAACTACAAATACTTCTAACCAAAAAGTCAACTTTGGGAGGCTAACTCGACGGCCATCTTGAAAAATGTCCTATCAGGCAGATTTGATTAGAATCCCCTGAAGAACAAATTTACAAAATTTGATCATTGTATCATCATTTACACCATTTTGTCTGCCCCACTGAATGATTGATAGAGCCATTCATGAACAGCTCACTAACCTGAGTATTGTGCAAGGAAGCTCATGTCTGAGAGAATGGCAACCATCGTACATAATTTTGTCTGTACAATACCATGTATACCATCATGGACAAATGCATATACTGATTTACACCATTCACTATCAAAATCCAAAGACCCCATTTTGATAATGGCATCTCATGATAATCAGTCATTCATTTTTTCTGGAAATGTCATTACTAGCAATCCTTCAAAACTGCTAGAATTAATTTAATCACTTATGCAAAACTATATGGGAGACATACTTTCTTATTTCATAAACTAATCATTTGTTTGGGTGAAATGATACATTCGTTTATTTGACCACCCTCCCTTCAAATCACTCTAGCTACTTACTGATACCTTATTTTGGACTTACTACCGATTCTGAAATATTCTTATGATGATACCCTAACAAAACGTACGATCAAACCTTCTGAACAGTAGTGCCACTATGAATGAATTTATTTGAAGAGGTAAAATTTCATCCTAAATTGATTTTATTTATTTATTTATTTATTTATTATTAATTTTTTTTTTTTTTTTTTTTTTTTTTTTTTTCTGCTGGTTACATTGTTAATTTATATATGGAAGACACCTGAAGAAACTTATATCGCTGATGGAAGAATTTAATTATCAATTGTTTCTTGCTCCTCTGACTAACAGTTGCTATATTGTAAAATAAATGTTTTTGTATGTGTATTTTATTTAAATTTAATAATCAGGGAAAAAAAAAAGAATAATAATTGAAGTGCTGGTTTTTTTGTTTTTTTTTTTTTTAAAAGAAAAAAAAAAAAAAAAAAAAAAACGTGGCCATACATAATAATGTTACTACTACATGTGTTCACTTACCACATTTTTTCTGTCAGGACACATCATACATATAAACAAAGTTAACATGACTCTGATGTTCATTATGTTCCGAGTCTTGAAATCACAAACAAGGTTGCTAATTAATTTCTAAACATGAAGAAATCCATATTTACATCTTGGTATCACAGACAGTTCATAGAAATAAGTAGAGAAAGTAACAAATAATAATCCATTACATCAGAATATTATATCAGTTATATTACTGTATAACGGTTAAAATTAAGAAAAATAATAATAAAAAAATATAAATTAAAAAATTAAAAATGTCAGTAATGGATCACAGTATAGTGCTGATGACAGAATGTTGAATCATATCTGTCAACAGCTGCTGTAGGCTGACTAATATTGTCAAAATAGGTGTCACTGGATCACGCTGCTATTTATATGAAGTAAAAACTGCATAATATATCAGACAATGGAGGAAGAATGTAGACGAAGACAAATGAAAAAGAGTAAGACCTGAGCAACACATGATACGGAAATAAGAGGTAATTATAAATTTAAAAAAATTAAGCAGAAAAATTTCTGAACAAATACAATTGTAGATATAGAAAAAATTTGTATTACTCTGAACAAATAGTTTACAGTCAAATCTATGGTTTTCATAGCTTTTACAAGCTTTTACAAATAAACATAAAAACATCACACACACACACACACACACACACACACACTGATAAACAACATGCATACATTTTTTTTCATCTTTTTATTATTTTCATTTTTCTTTTAAGATTTCTTTTTTGTTGTTGTTGTTCTTATTATTATTGTTATTTATTTTTTATTATTTATTTTATTTGTAGGATTATTTTCTTTTAGAAGCATTATTTCTGATGTTTAGTTAATGTTAAAATTTCATTAACAAAATAGAACTAATTTTATTATGGAATGAGATCAAGAAATCAAAGAGAAATAATTTATTTATTTATTTATTTATTTATTTATTTATTCTTTTCTTTTTCTTTTCATTTTCTTTTTCTTTCTTTTCTTTTATTTTACATTTTTTTATTTAATTATTTATTTTATTTTATTTCATTTATTATTAGTATTTCTTTTTTTTTTTTCCTTCAACAAATTATTTATTATGTATTTCAAATTTCCACTAATACCTAGTGTGGTTTCAGTATTTCATACATAGAAATCAATTAGCTGATAATCCACTGTTAATCTGTGTATAGCTGTTAAAATAATTAAAATATTTAAAAGTTAATACATATTTTTTGTTTAGTAGTTTGTATAAAACAGAAATGAACTGTCCCGTTAAACAAATATTCTTTTGTTCATTTAAACTCATTTATTTGAAGACAAATAAAGGGAGATAACCTATTTTAGACTAGAATCATTTAAAGATTTTAACTAATAATTGTGCATGACATTGTCACTATTTGTAAATTAAATTACTATTGTAAATTAGTACATTCGCCAGAAATAATTTGTTGTTATAAATCTATTCCCTGTTTTAGTTTCCTTGACAAAGTTTATCAAACTTCGTAGTGTTTTTTTAATGCTAAGATAAATGGGATACTAATCAAAAA
Source organism: Chrysomallon squamiferum (assembly GCA_012295275.1). Lineage (NCBI taxonomy): Eukaryota > Metazoa > Mollusca > Gastropoda > Neomphalida > Peltospiridae > Chrysomallon > Chrysomallon squamiferum. Next base: position 6,902,192 of record CM022665.1, on the reverse strand, counting down.
GAATAATCTATGCTAGGGTGAGTTTCCTGTTTTGATCAGCTTTATACAAGTGTAGAATCCGTTATTTTTAAACCTGTAAACCATTTACTGAAAAGGTATAGTTAAAACATTGCTGGGTTATCTTTCATTCTCAGTTATTTAATATTAGAGAGCAAATGTTTACCGAGGTTCGGTATCAATTCTTAAATGTTTAGCCATTCCAATCATATATATATATATATATATATATATATATATATATATATATATATATATATATATATAGATATAAAACTACTACACATTTTATCTCCGTTTTAACGTTGTGTTCTGTTTAATGTTAGAAATTTACAATATTATCTTATATTTCTTTATCCTTTAATTTGTCTTATATTTTGATTTATCCTTTAAATTTGTCATTAAAATATAAAACATATGAAAAGTTTTGATTGGTTACAATAAAATAGTGAAATGTGACCAATAAAATATCATTCTACAAAACAGTTATTAAATCTAAATTTACATCTAGAATATTTTACAACATACGAACTATTCTGAAGATGTTTTCTATTCGTCCATTTAGATTTTATTTGTAAATAACATTAAGTTCTTCACCAATAGTTATTACTCAGGCTTGAATCAGTAACTTTATTAGATCTCTTTCGCTTCAAGCCTAACTCCAAAAACACTGTCATATTACTTGACCAAAAGAGCGAAAATAAATTACCTATATTAATTTACAGGTTCTTTTTTTCATTATGCATATTCCCAAAACAGTATTACATAATAAGGAACAGCTATATAATTACGTAATTTGTGGAAAAATTAATCATAAATAAAGTCAGCGAAGAGAGTTGTTTCCCCTGTGCTACAAACCAGTTATTGCGCGGTGCGTTCAGGAGTATCCGATTAGTTTTAATAATGGAACCCCAATCCACTGAGAAGAAAAGTGGTGTTAAAACATTTCTAACAGTAATTTTAAGAATCGCGCTTCACACGATTATATTTGAACATAATGTAGCACTGTTATTTGTATTAGATACCATCTCTACAAAATCTTAAATTACTCATATACACATTCTGCGCAGTGTTCAGACATTTTTTCTCTCGATATGACATCATTTCGTTAGTATGTACTAGATAGTGTACTTTCGTCTTTCTTTATCTGTTTTAACAAAATGGGCGGGCGATTCGGCTACAGTTTAAGTTCTCTGATAATAAACAGGAAAACAAAATAAATAAATAAATAAATCTAAAAACATAATGTTTGCGAACAGTAAATATTTTCACATGCTCGTAAAAGCTGCAACAAACACTATTTAAGTTATAACCCGAACGCTTGAACGCATTTCAAAACCTAAAGAATCAACCTCCCATAGGCAATTTCCGGTAAGTTCAACCTGGAAACAGAGTAACGTATACTACAGGTACTATGAAAGACCGGAAGTCACAAAAATTCCATGCCGATTTTATTTTGATTGTTAGGCTATTAAAATAATGTGAAACTGGTATAACATGTTTGAATGAAATCTGCTGTTCCGAGACAAAGATACGGACATCATTTTTTTTTCTGGTCTCATTTAAATATCAAAACCTAAAATTCGTGTTTGTTATCTTACTAATTTACCTGTCTGGAATGTTAAGTCATAAAAACCTTCTGAAGAGAAAATATAATTAACTCGAAAACGTTTTTTGAAAACTTTCGATGTTTTTCTCTCCCGTCGTATATCCAATACATTGAAACTGAATAATATCTTAAGTAGGTCAAATATATGTATGTATTTATGTATGTATGTAATTATTTTAGTTAAATTTAAAACAAAATGACGATATTTTTATTATGCTTCTTTTTTAAATTGTGGTTTGATTTTAAATACAAAATAAGAATTTATAATGCATTTTAAAAATATTCGGCACGTGTCTTGGCGCCTTTTTTTATGTTCTCGCTCCCCTTAACTTTAAAAGCTGGCAACGTCCTTGATGTATATATATATATATGTATGTTTGCATGTATGTATGAATGGATGGATGGATGTGCGTGTATGTGTACGTGTGTACATGTATGCACACGTGTTTGTTTGCTTATGTATGAATCCTTATGATCAGATGGAAAATGAACTGCCATTTCATTTCCAGACCAATGATTTTGCACGTAAGAAGCAGCAAGATATGATTTTCTAAAAGCAATGTCTGAGAAAGTCACTCCATTCAGCACATTTATTTCGTTCTGCATCTGTCAGTCTCCAGTCTATTTTGATGAACACCTCGGGTCACCACGAGGGCAGGCTTGTACTGCAGTCCGAAGGGTCAAATTCGGACACCGGTCACGTATTGATCCAATAGTTGAGGACAATTCAGATTTATACCCAGATCCGTGATGACACTGCTTTTTAATAACCTGCTTTGTACAATTAACAAGCTAATATTAATCAGTTATTTAAAGCTTTGAATATGGAGAATTAATGTAAAAGTAATAATAATAATAATAATAATATAATTTTAAAATAACAAAACGAAAAAAAGAAAAGAAAAAGAGCAGGAATTAATCAGTTTCCACTTTTAGTAAAATCTCATTTCATTATGCATTAAGTCACAATGTATATAAGCATGTTAGAGAAAGCGTGGAAAAATAATGAGATCCATATAATTATGTACATATATTTTGACTGTATTTATCTCGAGAAACATTAATTATATCAGTGTTCTTGGAAGCGTGGAAAAATAATTAATGAGAAATACAGAACCCAGTTAATTATATTCATAAATCCATACTTTAGATCACATCTGTCTTTTGATTGCTAAACCTAATGCTCGTAAACAAATTTTATTTTACGTAATGTCATTATCGCTTGTTTTAAAATGGCTATGAATTATTAGAAAATAATAAATTAAATAAAACGTAACAAAGGCAAGTGACAACAACATTAACCAGATCACATGCAATCACGTGGTGCGCACCCTCACTATAGATCTGTGAAAGGTAATCAACGCTTACACAGAATAATTCCATTGGAATCTGCGGTCCGCAGACTTTTACAAACCTAAATAAATGTAGTAGTAGTAGAAGTAATAATTATTGTTGTTGCTTTGGTAGAAATAATGATAGTAAATATGAGTGTAAAATAAAACTTACAACAACAACATCAACAATAATGGTGATAATAATGACGATAGCAATAACTGTTGTTATTGCTGTTGTAATATTTATTACAAGACAAAAATCAAGAAAACTAACTGTGATAATAATGATGGTAATGATGATGCCGTTACCGACGACTTAACAAATTAGTAATCGAACATCAATCTTTTATGCGTCGGGTGTTACCCTCAGCAATCTTTTCAGATTGTTCCAAAATCTTGCGAAGTTTAAACTTTTGACATCACTGCCCGTAACATTCCGGTCAGTACCATCATGCGGCTAGATAGGCCAATGGCCAGGTGGTCAAGGTTGAACTGATGCCACAAAGACATGATGGCTTTAGCAGACTGCCTGGGTCCATATATTAAATAACTTGTGTGCGGTGTAGCAGCTATTGGTTGTTGATTGTATAGAAAATATTGTCAGAATTAATAAGCTGACTTTCTAAGAGTTCGTCCGAGGTTAACATAATTATATTTCTGGCGAGGATTGTGATTGTGTAATAGGGAGTGTTTTTTTTTGTTTTTTGTTTTTGTTTTTTTATGCATGCGCTTCTACATTTATCTCCCTGGCTCATAATTCTTCTGAAAGGTTGAATCCTGAAGATATACGAGTTCGAATACTAAGAGCTTATTATTTTTAAAAATATTTGCTGTGAATATTTGACCATTTTGTTACTGGTTTCATTTTCGCTATAGCATATCAAAGCTTCTTTTTTTTTTTAAATAGGGACTATTAAATGGGCTAGAGAATTGTATTTCAGATGACCACCGAAACGTAAATTAAATGTAAAATGTGTTTTGTTTTGCTTATTTGTTTCCAAATCTGTTAATGGGTTTTAGTTTGCAAAATTTATTTAATCTTTTTGTTTTTGCTGTTGCTGTCGTTGTTGTCTTCTTTCATATTTCCGTGTTGTTGTTGATTTGCTTTGTTTAATATTTCTATATTTATATTTATGGTGCTTTTATTAGTAGTATTACTATGTTATTTAACTTGCTGCTTTTGCCTTTATCATTTCGCTACTGTTAGTCCAGTTAGAATGAAAATATTCTGAAGTTATCTCCCTTCGTTCAAAGATAAAAACATGTAATGAACGGCAGAAATTTTCTACCAAACTGTATCAATATATATATATATATATATATATTACACTGCTGAACACACACTGTAGTAACAAATAACCTATAAAAGGAACAATAAAAATAAAATGAATGAATGTAAAATTATGTTTCTTGTTTTTACTGTAACACCCAGACTTAAATATACATTGTTAACTTTTTTACCACACACAAACATAATAAGTATCATTTTTAGACAAAACAAAATCATTTTTTCTTGTTCTATCTTACTACTACTACTACTACTACTAGTAGTAGTAGTAGTAGTTAGTTCTCTCTGTTCTTTATTTCTTGGCGTATTGTTCTGGCTGTATCAATTTATCAGTTAATTATAGGATAAAGCACAAACATGCAATTTATAATAATTACAAATCAGTAAAATATAATTAATAATATTTAGCATGATATCATTTTACTTTTATTTTTCATCAAAATTACACTATTTATTGTTCTTATATATTTAGCTTCAGTCTAACGCATTACAGTAATCAGACACACAGCCAAACACACACACACACACACACACACACACACACACATACATTAATCTGAAAATTCTGAAAAGTATTTTTAATATAACTTTGGAAGATATCAAAATTGAACAAATAAAATTGTTGTTGTTGTGTGTGTGTGTGTGTGTGTGTGTGTGTGTGTGTGTGTTTTGATGTTTACCGATCATTTAACGATATAGTCAGTTCTTTACCACTATTCGTCAAATTAAATATAGGAATAATTAATTTGTCGGTAGACTGGGTATACTAATGAGCTCTATGAAGCCTTGACGCTTATTTGAGCAATGAAATCTGTACCAAATTTGAAGGCTTTTAACATTTTCATTTGATTATAACGGACGCCAAGTGAAGCAAATGTAATTTCTCTGTGGTCGTCGCTACTACGAACTCCGCGATTTTCATTTCACATTTTCCACTTTTTTAATAGCGCGCTCAACCAAATCTCAGTGACGAGTGTACTCATGGGAATGTTCAGATTGATCAGAATTTTAAGCGCGTCGAGAGGACATGCGCATGCGTAGATGTGGCTAGCAAATCAGATAATCGACATGAGCCACATGTCAAGATGACCCTGCAATTACATCCACCGCGGTTTCCTATTTTCACAAATTAAAGCGCCATTTCCTTCGTCTGCAGGTTGAAGTACTGCTGCAGAGACACATTTATATTGGCAGGAATGAAAGGACAAATATGCATCTGATTCACTACGTCCGTTGACTTTCCGAGACAACGATTAATCGAATATGTCGGAATTAGAAATTTCATCATAATATTATTGTGTACCCTCTGACAATAATTCAGTTCGTTTTCTGTTGTCTATCAAATATAATTAATTTTTAAATTTTTATTTTTTTATTTTTTTGACTTTTCTATATAAATTATTAGGAGTATTTCGGGGAGGTTTTTATTATTATTATTATTATATAGTTCCTTTTATATGTAGAGTATTTTGTAGCCCTGTTTTCTTCTGTTTTTTCTTTCTCGTCTTCTTTTTTCTTATTTGTTTATTTATTTACAGTATGAAGTAGTAGTAGCAGTAAAACTATTGGCTGTTGTTGTTGTTTAGATGTGGTAATAAAACAACAGATGTAATCTGGTTATAAATGAAAACCTATTAAATGTGTTAATTTAACAATAGCATTGTTTCGTTTTCTATGCAGTGTTTGAACCATGCCTGGATGATACTGTTTAAAAATAATAATAATAATAATAATAATAATAATAATAATAATAATAATAATAATAATAAAAAAATTGTAATTCACTTTGAATAAGTTTTCGACTCCAAAACACCTAATGTCCTTGCACATGCGCTTGAATTGGATACAATGCTAATTTAATAATTAGCATATATTGCGTCACAGATCGAACCTTTTGCTTTAGATGGTTTACGTAATGGACATGGCCACCAGCACCACACAGCCTGTGGCTAGTACATAAATAATCAGATACATTCAAGCTATGAACGACCACACCGTTACAGGACCCTGGGCCATTTCTGACGTCCATCTGCTACAAATTATAACTCGCCACTTATGGCAGATGTTATACCATATGTTGTTGTATCGTATATACATTATATACATGACACAATGGGTAATATTATAGTGTACAGTTTTAGTAGCAATATGCCATTATCATTACTCTGAATGCAGATATATGTACAAAGCATCTGCACTTCCTGTAACAAATGTTAACCTACATGCAGACATTATATAACAACAACAACAATAATAATAATAATAATGTTATTATTATTATTATTATTATTATTATTATTATTAGTCAGTAGTAACAGTAGTATTATTAGTTGTTATTGCAGCAGTGGTGAATAATTAAGAAATTAATATATATAATGACATATTGATACTAAAAATATATTAGACATTATGATATGTATATAACGTATACAATTCAACATATGGTAAAACATCTGTCAAAATGGCATTTTATATGTATATATATTAATTTCTTAACTATTTACCACTGTTACAGCAACAGCTAATATTAATATTATTATCATCATCATCATTTAACGGTATTTGATTACTTTTTATTTATTTATTTATTTATTTGTTTTAAATTTTATTTATTTTTATATTTTTGTTCCATTGCAAAACGTTATACAGAGAACTTAATAGTGAATTGTGTTGCTTTTAATTTATATTTGTATTCACTAATATATTCTATTTAATATTTGGTTATTTATTTTTTTTGTATACACAAATATTAATAACAAATTCTGATGATGAAAATCGTCAATATTTGGCGAATGTTTGAGTGGGCTGGGATGATGTATCTTTTATTGGTTTTGTTTTTCATCACTTGAATTAATGAAAGCTTAAAAACGTTTGGCACGCAGTCAAAACGTCCATTGGTTGAAACGTTCTCACGTTTCACAGGTCTGCAACGGAAGAGACAAAACGTCCGCATGTTAAAAATCACCATGGTCTGACTTAGTTACCATGTTTTATGCTAAAATTTCGATATGTATGACATAACCATTTCAAAAACCTGTCCTTTTAAACTATATAACAGAAATTGGTTAAAGCCAATATCCGCACATCAACGATAACAAATAATTTGATTAAGTGCTATACTGTACAAGCATTCACAAAGTACTGGTATTAAATGTTAATAATAGTCGCATAATAAGATATGCCAATCAGCCTTTTATATTGTCAATACTGGTGATTGTTTCGGTATTTTCTCAACGTGTCAAAAGTTAACCTGTGGTCAGATGTTATTAAAGTCTTTGTTCGATACAAAGGCAGACACGCATGCGTCAGTTAAGTGACCTGATCCGATCACGATTAATGACCTCCATAGACATTCAATAGCATCCTTCGGGGCACGCGCTGGAATTGCCCTTGAAACACGCGCAAATTTCAACCGACAGCTGGTATCTTCTTGACCCGTGTGTTTTTAGACAAAGTAACTTAAAAAAAATATCTCTTGTGGGAACTAATAAAGTGACAGTTTGACCAGTGACCTTACAGGATATAAAATAATATTGATCTGGCGAATGTGTTAGTAATTTCAGCACAATGCTGTCATACTATGAGTTCTAGAATTAACTGTTTTGCTTTAGTCATGTAAAGTGGATATTTTATGTGACAGATATAATATCTGAAGAACAGTTAGTGATTAATTCATGGTTAATCTTCAATAAAACACTGACCCAATCCCAAATCATACATTATCACATAGTGCAGGCTTCTTAAAATATTGATACTCTAATATTAGTGGTAGAAATGAGGGATGCTTTGTCTTTAAGTCTCCGAGTATAGGCCTACATAAAACGCACGTCCAGAATGCAGCTGTTTTGAGGACAGAAACTTGACTGAAGTTGATGTTTGTATTTGTCTGTCACCTAAGCTGCGTTTTCTTTTCTAAATATAATCGTCCATTTTATTTTCATATTCTGACTCATTTTACGTAAGAGTTGTTAAACTTATTCATATTTATGAGATGTTTTGTTCTCATCGGTCAATAACTATTATTTGTAATGGTCTCAAGTCAAAGGGTCATCTGTCCAGGACTATAATTATTATCCTAACCAATTCTTGCCGTGCAAAGATTTGTAGAAGTTAAATCAATGGTACAATATTTATGAACTGTCACACTATTTATTTGATATAGCGCTCCATACTTCTTTATTCGACATCTCTCTCTCTCTCTCTCTCTCTCTCTCTCTCTCTCTCTCTCTCTCTCTCTCTCTCTCTCTCTCTCTCTGTGGGTGTGTATGTATGTATTTTTAATATAACTCAATTTTAATAACAAATTACATTGTCTATTTTTTTTTTTTTTACATTTTAAATAATAAAACAGAATATGCATGTCGACAAGAGTATCACGGTACGTAAAAATACACCGGCACAATAAAAAGAAGTCGAAAATTATATCATAATTTAATAATACAATAAAATAAAATAAATAATAAAGTTTATAGTCGGTTGAATCATTAAATAACCAAAACTTCTAGCAGGTTATGAAACTAATACTTTACCCATAATTTACAAATCCGACTAATGGATTCAGATCCTGGGGGACCTCGAGGCTCGAAAATGAATTCAACCTGCATTTATAGATTTCTTGCGACCGGTTTATTAACTATTGTCCTTTATTTTATCATAATACAGAAAAGAACGTGTGAAGCTATTTTAAAAAAAAAAATAATAATAATTATAAAATCCTTCTTTCTGAACTGTGGGTCAAAACACTGAGAGTTCTGTGAAAATATTTCAGACGCAATATTAACTGGAAGCTTAAAAGAACAATAAAGACAACACAATGAAAAATTTGTATTCATTAAATATAATTTATGACCGTCAGGGAAATCGTGCACAGATGTACTAAGAAGCAGTATTAGCTCTTTAATTATAAATTCTCCATCATCTCCAGAAAACACAGGAACAAACCAAGTCATGTTTTTATTATTTTGAACCATATGAGATGAGAGTATTAATGCACGGTATCATTTCTCCATCGTTAAAAAAATCTTCGAACGACAAAGAATCACCTCCCCAAATGTATTTAATAAAACATATAATTGATTATGTTTAAATTCTCTTGAAACTGGACAGAGAAAAGATCACTGCTGGTATTATTTTAGAACTTACATTAAAATAACGTTTATTAGGATCTCGAACAGATAAATGGACAAAGGGATACTAACCAGTATGATACCGTTAAACTGAAATCATGTTTGTTAAATGTCCTTCTTCAGTAACAGTTTCTTGGGCATTCTGGATTTTAAAGGAAAAGGATCTCACTATTTTTCAGTTCTTAACAATGTTTAAATGTAACACAGTTAAGACTTAGCACAAAGACTTATGTATCTTGGCTTTTCGCATACCTGGTTGTATTATGAAATACAGATGTTTTGAGCTGGATGACTAGGAATCCCTATCAGTTGGTATGTGGTTAAATGACAAGTTATATTTCAAAAATAAATGTGATACTAATATTTCTGATTAATAACCTTCTACGTTTAAAAGAAAGAAAAGTTCTGTTTCATTTGAATATTAAGACGGTATGGTATGAATTTTGCGTGTCTGTGAAATAATATATTTATAAGGAAACAATTTCAAATAAATCCATTCATTCACTCGTTCAAATATCTCATATGGACAATATCCTACATACGTAATGACACTGTAGGATATTGTCCATGTGGGATACTTTCCTTATACTTTCAAAGAAAATTGTTCCATAGATAATTCCTAGAAATGACCTAAATGAAATGATGTTCAGATAATTCGAAGTATCCAAGTTATTAGTGTTTCAGATAACCTGAACAAATAACTTCATTAACAGAAACGGAATCTCCACGCAACTCTAGTCTTCTAACATACGACCTTCTGCACATCAAAGAAACATGCCTTTCGAATGGGTGTCATCTTTCAGTCTGCCCGTAGGCCTGTTTTAAATTAACATCGTCCAATTTCTAAATCCGACTTCCCGTTGCTTTCACCCGAAGGCGATAATTAATCAGCTTTGACTGACCGTTACATCAGCCCACCAAATTCATGAACCGAGCACACAGTTCTGTTTGTTTCATTCTACAGTACCTCGTTCTATAAATAACCTACTCGATATTTTTAAACATGTGGATAGAGGTTTAGAAGCTCAGATTGTGGTTTGACAATAATGGTTAATAATAATCATGATGCCGCAGTAGTCTGTCATGTAAACCTAAGTATTCCATAACCAAGGTGCTGCCATACTAAATTTATCAGTAAGCTATTTAGAAGATTTTGGTTCGAAGATCTTTAGACATTTTTGTCTTGTCCTACTTCATTGTTGTCTGTCGAAATTAGGTTTACTGCGACAATTCATCATCTACAAGTTGATAATTTGTCTGCTATGACATTTTGGTTTCTAAAATTCTGTTTTATACTGCAATAATAAATAAATAAATGAATAAATAAAAAACCATATATGGTAAATGACTATTTAGTTAATAAAAAACAAAAAAACACGTGAAAAGTGGTTTAATTGTCATCACTGCGGCATACACGAGGTAAAAAGTTCATTACTTAAACAAAATAGCTCAGCAATAAATGAGCAAGGGAAATGCACAAGATAACTGCTTAAATGAATATACAGCAGGATTTTCGTGCTGTTGTAATCCTGGTTCAAATGAATAAGGAAGTACCCATATACAATTATCTTCCTCTTCCGAACAATCAGTGTCCTAAGTGAATAAACTGAGAAATGTTATTATTTCTAACTGGTTAAAATGAACTTAGGTAATAAAATTATTTACGTCATTTTCTTCCGTAAAAACGTAAGATATTCTACTCTATTCAAAACTTTGTGGGTGGTAAAGTATTTTATCCTATACTTAGCTGGTTGGATTATTGTACACTTAATTTTTACCGCTAACAATATGATCAGTATATATTAGGATTTTTATTATCATATTATGTATTTCATTTGTTTCAGCTTTCAGTAAAGTAAAAAAAAAAAAAAAAAAAAAACGGAAAAAAATCAACAACTAATGATAGAAATGAAAATACGTTGATGAGTAACCTAAAATCAAGCAGTTGACAGCGCAAGACAGGAAGAGAACACAGTTATTTAAATAGCCAGAATATCAAACCAAACCTTCCCGCGACATAAATTACACAGATGTTATATAACTTGCGCAATTATTGTTTAACAAATGAATTTAAACAAAGTGATTTAATTGACGGTAGTGAAGATCACGGAGCTATTATTCTCTCCTATTGTGTTAGTTCCTTTTGATATCAGTGTTACGTCACGGTTATCATGAATGGCCGCCATTATCATGCATTTCCTCTAAAATAACAATAACAGGTTTTTATTAATTACTTTGTTACCATTCTGGTTTGATGTCAGACTGAATTAGATCCAAATTAGTGTGCTTCATCGTTTGTTCATTATATATAACCACATATAAACAAGAAAATATGACACAGCGATGAAAAGATTTACCTGTAGTCAGATATCAAAACTTCTCTTTTAAGGAAATAAACTGAAATAAATTAAAACGGACATGTTAAAGGGAAACATAATTTCGGAATGTTTCTAATAAAAATCACAACATTCTTAGAATGAATTAATGATTTTTTTTCCCCTTAGTGTATCTTAACTTAAACGATTAATAGGTTCCAAAAAGTATTTTATTGATTTAATAGTTATATTTAAAACTTTTCATAAACGGCTAAAAGAAAAAAAAAAAAGTAGACACCAAATGATACTGACAAGTATGAATTAAACTGCACTATTTGCTCCTTTAAAATATAATTTTAATCACAGCTCAGAATCAAGCATTCTCATCCCTATTCTAAGTACCTTCTACTTGCCCATGTTACAGTACTGTTCTGCATAGAAATTTACCACTATATCTGTAAGAGTACCTATAAAAAACACAGTGTATAGTGAAATACACGCCTCTAAATTACTATTTTCGTCGTTCAAAGATAGTGCTTGTATGGTGAACATATCTTATTTTTTGTGTACTAATCGCTTCTCCAGGTGTTCGTTGACAGGTGAAAACAAACAATGCTTTTTCTGTCAACTAAATCTTACAGAGAGTATATCCTTCTCAACGTCTGTCAAGACAGTCTGTGCGTTTCACGTCTAAACCCGTCTCATCTATCAAATTAGCCTGGAACATACACATAACGACATGTACTTTGTACAAGCGAGAAGATATATTATCTTTATGATAATAATCAGAAACATATTATTTAGATATTGTAATAAACATTCTTAATATATTTCCTTTCATTTGTTTTTAACCTGTTTCCTTTTTCCCACTATCTCTTTTTTTTTTTTTTTTTTTTTTTTCTGTTTGTTTTTTCTCGTTTAATTTTTTAAAATTGTTTATTTAACCTGTTTCCTTCTTTCACTTGTAAAAGCCGTGTAAGGTGCGTTAATTTTGCTAAAACAAATAAACTATTATGCCAAATTTAATATTTTTTATCTTAGGAGTGGTCTTACAATTGACCTAGAAGACCAGTTAACAGCATCCGTCCTTTGGCCAGTTTTATACGTCACGTTTCGTTGTTAATAACTCCAGTACAAATACTTTCACGTAACTACAACTTGTCACTACATGTTTGGAATTTGGTCACTAACACTTTTTTCACGCTGGATATAATTTTATGTTCAAATCTCTGGAATTACAAGACAAAGTGTTAGTTTGAAAAAAAGCAGAAATGTAAATGAAAAAAAAGCTATAAGTATAAGGGTATGGCATGAACTCTTAGGTTCACTTTTAAATATCGGTTCAAAGCACGTTACAGCACGTTAAAACATGCAGTATATCAAAAAACTGTTCAAAACGTATAATTATTTGTCGAGACTGAGAGCTAAGTTAAATATAAACCTGCCATTCTATTTTAAGTGACATAACTATTTTACTGAAATACAAACTGCATATATGGAAACCGAACAAACATCCGCCATCGGGGATTGTCCTAGTTTCGTGCTGTTAACCATACTTGAACTGAAAATTCGGTCACTATGGATTTTAGGTCAAACTGTATTTGTCGATCTGTCTGCATTTTTAATCTCCTTGTGTGACCTGGCCCAGACTCGCGTTAAAAATAAAGATAAAAAAAGAAGTAACAGTTGATGATCTGAAGTAAAAACCAAATGAGGATATACTGGGGGAGGGGCGCATTAATAAAGACAATAAAGACCTTTTATTATTATTTTGTTTTTTTTTTTTTTTTTTTAATTATATTTTATTAGTGTTATTTTAATATTTTCAAGAGTCAGTAATATTCATTATGTTCCGTTTATAAATCCGATGTATGAACATCATTGTATTTTTAAAAATGAATTGTTGGCACATTAGAAATTATTATTATTATTATTATTATTAATATTATTATTGTGTGTATGTGTGTGTGTGGAAACAAACATACAAAAATATAAAACCACGACAGAACACAAAATCAGACAGATTATAGATGTATAAAAAGAAATACTTTTTTTTTTTTTTTTTTTTTTTTTTCTGTTTTAAGGAGTGTACCACTTACTAAAATACGTATTATGCGTGTGAATACATACAGTTGTATACGTACAGTTGTGTCATAAAGGAACAAGTTCAGTTTTTCAGACAACAAAGATGGCAGCAAACATTATTTGCTCTCTGTGAATTTTTGATGTAAGTACACATGAAGTCGGAAGGACTGGAAAATACAGTTAACATTCTCTTCGATAAACGATTGAATATATGTATAATATCTACGAACAGAAATCGAAAAATGTTAACTGTATTTTTCCTTTCTTCTGTTTATAAATATATGTGTTAAAAATATAAAACAGTATTTCTTTGTTCCTTTTACCCCTTGAGCCTGTTTCATTTCATTATCATTTCTTTGTTCTGTTCTTTTTTTCTTTTTTTTGCCACTCCCAGATTTAAGTCACCAAACCAAAGCACAAGCCCACATTACCCTAGTAATTGACAACACGCCTTTAAACAGGTGAATCTCTTATCGATCCAAATTTACTTGGTGATTACTTTGTCCTCGTTCAGTCTATGTAAATCACAATAACTATTGTGTTGTTCCCAGACTCCACATTGACAAAACTTTGGGAATTATCGACAAAACTCGAGATAATTAATATGTAATGCGCCTAGTACTTATTTAACCTTTGCTCATTAAAGGTGAAAAAGGAGACGGTGGAATATGTTAGCTACTGTATTTTTTTGAGCACGGTACTTACAGTTTGAGAATATGATGAATCACAAGACAAACAGTGTGCATGTATATCAATCATAATGTACGAACCGCATTTGTTATTTGCTGAAGATGGTGTATTTATTATTACTACTGCTACTAGTACTGCTACTGATACTTAACATTTTGTTTTTAAAAAGAAGAATAACTGAATGTACATTTGTAATGTGCCTGACATGTGTCATTCAGTGTGATTCCAGTTATATTAGTTAATTGGTTCTTTACCAGATTTTGAAAAAAAAAAAAAAAAAAGCAATAATAATAATAATAATAATAATAATAATAATAATAAAATAAAATAAAATAAAAAAAGTAAAAAAAAAAAAAAAAAAAAAAAAAATTTGTTATCCTCTACAAGTTCTAAAAGTGCAAACTGTTTGAAGATTCAGAAGTAAAAGCAATGAATGTTCATTATATATACATATCTAATTATTTTAGCCTGGCCTGAAACCTGGAACTGTTGAATCCAGTATTGATTCGTTCGTTATTAAGTACACAGAGTAGATTCTTTGTCTATTTATAAAAGCACTAAAACAATAATTAAAAAAAAAAAAAAAATAGTGAACTTTCAAATTTAGATACTTCGAAGAGACGTTGTTACAAATGTGTTTTAAAAATTAATAACGGGAAATTTTCAACGAAAATGTTGGTTTGGGTAATTTCCATGTTTTTTTTTTTTTTTTATGTTACTACACATAGCTGATACTTGTGGATTTTCTTTTCACTGTATGTTATTTTTGTGTTTTTGTTCGTTCTTTTTTATTTTATTTTTTTATTTATTCAAACAATATGGATTTTCTCTCTCATTTCTCAAACCCGCTTAAACTATAGTTTCGATGAGTTGTGTTTTATTATTATTATTAATGTAATTGTCATGTCTTGAAAATAATAAATAAAAATATTTTGGTTTCCTGTTGAGATTACAGTACCCTTTAGCCTTTGTGATGAACAGCCTAGACACCTTTACGCTGTTGCCCATGGTTACAGTGTGAAAGAATCCATCTGTAAAAGTTTTCGTAATGTGTTGTCGGTTTGTCCAAACACATCGATTGAAATAATTATTATATCCCATTTGAGAAATAAATCACTCGTATAATGAACGTTCATTTAAATAATGGACAATAATTCATCGCATTCTTTCTTAGTCATATCTGAAGAAAAATCATTTGTTTCTAGTCGTTATACCAAAACCATTAAATATAATATGATTTGTGTCATTTCAAGTAACGGTTGTTGTCAGTTGACTTTTAAAAAAATTTATTTCACAGATTCAATACCAGACAAAGAAAGGTTTTTCATTCTTCTTCTTTTTTTTTTTCCATTATTTCTTTTTATTATTACTTATTTATTTTATTATTATTATTATTATTTTTTTTTTTTTTTTATAAGAATCAACATTTGTTAACAACCATGGTTTTGGTTCCAGTCTTTGTTTGCCAAAGAAGAAGTTAACTGTTATATGTAGCAGAAACATGTGTTTGTGTGTGTGTATATATATATATATATATACACACACACACATGTAAGTACACATGAAGTCGGAAGGACTGGAAAATACAGTTAACATATATATAAAAAATAAAGGAAGAATTTCCACATTGTTCACATAGCGCGGTACTGTAACTTGGGTTTTGAATCCAACTGTTTGTAGGATATACCGATAATAAAGATTACATCGCCGATGTAAACACTGACGTTATTTTTATCGAAAAATGTATCGTTGAATTTAATTTAAACGTTGTCATGACTACAGCGAACACTGGTGTTCATTTAAAAGCTCGGAATAATATTTTAGTCGATTTTAAGAATGTCTTTTATTTATAGAAAATAACATTTAAAAAAAAAAAAAAAAAAAAAAAGAAACCTATAAATATGCTTTTCAGTTAAATAAATGCGGACGTTTATTTCTTAGATTAAACAATAATTTAAAAAAATTGTAATCAGTAATTTATTTTGTTCAATAAATACAGCGTCCTGAAAAATGTAAAATCAAAATTTTAAAATAATTACCAAATTAATGAGTGAAATAGTTAATATTGAATATGATCATCAGTTTCCCTAGAGAGCCCTAATATAGCTATACCAAACAGTTGCTTAGGTTGAAAAGGAAGGCTTGCAATTTGGCAACCCGCTTCTCACTTACCACGTGGCTCACTTACCACGTGCTGGTCTGCCCTTGTTAAGAGTATTCCAAAATCTTCGAACCGGTGTTTAAGTCCGCACAAATCATTAGTTGACCTATGCCGATAATTTACAAAATTCCAAATATTACTGCATATTAGAAGCTTCGCCTTAATACTTTTCAATGATCGTTGAAATTTCCTGTGCTCATAGCAAATAATAATAAAAATACAATGCAATACAATACAGCTCTACACAGTACACTACAGTAGAATGTAATACAATACAATGCGTCACGATATTACAGATTCAAACAGTTACAGATATTATAGGCCACATGTTGTTAGACTGTAAAATGATTTTTGAAACCAAAACTGAACTTTACCACAAATTTACCTGTTCGTGTAAGTGTATATTTGTGTGCTTGTATTTATGTTGCATAGGCTAAATAAATATATCTACAGTACAGATCATGCAATGTATAGCATTCTCACAAATAAAATACAGTTACATCATGGATCCATCTCCGTAATGCATATCAAATGACGAATAATGGACAACTAAATCTAACATGAAAAAAACACACCAAAGTTTAATTCAACTCCAATAAAATTATGGGGACAGTCATTTTGATAATAAACGAATACATCGTCGAGCTCAGGATAACCCAAATACCATGACGTACTTCACTGTGAATACTTAAGTAAATTTGCACTAGATACCGTGAACCAGATAAACAGAGTACAGTGCAAGTACGTAAGTAGTTACCATGAATGGCATGCCCAGCCTACACGCAAGTATTCAAGCATACAGCCACGAAGATGCCGGATAACGTCAAAGGGCGGAGTTTCGTCTATCAACGTCACACATTGTACTTGCGTAGTTACATTCCATTGGACAGAAAACAGGGCACTTGACCTAACCGTGCAAACAAAATTAGAGTCTGCGATGATAACATGGATTTTATATTACACTGTCTGGAAATCTTATCACGTGATATTGCCTTGTTTTGGGCTGGTCGACTTCTTTATTTTCACGCAAGGAATGCTTGACGTACTGCGTGTTTACGACAAACAACTACTTGGAAATGTTAGCAAATCGATAACTTGTTTACTAGATGCAGTAATTGCGTAGGACGTACACCTCCGATATTACGAGTATATAAATCGTGCAGTGAACTACCTTGAACCAAATAATTATGTCAAACAATTCACACACACACACACACACACACACGCACACACGCACACACACTTCTATAATAATAATAATAACGAAGAGATTATAGAGGAATAAAATGTAGTTATGGCAGACCAAAAAAAAAAAAAAAAAAATAATAATAATAATAATAATAATAATAATAAACTGAATCAAAATGATTAAAGACTAGAACATTATTCATAAAAAATCAATACAAAAAATAACAGACGTGAATATGTTTAAAAAGGAGTGTACCAATGATCAGCTATTAACAAAGCAGCTGTTTCAAATAATAAACCTGTTTTTCTTCCAACGCACACGTCAACCTATCCTTTCAACAAAGCGAACATGTTTAAATACTGTATGTAGGCGTTTGTATCGTTTTCATTTGTACGAGGTTTCGAATCTTGAAAGATTACAAACGTATTTATTATTTGTGCCGATGAAACACGCTGAATGTATTGCTATAACTTATTTTAACAATTTTAAAATGAATCGGCGAACATGAAGTGTATATATTCGTGTATGTGTGTGTTGTTGCCTTTATTTTAACCTTTCTGATACACACTAGATGAAAGATATGGGGCAATCTGTTATGAGATGAATCCGTAACAGGTAACCAATAGCATGCAAAAAACATTATACGGCTTTGTCGTCATTTGTAAAACATGTACTGACGCTTGCACCATTTACGTCACGAATAGTCTGGTGAGCGAGAAGGGGGGATAAAAAAAAGAAATAAGAGAGACAAAAAACTGCTTCTAAAGCAGACAATCGTTCGAAAAATTCTCATTATCGATCGTAACATAGCTAGCTGTTGGAGCGATATGAGGTCAATATCCTGCAAACATGCAGATTATTATTATTTCAAATATTGTGGAAAAAGAGACATATCTGTACTTTTTATATAAACTATAAATCATTTGTTATTAAAATTATATTAGAAATACTTTAAAAAAAATTAGAATATCAAGAAAAATTATTTTGTTATAAATTAATACAGAAAGAACTGGGTATAAAGCTTTGTTATTAAAAGCCTTGGTGTGTACAATACTGCCGAAGTAAATACATTTTCTTATGAGTATTTTAAAGATACGTTTATACCTTTTGGGGCTAAATTAAATGATATATAAAACAATTCCCACAAATTAATCCAATTAATGTTTATTTAGCAAATGAAACTGATTTTGTCATTATGGTCCTAGTCCTTGTGCATCCTATCTATTTTCAAAAATATCTATTTTTGTAATATTATGTCGGTGAGGCATCGGGTTTGAATTCTCTTGTCAGGCTAATCAATAAATAGTTGACCTAGTTTTGGCGCTGTTGACTTAATCTGGATCACGACGACCTATTATTTCATGAGATTTGACAGCTGAAGGCACCCATTTTCAGTACACAGTGTTGATACCAATTGTGTTATTTACTTAGAAAATTTATTTCATTGCAAAAGGAAGACAGAGTTGATTCTAGGTCAAACTTACAACTGAGACATATAAATACACTGTCTGTGCAAATTGTGGATCATCTAAAACTATAAAATAAATAAATAAAGACCCCAAAACTGCCATGAGACTGACACAGTTCATCCAATTACATATACCTTTATCGTTTGCCTGAATAAGATTTTGTTATTGTTTGTTTTTGGGGCTTGAAAATAAAGGAATTTGGTTCGAAGCTTGTCAACATTTTCTTTCACTTGTCCAGAAATATAATATTGCAGTATTATAGAGACAGAAACAATAATTATGTAAGATCATGCATTTGAGTTTTAAACTTGAAGTATTTTTGTGTACATGGTTACAGTTCTTAGTTTGAGCATTTTTATTTTGGCACTTTATTATGACCATTTTTTAAAATAATAAAATGTATCAAATTCTGACAACAAACAACAAAGACATTATCTTTAGCAAACGTTTATTAATACAAAACCCTGAATGACCAAGGAATAAAAAATAAATAAATAAATAAATAATAATAATAATATTAATAATAATAATAATAATAATAATCAGAAAACCACATGGCAAATGAATAAATGAAAAGATGCAATGCATAAATGATTTTCAGAACAAAACATGCTAAATCTGTTTCCTTACAGGAATGTCTATGTTGATGAAACAGAACCTACGGAAGACAAAGAACTGAAAAGGTAAAAACACTGATTACATTAAAATCAGGCAAATCTGCAAAGTGATTTTGTGCTGCAAATGGATAGTAAATAACAATATTACAGTATGGCAAGTTTATTTTGTTTGTTTTCTTCTTCTTTTTTCTTTGCAGTATTCTTTGTGTTCATTTAACAGCTGTATTTGAGCATAAGCTACAGCTATTAGTTGATACTGAAACACTGAATTAATACAGATGGAAGTTATGGAATTAACAACGCTTGGGTTGCCTAGTGACATGTTTGACACTGATGCTGAATTTAATGTAACCAATTAAAGCTAAAATTTTGTTTGTCTAAAAAACAAATACAGAATGCACTCATTTTCAAAATGTAGATGGTTGCATGTCACAAATTAGGGATGTCAGTTTCTTTTTGCAATTTTAAATCTGTTTCCAAATATGACTCATAATATGTTTCTGATATAATAGTTTCCAAAAAAAAAAAAAAATATAAAAAAAAAAAAAAAATTCTGTTAAGAATAATTACAAGAACTATAACTAGATGTTGCTTGAACAGACCAAAAGAAGCTATATGATAATCTGGGGAAAAAATGTGTAAAATTCAAATGTAGGAAAATGATTTCATCTCTATATGGAAAATAATTTGTAAAAGATAAAAACAAACCTCAAATTAATATTAAGATGGAACTAGTAGTGCCCTAATATAGACATTCTATGAATGAATTTTTAAATGTTGCATAATACATCCTGCAGTAACCTGAAATTTTGAGGTTTTTTGGTTTTTGTTTTTGTTTATTCTTTAAACAATACAAACTTTTGTGGACATACAACATCATATGATGAATGGTCATGAAACAAACACTTTATATTAATCTTGATTTTTTTTCTCTTTTATGTTGGTAGCTTACAAATTATTTAATTACATTAAAAAATATAGTAATAATAATAATAATAATAATAATAAAATAAAATCACTTACATATTCATTTATTTCCTGAGAAAATAAAACTAAATGAACAAACTGACAGAATGATATGTCAAATACTTTCCCCACCAATTTGTGACATACAGCCAGACACAATCAGTGTCAGTTGACAATAATAAACATTTCTTAATTATATTGAACAAAATAACTAATTTACACAAATTCTGTACAAAAACAAAGAAACAACTAAACTGTAAAATGATGCACCCAGCCAGAAAAGATTAACAGCTTTGTTTTCTAAAAACTATTTCACGTACTGTCCTGACTATTTAAGCAATACAAGATTTTTGTCTTCATTCTTTCAGTTCATAAATGTTAATAATTTAAGTGAACAATATGTTCAAAACATTTCGAAACATTCTAAGCACACACACAAAACACACCATGACAAGAATGTAAACTATAGATATTTTTCACCGTCATAAACATCACTTAATAAAATGGATTAAGGCAAAATTCTCTAAATTACTATAATGTGCTGGAAGCTTTTCAGTTTGATGATGAAATGGAACACAACCATATTCCATTCTAATTTATTTGTGTTCAGTGAAGTTTAAAATGAAAATGTTTATAAAATGCAAGCTGATATGCTGATTATGAAATATTTATTGTATGCACAGGAACTGCAACTGTAAGGTGGGTAGTCTCCAAAAGCATCTGGCTGGGAACATACTGACAATCATTTACTAAACAAGTCATGTCAAACATGAACAATACCTATGAAATATCACATCACATCACATCTATCACACAAAATTACAAAATAACACAACTGCAAAATGTATCCTTGACAAACATCTTATAAGAATTAAATAAATTCATCGAAGTGAAACACTCATTTAATTCAGCTGTCGTTTCACATATCAGTTAAACAGTTTAAAATAACATGTATTCTGTATAAATCTAATTATTGTATCTCACATTACTGCATGTTCCCAAACATTTGAATATCAATACAATTATGTAATTAAAAATATTATGGCAAATCAACAAAATCATTTCATTTTAGACTGAATTTATAAAATCAATAAAATTAATAAAATCTAAAATGTTGTGTAATTTTATTAAGTTATTGTGCCCTTTGATTTACAACTGATATTACCAAGAGTTTAAAAACATAGCAATAAGACTGTCACAAACTTTAGTATTAAGCTCATGCAACAGGTATAACTTGCATAATAATTTGACATGGCTTAGCTCGTTGTCTTTGATGAATGTAATGGTAAACAAGGACTTTTTTTTTGCAGAGTGCATTCTAACAAATGAGGTAAATGAGGTATAATGATGACAAACATTAAACAAATTAAATAAATAAATACAGTGAATAAATAGCTTGGCTTTGAGTCATTTTCAACACAATGTTTTGACATTTTTTGAATGAGTAAAATGTCATGACGATTGTACAACGTCTTGTATTTGTTTTGTTTTTCTCTCTCTCTCTCTCTCTCTCTTCACATTTTATACAAAATATGTTTACATTTTGCAAGGATTCTGCATGTGATAAATCCTTTAAGAACAGATTACAAACACATGACAAGTTATTACTGTATGAGTTTTGAACCATTGCACTATGTGTGGAAAGATGGAACATGTAAAACTTTCTACCGGTCTTTCCATCGTAACTCATTCATGCAAATGTCTATCTATTTCACTCTTAACATTTACACATACAAACAAACAAAAAATACAAAAAGAAAAGAAAAGAGAAAAGTATATCAATATAAATAAATTAGTATTAGGAATGCAATAAATTATGAAACAGTTGATGAATATATGGATAATAAATAAAAGCAAACCTTCACTTCTTGATCTAACAAAATGTAAAAAACTAAATTTTTGCAACAGCTTTCAGACAGACCAATGAAATAAGGGTCCATGTTAGCAGTCAGTATGACATGTTTACTAGCTGCTGATTGTTCAGACTGGGAATGATCAGATCTCTTCTACAGTATTTCCACAATAAAAATAATGAAATCGAACTAGGATCAAGATTAAAATTTCTCAAATAAATTTCAGCTTCGAAAACTGTATTATTAGTTCATTTAAAATTAGACTGAATACGTATTAAAATCATAAAAGCAAATGAAGTTTATCAACATATCAAATTTTACTGATCTGGAAGTGAGATTCTGTCGGTGGGCAAAATGATTTATTTAAAAACATGTCTTATCCATGTCCACATTTAAACACCTAAAAATACACATTAATAATCTTTAACGTTTTTAAGCATATCTTTTCATATTTCTTATTTCACATGGCATTTAAATTCTTCTGGGCGATATATATATATATATAAACATATATTTTTAAAAAATGTTTATATTATCTGCAAATTAAAACATCAGATTTCTTTCTTTAAAAAAAAAAATACATTCATCAAGTTCACTATATTACAATAAAACTATTTTGTGACAGGGGAAAAAATCATTTATCATTCAAGTCACAGTGACTATGCTATATTTAACAGAATTTAAATTGATATATTCTTTTGTATTAAATGAATAAAGACAACTTGTTTTAAATATATGCTCATTTAAATTCCAGTAACTTAACAGTCATAACAATTTCTTTCTTTTTAAACATTAAAAACAAGACATTTTATTCATAAAAAACAAAACAAAAACAAAGCAGGCTTGTTTGCCCTTAATTATCTATACTTTGAAGAATCAACAGATGATAAACAACATGTCTTAATGTAATATCTCTATGAATGATATAACTTTTTTCATTTTAAACCCTGAGAATTACAATAATCTAACACTTATAAAATATATTTCAATTGATATCAAGTAATATAAAATTTTATCTAAAATGATGAAAAATTGAGATGCATTCCCAATGAATCAAAGCTAATTGTGTTTGTTTGCTTTACTGTGACCTCTTGTAAGAAACCTCCCCCTACCAAACCCCCCCCAAAAAAAAAACACCCCAATTATTTGAAATATAAACCAAACTTCATAACCATACAAATTTGATGCATATTTCATTATAGAATATATTAACAGGAATCAAAATGGAATTTTTTTTTTTTTTTTTTTTTTTAAAACAATTTTCTTAAGATTTTAAATATTTGAAATTTTATTTTGTGAATATTTGCTTGCTTACTCAAATTCATTGACTTCTGTGACAACATTAATTTTTATCATTATTTTATAAAATATTAAACAATAAGTAACTGATCAACTGAGTTTCTGACCTATCTGGAGTTCTTCATACATACCAGAAAACATTTAAAATGTAGCATTTAAGGTCATCCTAAGTATTTTCTCACATAGAGAAATAATTTGAATAGGATAGTTTATTATAAATGGTTGCCAGGCTTATTGAATGGATTCAGAAGACCAAAAGAAAAATGTCAGTATTTAAAAAAATTATTTAATGTTATTTTTAGCTAACATATGAACAATGTGCTTTCAGTTACTTATTTTTTTTTTTTTTTTTTTACAAAATAAAATCAAGACCATAGATTAAAAATATAAACCTGTAGGGAAATTATCAGAAATTTCATTTTTTTTAAATTTCATTTCATTTTTAAAATTCATTTTTTTATTTATTAAAGAATAGCAATCTGTAAGAGCCAGGGCAAAAACAATTTGTTCACTGGTCTACAAACAAACTTATGTCCGATTGTAACAGTACGATAGTAAAGCCTGAAAAACATTTAAGATCCTGAGAACAGCTAAGGAACTATGCTGTAGTCAACATGTACCGGTATAGGGTCAATGACATGATATAACCTTTTTGATCTGATCAATATACAAGTGGTCAATAAGTAATAAATTAGCGAAAAGAAACAAAGATATTTCATATATATGAAACAAGTAAATAATGCATATACTATATTAAACATAATATGAATTTGTTACTTACTAACATGCATGTACAACAGCCTATAAGAATCCAAGTGAACAATTATATTAATGGAAAAACCACTGAATCAAATACTAAATTACATCTGTTAGTGTAATATCTGGGTTTTTAAAAGGCAAAGAATATTTAATATATTAGTATCTTTTAAACAATTAAAAATGACAAAATCTAAAATACAGGTAATGGTTATTATTACAAGATATATACTTGATGTTTACTTGAATTCTTAGTCATATTTTTATGGGAGAGTCGTATTTCACTGACTAGATGCATATTAGCAACAAAAGATATTTTTTGGCAATAACTATATACAGTTCAGCATGCACAACTAGTTGTCAGCATAATAAGTTAAAAATTATACAGTTCTATATACACAAATGTTAAATAATGTATTCAGTACCATAAGGTAAATTATCAGCTACAAATATTTATAACCATAATGGCATAATCTGCAGTTCTGATAATCCACAAACATGTAAAACAGGAAAACTGTCACAAAATAATTCTGGAATCTGAAATGTAAGATTTTAATTGTACATTTCAGCCCAGATAGGTTCTGATATTACAAACTTCACATGACATTTATTTGGTTAAGTAGGACTTTTTCTTTTCTTTTCTTTTTTTTTAAACCCAGAAATATTATTATGCCTTTATAAATTTCATTCATGAATTAAAAATATGAATGAATGTAGCTTAGATTTTTAATTTTACAGTTATCATGAGGTGACAGTCTTTCTTTTTTGTTTTAAAAACTTTTTAAAATCAGTATTTGTTGATACAACGTACTTAGAATTAATTATATGATGGGAAGTGGTTGCACTTTTAAAATGAAAATAAATTATAAAAAAGAATTTGAATGGCCAAATGACTAAGTAGAATATTTTTCAAAAATCAGATAATTATTGATGGCTAGAGTGTCATGGGATGATGGTATCAAACTGGTCCTTGATATTACAATCCAGAAAAATTTAAATGTTTTAAATAAAATAAATAATTTAATAAATGAAAGCAAAATACAAAATTTTATATGTACATTGTGAAATTTTTTTTTTTTTTTTTTTTTTTTTTTTTTTTTTTTTTTTTATTAATTATATAATAATTAAAAACATTTTCATTTTTTTTTTGAAAAAAAATGAAAATAAAAATAGAGCAGATAAATCTCATTTACACCGACATGAAAGCTATTTACTTTTGTGATTTACAGATCAAGATAGCATTTAGATTTTCATAGTAAACTAAGACCTGTAAATACAAATGGATACAAATTGCAAAATTCTTCTTACATCATTACAATCTGTATAAAATATAAAAATCAGTAGCTAAGAATAATTTATATACAAATTCTACTTTTTTCTTTTTTTTAAATAATAATTAACACCTAACAGATGACAATGTTGGGCGTGTCCAATGTAATGGACAAATTCGACTTAAGTTGGCCAACTTTAAATAAGCCAACATATTTTAAAATAATAAATATTGCTCACACAAGGAAATAATATTACAACAAAAAATGTGAGCATTCATGTTAAAGTTGTTTTGAAAAGATATTTAAAAAAAAAATTAAAAAAAAAAAAAATTAAAAAAAATTATTAAAAAAAATATATAAATTGAGCAAACAATAACTTTATAACCAAATAAAGTTTGAAAAAGAAAGGAAAATATAAAGAAAACTACAAGAGGGCAGATACAAATTTCAAGTTATCATTCATACAGCATGTTATAGGGCATTTCATACTCTGATGATGGCAGTTATGAATAGCTGAATGTTTGTGCAGCTTCTGGAAGGATTTCCTGAGTTTGATCTTTTTATTTATTATCAGATCAACTTTTCACCATAGTATGCACCTTTCAGTGCATTAGTAAATTGCTGATGTCAACTTCATTTTATTATTATTATTATTATTAATTTTTTTTTAAATCCATTAAAAGAGTTTCAAACAATCAATGACAAAAAATTTTGAAATTTTGATGAGCATTTACTGGTCACATTCATTCATACCTATTACTTAACATTCCATTGCTAGTGCTCGGTGGGTGTATCTTGCCTCCAGCTTGTTTGCTGCACAGGTGAGTCTTTCAAGAGCATAAGCAGCAGCATTTTCATGACTGTCTATTGAAAAAGATGGTGTGCTTTGTTCTGAATCGACACTTTTTGTTTCAAGAAAGTCATTGTCATTGTAACTGTTTGAACTCACGTTGCTTTCTGTTTCCACCGATTGACTGCGATGAATCTCACTTTTGACTGTTTTTTGATTTCGGCAGGAGAAACATGGTTTCAAAAGCCTTGGATCCACCAGTACTTCTCCATTCATTCCTTTAAATATGATTCCACAACAAACCTGTGTCCTGAAACATACCATCAATTTTTACTTTTTATTTATGTTCTGTTACTTTTGGAAAAGATCTGATGTGCCTTTTTGTACATACAGTATTATATAATCTTCATTTATAAAATACATTATTGCAATGATAATGAGAAAAAGTAACTTATCAGTCCTGACAATGACAATTTAATTTGTACTTCAAAAAATGTTTTCAGTACTTTTACACACACACACACATATATTTAAAAAAAAAAATCAAAATAAGAAGTATAGAATTTTATATATTTACTATTGTTCATTTTAAACAGATAATGTGTACAATTTTTAATTTGTCTAACCTACTGAGACTATTAATAAATATTTACTTTTTCCAGTAAGTGAGATCAAGAAAGGAACTGATTCGGTCTTTGCTGGGAGATCGTTTGCAGTGTTTTCCTCGAGAAACTTGATTTGGATCCTCATTGTCTGACTCATCACTGAAGTCTAATGAAAACTTCCTGGAAAACTGGAGTGCTCTATCACAACTGTCCTCTCCTAGAAATAAAATTTTACCAAATTGTTTAATGGATTTTTATTTTTAACCCTAATATTATTTTTCATTTTTATTTATTTATTTTATTATTATTATTATTATTTTTTTTTTTTTTTTTTTTTTGTCGTCTCTATAATTGTGTTAGCAGTTATGAATTTTTATTTTTGAAAATGAAAATACTTTTTTGTTTAAAATTGTACAGTATGTCCATACGTATTTCTATAATCATATAAATCGTATTTTAGAAAAAGCTTCTTTTTTTGTTTTTAAGTGTAAGTTTTCACATTCCACTGAAGGTGTAAACACTGAAGTGATTAACCTAATTATTTTCAGTTCATCTTTGCAAGAAAGGAAACAAAAAACAAATAAGATAAAAACAAGTCAACACAGCTGTTTATTTATTTATATATAATATATTTTGGTTCAAATACAAATTTAACAATAACCAAAAAAAAAAAAAAAAAAAAAATCGTTCCATCTGGAAAATTAAAAAAATGAAAATAATGAAAATTATTTTTATCCACTTTAAAAAGCTAAACATAGTAAAAGTAATAAAATCCTTGTTCAGAAAACTTTACAAAGAAATGTTTAAATAAACACACCCATATCTAAATACAAGAAATCTAGCCTGCTAGTGCATATACAACTGTGACCTAAAAAGGTACACGCTGTTTGTGGCATGTATTTTCCCTTCATGCCGTTCTCCTGACAGCTAATGTTTGTAGAGGGAGTTATACCACATAGCTGTACAAGTAGTGCAAGTAGGTCAGTGACCGAATTACCTGAGAACTCATCTGAGATCGGACTTGGACATGGAATGATGGGATACTGTTCTCTTTTAGGCTTAAGTTTCTTTGTCTTGTGCTTTTTGAATTTCACTGGGCTCTTGTTCTTGATTTTCAGTGCTGATTTTGTCCCAGGGCCTGCTCTTGCATCCACAACCTGTAAGGAATTATTTAGAATTTAGACTGGGTCAGTCAAAGCTTCCAGGAAATTGTTTAATTTTATTGCAGTCAAGTTAATTTTCCAGGTTTCAGAAGAATGCATTACATAAATAATCAATATTCAAAAATACTCCTGAATGTAAAACACATGTTATTGCTTCTTCTGTTATTAATAAAACTGCTAAGTCATTACTGAATTTGTTGAACCTTTACTCTTCAAATTTTATTTGACATATAGGTACTTCAATTTTTAGTAACATAAAAAAATATTAAGAGATTACTGCAGAATACATTTTATTAAAAAAATATGTGCAGTAAAGGTTACATTTTTTTATCCTTTTTTTTAAATTTCAAATTGATTTTTAATTCATGCAATTTCAGACTTTTTGGAAATGTCACCAACATGCAAAAAACATTTGAAATAAATAATTTATTTAACTATGATTCTGACATCAAATATGACACCTTCTTTCTTCACATTATCAGCTATTTTAATGGTCAGCTCTTGAGGCAATATCCAACTGTTATTATTAATCACTTTTTCAACAGTTACTATTGATTTCCATTATTAAACATATTTGCTAATAGACACTGTAGACTGTCAATGGATTAACACAGAAGGAAACTAAGGATAGATAGGTAAGGATATGGTTTCATTATAAAAGGCACAAACAAGCCATTCAGATTGGTTTAATAAACTTTCCTTTCACCATAAGCATTTAACTTGAATCTTATTGTGGATTAAAAAATCAGTGAAAAAGCATATTTAATAAAAGTACACTTTTTCATATTTCATCATCATCAAGCTTTTAAAAATTAAAAAAAACAACATTGTTTTGTTTTTTAAATTTCCTTTTCAAATTCTGAAGCATAAAGAAATTTTAAGTTTTATGAATAAATGAATGTGGCAGGCTTTCACTTTATATATTAAAATGCAATATAAAATATTTTTCTTTTCATGCCTACACAAACACAAATAATTATGGCTGCCTGTAAAAGCTTCTATTAGATTCAGCAGTCTGCTCAATTCAGGTTTCTATTGATTTATACACACTACTGGAACTGACAGTGCAGCAAGAAGGCAGGCAGTGGCCATGTTATTTTTAGAATGTCGGCCACAGAAATGGTAGATGAGCATTTCAGCATGGAGCTATAGTACTGTTAAAAGGCTAGAGGCAAATGATACCAATATTGGCAAATCAGCCAATATTGAATGATGTTGTTTGCTGTTATTTTTATTTTTATTTTATTATTTTTAAATAAAAATGTAAACGATTTTGAAATAATTTGCTGAGCACATGTGAGTATTTTAAATGATGTTAATGAGTTCAAGTATTTTATTCATCTTGAAACGTAAATCTCAAAATATTCAAATGAAATTAGAAATATAATTTAAAGGCAATTTTTTGTTGGAAACTATTTTACTTGAGAAAATAAAATGCTATTGTAAACTGATGAATCTTTAAGATGATAGAAATGATGTATAAATGAATTTTTAAATTATGTGTGTACACTTTATGTTCCACATACACCTGTAATCTTATTTAAAAATGCCTTGTTTCATTCTTGTGACAGGTATAGGGCATGCATATACAGAGATTTAAGAAAATAATACACAGATAAACATCCATCTAACAGAGTGTGCTAATATTCACACAAGCTGTCCTTGAGACAAAGAAAGGTAAAGAAACATTGTGTGTAATTATGGTTTGCAGGTAGTTTACAGAAGATCAATATTTTCAAAGTTTAGTATCATTAAAAGAACAATGACAATAGATGTCCAATGTTGAACTTGACTAGACAAGGCCAGTATCATTATCACAACAGTGAGACTGTCACCATTGCAAAGTTAATCACAAGTAGACCCACCTGATTAGTGTTAATACATGAAAGTAAGAGTGAAAAAATAAAAATCCATTTTTATTTACAGATTGTTTCATTACCAGATTAAAAAATTGTGGGGAAAAAATAATAAACATAAAAATGTTTACAAAAAATTGCTTTAAATTATGTTGATCAGATACTGTCACCCACAGAGTTGAAAATTATTATATTCTGTTTGGAAGCTTCTGAAAATAAGCAACATGTACTGTTGTTGTGTAACATTTATACAGTGTATTTAAAATAGGATCTAAATATAATCTACTACTATGCATACTGTTTAGGAAATTAAACGACAAATTTATTCATGTAGATTAAGAACGTTTAATTACATTTTAATTATTTCATTTATAAAACAGTAACAACCAAAAAAATATGCATTTTTCCAAATCATTATCTTTAACTTTCCTCTGTGGCTGTCTGAAAAAGTGATATGTTTCTTAAGACAAGCAACAACTGTGGAAAAATTCCTCCATACAGTCACCAAGGACAGGTGTCCAATCTAGAATAACCAGGCTCTGAGGTCAAACAGTCAGCCTACCTATTACTGGCAACATTAAATGGTCAGTCACACTACATATATGCCTAACAGAGTCCTAACAGAGTGCTGGCAATGCTTGACCAATACAGATCTGTATTCTAATGAAAATATAAAAATATGAACTATACAAGACAAAGTTACTAAGCTTTAGCGATTCAGTTCTTTTTTCTTCTCTTTTTTTTTTCTCTATCTTGTTCATGTAAAGAGGAAAAAGCAAAACTGAAATCACTCTGAGATCATCAGGTCAGGAGTTCACAACAGATGGCCAGGCTGCCTTCATGAATGAAGAGATCTGTCAGAAAATGTTGTTATTCCTGTGAAGGCTTTAAAAATCAGTTGAGCTCGAGTTGGCAGAATGGAAAATATCAAATCTGTTTTGTTTCTTTCTTTGTTGTTCACTAATGACTAACACAGCTATAAGATTTGTCATTAAGATCAATTATGGTATCTAATGCTGAAGTTAGTTGACTTAAATACAGCTATTTTGTAAACCATTGTCAACAGAAAGTGGGGCTTTTTAGGACAAGTATTGATGTATGCCTTTCAAAAGTTATTTCTATTTTTGTAATTGAAAAATCATCATCAAAAGATATAGATTATTTAAAAAATTTTAAAAATAATATGCTCACCTAACATAACATTCCTGAACTATATTCCTAAGAGATTGAAGTATTTTGCCAATAGTTAACATTCTTTATTAAAAATACTGCAATGAATCAGCCTCTGGATACTGCCATTACCTGGGCAAACCTGAATGAGTCAGTGAGAATGCAAGATAAACTATGCTAAAAATCATGACCAAAAATAGCACTTTTCAGTGTTTGCCATTAACTATGGTTCAGCCATTTTCAGTACAGCAACAAACTGGTCAAATCATGTAACGTTACAGACATACATTTAGTTTATTAAAAAGAAATCAGTCAATAAACATCTAAAAAGTCTCCAATTAATGCTAATTACAGATAAAACAGGAAGACAGTATGATTAAAAAATTTGTATATAAAATATCTGAATTTCATTATACTTTCCTACTTAAAACAAATATTAAAACATGGTTTTTCTTAAACCTAGATGAAAAATTGCATATATTCAAATTATAAGATAATTTGTTTCAAAAAAACAACAAATAAAGTCAACAGTATATATATACACATGTATGTATTTTAAAACTGCTACTTTTAAGAATAAAAAGAGCTAAATATTAATTGGAAAATGTTTCACATTAAAGCCAACATGTTTATTCTAAGCTCCTCCTGAAGTACATTACTTCAGATAATAAAGCACTATCAGTTTCAGTTTTCAAGAGCTATTTCAGTACATTTTCAAAACTTTAGAAAGAAAAAAAAAAAGTTTAAATGTATGAAATAATATAGAAGTAGCATAACTGATATCTAGAATGTTTTCATAAAAACAAATCTGTCAGACAAATGCATTCACTTTTATTAAATTAAACAATCTTTTGTTATTTTTATTTTTCAGATATTATATTTTTGTAACAACTGAAAAATATTATATGTTGTGGAGTTGGTATTTACTCTCAAAACAGAGGTGGATGGGGACACCTGAATTTGGTAACACATTAGAAATCAGAGGAACAAATGGAATGTTTGGGAACTGATCCACATAATAGTTTACATATATATTTATTTTCTTATTTGCATACATATATTACGACTGGATTTTCACAAAGAGGTAATGAGATAACTTGTGTGCACAAGTCTAAAATTTATATTATTAATAACTTCATCAGAAATGCATTTTTCTCTTTCATTTTGCACTACATCAAAAATCTTATCTGAAGCAAATGTTTAGGAAACGGCAAACAGAACAAGACATTTTTGTCAATCTCGTGTTAAAAAATGAAAATGCAAATTGACATTAACATTCATTATAATTTCAACACTGTCTGGCTTTCTTGCACAGCTCTGTCTGTTTGCCGAGTGTAAAGAGACACCAGTTAGTGGCCCAGTAACACAGATTAATGTTATCAGTTAGGCAACACCCAACAACTGATCATAGCTAGAGTGACTGTACTGCAGAAACCACTCCTCTGTATGTTAATCATGCTGAGGAGTAAGGTAGTTTTTCACTTCTTTGCACATGACTCATTTTGTTTCCACCTAATGTTGTCTCCCTCATCAGAGTTCATACATCTTTCTGACAAGAATCACATTAAACCTTTCCATAGGTTCTAACATTACATTTCAAAACATGAAATTTGATACTTGTATATGTGGCATTAATTATAAATTTAAAAAAATAATTGATACGTTTTAAAAAGAGTCAAAATGGCTACTGTCTGTACTAACATATAACCTCAAAAAAAGAAAAAAAGAAAAAAAGAAAGAAAAAGGATTTGTAAAATAATAATACAACTAGATACAATGGAGCATAGATTAACTTAGTTTTCTAAATCAATAATGATTCAGCAGAGGTCACCGTATTTTGCCCTAGGCTTCATCATGACTTCCTTGTGTAATCCACATGAAAAGTACCGTCCTACAAAACAGCATGCTTTATATAGTGACAATAAAACAAATTTGAATATCCAGATTCCACTTTGATGAATGTTGTCACATTAGGTTTGAACAGCAGGTTGTAAACTTCATGTGTAAACTAGGGAAGATCTAGTAGACAAGTGCATTTGACCTAGGATCAATCAAAATCCAGTGGCAAAACAACAGAAAAAGCCAAAGCTAAATAAAGCTAAACAAAAATATCTTAAACAAAGGTAGCAAACACAGAACTTAACAGCATTGTTCTTGTGTTCTTTCATTATTTGACATTCTGAACAATCATGAAAACAGTTCAAATTTTCTGTAATTATCCCTGGTCAATCAGTTTCATTTTTATAATTTATCATCAATACAGTTTTGGTTTCATAATCCTGAGCATCGTCTCCTGATCCTCCATGAGTAGTACACCTTTCTCCATGCCTGTTGATATATGTGCAAGTACTTTACATAGAATTCTGGATTGGGTGTCTAGAAACATTTTCTTGTTTACATTTGTACAGATTAGGTGCCAATTATATGATTAAAGAAGGAATAAATGAAAACAAAATATCTCGTTCACATCAAATACAGCTGACATAAAATGCTCATATATATATACACATGTAAATATACACACACAAAAGTGTGTATCAATATCATGGAATTCACTGGTGCATTTAAATGCTAACAGAATGTTTGCATTTGTAACATGTGTCTGCATGTTGTTACACTGTGGTAATATGCTGCAGATGACAGTCATATGGCTCAGGTTATGTAACAATTCTGACCCTATGAACTGTAAAACCCTGGCTTTAGAAAGTATTTGTAAATAATCCTCAGCTGCCTGGTTCATTAACTTGCTGCTGTTATCAAGCAACAACCATCAGAACAGCATCCAAGGTCACACCTTCTACTAGATAAGTGAACTCCTAAGTAAGGTCTGCCATATACATTATCTCTTAACTTTGGAATATGAAGTACTGAGTGTTAAAAAAAAGAGTTTAAAGACAACATTCCAAATGCATATATATTCTTCATTTTTTGTGTTATTCTCATCCAATAAAATTATAATTGTTAACAGCTGAGTCTGGATTACAACAAAACAACAAAAAAGCCTTTAAATTAATAAGCAGTTATTTTCACACAGAACACACACATTTTTGTTGTTTATTTGGTTTTTGTTTCTTGTGGGGAGGGATATTTTATTTCAGAGCAGAAAAACAATGAAAAATATCTGTGCAGTAGAGTTCAGAAGGTTAAACCCAACAAGGTATAAATCAGTGCTTACTTTTATTTATCGTGAATGCTATTAATAACAATTTTTCTTTGTCATTAAAAACCATAATAGACAGGTATAAAACGGCCATTTTTTAAACTATTGTTTTGTAGTATATATTTAACACATCCCAGTCCAACTGAAATTGTAAACATTTATGGATTTTTATTCTATGCACTCTATGTCTGTAGGTTCTAATAAAAATGTTTACAAATAACAGAATGTATTAGAAGAAAAAAAAAAAATCCAGTGGCCTGGGAGGTACAGAAAATTCTTAACATGATAGAAAAAGTAGCAATAGTTTTTAGATGACTTTAACAGATACAGGTCTAAAACACAGAGCATTGAAACTATTTCTGACTTCCTTCAATCTTTGCTAATCAAATCTGTCAGCAGAGGCCAAGTTTCTGACCTAAAGAGATGCCCTGATGTTGAGAATGCCAAGAATGGCAGCTGAAACATTATTGTACAATGTTTAAATTACATTTTTCTTACCTATAAGTAAATACATCAGTGAAATATTGTTGTTACACTGTATCTGTAGTACAAAATTTACTGCAAGTCATTTACTTTTGAATTAGTATTTCAATTATTATTATTGTTAGGTGATTTGTTTGTTTTGAATTTGAAATATGATAATATTATTTGTATAAACTAGTTGATAACATACTACCCTTACTAGTTATTCAAAATATTTGATCCTAGAATGTAATTTATATTTCAGTAATGAAATTTATAAACATGTGTCTGGTCAGAGGTAAGAAGTTGCTATCATCTTTTAAATGTTTAAATTAATACTGCTTTCCTTTTAAATATTTATATAGGTTATGACTAAAAAGTAATGTCTTGACCTAAGAATAAATTTTTCTTCTTTTTAGCAAAGATGTGTCAAAAAATAACTGCACACTTAATTGCATACAACATCCAATACATCCAGAATTTTCCACCACATTCTGAAACAAACTTGTTTTAAGATGATGACATGTATTTTCAATATCCCTTTCCTTTTGCTTGCTACATTTCTTTTTTAACATCAGAAATATAAATTTCCAAAATAAATTCAGGCTAACAAAGAAAATAAGAAATATCAAACTTGAAAGAAATTATCTAGAAAATTTCACACATTTGCATCTATACTTCATGCACAAAATCAAATTTAATATCTACAAGTATATGTCTGAGAACAGTATGCAACTGTATGTAGCTATTGAAACACATCTACATAAAATATTAAGAATAAATAAATATCCATCATTTAACAAAAACACTTTACTATGAAGACTTGACCAGTATCACTATGATGGCTGCGACATATATAAATTTTACATAACAAAGACTCAAGAAAGAGTTGACCTCTAGAGCCAAGATTGCTTAAGGCAATATAAATTTATACATAAGCCTTCCAGGACATTGATAATGTGATGGATCTGGCCAAACCAGCATCCAGTCAAGTGGAACAAATAACATTTCTTTCAAAGGTATAAATTGGCCTATTATACTGAGAGATTATGGTTTTAGCAGTGAAAATGGATAGATAAACATGGCATAAATAATAGAAGAAAATACACAAATATAAAAAGTTTTACGGAATCTGTAATATTTATGGCAATATTGTTCCAAGTTAAATATTTTAGCTGTTACTTACTAAAAAAATAAGCATCAAATTATCTTTAGATTAATTTTACTAAAACTTTGTAATAAATTTTCATTCACAATTAGTATAAAATCATTTAGATGCATATAAAATGCATAGTACTGAAGTTTTCTCAACAAATAATAATAATAATGAACAAATAATAATAATAATGAACATATATAATTATAATTTATATTAAATGCCTGTGTTCAGCTGTATAAAAATAAAAATAAAAATAAAAATAAAAATAAAAATAAAAATAAAAATAAAAATAAAAATAAAAATAAAAATAAAAATAAAATTTGATGTAAAAAATTACACTTACGTGATGCCAGTGCCGGTTTGTTCCCTCTGGTAACTTTTTCCACCGTTTAACCAACAAAACACAAGCATTGCAAATTTCGCCTGCTCTTTCCTCGCGAATCCTGAAGCATTTATCAAAATCCCTCTCATATTTGGTACTATCAGTAAAGCGAGAACTTGATGATTTTGCTCGACAAATACAGCAGCCACTCATACTGCGATAGATTTTTGGTTTGTGAAAGCTGAACATGGCTATCAAATCGTTGTTTTGGCTAAAAGGACAAATAAAACATAACAAATTTTTGTGGACAAAATTATTCTTCTATGAAATAAAAAAGAAAAAGAACGCCCACGTATTATCCGTCCATTTGCGAGAGTGCGAACAACCTACAGTTTTATTTAAAAATTTAAAATTATTCGTTCATTTTTCACTGAAATTTGTTTAACGTTTTTTGAAATAACGGCTAAAATACAATATGAAAGTAATAAATTGTAAGTACAGTTATATTTGTCTACCTGATTAACAAAGAGAACTTGTTAAATTTGGGTTCAACGCCCGTTTCCAGGTTCACCTAGTGCAGTTGTTACAGATTCACAATGTACACGCAATTCTGAATTCTTGTTTCGTGTTTCAACGGATAAAAGATATGGTGTATTTAAGTCACCTGAATTAAATATACCAGTGATCAGTTATAATTCCGTTTCTCCAAATCCTGTGAAGAAATTCAAACGAGGCCTACATTCCACTGAAAATGGAATCTAACTTACCACTTCTCGGACTGAACTTAAACTGACCCAGCTGGGAAAGGAGCCAGCTAAATATATCTCATTATAATGATTTATGCAGTGAAGACTGGGTCAAACTGCGTATCCGCTTGCGCTTATAATAATGACTCGCTCTGTACTAGAACTTGTATCCACGTTTTAGAACAAAGAAATTTGTGATTTTTGATGAAATACATTGTAAACTGTAGTAAAATAATACAGTTACATAAAATTCATAATCTTTATTCGTGTCATTCGCTTTTTTCAGCGTAATTTTGCCGCCGAAACCGGACCGAACAAAGAACATCCATTGTGACTATCAAGAAATATATGCCTGGGTCATGCATGAGCTTGTGAATTTTTTTTCTTCTTTTTAAAATTTATTTATTCATTTTTAGTATTATTTGAGTAAGGACATGAAATTTGTATATTTATTTATTTTGTAAACGACTTTAGAGATTAACATTTAAGAAAATACCTCTAGTCTAGACCGGTCTACCGGGTCTATTTCTCAAACGAAATTAAACAAGCTATTATTACTCCAACGAGACAAATAGCTCCTGTAACGACAAACTGACTTCCACTTGTCAGGTACTTAACAGTATAACTTGAACCGAACCAGACAGACATTCATATTATTATAACAATTTAAAAATAAATAATAAATTATTAAATATTAATTTATGTTATACGGTACAAATAGAGATCGCTATTCAGAGTATTCACAAAACTGAGTAACATCAATACTGTGGAAGATTAATAATCTTATTCGTTATTAATTAGTGTCATTCCTTTCATTATAGGGTAGTTGTCATGTTGCTAAGATTATTATTTATTTATTTATTTTTATTAAGCGCGAAACATTGTCCGTCTGCTTAGAACGTATTTCGCTTTTTTTTTTTTTTTTTTATTTTTTTTTAAAGTTTTAGCTGATGACAACCGAATGTTAACATACACATCCGCAACGTCTCATTTTTATTTTTATTACTGACATCTGTATTACAGATATCAAAATATCATAATTTCTGGTAAAAATTAATATTGTAAAACTTACCGATATGTATGACACTTGGCTAATTTTCAAAATAAGTCTGCTTCCCACACGATGAATGAAAAAGAACAACTGACAAGTGACCCGAAGGGAATGCAAATACTGTGTGACCAATGGCAATGCGAGATTGCCAAACCATTATTGTATTACTTTCTAAACCGTAGTCTTAATTTCCAACCAATCATTACGTTTAAAATCAAAATGTTTATTCCCCGTTTGTACAAATTTGTATTTGTTTGAAAAAAATTCATTTCTTCTATATTTTTCGTTTATTTTATTCCTTCTTTTTTTTTTATGAGAGGAGGGGAATGCTTTTCTTTTTCACTTCTATTAATTTATAGATATACTTTTTGAGTCGGTTCTCTCAAATGGTCCAAGGGAGATAATTCTGTTCGTTTCAATAATGTTTACAGCACAATCAATAATAATATTATCTTTTTTAGAGCCTAAACTTTCTTCTCCTGTCGTTGTTAATTTTTTAATTCTCAAGAAATACGTTCAGATATATAAAATGGCCCTTGATTAACACAATTTTATTAAGATAAATTATTTTCCTTATGACTTTAACTGGTGAATTATAAACAATAATAAAATACTACACAATCATGTTCTTTCAAAGTTATATAATTAAGATGTATGAAATTATTATTATTATTATTATTATTATTATTATTATTATTATTAAGTAAGATTACTTTTCAAAGTTACATTAAAAAGGTTTATTTTGAAGAATCTAAACACAATTTAAGACATTTGATAAATTATTCGTACGAGAAATACCATCTAAAAATAATCAGTCAGTCAAAAGATTAACGTTTTTTAAATTTATTTTTTATTTTATTTTTATGGCTACAGTGGGGCTATAATGGTTCGCTTCATTCATGTGTCTTCATGCTGTGCGTACTTTCATAGTAATCGTTTCCATACACTTCCCACTTCACACACATGAAAGTTTATAAAGTACAGAAATAAATTAAGCAAATAAACAAAAAAAATATATACCTTTTCTGCAAGGCGGATATGGATAAAATATTTTATTTTTAAAAAGTAAGTATAACAAACAAAAAAAAATACTAAATAAAAGTTTAGTTATGAAAAAAAAGAAGAAGAAAAAATGTATAAAATAAAACTGTCAGTGTATTATATTCAAAGAAATTAGTTGATCACCTTTGGACATCAAATTATCGTTTCTATTTATATTTTCTGTTGAGAATAATAATTAATAAATAATACTTGCACACACACAAACATAGTCACATGCACCATGTTAATGATTTCGAAATTTATAGTTTCAAGTTATTATTTTACTGTTTTCAGCGACGTGTTATTAAAACAAACTACCACAAATAAAAATGACACTGTTGCACAATTACTGAACGTCGCCGTTTTAGCCTTTCCTAATTGGAGTGGTGACGTCATCGGGTTGAACGTTTTTTTTAATTTTTTTATTACATAAATGTTTTATGGTGGAAAAACTTATGCAAGATATTTAAGCCTTTTTTTTTTTTTTTTTTTTTTACCTAAGATACAATTTTAGGAGAGTAATTATTTTTTGTTTAAAGAAAAGACAAGGAAAACCATCAAAAAATAATAATAATAACAATAAGTTCATTAATCAATTAATAAAATAACAAATAAATCACATTTCGAAAACATATTAATCACCCCCTATTAAATTGAATTATTCAAATATATATATATATATATACCCACACACACACTTTTACTTTCTTTCTTTTCTTATTATTGTTATTATTTATTTATTTATTTTGTTTGTTTGTTTTAATCGAGCGCCTAAAAAAATTATTAACTGAAATGTTGCACTGATAGAGATGGGAAGACAACTTTTGCGAAATGTAGGATCTCGCGAGATTTAGGAAAATTATGGGATGTTCGAGAATTTCGTTTTTTAGCGGAAGCCATCTTGGATTTGTTAATAATATCAGTTCCCGCCTGGGGACACTTTTTAAATAAATACATACGTATTTGACGATTGCATTGATGTCGTATTATCAGAAATGATTATGTATATCCCAACGTAATCTTTACAAGGATATTTTTAAAAATTATACTCTGTTACCATCTTGACAGCTAACTGATCGTGACTGCGTTATCATTTACCGCAATGTTTCATTTGTTTGTGATTCCCTGTTTGAAGTAGAATTGACATAAACTGAGTTTTCCTTTTATATTTGCAGACGACAGTTCATAATTTAGTAAGTCTAGAGTTGTGTCTTGAAATCAAAACACTGTAACTATACTTGTTTGATTATAACTGCTTAAACTTGCACGACTGAACTTGATCAATCTCGGAAACGCCTTCATATTTAACATGTTTATACATTACATTCGTTAGACATTAAAGGGGATAGTGTATTAGTTTTAGTTGATGAAAATGTACATACTTTATTATAATTGAATTAAAGTTCTTTCTGATGCTTTCACAAGTTTAAGATAATTTAACAATGTAAAAAAAATATATATTTTTATAAATGCCTCAATATGTTGTCAGTGTCAGTATTCTTAATTTATAAATAATTATTATTGCAGTTAATGATTAAAATAATAATAATAATGAAAAACAAATGTATTTACTGCATATTTCTTTGAAAATTAATGGAAGATTTAAAAAATGTATATATTTTATAATTTGCACCTTTGTAGTAAAGCAGATTTTAAAACTGCATTTTCTTTCAAGATTATTTGAGCCCCTTGAATTATTGGTTTAATATTATTTTTTAACAGGTGCCAGTCCATTCTGTTTTTTCTCTTCAGTAAACCATTTAACACATCAAAATAACAAAAAAATTAAAAGAAAATAAATAATAATTAAAAAAAGCCCAGGAAACCATGCATTTATATTTGAAGAAAACTGCCCAGCAACATATTAACTTTGCTTTTATTGATTTTTTAAAAGATGATATTTAGATTGATTTAATAAAATAATTTATTTACTAGTTATTAAATGAGTCATGAATGAGTGCAGTATGTAAAAACAATAGCACAAATCTTTATTTCAAAACTGGTATTATACTTTACTGTTTTGTTAAAAGCAGTATTGTGAAAGGTGTTCAATAACAATTTTCTACTTAATCATCAATACTGTCTGAATTTATGAAATAAATGTATTACAGTTACAAATTATTTTGATACTATATTTTATAAATTTGTTTTAGGTCACAATGTTTTGGAAATTTAATTTGATGACGTCTTCTCATATAGACACACTGCTTGAAAAAGAGGTAAATATTAATCATTTTATTGCAGTTAGTTTGGTTGAAATATATCTGATTATACTTTTAACTTTCATAGAAATATGAATATTGACAAAGTTGACTTTTGAGTCATAAAAAATGAATTATTGTATGAAATGTGTTAAAATTGTGAGCATGTAATTTATTTATATTTGGTTGCCAAAATATTATCATAAAGATTAAAAATACTGGTTGCTGGTCTTGTACATAATTATGATAGGATTGGTTAAATCATGACTTGTATTACAACCGAAGGTAATCAAATTGTTTCCCTTTTGGTATGGTGTAACACTGATTCTCAATTTTACATAAGTAATTATATTTTCAGAAGCCATCAATGTTGATATCTTTGTTTTGTGATCAAATTTTTATGTTGTAGACTTGACAAATATTTTAATTTCATTGTAAAATTGCTGTTACTCAGTTTTGGGAATACTCTGAATAGCAGTCTCTGTTTGTACTGTATAACACAAATTAATATTTAATAATTTATTTTTCAAGAGTTACAAAATGTATATGTATCAAATGTAAAACTAATTAAGGGTTAGTAATTAAATCTGTCAGAACACTTTTTTTTTTTTCCATTTTCTTTGTAGCAACATTTTACAAAAAGCCTCATTAATAATTATTTTATATTTTGTTTCTTAATAAGTCTTCATTATTCTTCAAAAGGTTATCATTAGACTGCCATTTTGAAGCAAAATTATTTAAAATCTAATTAAACTGTCCAGTAATAGGTTTATAGGTTATCACACAACTGTTAATTAGAAATGGCACAATCTATACCTGTGTCGCGCGCGCGCACGCACGCACGCACACACACACACACACACACACGTAGCCAAGGAAATATTAAATTAGTAGTCGATAAAACAATTTCAGTTAAGCTTTGTTAACGTTTTACTGCTGAGATTCTTATTTAAAATGAATTATTATAGGATGTTACATTACCAGAACTTATGGATGAGGATGACATCCTTCAAGAATGTAAAGCACAAAACAGGAAGCTTATTGACTTGTAAGTAAAATTAAATTGTTTCATGTTCTGATGTTGTCTTTTATATATTTGTATTAAAACTCTGAAAAGAATTCAAAAATATATTACGTGTCTAGCTAACACAGTTGTGGAATGTATTTTAGATAATAACAGTTACAGCATTATTAGGATAATCTATCTTTTTTTGTGTGTGTGTTTTGTTAGTGTCATCCGTCCAGAACATATGGAAGAAATGGTGCGGCTCATAACACAAGAACCTCCAGAGGATGTGGATGAAAAGATACGTTTTAAGTAAGTAGAATATTTATAAACAGGTTTCATGCAGATAAAAATGTGTTACAAAATTACAAGAATTATATATTTTTTTAAATTTTATTTTAGCTAATAATTTTTATGCAAATGTTGATTAATATTTTTTTATTTTTTACAGATACCCCAACACAGCCTGTGAACTTCTGACCTCAGATGTTACCCAGATCAATGACAAATTAGCTAGCAGTGAAGAGCTCGTTGAAAAACTGTATAGTTTTTTAGAAAGTGAAAAACCATTGAATCCACTACTTGCTAGTTTTTTCAGCAAAGTAATGGGACTTTTAATAACCAGAAAAAGTGAAATGGTGAGAGAACAAAAGTTGTTTATACAAATAAGAACTTAACAACTATTTAATCTGTTGCAGAATTTTTAGTATGTTTCTTTTTTAATTTTTTTGGTAGTCTTTTTCAGTTATTTTTTTTTTAAATAAGTTTTTCAAAGTTGGATAACTTTTTGCTGGATTCTTAATTCATTATTAACATTTAATTGCCTTTGTTTCTTCAGATATTTGAATATTTAAAAAGTCAGAAAGATTTTGTTGGCAGCTTACTAAATCACATAGGCACGTCTGCAATAATGGACCTCCTCCTTAGACTGATCACATGCATCGAGTCTCCTGAAGTACGCAGAGCTGTGATAGAGGTATGTCTTAGTGTATTGTTTCATAATTTACAGTGTTGTAAAATAAAATAGCTTAATCAATTATTTTGTTCTAGAAAATTGTTGTTTAATGTTGATAATATATAATGCTTACTGTAATTTAATAATGGTGAAAATACTATTTATTTTACATATCAAACTTGATTAATGTGTAACTTTGTTATTGTTAATTTTAATTTTTTAAATTTTATGTTTTTTAGTTTTTAAATTGGAAGCTACCTTATTGATGAAATTTTCTTTTATTAATTTTCTGATATGGCTTATTCTTGTATGGTGCATTACTCCTGTTACAAGCCACATATAAAGGATACATAAAATGTCATACCTGTAATGCTTACGTTTTTCAGTGGTTGAATGAACAACGTGTTGTGGAACGACTTGTAGCAAGTATAGTTCCATCGACAGATGATGATGTAAGTAACTTTGTGGAAATAGACATATCCTCTGATCCTCCGATAGTCTTTTTGATTGTAACATTTTTAAGTTAGTTTTGTTTCATGAACATAATATTGCATGAATATTTGTTGATATCAATATATATTTTCATTTCAGATACACTGCAATGCAGCCCAGTCTTTGTGTGACATTGTGCGCCTTGGACGAGAGCAGATAATACAGCAGCAGGATAGCTCTGATCCAGACCCACTGTTAGTCACAATGGAGCTGTAAGTGGCCAGGTTTTTCATTTCTGACATCAGTTATTAGAATAAATGCGACTTCCTTTCTCAGGTTAAATCTAATACATGTAAAACATTTGTTTCCAGATTTAAATCTTTACATGACAATGATAATGTACCAAAACTCATAATGTTGACATATTTTGTTATATTTATCTAATTACAACTATAAATTATATTTGTCAAATATTGGACAGCAAGAAATTGTTTCTGCATTTGTTGATTCAGAAATAACTGATTGTTCTTAGCAATTAATACATTTTCTTTCTTATATCATGTTCCATTTATAATAAATTATCTTTTTCTTTTTCTTTCTTCTTTTTTTATAGAGAAGAAACTGTATCGACTTTGCTAAGCAATCTCTTAGATACAGAAAAGAATGAGTCTGTTTTAGTAA
This sequence comes from Chrysomallon squamiferum, assembly GCA_012295275.1. Taxonomy (NCBI): domain Eukaryota; kingdom Metazoa; phylum Mollusca; class Gastropoda; order Neomphalida; family Peltospiridae; genus Chrysomallon; species Chrysomallon squamiferum. The sequence continues at coordinate 6,857,367 of CM022665.1, read as the reverse complement.
ATGGTCTCTTTGTTATTCACACACTTCTTGAAGTCCGAAAGCAAGGGTATGCCAAATTTCATTACTTTGTTCATACTTGTTGAATTTGAGATTTAACTGATAATATAAGAAGTATGTTTTATCAAATTATATCTTAATGTTTCAATTAACTAACATTAATATTTTGATTTCAATGCATTATTTTATTTTTTTATTTTTTTTTTAAATCTGTTATCAGACCAGAAGTTGCGAATGACCATATGACTGCTCAGGATGCTGAACGTCTTACTCAGGGTGTGAACAGTGTTTTGACTGCAATAACACCTCGTTTGAAAGACTTCCATAATTTATTATTAGATCCACCAAAGGTATAATGAATATGTTAGAAAATAAAAATTGTTTTCAATGTTGATGGTTAAAAGATAGATAAAAGTGGAAAGGTGAAATATGTTTGTCTTAAAACATTTGGAAGTGCCTAGAATTTTCAAGTGATTCTTTTAGATTTTGTTATTCTTTCTTACAGCAACTTCCACTGTATAATTTACCATAACCAAATAAATTGGCAAATATGATCAAAACAAAGTGTATCATAATCTGGAATAGCCACATTGGCCTGTATAGGCCCAGCTAGATATGTCACATTATGAATTCTACAGTGTAGGATTATTGCTGTTGAATCTCAGAAATAAATTATACAAAATAAAATAGTAAGATAATAAATATTATTTAGCTTATAGCATTTTAACATGGTTTTAATATAATTGTTTTGGTTATTTTGTAGCAACACTTCAGTTCAATGCCTACAACATTTGGTACTCTGGATCCACCGTTGGGCAACACCCGATTACAGATAGCTCGACTTGTTACTGCTCTGCTGTCTACCAACACACATTCTGTCAATGTTGAGTTAGCTAAACTTGGAACTGTCAGCATTTTACTAGTTAGTCAGATTTTTTATGCTTTGATTATACAGTGTTGAGGTGATATTGAAAATTATGCAGTGTGAAGTCTTTGTATTATATTAGTTTTGTTTCTGAAGCATGTATTATTAGAGTGAAAGGATATTTTTATCCCTTAATGTCATCTTATCTGAGCTGAAAATATTTAATTTTCAGGATCTCTACTTTAAATATATATGGAATAACTTTTTACACACTCAAGTGGAGCAGTGTATTGTAACAATACTCAACAACCATCCTGTTGAAGAAGATGGTAAAAAGGAAAATCCACTTTTAGCTCAGGTATGTTATTTTATTTTTTGATTTTTTTTGTTTTGTTAAATATTGTAAAATACAATTGGAAGACAATTTTCAAATGGATGTAAATGGATAAAGATGTACTTGACCTTTTCATTATTTGTAATTGTTTTTATGTTTGCAGCTTTTCTCAAAAACCAAAGTTATTGAAAGGTTGTTGGATGAATGGGATGAAAATGAACTGCAACAGTAAGTATAATACTAGGACAGCATCCACAGTTTGCATGCCTCCTGGGCAATATTCTTCTTATTTTTAATTATTGTTTTTTGAAATTCTAAGTTTATATATCTTCTGTCTTTTCATTCTGTATCTGAAAATATTCTTGGTTTTCAAGTCCTGTTACTCTGTAATATTAAATAGGATGCTTTGAAGACATTTTTTGGAAATTGTAAAATGCTTTTCTAGGAAAACAATTCTAAGTAATAACACAGATGTGTGCATTTCCATTTCAGATCAAAAGAAGGAGGAAGACGCAAAGGTTTCATGGGTCACCTTACAAAAGTGGCTAATTCAATAAAAGCAAGCATGGAAAAAGGGGAGAATGCAGAATTTATAAAACAGTGCTTTGACGGTAAATTAATAGAAATCCTGGAGATTATTGAATTTGTCAGGTTTTTTTTATTATTTTCTTTTTTATTTATCTTTTTAAATACATATTTCTCTTTAAAACAGTTACTCTGTTCTGAAAATATTTTAGAATTTAATGTGTTACAGATTTAATAACCATCTAACACCTATCCTTTTATTTATTTACAGTCCTTTTGTTGTTATTAGTATTTAATTTTTAAATGATTCAGTTAAAATAGTTTAATTTAACATTGCTTATAACCAGATACCATTTCATTTTTCAGAAATTGCAGATGAATACAAAGAGAAATGGGAAACATTTTTATCATCATCACTTTGTGATATCAACCAGAAAAATGCAATAGAATCAGTAAGTTGATTTGTTTCATAAGCACAAGCTTTATATTTTCAGTTCTTTACAGCTTTTTTTTTTATTTTCCCTTCTTTTTTTCCCCTTCCTCCTAAGAAAGCCAATCAAGGATTAATGTTTTATTCTGGTATATGATATACGCCATCTAAATAAACTGTTTATTGTTGTTTTTTGGGTGTGTTTTTTTGGGGGGTCGGAGTTTCTTTGTTGTTTCAACTAAAATTATGCTTGTTACTGTGTGTTTGTAGATGAAAGGTCACCCGTTAGTTTCTAGTAGTGAAGATGATGATGCTGATTTTAAAGACATTCCCTTCCCTCAGGACACTGCCATGCAACAGGTACAGAAATATTTACTTTAACAAATGTTCATTAATTGTCTTTTAAAACCTGTCTAAACATACTCACAAGTAAGTATTATAATACTTTTTTAAAAAGAAGAGTAAACAAATTCAGCACTAATTATTGAAAAGAAAAAGAAAATAAAACTTCTGGAAGATAAAGGATAAATATTTTTTTTCTCCTTTTTACAATCACATCATCCGATACTATGTTTCAAGGATATCCCCTTTTATAATTATCATTTTTTTTTTTTTTTTTTAAATTAATGATTCATTTGGTAGATAATGAAGTAGACAAAATATTCTGTAAAACAATCTGTCCATAACTTGATTTGGGTTCTCTCGTCAGATATTTTTCTGCTTTTTGACAGCATAAATATGGTTAGACAAATCAGTCTTTATTTAACAACAAATATTTATTTGGATTTTCATCATGTTAATATATCCATGAAATTGTTCAGAATGGTTTTGGGCACTATTGAGAGTATCTTGTGCTTTACACAACTGACAATAATTATTACTAATGAATACCAAAATTAGAATTTTCTTATATTTGTTACCTTTAATATGAAGAACATAAACAAATTATATTTTGCATATTTATTTTTATTATTATTTTGATAACATTTGTTCAGACAAAAGTTTTATAGATCTTTCCCAAATTGTGGAGATTGTGATTTGAAGAGATGATCTCATATTTTTGGGTAGTTAAGAACAAGTGCTAGAAAATTAAAAATAAAGAAATACACAATATAATTTACCAAAAAATATTAATATAAATTGTTGTTAAATTTTTAATTATAGCTACAGTTATTTAATAATCTGACAGTTGTGTTCAAGATGTCTGATATAGCTTGAGTAGTATTACTTATAGTTAAAAATAGAGCAGTAGAAATGCTATGCTGTAGCAATTATTAGAGGCTGCCACAATGGTCGGTCTTTATTTGCTGTTGACATGGTTACTGCCTGGTTTATTCATCAGGCCTTCTCTGATTACCAGCTGCAACAGATGACAAGCAACTTCATTGACCAGTTTGGCTTCAACGAAGATGAATTTGCAGAGCAGGAAGACAAGATAGAGTAAGTATATGAAAACAGAAAAACAATTCATTTACCTATATATTTTTAGAATTATTTTATCATTATCTCGTTCTTATTGACTTACTTTTTAAAATTATTTTACTCATTTCTTGTGTTGGTTTTAATTATTAATTTTAAATATCTGACATGCTGGAGGACATTATTATTTTTTATAATTTATATATTTTTTATTCTGTGGAGTTTATTCTGTAATCTAAAATTTGTAACCTAGTTAACCCCACTGTATCACAGACAGAAATATGTTTTAATGTTTTCAAATTATCATCTTTACAGTGCACCCTTTACAGAAAGGATATCCAGTATAGACTTCAACATTCAAGCAAATGAAGAGACTGTGAGTATATTGTCTATTTTTAGTTATGGCTAGTAGTGTAATTCAGCATATTATATACATTTTAAACCCAAACATTTCAGGCTAACCATAACATAATTGAAATAGAAAATATTCTTTTTCGACCAATGATATCCTTTTTCTCTGATAATGTTAGATTGTTACTGTAATTAACTGGAACTTATTTTTTATGTGCATTTTTCCAGTGAAAGGAAAATATATGTATTTTGTTCCTGAGTCACAGGGTACAAGCAAAAATGGAAAATATCCTAAAACATGCTGTTACCATCAAACTGTGTTCCACTCTATTTTATTAGGTTTTTAAATTTTTTTGATGAAAAAAAATGGATTAAAGTTATTGAAAATGTATATCATTTGAAATTGTAATTGCTTAACATTTTGGAAGCTAATTATTTAGTGTTGGATTCCTTTTATTTTGCAGCATTCAAATTCAGCAATGTTTGACCAAGCGTGTAATGAAAAAATCCACCAGTTTGATGATAATGATAGTGATGAAGATATCTGGGAAGAGAAACCTTTGACTTTTGATAAAAGTCCTCAACATAATCGTCCCAGGTATTTGTTTATTTCAAACAGTTTGCCTATTTCAGCTAACGCAGTAATTACACCATGGAAAACCTAGGGAATAACAGGACAAAATGTGTCCAATTCCCAAAATAAACAGAAATACTTAAAATTAATCTTAGATTAATTATATATAATTATGGGTTCAGTGTAAGCAGATTGGAAAATTATGCAGATTATAATAAATGGTGATAGCAGAATTGTTATATTTTAATTTGAAATAATACTAGTAATTCTGTTACCATCATAAGATTAAGTAGCTACACAGATCAAACTGTAAAATTTGACCTTTTAGTCGTTTGACTGCTGAAACAGCTCGTACAAATAGCAGTGATGAAGACAGTACCGACAGTGAAGAAGAGCTGAATTCACCACGTATAATAAAACAACAACCAACTGCTGAGAAAATGGATATTGATCCAAATGAAGGTAAGTTTATACCTTCAGATTTTTCAATCTTGGGATAATGTATGACCTCAAAATCATTTTACAACATATTTTAAAGAACATTACTTTTGCTCTGCAACCATAATAAAATTAGCTGTTTTAATGTTCATCTCTACAGTCTTATTGCTAAAATCTTTGAAAATAATGTGTAAAAACAATTTTACTTGATTTAAAAAAATACATAATGCCAAAAAAACTTGTTTATGTGAAAGGAAACTGAACAGAAATGTATTAGGTATTAATTTATGACCAGATATATCATTAGATTTTATTCGGTGATAACCATGTACATTTTTGTGAATTTTATACTGCTTACTTGCAGCAAATTGGACTGCTCATTTTGATGATGTTCCTATGGAAGCATCTACAGAACCACTGGAAACTGTTATTGCATGGGGAGCAGACCAAGGTCCAGCATCAGAAACTGCAGAAACAACAGAAGAAAACTGGGCTGATTTCAGCAAATTTACTTCTGTTGCAACCGTTGATTTTGAAACGTAATTACATCTGTTTCTTCCTTTTTTCTTTTTCTTTTTTCCTTAATTAACAAGATTGTCCTTGTTAGGATAATTCATTCCCAATTTCTTAATAAAACCTTCTTTTTTTTTCTTTCTTTTTTAACAGGACTAAGCATGGCCCACGAAGTAGTTCTCCTGTTGCTATGGATACTACAGAAAATACAAGAAGCAGTGCTTACAGTAAGTATTTACAAATTTGTAGATTTCATGTTTTTATTTTATGGTTAAAAACTTTCTATGATGAGATAAATGAAATGTCTGTATATTGGTTAAAGTTAATTAGGTATCTTTTTTAACTTCGTTGTTTACAATGGATACCAGATAATCAGTTGATTCTTTACAGGCATATATCAAATTTATATTTCAAGCTACTTTTTTCCTTTAAATTTTATATGTACCTTTGTGAAATATTACTATTACAGTTGTTAAAAGTGTGTCTTCGGATACTGAACAAAATTTGAAGTCAGTAGATGTTGCTCAGGATAAATCGCATGAGAAGAGTGAAGATGAGATAAAAGAAAGTTTGGATCCATTAAATCAGGATTTGTCTCAGGAATTGGCACCTCCTTTGCCTTCAACAAGGTATATTATATCACTAGCTTTTAAAATAAAAAAATCAGCCTATTATAAAGCGTTTCCTCTTTCAATTTATATACATATATATTCTTTACCATTTTTTCCACTTAAATAGTCCACCACGAGAAAACTGTTCACCTGTAAATGATGGGAAAGTTGCTGATGAAACTTCTGGTGATTCTGTCTTAACATCTGAAGCCTGTATAGAGAATATTGCAAGTCCCAAACAAGATAAAAATGATGATAGGTAATTATTTATGTATATTATTTGACTTTATTAACCTATTTGGTTCTCAGGCTTTATTAATGTACATTACAAAGATACAGTTAAAGATTAAAATAGATACAGACATGTTATGTATTATATAACAGGTTTTTTTTCCAGAGCTTAGATAATGTTATGGAAGAAACAGGTAATTGATATCTATTAGTGATTTCAAAGATAATATCTGGGTGCTTTGTACCTCCTATCTTCAGCTTAAATCTTAGCAAATTAGAAAGGAAACTGATCAATTCTCTAACCATTATTTCAGGAAAACCTGAAATTTCCTTAGGTTTTTCAAGTCATCGTTGTATGAAAAATGTTCATCATTCTGTTGAACATATTCTTCAGTTGTTAATCATTATTAGGTGGACAAGCAAGAAACGGCAGGAAGAAGATGACCTAAATGCCAACTTTGAGTGAGTCGGTTGTCATCTGTTGTCATTGTCAGAATGCTTCCATCAAAGCAACAGGCTGGAAATCTTTAATAGTTGCATGAATGTTTTGTTTGCTTTCAGACTTAGGTTATTGTTGAATCTGGAGCACAAGGATCCTCATGTTATACATTATGCTTAGCAAAAATGGGGTTAAGGATAGGGTAAAAACTTTGTGGCTTGAATTGCATGCATTTGTGATTTTTATCTGTGGTAGAAATGTGAAAGAAAGAAGAAAAAAATGTCATTATGAATCATTTGGATGCTAGAAGTACTACTTTTAATTGTTTCAGTTTCAGTTTCAGTTACTGTTCAGTTTATTTTAACTTTTCATGCATTTATTTTTATCTTTTAAAAATTGTTAAACTAGTATTTCATTTTGAAGTAACAAAGCTTTTGATGTATCTTGTTCTGGAATGTTGTTTTGTTTTTTTTGTATTAGTGTTTTAATTTGGAATTTTAACCCATCCCTTTTCTTATAATAAATATAGACTTTTTGATCACAGAACATTTGTTTTGTGGATTTTGGGATAAAATAAACAACAGAAAAACAAGAAGAAACAAAAAAAATAGTTAATATGAAATTAAGTAATTTATTTTTACATTTTAAAACCCCCCATTTATTTGCTGCACTGCTGCTTTCAGATATTATTATTTATTAGATATTTTGGAGGAGGGCACTTAATTAATTTTATTTTTATTTAACATTTATCACATTTAACATTCCATGATATTTCACATTGTAATGGAAAGGTTTTGTTTTTTTTCTTCTACCTTATTAGTGGGGGGGGGGGAATTAATAACTACAAATAAAATAAATAGCTATATTTCTGTTTTATCAGCACAAGAAAATTCCCAAGTAATTAAAGTATTTGTTGTTTATTAGAACTTGTTGTTTAACAGTTAATCTGTAAAAGTATTATGAAATATATCCTTGGGTGATTTTTTTTTTAACATCTATAAGTGTGTGTGTATGTGTGTATTTTCTGTCAAAAAAGAAATGCATAGGCACATATTCATAGAATTATCTCTCTCATGCATAGTGGCATAATTTTGTTATTTATGACTATATCATAAAATTTGACATGAGAGTGAAATCAGTAGCTTGTAAGGTGACAAATGGCATTTATTACTGCATATCATCTCCTTGGCATAGACTGAATGAGTCTCTGAAACAAGGTATGTGAAATCCTAGCCTATTCTTCCCGAAGTGCATGTGACAGTTGTGGAAATGTCCAATTCATCCAATTCAGAGGAGTTGAGATCTGGTGATGTTAATGGCCAGTGCAGCAATTTAATGTTCTCATTCTGTAGGGAATCTTGTTACAGGTGACATGTTGTCGGTCAGTTCAAAATAAGGCAGGCATGTGGCAGCAAAGAATTTAATCCCTGTATGGTATGGCTGTCAGGTTGCCTTGTACAAACACTAGGTTACTTCAGCCAGTGTATGAGATGGCACCCCAAATCATTATACTCCCATCACTGAATATGTCAACTTGAGTGAAGCAGTTGTTGACAAAAAAATTCATTACAGTGTCTATACATACATAGCTGTAGAAGGAAATATGCCATTTTCCCAAGAGCAGAACCCAGAAGAAGCAATCAAGTGCTGCTGTTATTATGCCATGTTTTCCACTTCTAGATTACTCTTCATCTGATGAAACTGCTGGTACCTGACCCAGAGAAATGATATCGACCTTCATGCGTTGTGTGATTGGTGACTGCAGTTCATCTATTGCAGTGTTTTGTTTCATTAGGCATGGTCTTGGCATCTTCTAACTCAGCTATGTCAAAGTGGAAATGAGACATCATTGTGAGCATTGGAGCTTTAAATACCCATCAGTAATGCGGTCTTTTCACTTGCATTTGCCAAAATCTGACCATTTCACACCAGTTTCCTTAACTGTCACACATGGACATATTTGGGCATGCTGTAACATTCCAGGAACATTAACAAACAACAACACTGTACAAAAAACCCCCAATATTATGTGAAATCAGACATTTCTCTACTTTCCCTAACACCTGTATTTCTTTTTTGACAGTGTGTCGTGTATCTGTGTGTGTGTGTGTGTGTGTGTGTGTGTGTGTGTTTATATATACACATGCATTTTACTCTCACTGTTCGTCTACCTAAATAGTTTGTGCTAAATTGATACTTCTTTATATCTGTTTATGTGAAATCAAAGTATACTATCAGTCTGATGTGTCTGTAAAGCAAACCTAATTAGTAATTGATAAAAGTGATAAAAATACAAAACTTTTTTTATACTTAAACTGACAAAATTAACAAATACTGAAACAATATTCTGTACATCTTTCACTTGATAGTTTTCTAGCGTCTTCCGGATTAATAAAGATGAACCAGCCTGCAGAATCAGTTCTGCTGAAAAACGGACCAGCTGAAGGAGATGCTCCACTTGATGTTAATGCAAAAGTTCAGGAAGCAAGGTATTTGTATTGTTCTTTTATTTGCTTTGAATTTATTTCTTAACTTCGATAATATCTGATATATTACTTAAAAATATAACCTTTATTAATTATATGGTGATACAATTATTCTCTTGCATCTGGAAGTGTATCAGGATTGTCAGTTAATACTCGGAATGCATCTCATTTTTTTGGAATTAGTTAAGATAAAAAAATTTAACATATGTTTTTTGCTCCATGAACACTAGTTAAACCCTAAATTTTAAAAGCTTTCCTGAATATGACTGGGTTTGTTTGTTTTTTAAGGCAGAAATTCTGATAATATGTTTATTTTTTTAATTTCTTCTCCAGTTCACAAGCACAGGAAACTGTAACCACTTACGAGAAACTACCGGCAGACAGTCCTGTACCAAATGGTCCTGTGTGAAGAAAGTACTAGCTTAGACATACAGTAAAACAATGGCAGCTGCTTCTGTATATATGGCCTTATCAAAAGATGAAAGCTAACAAAGCTGCACTATCTCTTTACTGTGTTAAGCATATTCAAGAACAGATCTTCAGTATTCAGGGATCTGCAAAGAGTGCCAATATTTTTGACACAGATTCTCCTCTTAGGTCATATATAGTGTAATAAATGTGATATGTGGTGGCATCCTAGCCACAGCAGAATACAGTAATGCCTTTTTTGTTTTCATTTAATATTGCAAGATAATCTGTCAGATAATGAAATGTTATATTAATCTCTGATTGTTTAATCATGTATTATTCATTTTACTTAATGGTTTTTTTTTTGGTTGTTGTTTTTTCTAACTTATTAAAATAAATATTGTTTTTGCATTTTTTTTTATATACATATATATATATATATATAAAATGGCTTGGCAATGATAAAATTAATTAAATTCTACTTGTTGGCCATTGACATGAGAATTTAAAACTGTTTTATCATGCTTCCCATGTGCAAGCTTAATAAAATTATTTCATTCCCATTTTAAATTGGGAAAGGTATATAAAAGATTTCACAAAATTATTCTGTCATCCGTTATTTAAAGATGTAAAAATCCTAATGAAATTAACTAAGCAATCCATTTCTGTTTTCATTTTTCTTTTAAAGAATCTTGGAAGAGTTGATATTTGGGAAAGCAACTAAGGTTTTACTGCATTCTATTAGCAGATCTTTGTTGAGGGAATTTATTTTTTATTTTTATGTATGTGTGGTGTGTGTGTGCATGTCAGTATGTACATTTTTTAAAATGGAATCATGAAAATGCATGTAGATTAAGAGGATATTTTTTCTACATTAATTTGTGAGAGATATTGTGTGTGGACTTGTTATTATGCTTTACAGGAAGAAAAACTTGCAGTGTTGTTCTTGGAACTGTAATGAGTGGTTCACATACTTGAAATTGTCACCTGAACGGCTGTCACTGACTAATGAACTGACTAGGCTATACAACATCCACAAGATGACATCACCAAATTATTTTGTTGATTTGTATTTTAATGTGAATATTTAATGATTATGGTTCTTTTGTAACCACAAAATGCCTTTAGAGACTAGATAATGTTTACATATCTCTAATAGAATTTTGTACACATTAAAAATTAAAACAAAATAATTATTATTATATAACATATAGGATGTTAATTTGTGGGGTTCACATTGTAAGATATTGTACAAAGAAAAAAGAGCAAATAGATTTTAAAAGTATTTTATGTAATCTTCATGACTTTAGTTCAGTATGTTGGTCCTTGCGATCCACTCCCTTCAGCATCATGGCTACCTTTGAAAAAGTAAATTTCAAACGTTTTATTTAAGAAATGTTGACTGATGGCATACTACTGTTATATTAGCAGACCATCTTGTGTGTTAACTTTTGTTTGCTTTGTGTCTGCTGATTTTGGTACAACAAGTATATTACTTGACATTAATTATAGAATAAGTTTTGTTACAATATGTTGTTATTAATAATTTTAATGTTGAATTAATGTATCCAAATGTATAAGACATCTAAAGTTAGCTCAACTCAAGGACTGCTTTATCTATTTTAATTACCAACATACCTTCAAAAACTAATCTCATGCACAAATCCTGTGATTAGAAAATATTTTAGAATTTTTACATTTGGAATTGTATCAATTTCTGTACATTTCAAATTACTTTAGCAGTAACATGTTAAGCTCAAAATGCGGAAGATATTTTCAAAGTTCTTAAATGCTAGAAACTGATTACTCCATATACATTACAAGCTCTGCAGTATAATTTAATGATGCATGCAGAGAAAATAAATATTGGTCAAAAAATAAAAAATTGGAGATAAAAAATTCAGAAATGTTTTAAAATGTCAATTATGAAATGAATGTTAAATGGTTAATTGATTTTTATCTTAAATATATTGCCACTGAAATGTTTTATGTTCAAGAAACATTGCACACCCTTGAATAGGTAAAATGAAATAAAAAAATCAATAATGAAATAATTTTCCACAAGTTGTTTGTGTTTTATAAAATGGAAATACATTGCTTTTACAGAACCTAAATGAAACATGAATAATAATATATATGTCTTCCAGTATTTATAGAAGGATAAATAGCAATAATCATCAGTAATATTAATAGTCCATAAATAGAAATATTTTTCAAAACATTAGAAATTAAATGATTGTAGAATGATAGCCATTTTAACAGGTAATATTTTATAAACGCCCATTAGATCTCATTTGGTCAAAATGCATGTTAATGTCTTAAATGGTATGAATGTAACTTCACGTACAAAACCTGTTCAGATACTAAATAAATTGGCTAAAATATTTTGTGCTTTGCATTTGAGGACTAGTATCTTATTTTTTAAATTATTATTTATATATATATTTTTTTTTTTTTTTTTTTCCAACAGATCTAATTGATTCATTCAATTAAAAATTAACTGGTATTATTGATATTTGGTTTTAATTTTTTTAAATTGTTCATTATGATCTTCATTCCCAATTGTCATAATGGATATAATAGAGCTATGATTATAATTTAAATGTTTGGTAATTAACAATGTTAGTTTGTACCTAATGCAAAAAGCTAACTGTTGATGTCCACCTGTGTTGATGTATTTTGTTACTGTTAAAATTTGTAGCTTGGTAAGTAATTACTAGTGTTACTAATTCTTGAAATGGACATCTGCCAGCCACTTAGGTAGAAGGCTGAACTTTTCTTACCCCAAATCAATAGATAGTTATCTGTTGTAACTAGTATACCATATATATTCTTTTATGTTCTTTAACACTAAATAGAAGTAGTAAATTGTATAAAGTAATCTGTATAAAAAGTTTTTAATTTCATTAAAAGTGTTTTATTTCAATTGTAAATAATAAAACATGGTATATATTTGTTAAAAAAATATATATATATTTATATATGTATATGTGTGTGTGTGTGTGTGTGTGTGTGTGTGTATATATATATATATATATATGTGTATATGTATATACACACATACATACATACACTTATTTCTCATTTTTTTCACCTGAAATAATGATGTTAATTTTGACATAGAACATGAAATGTTAGTGAAAGAAAATAAATTATTTATGAGCAGTATATTTGTCAGAACATATGAATTCTCTAGTCTGTTTGGTTCTTATTTTGAAAAGAAATATATATTAACAAAAACAAAAGGATTATTTTTACATTTAAAAAATCTTTCAGCTAAAATTTAGTTTAAAAGTTTAAAGTTAAGTCAACTATCATTATTCAGTTGTTGTTTTTTTTGGTAATAGCTAATCTCTAGTCATTGTGAATCCTTTTAAAAATAAAAACTGCATGGAAGTGGAAATTTTAAGATTGAATATAGGTTATTTTAATAATAATTTAAAAATTTCCTCATCAATTGCTTGTTATCACATGATGTCAGTCCCACTTTTTCTAACATGAGATGTGCACATCTACTGTTACTTTGCTACAAAAAAAAAATAATTATATATATACATATATATATATATATATATATATAATAAAATTATATAAAATTAGGGGTTGGTTTTCAATTGTAGGCAACAAACTTCATTATATAAACAGTTTGTTAACTGGCTACATTCTAAAATGATACATGGATGAAGGACTTCTATAACTTGGAACAAGCATCTGTGTTACTGTTAACTGCTGTGAAATGAAAAAGTAAAGTGACCATGATATATTGCATGCTGGGATAGCTTGTAAACCAGTGACATCAGTGAAAATGAGTAAGATGTGACTGTTCAGACTGATGCTCTAAATGTGTTTAAAATAAAGTAGTAAGTTAGCAGCTGTTCAGTTAGCATACTTATTTTGCTTACATTGTCCATTTAGATAAGTGTGTGACTATTCAAATTTAGTTTTGAAAATGATGATGATGATAAATAATAATACCTACAAATTAAATTGTGTTAACTTCCTTACCTCCCTGCCTACTTTGATCTGTGTTGGGTTTTATTGATAAGTTTTGATGTTTTATGACTATCCTTTTTCTTCGTTTTGTTTCCAATAGTTCAATAGATGTACTTTTCCTTCCCTCCTTTCTTACTTTTTATTTTTAGAAATTTAAAAAAAATTAATATATCTATATATATATATATAGATATATTATATTATTTTGTCATTTATTTTTTCTATTTATTTCTGTTTATTATTTTTATTTATTTATTTATTTTTGTCATTCATGAATTGATACCATTCAAAACATTATTATTGTAAATCAAATAGAATTGTGAAAATTGCAGTAAATGAGAGAAATGCCATTACAAAAATAATTCTTTTAACTGATGAAGAAAATAGAATAAATATGAAAGAGTGTGTGTGTGTGTGTGTGTGTGTGATTTATTTGATATTTTATCACGGTATTTTACTTTTTTTTTTTTTTTTTTTTTTTTTTCTTCAGTTACACGTGTTGGAACAAATATAGGTAGAACAGCACAAGTTATGGAAAATTAGAGATTATCGCCAATTAATGAAAACCAGACCTTGGCTGAAAGAAGTTGGTAAACAAGTGTGGCAAACGTAGTACACAATACACATTTCCAGATACAAGGTATTTGACTGGTGCTGACTGGTTCGATAGGAACATCATTTACTGATGAAAGTTGATATCATCTTGTGATTGTTACTCTACTGATCAAGCAGTCATGAATGAATGTCAGCATGAGTCACTGCACTTGAAATGCACCAGTTTAATCTTGATAGATTTTTTATCATTAGTTAAACACCTATTATACTTTTCTCCATCAATCTGGATGTCAGGTACTTAGCACGATTTTACAATGTTTACCAGTCTCCGCGAAAGTAGAACACGAGTTAGCGGAAATTCCGCTGCGTTACCAGTGTATCACTGCATGTAGACCGAACGCGATTTTGCTAGCGTTTATCAGTGCGATTTCACGAATAAAAGAAATAATTTTAAAAATTTGGTTAATTTATACTGAAATTTAATAAAGTTTTTATTGTGTGTTTCATCTGTGTTTACATATTCAAAATATCTTCCTTTCTCATAATATTTCTCAGTACTAGGCCTTATACTTGAGTTTTTGGTGTATACAATCAAGGAGATGGCCCCGGGCATCACCAGATCTCTGCACGCCACTGGATAACGCAAAAATCCTCTGCCATCGTCTTTTCTATATCTCGGTGAAAATAGTGAAGAAATGTACTGCGAAAATCTCATCAGGTGTGCCACGGACTTCAGCCGTGGCAACAACCGCATTTGGTCTGCACGCGTGTCCTTTTTCAACATTACGGCGAAAATAGTTAATAAAATCGTGTTTGGTGTATAGTGGCCTTACGTTGAATCGGCACTTAGGTTTCTGGGCATGAGAATTTGATGCATCACAATTTCGTTTAATCTATCCAATATTTAGATGTGTACAACACATAGATGCACACACTACTGAAAAGGAGTTAAAGGTAAAAAAATATTTGTGCAATTAAAAATAAGCTAATGTGACGACCGATGACAGATTATTTATCTGATGTGTCGAGAACAGAAAACACAAAAGAAAAAACCTTTGCTTGGAAACTAGTTTACTGTCCAGATGGAGAAAGTCATGCACCCCTAAAACATTATGTTCATATGTAGTAGAAGCATCAGTAACTGGTGTTGCCGCTATTAGCATTCATACATTCTTGACAATGTTGGCACATGCCGTTAACCAGGCGCTGGAAATAACGTTGAGGAATCGCTTACCATTCTGAAACTAATTGCTGAGCCAGTTGCTGGAATGACGGCATGGATGTGAAATCGCCGTCTTAGTTCATCCAACGCATACTCTATGGGTGAACCTCCTGCTGCTGCTGAAGGAAGTCGGTCACCAACCTGGCATGATGAGATCTTGCAGTGTCATCCTGCGACCAAGTTCCTGGTCCAATCCGCTGCAGAAGTGGAAATTCAAAAGGTTGAACAATCTCGTTGTTATAACGCTAACCAGTCAGATATCCATTCATGATATACAGAGGGGCTCTGTGATTCATGCCCGCCCACACCATTACACTATTCTCCTTGACAATGGCAACACGAACCCGGCTACCACTGAACTAGAACAAGTACCATAACTCATCTGTGAATAATGTATTTGCCCACTGCCCACAGTACCACTGGATATAACATCTACATCAATAAAGGCGGACCCTTCTGTGACGGACAAGTAGCTGTGGTCGGACTACGGGACGCCGACGTGGTAAACCTTGGTCTCGCAGATGACATGATTCTTAAAGGTCTGGTCAGGCACAGTGTTGCCTGTGGCAGCTCTGAGTTGATCACGAAGACGCCCTACAGTCACAAAACGATGTCGCAACTCCGTTATCATCACGAAACGGTCTTCTCGTGTTGTTGATCGTGGTCTTCCACAAGAGGAGCAATTCTAAATAGAAATAGTCGTCCTGAAACTCTTCCATTGTCTACAGATAACATTTAGGCTTACATTTAAACGGTGAGCCACACATCTTGTCCTGTCTTGCAAACTGAGTTGTTGAACCATCTTCAAATTTAAAGTGATGATGGAAGGAAAATGCTCATCCATTTTATTGCTAAAACCGGTATGCATTGAGTTGTACTTGTGCTAAGCAAGTAAAAATGGTGCTCGAGAACACAGTGGATGTTTCGAGGCAGGTTGTCAATTTAGTCTTACTGTGTTTTGCTGGAAATCCATTAAAAGGAAATTTGTGTTATCTAAAAAAAACGTTTCTAAAGATAAGGGCAATGATTGCATGCTCCTTAATAGTGTGACGTCTTTAAACACACAGAGACATGCACACACAACTAAGATTTTACTTTAAAAATACATACTTTTAAATGGCACTATTGTGAAATATTATACGAGCTCGCTGATTCCCGTTTAACGTATATTGCATGTCGTATATACATGGATGTTCATATCGCAAGCTCGACGAACGCATTTTGATCGATTTTACCTAGTCATTTAAAACGAACTTTAAGATATGTTCACCTAAGGGTGCCTTTCACTGAAAACGCCGCCACCACCACCACCAACAATAATAACAAAACATATTAGGTCGATGCTAAAATATGCTTGTCATAAAAAAAAACGTGGTTGTTGCCATTGGACTGATTTTATAATAAAAGCATTCTTATACTAGTTAGATATATCCTGTTTATATCCTGTAACAGCAAAATAGTATTTTTATGACTGCATTCGATTTGTATTTATTTATTTTTATTTTATTTTTAATTTTTGTAATCACACACACATCAAAATTAATATAGCTTTGCTAGTCCACGATTGTGCTTAAAGTTACTTGTGTTTAAATCTGTACTAAATCTAATGTTTAAACCAGTCGTCATTTACCTCACAGTACATACCAGATGTATTTATTTTATTAATTTATACATGTGCTGATATTATCTATTAATTGTTCCTGTATGCATATGCAGAGTGGAATACATATTTGCGCAGTCTGAACTTTGATCGCGTGTATTGTCATCTGTCATCTCTGGATGTTGATCTAATTCTGATACATTTCGTTGTTATCGTTTGTTCGGTCAAATAGTTAAATGACATATTTCGGTATTTAAAAAAGGAAAATAATTAAGGACAACAGTGAGTTATTCTTTTTTGTTTTGTTTTTGTTATTAATGTTTTAACAGATTAAACCACTATATTATTTAGTCATTTACTTTTCAGCTATTATAAATGATACATTATACATTCTAGATTTTTACGTAGCAAGTGATTCAATGTATCATTTCACAAACTAAACTTTATTAAACTATTACCTATGGACGGAGGGTGTAGGTGGAAAAGGACCCCGTGTAAAAAAAAGTGCAAAATTAAACCACGTGAGAAGCACATAACGAATCATTTGGAAAACGTATAATAACAATTTATATTTATTATTATTAATTATTTTATTTAATTTTATTATTAGCAGTAGTAGTATTTTTTATAATAAAAAATTATTATTTTCTTGCTCTTCCAAATAGGTACTACAAAAATAATTTTTTTAAATGACAACCATCACGAGCAGACGTATCAAAATAAAGAATAACTTAACTTATTGATCTTGAAATTCAGTTTTTGGCTTTACTATTCAAATTTATTTAATTTCAATAATATATTATGGTTGTTGTTGTTGTTTATTTATTTTCACTGCAATTTTTACTCTTACTATTATCGAATAAAAGCCACATGTAACGATGTCGATGACAGTTGTAGCCAGTGCAGTTATCTACCCATTAGTTCAGGCAAGGCGAAGCGACCTCTAATTTGTAGCAGGACTGGAAATGCCATGACCGAGTGCAGGGGTGAAAACAACATCTAAACCTCACTCCGACATGTCATTGTTTGCCAGATTTCTCAGCTACACTCTTGATCCGGATGTAGTTGCAACATTTCAGCACTTTTGTGGATTAACAGTCGTAACCGAAGACGATTCAGAAACATCAAGTGATAAATGCAGCAAAACGCACGATACTTGTGATTGCAGTAATAATGGTCATGTCTTGAACGACTTCTCTGTTGGGAAGGCAACGCTAATTTGTAACGGAGAGGTACCCATCAGTGCAGATTCCCAATTTGCAACGTCATTTCATGGGAATATTGATATGGGCAGCGAACAGCGTCAAAATAAAGCCAACACCGATATGGAAAATTTTCGAATGCAGCATAAAAACGGTTTAATACAGCGCAAGTATGTACCGGTAGCCACTTCGGACACATGTGACTCCGAACGAAAAGTCAAAGTAATCAAGAAGCAAAATGTAATTCGTACTGGAACAATTCCGTATCGAATTGAAAACAACATTTTGTATTATTTATTTTCATTTGGTGCCGGACTTGGAAACGGAATATTTTACATCTTGTTTTATTCCTTTTCCTTCTGGAACATGGACGCCGTTATAACTCGCAAAGTTTGCTTGCTGTGGGCCATATGTATGTACTTCGGACAAGCAACAAAAGACATCGTTCGTTTTCCACGTCCCAAATCACCACCAGTTGTTCGACTTGAGACAAGATATGAATTAGAATATGGAATGCCATCCACGCATGCCATTTGTGGGACAGCAATTCCTTTTTCACTGCTAATTTTGACAGCTGAAAGATACCAAGAGGTAACGTTTAGTCAGACTTTGGTGGGAGGGAAAATCAGATTTTAAGTATTTGTATAGTAGCATTAGATAAAATAAAATAACACCTCTTTAAACTGAGTTACATATTTGAAAGGTCGAAAGTTATTAATAGTTATAACATATATAGATTTTAATTAAAAATGCAGCCAAATGTTTATGGCATCTGTCATCAACACATTTAAATTTGATTAAACTCATTACCTCAGAGCATGTAATATTGCATATCCAAATATTTAAATCAGTCTTTCAGTAAGTGACAGAAAGCAATGAAAATAGTCAGCTACAGGGATAAAAATGTTATGTGTTTTAATACTTCCCCAAAACTGTAATTTTTGTAACATACATTTATAAAAACTCATTATTTTCAGTGCAAGAGCAAACTATGAATATTACTAATGTTATTATTTAATTTATTATTAGATTTTTTTTATTATTATTATTTTAAATCTGTACAAATACAAAATAAATTAGCAAAATTTGAAAAACAGTGAAGCAATGTTTAAAAAGAACTGATATCAAAAGATAACTTTGTTCTACTTTTGGGTTTGTTTAGTACTATGTTTATCTGATAAAATATTTTTGTTCAGTTTAAATTATATGCTAGATAATAAGAATTTTGTTACATGACTTTGTGAGGATGGTATCTGATTTTTTGGCAGTTAATGCTCTGAATATCTCAGTTTGTAAATATATTTTATCTTCCAAATGATTAATGTAAATAAATGTGAATTGATTTAAAAATAGAGGCACATTCAAATATGTATGAAAATTTTCAAGAGTGTTAATGTTAACTACTTTATTTTGAAGTGATTTTGAATCAATTTAATAATGCAGAAAAGATCTATGAAAAAAATTGTTTTAAATGTGCTTCTGGCAGTATGAACAAATAGCCTCAGAGCATTTTATAGTTCTGCTCATCATGTTTTTCTAATATAATACAAAACTGGCCTCTTTATGATAATGCAACAAAACTGATATTTTCTTTTTTTCATGATATCATTGTTTGTTGAAAAATACACAAAAATGCTTACAGATTTCTCATACGTCTGCTTTAATTAGGTTTATTATTTTAATTATTATTATTTTATATATATATATATATATATATATATATATATATATATATATAGTATATATACTAAAATAATTATAAAAATAAATATTAACAGTGGTTAAAGCATGTTATTTACAAAATTATGACATTCAGTAAAGTTGCCCTGTTGCATTATTGCTTTAATAAATAAAGTTCATTGAGCAAATTATAACATTTTGTTTTTTAAGGTTTTTTTGTTGTTGTTTTTTTAATGTAAAATGTAAATTAATAAATAATGCCCATCACTTTTTTATATATTAAATATTGTTCAGTTGTTAGGTAGATTTTGAAAGAACTTTTAAAACAATTATAATAATATGATCTACAAATAGTATCTTAGATTCCTAACATTTGTAGAACATTGTAAATAACAAAACAGATACTTAATTAATATTCAACTTTGCTGCACAGTTATTTGTTGGTGCTTGTTAAAAAGGTAAAAAAAATTTTTTATCTTTCAGTACCCCTTTATCCTAGGAGTTGTCATAGCCTGCTCTTGGTGTCTTCTTGTTTGTCTCAGTCGTCTTTATCTTGGCATGCATAACATTTTGGTAAGTACAATGAGATTACAGAATTGCCAGGTTCTGCATATAGTTTGATTATAAAATGTGTATTTCAGATTATAATGAATTGTCAGAATAACTAACATGTTGTCATAATGAGTAAAACCTAACTTTACAAACAGCATAGATAAAATGGTTATGGCCTGCAAAGTTGACAACTTGTATAAATGATCTTAGAATTGTGTCTGCTTAGTGGTACAAGCTGAAATGTACCAGTGATGGTCTGTCATTGTCCCAGTACTCATTAATTGTTGTTGTATCTGTGTGCTCAGTCAAACGGTAACAACAAGATGATACTGTACTGCAGCTATTACTACAATACAATTTCAGTTTATTTATTTGCCAAAGTCAGCGTGACTATAAACACAAAACAGACAAGAATACAGTTATAAAACAGAAACAGTTATAATAGGTTACAGTATACAAATACAGGAAAAAAAGCCTTGTAAGAACTAGGATAATAAAAATATAAACATATAGTTGTTATATATATGTAGTTACAAATTAAATTACATATTTATCAAGATTCCTTAAAGTTTTTATATTTTCTGACGACAGAAGATTGATTATGTTAAAAGTAGAGGGTCGAGTATAGAAATATTTCTTTAAATATGATGCTCTAATTTCATTGTAAAATAAACATTTTGATGCAAAATGAAATTAATCTTCAATGCCTCCACTGTTTTACACACACACACACGAAGTATGATCCTATGTGTCAAGTATCCCACGCAAACACTCCACTGATTGAGTTTAATCTGAATTCATATCGCTGGTTATGTTGTTTTAATTAAATTAAACATATTTGCATCACACATGGTTAAGGATCACAGAGATAAGAAGAAATGCACTGAATGGGCTACTCTTAACCAAAAAAACCCAGCAAGGGATCTTTTATATACATTTAAATGGAAACACAGATCATGGCAAGCCTGTTGAAGGTATTGAAATGTTGTATATATATATGTCTTCTGTGTAGTTTGGGAGCAGTGAATATACAAGAAGAAACATTGACATGGATTCTGCATTTATGGTGTACAACTAATTGAACATTTGGGTGCTGAAGAAAATGTTCGGTCTGATAATACAACATCAGCATCACACAACAACTCTATCTTGTGAAGATCAGTATTAGGTCTCATCCTTCAATTTGGTGTAGAAAACAATCTCCTTCTAAATTGATATCCTGTCTTGTCTGGGGTAGTCAGGATAGGGTTTTGTGTTGCTGTTGGTATAGTATTGTCTTGATGGCACTGAAATGCGGAATCTCGGCTAACAATCCGTCAGGAACAAAGTCATGGTTCTTCCTGAGACTGGAAATCTCATCTACATAAATCCTAGGAATTGGCATTGTTTCCATTTTAGCTCTGTCCATTAGTTTCACTATGAATGCATCAATGTGCTTAATAAATGGCACAGCCGCATGGTTGTCTGTATCTGGTCTGCCATCTGGAGCATGTTGTCCACAGTCACAACAAAGACTCTGCATTGCAATGTAGTACACCTCTAGTAAATTTTCTGTCCACGCTTTCTATTTAAGCAAAAAGTGTGCTGGTTGTAATATAAATGTCGTCTGCCTCTTAACATGTCAATAAAAGTGTTGTGCAGCTGTCATAATGTTAAATGTGAAAAAGTAAACAAAAAACAAAAACACACAGGTACCTACTCAATTAATGGAAGCGTAATTACAAATTCTATCCAGGACAGTAATTACATAACATTCTGTACTGTTGAAACAAACACAGCTCATGCAGAACATGCAAACCAATTAGATCCACCTTCAGGGTTCTCATCTCATTAACAAAAAAGGTGTCTCAAAACTACAGCGCAGAACTTACAAATCAGTTTGGTATGTCTGTGTCCCAGTACTAAACTGATACAAAAATATCATATGGACTTTAATGAGGAAGCATTTGAAGGTTTTATTTGAATGATGAGTTTGCCATCTCAATTAATGTTCATTATTCAGCAGTTTCCTGCACTTGAAGCATTTATTCATCTTTTGTTCTAAATGTTTCAGCTGAGCTCATGAATATGAAACTTTTATCTGTCTTTTGATTCCTTGCCCTATCAATGTTAAAAAATTAAAATTTGTGGTGAAATTCACTTTGTCAGACATTAATAGTGTTTAGTGATATCTTCAGACTACATCCAGCTTGATAGATAATGCTGCTGAAGAGCCACTTCATAGATAAATATTGCATCTTTGTCTGTCACCATGTAGTTGTATCAGAAAGTCATCACTGTTTCAATGACTCTTGCTCATAATCTAGTTTCTTGGCACTTTTGTTGCTGTTTGTTTTGTGTTTATATTTAGATTATTTGCTCAGAATAAAAATGAATATTAGACATTTTTCTTTCTTTTTAATAGCCATTTTGTTTTCTTTATATATAAAGTAATATGTCTGTTTTAAATATATATTTTTTAGCAAAATGTTATCATATTTGTATATATAGAATTCACATTAGACTTTTTCCATTTTAATTAGTGGTAATTACTTAGATGTTTGACTATTATATTTACTAATAGTTAGCCAAAATAACATTCTAAATGTCTGTCAAGGCAAGCATGAAAATAAATACATCAGACATTCACCTAAAAGTTAGATATGAAAAACAATAACAGATCAATTATCAGTTTTATTATTCTTATTTCAAAGATTTGTCAGTTGTATTATTTATTTAATTATTCTATTTTTTCTTCAACCATTTCAAATAAACCAGTTTCAAAAAAAACTGTTGATATTTCTGTCAAAACATGATATGTCTGTTGTATATGGAAAGGATTTTTTGAGACATTAATATTAAATGACATTTATTGTACTTTACAGGATGTTCTTGTAGGACTGCTTTTTGCTGTGGTCATGATGTTCATTATCATGCCTTACCTGGATGTAATGGATAATTTTCTGCTAACAAATCCAATGGCACCACTGATTATGCTGCCAGCCCCCATAGTGATCACCTTTGTATATCCAAAATTGGATACCTGGAGCACAGCGCGAGGAGACACAACAGGTATTATTTCCATCTGTGCTGGTTGCTATTTTGGAGCATGGCTCAACTATGCGCAGGGACTGATGTCTCCTTCAGATCTTATGCCACCATACCCTTTAACCTTCCTCCAGGTTGATGTGTTGGTATATTCAGCTATAAGACTTTTTTTTGGGCTAATGCAATCTGTAACAGTGTTGTTTTTTCTGAAGTTCGTCACATATGCTGCCCTTTGCTACATTTTTAAACTGGATTCAAAGGATCCTAAAACTAAGCAGAAGCTGATTGTAGAATTGCCATACAAATACATTACCAATTTTGTTGTTTCATTCAACACGGTGTACACAACACCACTGACTTTCTTTTTGTTAGGGATACAGCGACTGTCTTTCTACTCTGAGATTTAACTTTTGTCAGAAGTAGTGAATTTGTCTGTGAAGACAAAAGGAAGGAATGTACAAAGGCAGATTACTGTTTACAACCATTTATTAGCCTCTGTTCTGTTGAGTTTGACTTTTTTAGCTTTTTAATTTTGAACTTTTTTCACAAACAACATTATTTTGCATTTTTAGCACAAAGGTTATAACTGAAAAGATCAGTGATGGTTTTATATTTAACAGCCAGAAAATTGAAATATTTGTATTTAAAATTTTATTAAGTTTTACACTTTTCATTTTCTTTCCTTTTCCTTGTATTTGAAATGGACATTTTATGAAAATATATTTATGGTTTCTGTCGTGAGTATGTGTCTATGTATATATATAGACGTGGTATGTAATAACATTTTTTGTTTCAATTATTCTTTTAATCTGAATAAATAGTTTCAGAAAATGGTTTGAATAGATAACATTTTGAATGATAAAGAAAACTTTGGTTACAATATTGTTTATACATTGTTTTGTTTACTAATTCATAATAGCAGTTAAAAAAATGTTTCATAATTTTCTTGAACCTATTATATTTTCATACTGATTACTTTTTGAGACATGTTTCAAATTAATCTGCTTGTTACTTATAACTGTTGCTCATTTGTGTTCAGTGCTATAAATATAGATTTATTTATTGGTGTAAAAATGTTTACAGATTCTATGATCTTACAAATGTTTAACATGAATTTTATGTGTCAAAAAAAAAAGAGAGAGAGAGAGAAATATGTATTGTTTTTATTCTTGCATAATATATTAATTCAATGACATTTGTGAAGCCCAGAATTTTTATTTAAGTAATAGAAATAAAACCATCTTAGGTTTCTGAAAAAAAGAAGAAAAAGCAAAAAAAAAAAAAAGATACAAGAGGTTAAATATCACTTTACTTTAAATCAATAACCAGTAACTAATACAGAATATATGTGATTAATGTCATGTAGGTTATTTTTCTCTTAAACCCTGGAACAATAAATAGTTCCATTAATTACTTAATAATCAGATACTTGTAATTTTATAAAAATATCCTAAAAATAGTTTCATTTTATGATGTAATACATTTGTTCTTTGCTGTTTGCATGTTAACGTTTTCTGCATTCATTATTTTTGAAAACCATCTCATTAACAGTAAAATAAATTTAAATTATTCAGTTTAAATGATTTTACTTCGCCATTATTAAATTGAAACATATTGAAATTAAATTTAGAAACCAATCAGTAGATTAAATCATATTAATAAAAACACCTAAAGAAAATCCTATTCACATCACTATATAAACATTGTAAACATGAATTATATTAATTCCTCTTAATTAGAATTGTGTACGACATTACCATAATGGTAAACATATTTTCAGTACACCTTGGTTTTTTTTTTCACATCAGTTTTTTTTTTATTTTTTTTATTTATTTATTTATTTTCTTTAATTTGGTAATCTCAAGTATGAAATATAAAATATTTTTATATAGATCCATTAAATAAAAGAATGCAGCATATAGCAAACACATTCCAAAAATACCTATTTCTTTTTCAGTGAAGTGTTCATTATTAAATAGTAATTAGATATATTACAAGCAGATGTGTTTATGTTTATACATGCTTTAAAATGAATCCTTTTGCAGTCTGCTGTGCAATTTATTTTGATATAAAAAATAGCTATAGATTACTATATTTTTAAATATTATGTTATTATTTCTTGATCACAAAGTGCTTTAACCACCACTATCCCCATACACACATACAAATATATATATATATATATATATATATATATTTATTATTATATTACCTGTTACCTTGAAATTAAAGTATACTGATGTTTTAAATATGATTTTAGACTTTTTATAAATTGTTTTATATAGTAAATTATATTTTAATCTTGCAAAGAAATATTTAAAATCTTTGTATGGACATTATTTGGTGGGCAGCATGTCCACTCCAGATTATCCAGTATGGGGAATACATGGTATAATAGGAGGTAACTTTTTAAAAAAGCTAGTTTTGAAAAATCCATCAAATCTACCATTAAACTGATGAATCATAATGATTTTTGTAAAATCAAACATTTTCAGACATTCAGTGTCTGTGTCTCATTTTGGCATTAGGTGTTCAAAAGTGTATACCAATAAAACAGTGGCTTATAGGTGATAATAGTTTAAATTTGGTTTAAACATTAAAAAAAGAAAAGAAAGAAAGACAGAAATCATTAAATGTGTGTAATTTAAAAAAACAGTATCAATGAGTGAAGGTGAAATATTGGACATTTCATTATTCATATTTTAAAATAACAATTTTTAATGCATAACAGAACATCTAAGAAGATTATAGTTTTCTGCTCTGTGTCTTGCTATATATTATTAACTATAAAATTACACACAGGATTAGTGAAATGTTTAAAGAAATTCATCAGTTATCTCGTCTTACTTCACAGTGTTTGTAATTCAAATTCAAAAATGTTAATCATTTCAGAAACAGTTAAATATGAAACACTGTAACAGTTGTCTAGCTCATTAAATAAACACATACATTTTGTAATAGTGTCATGTAGCAACTACATATTTCTGAGTCATTTTTTATTTATCACACAGTAATGACTATCTTTTTAAGAAAGTGAACACAAATGCCCACCAAAGAGGTTTTAAACTGAATATATCAATTCATGCAATTATTATTACCTTTTTGATTTAACTCAGTTTTACTAAACTATTCCATGTTGCTTTCAGTTCTTTTTAAATAGGTTTAGAAATAAGAAGAAAAAGATATATAGATATATTTCTCCTTATAAAATATTTTTGGTATCAACATTTAACCAGGATGATTGTGATTGTTGGCCACTGCAGCTTGAAAGCTCCACCATCAAGAAAGAACAGTACACTTAAGATTATTTATATATTTATTAGTGTTTACACTAATCATAATACAGAGCTATTTTACTGTTATTTCATGTATCAAACTGTGATTATGTACATATTTTGTTAATAAGAAACTTTTCTTTGTGCTATATAGGAATCAGTGAATTTGAAAATAAATTTTATTCCTCAAATGCAGCCTTTGTCACTATGCACTTTGTTTCAGTTTAGATTAACACTTACATGCAATGTCTATTGCACACTATTAATAATATAGATCTACACACTAATATTTTGTTAACTTATTACTAGATATTATATATCTACCCGTTAATGAACTGTAGAATGTTTCACTTTTATATATGAAATGGAAAATGTATATATATATATTTAACAATTGAAGATATTAAAACAAAAGTGGATTTGTAATTTTTTTTTTTTTTTTCATATTAAGAAAGCTTAAAGAAATGAAATCAGTTTTTGTACAAAATTTACTTTTTAATTTTAGAACATTACAAAAGAATAAAACATAAGAATAGTGTTGCAATACTTAATGTGTAGATATTGTAGTTCAAATATATAATGTAAATACCTTTTTATTTTATTTTTCACTGCAGACCAGACTTAATAACAAAGTATGAGAATATTATAGCTACAATTGCTGGAGGCTGCCATTTTCCTTTCTTTTCTTTTTTTCTTTTTTTTTTTTAACGTAAATTTTAGGCAGAAATGTGGAAAATATGCAGATTGATAGATGTAACATTTCCAGTGGCTACTCACTGATGAAAAAGTTACCAAGCATTTTATGTTTCTAAGTGCAGAGATAACAAGTACTTGAGAAAGAAAATAAAAATGCAGTCTAAATGTATTTTCAAATGTACTTTACTGTATTTGGTTAATATCAAACAAAATGATCACAATAATCCTTGTGTTGCTGTATTTTGCACCACATTTATTATTAATTTGCTATAACTGGTAGAAGATTTTATTGCTTCACTTTTTTCTCTTGTACACGTTTTGTCAGGCAGACCTTTACTGAGACTAAACTATGCAGATATTAATAATATTATTTTAGATGGATTCATTTTGAATATTTATGGTAAATGTGGCCGTCCATTTTATGTATCTAGTCTGGCAGATATTTACACTTAGGTTTTTGTTTTCTGATTTGTCAGAGTTTAGTTTTGCTTCCTTTACATTTTCCTTTTATTGCACAAATTGTTTGCTATTTTTTATTACAGTTATTTGTTTTTTTAATTAATAAGAAAATAGCAAAATATGTTTTCTGATAAATGTTTGAATACTTGCACATTTCATATTTTGATAAATAAACAAAATTTCTATTACTCCATTTCCAGTAATAATTGTTAACTAACAAGATAAATATTCTATTCAGATTTATTTCAGTGTTGGAGTGGTTATTGCTTTAGTGTTTTAAATATAATCTTTCACATGGACTGTGTTCCTGTTGCAGTTTTATGCTATTAAATGTTTAAAATTAAGTTTTGTGGTTTGTTTTTTGTTCTGCTTAGTTTTATTTGAAGAAAGCTCTGGAGGAAACAAAATTTCTTCTTTTTTCCTTTCTTTTAATACTGAAATGTTTTGCATGTTGAACATTTAGTGATTTCTTTTGATGCCACCACCAACATGGTTAAGATATAAAGGTGTGTTAATTCTTACAAATTTATACTTTCATAAAAATTTAATGAAAATTTAATGAAAGAAAACCTTACACATAACAAAATGTGAACCTTATCATCTGATGGCAATAATTTTGTAAGTGATAAAAATATAGAATGGCCACTGTCATTCTAAAAATGTACATCATGAGATTTTTAATTGAATCATTTGAATCTTAATTCTAATTAACATTTTTATAAATTGCTGTCCTCCCAGTATCTTGAGATAACATGTACCAAAGACATGTTAAAATCATAAAATCTTTTAGCCTTCACAATTTGAGTCTTGTCTTGATGAAACAGCATCATACAGTGGTGATACAGGATTTACTTTTTTTTTCTTTTTTTTTTAATATGTTTTTAAAGTAGATACTTAGAGAAAAGTGTGCTCTTTTGTGATTTTATTTCGTTATTAAATAAAATAGGCAAAATAAAATAATAATTTAAAAACAGAACCTTAAATGAATAGAGAAAATATTTATACTATTTCTCTCAAATTAACAATGGTACGCTTTGTAATATATTATTTAAAATATTTATGCTAGGATTTTCACTTTCTTTTTTAAAATAACAAATTTTTATTGCTTCCTAAAAAATTGATATAATGAAATTAAACAATACATTTTAATGGCATTATTGGCTGAAATAATAAATGTATGGCAATGCAATGGATATTCCAAAATCTTGCTAGTGCCTACCTTATCCTTGGCGGAAACAAAATACGAACGAAATGACATCGGAAACTAGGTTTGGGATGCTAAAAGCCGGAATCGTCTAATAGGTTATGTAAGCTATTTTACGTTTAAAACATGTATGAGAACGGATTTTTATATTGATAAACATTAATATAGACTGGAATTGGATTGTAATATTAAATCAGTATTTTTAATTTATTTGTATGGATAAACCAGCTAAACTTGCTATATAGTTACAGTAGACGGAGTAGTATCAAGTATGTCATGTAGACCTTGACAGTATATTTCTTTAATTATCATTTTATTTTATTATTTATTTATTTAACCATTTACTAATATGTGTAGGAATAATGATATCAATAATATTAGCTTGAAAATCTGTAGTTTTTTCTTTAACATCATCGTGGCAGAATTCACCGATTTGTCCTTGTTGTTTACCTCCCTTGATGAAAAGGTTAATGCTAAAACCTGGATTCGGTACAACGATGATGATCTAAAAACATAACTTAGTTGCTTTGATACATTCAAAAAACAACTTGACTTTGAATATCTTTAACTCTTATTTTGAAACCATGTCAATGTTAAATCTTTTTTTTTTTTTTTTTGCTGTTCAGAATTTGTGAGAACACCAAATTGGTTAATTAAACTTACATATACATTGTATTGAATAATTGATTTTTTACCTAATTCTGAGAAATCTACCAATAGAATGTTTACAAACGTAATTATATACCAGATATGCCAAAAGGTTATGTACCTTTGAAAGTGTGCACTATCCTTGTATTATTTTTTTCAGCTACACACAAGAAAATATGTACTGTTAGTTAACTTCGCTGACCTTTTTAAACAATTCAGTTACAGTTTCTCATTCTTAGTATATCATACGTATATTAGCATAATGTATTTTGAATTTGGATAAGGGGAAATTAATCATCTAATAAATCTTACTCTCTTCATGCTTTCTTTTCTTTATATATATATTTTATTTTATTTTATTTTAATTATTTTTTAAACTCTTAAATTTTGATCTTTTAGGTGAAATAACAAATCTTGGAGATCATGAATTATTTGAAAGCTTTATTAGGGTCAGATAATGAAAAATCACAGTTGTCCTTTGATTCAAAGCCATCTTTATCAGTGGACCAGTCACAAGTTTCTGGTAAACAAGCTGATGTGGTCGACAGTTTCACAGAAATTGGAACAAAAATAAAGAGCTATATAACAAGATTTGTGCCTCTCGAAGAAGGAGACTGTTTAAGCTGTAAGCTTATTGGTGTGTCAGTGTTATGGGGTGCAGCAGGTTTTGTTTTGATTCAAGGTCATAAAATAAGACACAGATACACAGGCTTCAGAAAGGTGGCATTATACATACAAATTACATCTTTATCTTCAGGTACATATATATAAATGAAGTTTTCTTTTCTTTCCTCCGTTAAAATACAATATGGCTCATATATGACTGGGTAATATATGATTGCAAACTTTCCATTGAAGAATAAGTAGGAAGATGTTTAGAAGTTAATATTGTTAATAAATACACCTTACAGATATTTTAAAAATACACTTGTGGATATTTTTCACAATCATACACTGCCTGGTTACTTGTAAGCCACTCCTGTATGATATTTGTTTCATTTTAATTTGTGTATAGATATACCTTAAAAAATACAGTTTGCATGTTAATGAAATAATATTGAAATGTATCCTTGTCTTTTTTAATTATGATATTCCAAGTGATATATTTATGAAAATATGTGTGGATGAAGTTTCACTGATTTCAGTTTGAAATTATAATTGGTAAATTAAAAAAAGAACAAGATTTAATACTTAACTACAATATCAAGAAATGATTTGAAGATTACCTTTGTTAGTGTACTTTCTTTAAAAATCTAAATGATCTGGAAGTTGTAATTTGGAATCCAAAATAGATAGTCATTTTTTTTTTCACAGGAGTGTTTGTCTTGGGGTTGGCTCGCTTACTGGATAAAAGTATCTTTGACAAGAATAAAGGAGATAAAAGTATTATGGATTTGGCTCTTTCTGATATACAGGATTTACAAAATCAGTTTCACCACATTCAAAAGAAATTCACAAGACAGCGACCAGAGGACTAATTGTACAAAGGCATCTGCAGAAATGTTAGTAACATTTCACATGAAATTATATTTGTGTGCCATTTTAAAATCTAGATTATTTTTGTTGATATGTTTTCATTTTTTCAGAATAAGTTCAGCATGTTGTGGTAAAACATTTCCATTGTATGATAATACAAGTTATCAGTGATTATAAATGATAGTGAAGTGCATTTTATAATGAATGGAAGTTCTAAAACCAGCAAAATGTACAAAACAGATACTTTTTTTTCTTATGGCAATTCTATAAATAAAATACTTTACAAACTTTGTTGAATTTATTTGAGCAATTATTAACTGGAAATAATGTATTAATTTTGTCACTGTCATGCTATTATTTATTTTATTTTTTTTTTTTATCCCATAATTAAAATATCCACTAACTAGTTGCTTTCAAACAAATGATATGTTACATTCATCAAATGGAGAATACTAAGTCTTTGTTATCAAACAATATAGTAGGTAAATTATTTTTTTTAAAGCTAGAATTTTATTAGTCGGGTTCAGAAAACTGAATCTCCAAAATAAGTATAATCCAATAATTTACTAAATAAAAGTTTATTTTGTGGTTTAGCTATCTGAGAGCTGGACTTACCTGTATTTTGTTCTTGTGAAGAATCAAGTATATGCATTAGCCTAAATTATTTTTATTACTTTGTTTTTTAAAAGAAGGAAAAGAAGGTAAAGAAAAAAATACCAACTGACAAAAAGGATGGTTTATTAACATGACCTTTGGGCAATACCAGCATATGAAATAATTTGTACATAAACATGAATCATTACACATAATTAAAAAAAAAAAAAAAAAAAAAAAAAAAAATGCTACTGGTAAAAGAAATACATGTATTTTAAGCTGATACAACTAAAAATGTCCCCTGAAATGCTAGCAACTTTTACAAGAGGATTTATTCAATGAAAAATAAAATATTGGGAGTGAAACAATATGTTTCAGTTAATAAACACATGGCACCAATAATTTTATTTATTACTAAAATACAGTTTAACACAAAATTTAACAATAACAGAAATAAATTTTCAGTGGAGTTCAGAGCCTATCTTGTTAATGTAACTAACTTTTTTGATAACCTTTTCACAACAAAAATGCATTGATGAAAATATACTTGTCTTTTATCTATATTTTACAAATAGCACTCGTTATTAATTTATCTTATTTTTTAATGTTTTACCAGGTTCTATTTATTTATATATATTTCTTAATTAGAACACTGAAAATCATTACCTGTTATGCCATTGTATGAATAAAATATTTTAAAAAGCAATAACTATGAATAAATGAATTTGTACTTCTACTCATGATGTGAAAAAAGAAAATGAAAAAGAAAAAGGAATAAAAAAATAAAAAACAAAGCTGTAAAAAATTATTAATTTAAAAGTCAGTGATGCACTGCTTACACAGCTTCTATAAAAGTATCAACATCTACACAATTTTAAAAATAGCAGTTTAGCTACTATCATCAGTAACTCAAGTGCATTTCAACATAATTTTTTGTGTAAGTCTTTTAATTATTCAAATTATAATAAAAATATACATCTTAATAAAAGATGTGTTCCTTAAAATATTTTGATAATTTTACCACCGAGATGAATATTTTGCTGATTATTAACAGTACTGAAGGCTCTATTTTTTTAATTCTAAACATTCTTTGAAAAGCTGCTTTATAAATAATATTGTTATTTTCTAGCCAAAATATTAGTTTTAATTTTTTTTAAAAAGCACAACTTGGAAAAGTAAAATTCTCTTATCAGCACATTTAGTAAAGGTCCTGTCATTTATGTTGTAAATACCCACCTGTAGAAATTATTAGGAACTAACAAAGCAAACAACAGAAAAATTAAGCTGAAAAAAAGGAAGGTTTTTTTTTTTTTTTTTTTTTTTTACAAAACATCAGCTTGGTGATGAAATTTATCAAACACAAACGGCAACAAATCTTGAATGTGATATGGCAACAACCATCAGTCATGAAGTACTATCTCAATGTAACATTCAATCAATCCAAGCAAAACAAAATACTTACTCTAACAATGTACATACATAATGATTACAATATCTTTGGTATACTGCAAAATTTACAAAATGAAAATGTGTAAAAAATATCATATACTTTATATTCAAAACA
The DNA here is from genome assembly GCA_012295275.1 of Chrysomallon squamiferum. NCBI lineage: Eukaryota > Metazoa > Mollusca > Gastropoda > Neomphalida > Peltospiridae > Chrysomallon > Chrysomallon squamiferum. The sequence continues at coordinate 6,823,999 of CM022665.1, read as the reverse complement.
TGCTTCATTTCTAAATATGAATTAAAAAACTTTTCCAAAGAAATGAAAGTAATTTTGTTAATTTTTAAAAATTAAACTAAAACTCCTGTTACTATTATTGTGCATTATTCAGCTGTTTTCTATCAAAAATTCAAGCAAAAAATAATTTAGTTTATCATCATCATTCCAGAAAATTTTAAAAGCACCAAATATAGAAAAATATTTAAACATTTATGATAATTACTGTATTTCAATGATGTTCAAACTCATACAGGTATTACGAAATCTTTAAAATCAGCTGATCAAACATATTAATTTATTTGTAGATGTACAATCTGATCTGGTGAAATGTGTCTATAAAACCAAGTTGCTGAAACGTATATAAATTCTAAATGCATTTTCAAAAACAACAAAATGTTATAAAAATCTCAGAGAAAAATTCCAACTACTGAAACTAAAATACCTCTGTGGTCATTACTGTTTTGTTGTTGTTGTTGTTGTGTTTATTTTAACAACCAACAAAAAATAACCACACACAAAAAAAAAGAACAAGACAGAAAAATAATAAATTATTACACAATGCATCTTCATGATTATCATGATTTGTTACTGACAACAATTCAGTGTGCTGTAAGACAATTCACTGTGCTGTAACTGAATGACAATTTCCTACAATCAGTATGATAATGGTATTCTGCATGGCCACAAACACAGGTTCATGGATAATTATTTTGCCTGACACAAAACTGAATTTCTGTTCCAGTTCTGTAACAACACAAGAAGTTTTCAACCAGGTCTAAACCAAGTGGAACCATATAGTGTGTTTTTATAAAAAGGCTATTCCTTCAATAAATAATGGATAGCAATACTTATAAAAGTTTGTTACTTTTTTTGTTTAAATTTATCCATATTCATAAATACTGGAACACCTTGTTCAAGTACAAACAGCAATGTATTTTTAGAAACACTTGATTTTTCCATTTCAGTCTTGCATTTCTTCTGGTATTTCATGAGGGCCCAATATACCAGGAACAGACATTTGTATTTTGCGTTTTTCTTCATTAGCTAATCTGATAGCATTTTCTCGCTCTTCCAAAAACAAATCATTCATATCTTCACCAGCAAATTCCTGTTGGGATAAACAAAGATAGATTACAATATTGGCCTTATTAATAACAAAAAATAATGAAGAAACTTACACTTAACATTTGTTTTGCTAAAATAACTGTTTTGAAGGGGTTCTGTAAATTTCTAAACATGTTCAATAAAAAACAAATTAATACAGGCAGTGTCTCTATATGCTGATAAAAGGCACTCACTCTGATCTGGACCAAGAAATCTCTCAGATGTTCTTTGAAAGATGGAAAGTCTTGATTGAAACTGAACAGACCTTCAATAAATATTTTGATTTGGTGCCTGAAAAAGAAAATTGTAACATTAATTACCACAGTGCTTTGTTCCACAGTATTTAAGTAAAAGAGTTAAATAATGATATATTAAGTTTTATTATAATCAAATTTAAATAAAATATAATGTGCATTTCATCTAACCATTAAGGTAGTAAGCTCAATACTTGGTGTAAATGTTTTATCACTCACTCATTCAAATGTGGGAATGCTGTCTGAAGAAGGTTAAGAAGGAACTGTTGTATGTAGGCAACATTCTGACCAGCTGAAGTTGCATTCAAGTCAATAGTTATTTTTCCAGCTTCAAGTGTATTGAACATGTATGCCAGAATTGTAGCTTGTGTTGTAAGACCTGAGAAAAAAATACATGACTATTAAGAAAACAGTTGCAACTGTAATGTATGACGACATTTTTTTTTCTTTATTTCAATGTTTTTATCTCTGTTGCAAATTAGTCACATAATGTTTCCATCTGGATTTTTTTTTTTTTTTTTTTTAAATCCTCTTGACCGAGCACTAATAGCAGAATCAAGCAGAAGTATAATGTCAAAAAACCAAGTGTGAAATTTTTTATTTCCTTATTATTTTTTTTAAATATAAACAATTCATGATGTAGAATTTAACTACAAATGAATTAGGTAATAATATTTACAATCTTTTTAACTAACACAATATCAGTTATTTATTTACCTGCTGTATGAGAACTGTCTGTAACAACAGAAAATAAGTGTTGAAGAATATCAGTGAAGTAGGTCTGATAGAAGCTTTGTGCAGCATTTTCTTCCTGGGCTATGTTTTGTAACAGGACATACAAAATGTCCAGACCAGTATCAGCAACATTCCTCATTGTGTGTTTGAATGCCCAGATAATAGAATCCAGAACAAGTTTGAACTGTGCAGAAGGAATATTTAGCAAAGCTATAAATAAAAATAAACATGAAAATTAAGAAATGTATAATCTTCAGTAACATATTATAAACATCTTTCCATTCAGAAATTATAAAATTACTTCTATAATATGACAATTAATGTTTAATTTTGAGAAATAAAAGAGTATATCTGAATAATTATGTCTTACACATAACCGATATGTATTATGGGCATATCCACTGCTTAAACATGAGGTCTGTGTAAAGAATATTTTATTTTAAAAAATAATGAAATAAAAACCTTGAAAACAGTGAGAATTTACAGCTTGTAACAAGAGGAAGAAATTAGTCCTGTGTTCTGGATATTCTTCAAAGTCCTGAAAATAGAAATGATAATGATTTAATTAAGCTACATTCACTGTTACATTAACATAAAAAAATTAATAATGAAAAAACCCCCAAAACAATTATAATAAATAACATAAAAATAAAATGAAATAATTATTTAAGTTTTTATTATTATTATTTTTTTTTTAATGATTGTTATTTGACATGTAGTATAGTCTAAAATTAAAGGATTTGAAAACTTCTGCTAAATTCAGTTATAAATGTTTTTTAAAATTCATTAAGAAATTATATTAAAATATTTTCTCAAAATAAACATAATTTACCTTATTTATCATGGTAAGTGTACATTCAAAGACTGCATCAAATATTTGTGGAATATCTTTTGCAATGTGGTTCTGAAAAAAAGAATAATCAAAATGTTTTAAAATTAGATAGACAAAATGATAGTAAAAAGGAAAACCAACAACATTTAATTATCAATGAGTTATTAAGTAAAATCATTTGATGTAACATTAATGTGCAAGGTTACTCATTTTGTTAACTGAAAAGTGTAAATTCGTTAGAATGTACCTCTAATCTGTTAACTATGGTTGCCATGGTGCTAAGTACTTCTGGTTCTCTGGCAGCCGGAACATTTCGCTGGTAATCTAAAAGCACAGCATCCAAAAGGGGTGGGATAAAGTTTTCAGCAACCTGATGAAAAAAAAAAAAAACCTTCACACCATTAAAACAGTTCTAATGTAAATTGTTAATGATCACATTGTATCCCATCATATATTTAAACCTTCTCATTTTCCACTGGACTACTTCTTTAATTTTCCCAACATGAATACAAATTATCTATCTGTATTTTATGTAGTTAAGGTTACATAACTATACATCTGGTAATAACTATATGAAACCAATTCTGAGACTATTACCATTTTATTTCACCTTTTTTCCCCCACTATGGCACAAATAAAAATAACACAAACCATTTGTGGATCACTGGAGCGGCTAACCCATCCCGATATCAGTTTCAGTGTTTCCTTTTTGACTGTTCGCATGCTTCGAATGAGTGGTTGCTTGGTCACACTTTCCCCATTGGTGGCAATAGCACTGCTGATATTCTCGCTCATCACTTTGTACACATTTAACATATCCAGGTAAATGCGACCCAACTGAAATATAATTAATAATTTAATCAATATTAAACAGTTTTTATCCAACACCTTTTATAGAGCTATTTAGTACAATTGTAAAATAAGAATTTTTTTTCTAAATTTTGAAAAAATCATTTTACAACTTCAGGTGCTTCTTTTTCCAAATCCACTAATAAATGCTGCCTAATATCTTACTCTTACATAAATAAAAAAAAATAATAGAAAAATAATAAAAAATAATAACCATAATAATAAGTTGAACGTTATCTATGGATAAATTTTCCTTTCCAACAACAAATAATAACCTCTTCTGAATTTTTACCTGAACAACATATGGATGTCCCAGTGCTTTGCATGCTCTCACATTTGTCTTTAAAATGTTCCCAAGCTGTTTAACAGCATCTGGATCTTTTAAAACCTCAACATTCTGAAAACAATAATGAAATACACATAGAAAAGCAGCATTTGTGCACAATAAAAAAGAAGTGGGGAAATCTTTTTAAATCCCTATCACTTGTGAGCCACAAAAGAGTATATAAGGTTCAACATTACACATACACTTTGATGCCTATGTTCTATTAAAGCAAGCAAGAGCAAGTGAAAATTAATAAATTCAAAATTTTTGACATGCTACTCACAGAGTACATGTCAACCAATGCATATTACAAACCTGTGTAGCTTGATTAATAATTCCATCCCAGACTTGATTTGGTAGCAACATGTAACGTTCTATCAGATGTTCTTGTGCTATCTGATCAGTCTGTGCATTAATCATGAAACCAACAGCCTCATAAAATGTGTGCACCTGTACAAATTAACAAAAATGCAAATTAAATTAAAGAATAGTCAAAAAAATCTAACTCAAGTTTCAATATTTGTTTACCTCTCACACATTTTAATACTGAATCATTAAAAAAACATAACATAAAATAACAAAGAATAAATAATGACTTAAATTTAAAAAAAATAACATGTCCCGTCGCCTAAACTGTTTTGGGAAGAGTAGCTTCAAGTATTTTACAATTTAATACAGATCTGTATTACAGGCTCTTTCAGTTTATTTCATTATACTGACCTGTTGTGGTTGCAGATCACATATGATTGTGTTTATTCCATTAAGAATTTCTTCAATAAATGGCATAACTTCTCCAACCTGAACTTGAACAAAATGCCTTCTACATTTCTGGGCAATTTTTATGAACGTGTCACATGCCATATCTTGCACCCCATCATGAGTTTCTGTTAAAAAAATATGGATGTTGAAAAAAACATTAAATGTAATTTGAATTAGACCAATTTTCAGGAAATTATCAAAAGCATCCTGTTAACAAATAATAACCATTTTATATTATTTTACTTAAAATGTCATTAAAGAAAATATATTATTTTTGTGAGATTTCATTTTTCCACTATTCATGATAATGAGGAAACTAAATCTTAAATTCTAATAATTAAATATTTCAACAAGAGTATTTACCATGCATAAACTCAAATAGTTTGTTGACCACAGTTTTGAGGAATCTCCAGTGCGCTCTCAGGAATCGAGGGTACTGTCCAACAACATACATGATGTTTGATGCAATGATAGCTTTATTGTCTTTGCCTCGCTTTTGTTCACACAGACCTAACAAATCCTGAAAACAAATTTCATTTACATAAATCAGATTGTTTATAAAAATGTATTGTATCAAATACATTTTTTTTTTTAAATTAAGGAATATTATAAAAGAAATAAATTAATTGATAATGTTTATATATTTGAACAATACGTGTAACAAACATAATTACTCTGAAAATAAATTAAATGGTGCATTTGAACAGTTTCTTTCTCAGAATATATTTTGTTAGTTAAAAAAGAAAAAAACACTTACTTTGATGACAGTGACTAGAAATCGCTTTTCATCATCTTCATGCATTGCTCCACTGATGGATCCTATTGCCCAACACAACTAAAAAGAGAATGATTATCTAACTTTATAACTTATACATTAAATGCCTTGCAAAAGGGCCTACTCACTAAAATAAAACAAATTTAATGTAAGAGAAAAATAAGAATAAATAAATAATACACAAATGCAGAGAAACTCACAATAATAAAAAAAATCATATACTTACTGTATTCAAGTTCTTCCATGACCATTCTTTGCCATTGACTTGATTGTGCAATTTTTCTGTCATGATATTTTCTGTATCTGTGTAATCCAGATGTGTGAGATACACTGAAACAAATATATACCAGATGATAAAATGTTTTTTAAAAATAAAATTGAAAAGTATTTTTAAAATACTACAAAAAGATCAATTTCATTTCCAATATATTCTAAATTATAAAGGAAATTTTCCTCTGTCCTACTAGATAACAAAACAAAAAAATTATACATCAAGGCAAATAAACAAATGAAAATGTTTTGACTTTTTAAAACCATATGTGGTAAACAATTATTCAATTCATCAACTTAAAAAATAACATAAAAAAAAAAATAACCTGATACTTTCATTTTTACTTTTATGTATTAAATTTTTTTTAAAATAGCAAATTTTTATTTACCCAATGTTTCTCTCATGTTTTTGTACAGGTTAATAGAATCTGTGTCTTTCATGAATTCACGAACCACTTCACCTTGATCGTTTTCAACAACCAACACTTCTTCAGGCTTGGCCATCCTAGAGATCATCACAACTCTCATCTAAAAAATTTAATTAAAAAATATATTCTTAGTGTTATCATTACAAGTTAATAGCATATGAAAAATTCAGAGTTTTAAAAGAAAGCAAAAGGTCAATGAAAAGTCATTCTCAACACATAACTTTCAGAAGCCATTTTTTTTTTTTTTTTTTTTTTATACTACCACTGCTAATTTTATTATATAAAGTTTCAAATGTTCAGCTGACTCAGTACAGCAACAAAGTAAATACTGTAGAGTCTATACCAACTGTTCTGCCAGTGCAATGTTTTAAACTGTAAAATCATGACATAACAAAGTCAAAATAACGAGGATTTATCTTTCTTTCAGTTGATTGTTCTGATATTTCATAAACCAAACTTGGAATATCTGTAAAATCATAGTATCTGATTTAATGAATGTCAGTTTTGATTCAAGCAACCATGTGAAAATCTTTAGGTATTTTGGGAATATATATATATTTTCTCTGCTGCTTAACAGATTAATAACAATAACAATAACAATAAAGTTTTACCTTTGTTAATACTGGATTGTACATTTGCCTCCGAACAGGCAATTCTGTGTGTGTTTTACCAATGATGAGAGAACTGGTGCTTGTTGAAAATGGACTCTCTCGATAGAGTTCTGCTGATAATGAATTCCAGTACTCCAGGCATATCTTAAATATTTCAACTTCTTCAACTTCAGATATTTTTATCAGATATCCAACAGCCTGTGAAGCAGATTTAGAAAAAAAAATTAGCCATATACACACTGTTTTAAATTTAGCAATTAACAAGCAAAGGGCCTGAAACACATAAACTTCTGATTATTGCCAAGCAATTTTCATTTTTTTAAAAATTAAATGAAGAAAAAATATGCATTAAAATATTTAATTCTGAATGTCCCAACTAAACAATACATAAAACCATCACTTTATTTACCTCCATCAGCAATACATGCAAGTCAATTTTTTTCTCTATGAGCTGTGCATGTTCTTTCAAGAAAGTACATAAAAATAAGCTCAAGTTCTGAATAAAATTCTGTTCATCATCTGTTCCACGTTGGTATGCCTCTCTAATATTTGTATCCACAGGCAACATCTACAAATTAAAAATATTTACAATAAATCCTACTGATATTTTTATACGACAAGCTTTAATAATAGACTGTCATTAGAGCAGCTATCCGTTTTGATTTTTAGATCTAGTTAAAATATTTGAATAGTGCCTTAATTGTACAAAAGAAATTACAATTTGCTTCCTAAATGCTCCAGCTTTTGTTTATTTCACAAAATACTGAAGAATATACACTATATTTACAAAGATGTGAATAATGATAACATCCAAAATTTGAGATCGCCCTTACTTCATTGTGCAAAGAAATATATCAAATACATACATTAGGAATATGCTTATTACCTGTTTCAGTTGGTTCATAGCTAATGTGAACAGCTGCAAAAACTGTTCATCATAAATTTGTGAAACCTGGACACCAGCTAAAATAAATAAATACATAAATAAATTTGAGCCAAAGCTAATAATAAAAATATAACATATTCTCCTATGCAAAAAAAAAAAAAAAACATCTTCATCCTTTAATGTTCATTTAGAAGAAATCTATTATTCATAACATTTAAATTTAATTCATAATCATATACCACAATAAATGAATGTATATTTCAGACAATTTCCCTTCAAGTCAATCAATTACTTAAGTCATAACCAATTTATTTAATGAAAAATGTTTTTTTACCTATTTCAGTCAAACACTTCATAGTAACATTTCTGAACATGGGGACATTTAAAAACTGAAAAACAAAAACAAAACTTAAATCACTGGAATTGTGATAATGTATTTTAATTTATAATACAGACTATAAATAGAATAACCAAATTATATAGCAAAATGAAAAATATTTCATGTCATCCTTTTGTGATACTCTCTCTACAACCATCAGATGTTAATCACTCACAAAAACTAAATAAAAATTGATACATATATAAACAAAAAAAGGTTAACAATAACAAAACAAAGAAAACAATACTACCTTGTAAATTAAAGTGGTTATGAGCTTGGTCTCAAAGATGTATCCAAGTGGAATCCAGTTAAGAAACCTGAGCAAGGTTTCCAATGTTGAACCAACCAGTGGAGCATTTTGAGAATTATCCTGAATAAATTTCATTATAATATTAGCCATTATAAAATAAATATATATATAATCATATATTCATCAAATTTCGTTTCACCACCACATGTAAAATGTGGTTAACTCCACAAATACTAATGTTCAAAATAAAATACTAATATATTTAGTATGTATTAACCTTGTTCAGCTTTAAATTTGTTCCTAAAACAAATTTAGTTGTTTTTGAAAGTTTTTAATTTATCCAAAGATTCAAAATCCAACATTTGGATGTGTAAACAATGTTCCTTCATACCATAACAAACTGACACAACTGGAAAATCTGAGAGAATTCACTGCACATTGTATCTTTCAAATGTTTGGCTTTTGCTTGTGTCATCTGACCACTTGAAAAATCAAACACTTCTTCACTGAAATTATAAAACACATTCCATTAGTCATCTTTAAGGAAATTTATTTTAAAAATAAAACACTATAAATGAATACACTGACTGGGATTTTTTTTACTTTTTAAATGAAATTAATATTAAACATGGAGCAAAAAAGAAAAGATCTATACATATTCAAAATATGTCAGTTTAGATTTTAACTTGTATAAATGCTTTGTGGGTTTTTTTAATTTCATAAATCAAAAAGAATAGACATCAAGCAAATTATCTAAATTGTGAATATAAAAATCTGATACTAATTATACCTCAGAAGTTTGAGAATTGTCATGTTGTTTTGACAGAGAGATTCATTTGTTTTGCTTGCTCCAACAATATCACCAATAAATGAAGGCCAATTTCTTGGCCATTCATATTTCAAAATCTGAAAAGAATTAGCATTTTTAAATAATGAAAACATTAATACATTTTCCTAAGGAATAAAAGAAAAATGGTGTCCGAAAAAGAAAAAAAATAAGTTTTATTTATGTTAATAGATATTCTTGACCAGGGGTGTAACACACAATGAAATTTTACATGTATAAGTAATCATTTGACATTTCTTTTTAAAATATTATAAAACATAAATTATATAATAGATCAATAATAAAACAATATACCTGTACTAAGATCATGTTCAGTTTTCCAAGATAAACTTTTTCTCTTTCCAGTGTTAGTGCATCTGATGATGTTTTAATGATGAGACCAACAATGTATTTCTTGATACCTGCAAGGTATCCAAAAATGAAAAAAGAGCTCAAGACAATCTTCAAAATATTTGTTTATAAATGATACAAATTTTTTTTTTTTAAATTGTTTTAATGAAAATTTAGTATCCCATGCAAGAAGATAACATTTAAAATTACAGAATTCAATGTTTTTTCATGTGTTTTTTTTAAATATTAATGTCAGAATGCTTTAAAAAGCACTACAACATAAGAACAAATTCCAAGATTTTAATATACAACGTAATTATATGAATGTTTTACCTTCACACTGTGGTCTTGGCAGCACTTTCCACCTTGTTTTAATGACATTTTCCAATATCTGAAGAGCATAATATTTTGTTTGTTGATTGCTGGAGAACTCCAAAATTGTGTCTACTCTTGTCCAGGCATCAGGGTGCTCTTTCAGGGAGGTAAGTACATCTTGTGCCATGCGTTGTTGCTAAAATACACAGGTTTATTATTCATCTGGCCATGTATGCCATACTTTATTGTGTTCCAAAAAATTAACATTATTTTCATGAATTACATTTAACTATAAATTTATTACTTGGTTTAGCTTGTTGTTGTTCTTTTTTTTAATTAAAATAATCCGAACACAAAGTACTGAATATTATGATAATTAATCAAAATGATTAAATGAAAAGGGATTTTTTTTTTTTACCTGGGGCCCATCTCCCTGATACATGCAAGTGACAACATTGTCCAGCAGCTGAATGTCCAACTTCTGGTTGAAGTCCAACAGTTTGGATGCATGCTCTGTCAGAGTACTCATTGTCACAATAACAATATGCAGCACATTAATGGTGGCCAATCCTTATGTGAGTATGTAACCTGAAAACAAGATTGTAGCAAATTAAACAAATGTCTCGAAATTGTTGTAAATGATTACTGAAGAAATTTAATCAACAATTTTCTTCCTCAGTTAAGTACTGTTCTGTGAGAAATTCCAAACAAAAAAATCTGTGAACATGTATCAAGCAATTTCATAGAACTGATTGCAGTTACAGCAAAATAAATAGTTTGATAATTTCAGTATGATTTACTAGTATGGTTTTACACTTTTACTAGCAGAGGTAAGTGGTTTTGATCGGCAAGGTTATCAGAATATTTCAATTTAGGAATGTTAATTTTACATCATTCACTGAAGTGTTTACTGGTTTTTATGCCAAACCAAATTTCTTGATTTTAGTTAATGGTTGCAAAAACAACATTTAGAATGTTGTTGTTTTGTTTTAAATAACATGTGTAGTTACTAGCTTTTGTGCCTACATCATATATAAAAGCCTAATACATTAGTCTCATAAATGATAAAAAACATGGATAGAAATGTCAGAATTCATCGTAACCTATCTTTTAAAATTTGTTTTATGTTTATATATACTAACACCAGTTTATTTATTTTCAGTAGATATATCCATTAGATGTATAAAACAAATTCCTGTATGCATATAGGGAGAAATGTATAATGTTGTGCATACCTTGTGTGCTTAAGTTTACATGGAAACTGCTAATCAATTACCATATTCTTCAGTATTAATTATTTCATGCATATTCTCCAAAAACCTTTATAGATGCCTCATCTAAATTTGGAAATAAAATTAATTTTCAAGTCAAGTAAAAAAAAAAAAAATTAATAATTAATTTATATTTACAATAGATTTGATGGTTTTTTTTCATGTGTGTGTGTGTGTGTGTGTGTGTGTGTGTGTTTGTTTTTCTTTTTGGGAGGGTGTCTTTTTTTAAATTTGCAAGTAACTAAAAGATGTTAAAAAGGTGATTTGTAACTAACAATGTGCAGGAAATTTTATACAATTAAAAAATTATAATGATAAATTAGCTGTATTCACTACAATGCACAAGAGATTTTTTGAGAAATAATGACTGCAATTACACTAAACATTTTGTTGCTTTCTGTAGTCATCCGAGTAAATAAATATGTTAAAGTATTTTTTTGTTTATTACTTTATGAAATTAAATATATTATTTAGACACATTTAATAAATGCTTGGAGCAATATTTTGCTACTAATTCAAGTAATTGTTCTATTAATATCAGTTTTATTGCATCATACTGTCTACTTCAGTTTATATATGAACTCAAAATAAATGTTATATATATTATAATGCATATAAAATACCGAATTTGAGTATTTCACTGGTGAAAGGAAAACTGACACAGTATTAAGGTTTAAATCCCCCCTCACCTTTGGATAACCATAATGCTAATTTAATATTTTTATCCCTGGTCACAAAAAAAAAATTAAAAAAAAAATTAAAAATAATAATTAATATTATTATTAATAATTTTAAAAATATATCTTTATGCATTATTGTCATTATAAAGCGATATTGTTTTGTTTTCATATGACTATCAATATGGAAAGTTACTAATTTTTTTTTTTTTTTTTTTTTAATATCTGGATACAATTATATATATAATTATTTTCTGATAGCAATAAAAGGTTTTGATGGTGCCACTTGTCAACTTTTAGTAACATAACAGAAAATGGACATATTTTTTTATCGATACAAACAATAATTTAACTTTTGCGAAGGTGTCGAAAAATTAGCATTCAGCTACATTCAGAAATGACCAGTTTCAACACAAAATAGAAAAAAACCGCGTTGTAAATTGTTGTCACATGACATGCCCCAATTGGGTTGCCTACGACTTGAATCCAACTTCCGTTGTTTATATACATATAAAATGGCGGCACCCATGTTCCCATGAGTGAATTATTTCCATTAAATTTTGTGTTTATTTAACCAAAAAATTTAAACTAAAAACATCTAGTCTTATTTTTACAACACAAAACTATACCTTGACGTCGTACGGTGGATGATCCAGCTTGCAGTGTTAGGAAAACTCCCAAAGTTACAAACCGGTTGGAACTGGTAAACGTTCGCCATATCCGCTTTTCTTCGTATTTTTTCGTAAAAAGGAAAATTAACAATATTCATAAATGTTTATTATTTTATCAACATTAATCAGTTATATGTTATTTATTCTTAGTTTTAAGATAAATTTGTGGCATTTTTTGAAAAAATTGTTCATATTTTTATGTTTGAAAAGAAAATTAATTTTCGTTAATTTTCGTAAGTATGCTTTTTCCGTAAACTTCAATTTCATTGGTCAGGTTTCTTCATTTATCTTTACAAGAAAATATGTATTTTTGATTTTGATATAACATAAAAATGAAATGTAACTTTCCGAATTAGAAAATATATTGTTTTAAAACATTCTGTTTGTTGCTTTCTAATATTGTTAAAACAGTTTTTTATTGCAACGTTGTTTTTAATTATTGGAAAATTTTAACAAACGAACCAATCGCAAACCTTCTCTTATTGTACAAGGCACGAAATAATTGAAGACTGCAGATTTCTGTATACAAATCTAACATAATTCTATTACAAAATACTAGTGACGTGAACAGCGAAAGAGCACAGTATGCGCGTTAAGCACGAACGCGGCAACTCGTTATACAGCCACTGTTTCACAGCATAGGCATAGTCATTATATATACAGTGGAATCCATTATTTTAATATCTAACGCGTGATATATAAAACGGGATTTAAAATAAAGATTAATTAGAGATTATATTTATAATTTATTTTAGTAGTGTGTGTTGTTCCGATTTCCTAATACTTTCAATAATTGGCATTTTCTGTATCTAAAAGATAATGCGGATTAGTTTGTATTTTTCTGTCAAATATGTAAATATAAATTATTAGTTCAATTTAATCAATTAGTTTTTAGAAATACTTTCTTATTTCAGATATTGAAGTTTACGTAAATAAATAAATAAATAAATAAAAATTGCATTATCTGTTCTGGACAGTAAATTACAAATTAATATTTACCAAGACTAGTTCGTAATCATATGGGTTGCCAATGCTGAACAGTTCTAACGTCTTTTGATTTCCGGTCGATTTACAAAGGGTAATATTACCACGTGATAGAGCAATATTTTCTGAATAGAGAAACACAAATAATAGAATGAAAGGAGACAAAATTAGAATACGTTTTTTTGGATTATCAACTTTACGACTGACGTGCTGTAAAAAGAGATTCCAGGTAGGTACATGCAAATAAATAACAGTTTTATTATTATTATTATTATTTTTTTTTTTTTTCATAAATAAATAAATGACAAGTACATGAATAATTCGTCAACAGTATTGCAATAAAATATTTTATTATATTATTATTATTATTATTATTATTATTATTATTATTATTATTATTATTATTAAAATTGTTTATATTTTATATCCATAATTATATCATCTTGTTCAGCAATGTTATTTAGTGGTACCCACTACCCGAAAAGAAAAAGAGAAAATAGTGAAAATAATAACAATAATAATAATAACAATAATAAAAATAATAATAATTAAAAATTAAACCTCCATAGATGAACCACAGAAACCCAATTCTGAAGTATTTCCCCAGCCTAAAAGTAGCTATCAGAATTTTGCTCGATTTAAATTGTATTATTTATTTATTTATTTATTATTAAACTGTCAGTATTTGTCGTTGTACCAGATACGTAACTTGCAAATTATTTGGCCCGAATGTACCTTTAAGAGCATAAGTTCATCAAAGCGGGTTTCGACAAGGTTTTGAAAACTACCTCGAACGTCCACATGTTTAATTAATACGTATATCATTGACTGTGTAAACGTTAACAACAAACAAATATGAAAAGTCATACACATCTTTTAATCCATTCACTAGGTCCCAGTTACTGGAAACTTAAGCTAAAAAATGAAACATAGTAATAAAGTATTTTAACTAGTATTACTGAAAGTATTAACTGTCAAGTGCATCACCGTATGAACAAAAGTGCTCGCTAAAACTACACGATATCGTGTTTACCTAGCACATTGTGTAGGTTCGTTTTAGCTGAGTGCATTGATGTTTTGGGTACATTTTAACCAAAAATACCTACTTGTAATAACAATACACCTATCTTGTTATTAATGAATGCCCCAAGACTAGATATTAAAATATATTTATTTAAAGTTTTAAAGATGACATGCCTACTGTATATGATTCAGAAATCAGTGTTAGTCAATGCCAAATGGTGACTAGTAGTAGTAAACACTAAAACAGGAACTCGTTCAACAGTGTTGCAGTCGGTTATTCAACTTATTGTTTTGCATTACTTGACCAAAACGTAAGATAATAACATTTTAATTTTATTACTCAGTAATGTATATAAAGTTTTGAAGAAGAACTCAATTATCATTGATATTAGTCAGAAACTAAAAAGTTACTAATATCAACATGCGTTTGTAAC
Source organism: Chrysomallon squamiferum (assembly GCA_012295275.1). NCBI lineage: Eukaryota > Metazoa > Mollusca > Gastropoda > Neomphalida > Peltospiridae > Chrysomallon > Chrysomallon squamiferum. Next base: position 6,808,990 of record CM022665.1, on the reverse strand, counting down.
TTTCGTTTTCATACTTCGCTTGTCATTTTACAGTTAAGTAGGTCGTCGACTAAACCTGTTCTTTCAGTAATATGTTTGTTGTTTGGTGTAGTTACTAAATGTGTTGATGAACAGTGGCGAAATTAAAAGCATCAGTAAGTAAAAACAAACAAACAAATTATCATCTTTTTTGTCGGTTCGATGTAAGGATTTCGAAATTTTCCATCAACCATGATCAGGTGAAAAAATCCATGATGGAAATTTACCACACACCGAAAATAGATTTCAGATTGCGATGGGTCAATGCCAAATAAATACGGCGTGGATATTTTATGTAGAAGAATGTACACAGTAAACTCACTTGATATGCTATATACTTTGAGATAATGTTGAGTATTAAATGGATTTTATAAATTAATGTATATGTTAGGTCATCCCTGGTAGAAATATTTTCTTTCATTTTCATTTGCACAGTTTAAGTCTATAAATAAACACAATAGTAACATTCATATATACCAGTTGTTGAATCACAGATATGTGCTATTCTGTTTTTAAATAATCAACTGAACTGGTTGCAACTGGTTACTGGCAACAATATTCAGCCATTGCTTATTATTTTCATGTATTAATTATGTGGTGACAGAGTACCAGATATGCTTATTTTAAGTATTATGTTGTTTGACCCCTTCCCCATTAAGATTTATTATTTTTGTATTAATGTTAAGGTGTAATTATCCAAATATAACACCTGTTGTCTTAGAAAATGTGTGACGTTACCATTTCTCATACACAGTTATATTCTTTTATCATAAAAACAGTTTATGAATTTGATTCTGAATAATGCTTTTTGTAAAATAAATTTTCAAATTCAGTGTTCATTAGCCATCTTGGACAATAATAAAAATAACTAATTTAAAAAAAAAATAAAAAAAAATAAACTAATATTTCTGTACAATAGCAATAAAGTAACAATAGTATTCAGGCATTCAAATAATATTATGTTCAAATAATTGTATCCAATATTTGTAAAAATAATATTAATCCATTTTTGATAAGGTTAGTTATCAGTTTCAGATAGCCAGATTTCATCTAAAATATATTAAAGATACAATTATTATAGATACAGTTTTCATTCACTATTACTTACAGTTTAGTAAAGGTGTTTTCATATTACAGTTTAAGTGAAGATTGACAAAAATATCATCTACACTTTAAAGAAGATACAAAGAAGATCAGAGATTAAATGGATACTACTTATAAATGTCATGTTTCGGGAAATCACCATAGAGAGAATGTGACAATATCTTCATCAACCACTGAAGATTTTTTGTCACAGAAAGTTGTGAGTAAACTTACTGTTCCTTCATCAGGACAAAACTCTAACACAACAGATGAATGTTCGTATACTCATACTAAGCTTCTCGATTCATTGATGACAGCTCCTACCCTGATGTGGACAGGCACAATGCCAAAAAATATTTCTGACTGCCATGTGAGGACTAACATGCCAACAAGTTACATCCAAATACATGATCTTCATGCCATGGCCCAGGCAAATTTGATAGCCCAAACACAAGAGATAATATCAAAACAATTACAATCAGAAGCTGAGCAAAATGACACCAGGATAAAAGGTATAGTAGCAGTGCGCGCGCGCGCGTGTGTGTGTGTGTGTGTGTGTGTGTGTGTGTGTGTGTTTAAAATAGTACAAGAACATTTTTAAAAAATAATTTATTATTAAGATGTTTAATTCATATTAATTATTATTACAGTACTGTGAAATGTTTCATGTGTTACAAAGTTCCAAATTGTACTCAGTAATTAGCATTTATTGTGTTGTATCAGATACATTTGTTAAAAACATGAATTCATTTCTTTCAGGCTAGCTTTATAAGACATTTGCTTCAGTATAACAATATATGTGTTCACATTTAAAACTGCCCTTCCTATCACTCTGAAACACACCAGTTTACACAGCATGCAAATATTATTTACTGTAACAAACAAATCTCTCCCCCAGGTTATTTATCCTTTTTTTTTACTGAAGTGAATAAAATTTAATAGGAGTCTTTTAAAACAGAGTTGTAACTAACTGAATTTAGAACACTGATTTACAGTTATATTAAAGTTATTAACATATTGTTAATTACTTAATAATGAGTACTTTCTTAGCAGTATTTATCCAAAGAATGTAGCTGTTTAATTTCAATATATGAAATGCTGATTCAACACAGCCATTTCATAACAGTTTCAGAAGTCATTAGCATTTTTGAAATACAAATAAACTTTTTTATACTTATTATATATAATACGTTGCAGATAATATTTGTTTCTGAAATTAATCATTACAGATACAACAGAACAATGAAATATTTTACTAAACTTTAAAAGTAAAACAAAACAATCCCACCCAAAAACACATCCCTCCCCCAAAAAGCCCCATCCAGAAGTCATTATAAATCTGTTAAATAAAGATTAATCAAATACACAGGTAATTATGGAACAAAGCACTTAAATTTCTGTTCTCACACATTACATGCTACCACAGCCCATAATCCTGAAGACAAAGTTCTAGATTATCTAATTATTATCATATAAGCTCCAAAATAATAATAATAGGTATTAATATATAGATAAGTGTGTATTTGAAAGTTAAAAACAGTTTCATAATGAAATAATTTTTCTTTTGCTTGAAACCCTAGTTTATACATTTAAAAGAATGTATTGTAAAGATAATCAGCTGTTTTGTATATAAGTTACAAATAATTTTTATATTTTATTTTACTATTTATATCATGAAACCCTAGTCTCTATAGTTAAATAAAACAATGTATTGTAAAGATAATTAGCCTCTTTTTTTGTAAGTTATAATTGATTCTTGTGTTTTCTTGTACATTTTATACCATGAAAACCTAGACTATAGTTAAATAAAATAATGTATTGTAAAGATAATTAGCCTTTTTTATAAACTACAATTAATTTTTATAGTTGATTTTAAATTTTATATCATTTCAGCTCAATCTGTTAAAATACACCCACATGAAATTAAAAATTGCAACAAGGTGCAAGCCTCTCACAAGAAGATTCACAATACTTCACAGAGTAGTTCACGATGTTTATGGTGTCCATATAAAGACTGCAATCGAACTTTCACCTGGCCAGCACATTTGAAATATCACCAGCTCACTCACACGTTAGTGGACATTTTAATTTTGTCAATATTTCAGATTCTAGGAAATTGATTAAAAATATTATTTAAAAGAATTTGTTTCATTGACTTTAGGCATCTTGGCAAATCTACAGAGAATCGTGAATATTCATACTTTTCTGTCACTTTTCTGATTTCTGATTTTCTTTTGAAAAAGATTTAACAAATTGAAAATAAGTGATGTAAATCTCCTGAGACCAGATCTTTAATCTTTATTCCAAGTTGCAGACTGTAGATCATTGGTTAGAAAACTGGCCTAAGGCATGAAGGGTCAGTAAGCCATCAGTTTCATTTTTTTTTTTTTACAATCACTAACCTTTTCACATCCATATCCTCCAGGGCATAATTTTATTAGAAGTTAACATAATTATATTTTGGTCTGACCACATACAATTCAGCATCCCAAGTAAAATACCATAATACTTGACATGTACATTTTACACTGCCATATTAGGCAAATGTGAATAATAATGAATATTAGAAAATGTTTTTAATGAAAACACCTATATGCCAGAAATATCAAAGATTTCTCATCCTACAGTTGGCTATTCAACATTACCTAATGTGTTGTAGTGACATCTTCAAACAATAAACCTAAATTTGATTATGTAAAGCATTGTAAAGAGTCTCTTAATTCCTTCAGATTAAACACTTACATTTGTTTTTATAGTGTTTATATCTCTAATATTTGATCTTGATAATCAAAAGACATCATCCAGCTTTTAAAAGTAATTTAATTTACATTTCTTGAACTTTTTAGATACTAAAGTGAGAAAATGATGAAAAAAAAAAATGTGAATGTATTCTAATGATAAATACAGAGGCTTAATTTTCTAAAAAGAAAGAACGTTGTGTTTTAAATTGTTATTTATGAATTTTTATTTTATTTAAAAAAAAATATTTTTTAATTTATTTATTTATTTTATAACTGCTTTTTTGACTTGTGTGAATATTCAAAAAGTAATTTTTTAAATTTTGTGTTATTTGAATATTTCTGCATGGGTTTGTGCTTAGCTGACCTTTATTTTAAGATAGCCTGCTTTGTTCCTGATTACTTCATTAAACAGATAAACTATTGGTATATCTTCTTTTATTATTTTATTATTATTATTATTATTTTTTTTTTCTTTTTCTCTCTTTTGTAAATTATTTTTTATTATAATTTTATTTTAATAAGAGGGCTGAAGAAATACACTTGTAATCATGATGGTTGTGGTAAATCATTCTACACCAAACAGCGACTTGTAGTACATGGCAGAACTCACTCTGGCATCAGACCTTTTGTATGTACAGATCCTAACTGTGACAAATCATTCACAACAGCTCAGAATCTTGCCAATCATCACAGAATACACACAGGTAGAAAACATCACTTTAACAAAATGTAGAAAACTTTTTCTTGTGGCATTTCCTATCTTGGTGTGAAGAAAATATAATTTTTTCTTGTTATATTTATATCACAATTAGCTTAAATTAAATTTTTAATGAAATTAACATGCAGTTGCCTTCTAAAATATTTTGTCATACTTTAAAATATACATCTGAAAAAGATTATTTGATATTAAGATATGTAATAAGCTACTTTTTTTTTTAAACACAATGCTTAAATTTTCACTTACATATTGCATATTGTAAACTGAAGGTGAACGTCCATATGCTTGTGACTATGATGGATGCACTCGAAGGTTTGCTGAAATCTCCAGTCTCCGAAAACATAGTCGTACACATACTGGTTAGTGTTCAATCTCACTCTAGTAAATTGCACTTTAAATTAACAGTCATTCACTTTCAATTTCTTCATTAATGAAGTTGATATTATTTAAACTATGATAGAAGTAGACAATACACATCCTGGTGAAACATATAGGCAAGACTGTGTTATAATTCAATCAATTGTGACTGTTAAATTGGTCAGTATTGAGAAGTCAAAATAATGACAGCTGTAGAAGTCATTAAAAGTTCTAAAGAGATTGTTCACCAAAATATTAAATTAATTACATTCTTATCTACTACTTGTAAATTTTATAAAAATTGTGTAATTTTAGCAGTCTTTAATTTTGTTAAAGGCTGGACTTTAACCAAAAATATTTTCAACGATTGATTATATGTGGAAATGTGTTCTTAATTTTAGGTAAAAAACCATTTTCTTGTGATATATGTGGAAAGTTGTTCACACAAAGTGGAAGTCGAACAGTTCATTGGAAGCGTCACCATATGAACAAATCATCCTCAGATAATTCACAGACAGTCAATGAGCAGGAGGCAACAGCAGAGTCTGGAATTTTAGTTTTACAAACAGGAGTAGAAGATGTTTCTCACTATGAAGGTTTAATTGTATCTATGTTAATATATCAGAATCAAATATTATAATACAACCATCGATTATTTCTCTCGATAATCTAACTCTTTATGTTCACTTTTGACATTGGTTTTGCTGGATTGTTTGCAATATATAATGTATTTATTTTACAGATATCCATGGATCAGAATCGGTGGTATTTACTGAGGGTGTTTCTGACCAGGTTCAAACAGTCAGTACACAGTCGTCTCAGACCAGCTGTAATCTTACAACCCAAGGTATGTGTAGTATTAATCTTTGTAAACAAGCTTCCTGGATAATGAGCTATTCAAGTTGCAGTTTAGATACCAGTGATCTAATTTTTATACTTAGCTGAGTATTTTGAATTACACATAAAACTAGTTAGAAATTAAAGCATTAATTAAGGTGAAGTGTTAAACCAACTATATTAATCCATAAATTTGTATAAATTGTTCAGAAGTTATAGTGTTAGTATCTGAATTACAAATATCTGTAAAGTTGAAGTACCTAATTTTGAATATAACTCAAACCCCCCAAAAAACCCATTCCAGTGCCTTTTAACATGTGGACTGCTTATGTTATGGATGGTAGAAAATTCTTTGTATCAGAAGTTGTTAGAGGGGTTATTTTAATTATCTTTGCTTTATTTCTTTTAACATCAGTTATTTCATAAATAGTTTTGTATCATCTACATTATTTCTGTACAATTTCTGGATACGATTCCTAATAATAAACAAATCAAACAGTAACTTTAAAAGCCCATTTTATTGTTTTCAGTAAACATTAGAATTATATATTATTTTTAAAAAACCCAACTAATTTGTTGTTATTTTTATTTTTATTATTGTGTTTATTAATAAGATTAATAATTTGCTATATTTTGGGTACATTAAAATAAAAGTTAATCTACTTTCAGTTCTCAGCTCTGTTGCTCTCCACAGCTCGGATCTTGCAATTAAACACAAGGGAGTTAACTTTGTTGTACTTTCTCAACCACAGAAAATTGTCAGTATTTCATCTACAGTGCCCCAGAAAAATGAAACTGGAGAAAAAGAAATATTTTTCAAAAACGAAATGCTTGGTTCTGATTTAAGTCATGAAGAAATAGCACATTCAGAATTTATCCTTCAGTCTTTAACAAATGCTCAGGAAGATAAGGAAATCCTTAGTGACAGCCATCTAGTTCCACAAGAGGTGAGCGAAGTTATTGTTGGAGACTGCATAAACTCTGAGGAAGAGACAGAAATCAGTGTAGGAAATGGTTTGATATCTGAGGAAGTTGGAGAAATAAGCGTGGAGGACAACAGAGAAATCCAGGTAGAAGACACTCTTATGACAGAAGAAGTTGAAATCAGTATTACTGACAATATGACAACTCATAGTGAAAGTGTGATTGGAATTGAAAACAGAGAGAGTGAGGCCAGCAGAGACAACATTGATACTCAGCAGGAATGTCAGATCAGTGTTGGAGACAATATCATGTCTCACAGACTGAGGCAGATCAATATTGAAGTTGGTCTGATGTCAAACAGTGAAATCAGAGACTGTATACATTCTCAGAATGAGAGAGAAATTACTGTTGGAAAAACTTTATCAGACCATAACAATCTAGGTAATTCATCGCAGCCAGGCAAAGAAATGATAATGGACCCAATGATGGAATCTGATGACGAAGGTGACATCAGTACCTCATCAGAAATGCAGAGAAAAAAATAATTAAAATAAAAGTATAAATTAAAACTATTTATATAAGTGTTTGTAGTAATTTTGTTTTGTTATTCAAGGCAAAGTCAAAGATTAGATCTTACATAATGGAGCCAAGGTATGATGGGTAATAAGATCAATCCTGGTCACATGCCATTTCAGCCAACACACCCAAGTTGTTTATAAAAACAGTTTCATATGCTTTCCTTTCTACAGGAAAGTGTATAGTGTGTGTATTCCATTAAATTAAACAGACAATTGTAAAATGGCAACAGAGTAATCGTTGTGAGTTTTTTTTCTTTTTTCTTATTTTTTAATGACTGTATTGGATTTCAGAATGGTCAAAGGAAGAATCTTAATTCTTAATGTTGTGGTAATCTTGAACAGAAAAGTTTCAGACACTCTAAAGAATACTAGTATTAATGAAGATGTTGTTGAAACAAGACCTAGGAGTTCCATTGATATAAATGAAAAATTATATTAATCTTTATCCATGGAAAGGGGTGTAGGTCAAGTTCATGTGTTAGAATACTTGGCATAATCAAAATTAGCAACAAAACTACCAATATTTGTGTTAGTAATAAGATCATGTTGATGTTTTCAATGCAGATTAATGCAGACTAACAACATATGACTGTAATAATTTATTCACATGAAATACAAAAATTAAAACATAATTACATCTAATAAGTAAAATATACATTTGACTATTTTAGACAGTAAGAAATGAAATATCCAATTAACTACTATAAATAATTATTGGAAAACAGATATGCAACCAGAAAGTGCATTCTTTTTATTTTTTAAACTATTATCACAGACTGTGTACTTACATATAAATAAAATTATAACATTTCAACATATGCTTTTAACCTGTAATTTAAATCATGAAAAACCTATTGCAGAAAGTAATAAATAAAATCATTGCTAATAAAAATGTTCATGGTACATTTTTTTATATTCATCTGAGCATACAATAAAACAAATTTGCAATAACATAGATAAAAGCTGCATGCTTTTTATTTCATTTGAACTGATGATATATTTTTAATCTGATGACAACTAAATAAGTGGTGTTTGTGTGGCTTGTTACATGAATTTTTTAATAAACCCATGTAAAATGTTTATAAACTTCATATATTTCTGATAAAAGGAATTTTTTTCCCTCTGTAACATCACTACCTGTACATGGGTTTCACATTTACTTTTTTTAAATGTTAAAGCAAAATCAAACAAAAATATCTTGCTGTATGAAAAACATGCATGAAAAATAAGCATAATTCAGTATTTATAAAAACTGAATGTAAAGTTTAATAATTTAAAAATAAAACAAAATGTAATCAAGAGCAAATACAAACAAAATAAATAAACAAAGTGAGGTTTAATATCACATTTCATTTCTAATGAACCTTAATACTTGAGAGTTTTGCCAAATCTTGCTTATACATAAATATGAGAAATGTTTCACTGAAGCTAACAAACTATAAAATTCAGTATAAAGGCTACTACCAATTCAGTGAAAAACTAACGTATAATAAACAAAGATGACAGTGTGACATTGAAATGATATCCTATTCTCGCTGATCTTCATACTCTTCTTCACTTCCAGATACCTCCTCTGTTTTTGTTGCTGTATTCTCAAAGCTGTCGCTATCATAATCACCAGTGCCTGTTTCTTTCTGTACTGCTGAGGATGAACTGTAGTTGTTAACAACATCTTCATTAATACCAGCATTCTTTAGAGTTTCTGCAATTTTCTTCTCTGCAAGTTTCTTAGCATTTTTCTGTTCAAAATAAAAATAATCACGACTTAAAAAATAATTTATAGGAAAAGCCAAGATAAAAAAAAATTGATCTCTGATTTGAGTAGTCTTTTGTGAATAGCTCTGCACACCTGTGTACACTATATTTTCAGTTTGTGTGTGGGTCTGTATCTGTGTGTGCGTGCATGAGATATCTATGGATTTGGGATCGAATGTTCCAAATTCAGTTCTTTTAAATTACTTTATTTTTAAATTATTCAAAAGTTATTTATCCAGAATTATGTTATTTGTTACATTTATGTTAACAATATATGTGACAGAGAAGAAACACTAGCTGTCAAGTGTTGAAGACAAAATGGTGGGAAACAAAATAATTTAATTATATTGATAAGGGAGATGAGTGTAGAAATTTGAAAAATAAAAGGGTTTTGGTTACTGTTATGCTTTTAATGTTCATTCATTTCAAATGCTTTCAATAATGCTTCTAATATGTATGTTAAACCAGTTAATTCATTAATGTACTTCCTGGATGATAAACATTTATTATTTTCTATAATGATTCAAATAAAAGTTGAATTATGTAAGCTATACTTATTGAAATGTTTTTCAGTAATGTTTAAGCTATCTCTGTACTCCTAAACATTTTGAACAATTGTTAAAATGTCAGAGAACAGTGTTCAAAATTACTGAATACTGCTTTTATCTTATTGTTATTTTATTTATTTTTAAATCTCCCATCTCAAAATCAGGAGGGGACATTTCTTATTTTGTCTGCATCTTCAAAAGATATAATAATAGTACTAATAAACCTATAATGATGGATTTATGAACAACTGATTCATACCTTTGATTCCTCCTCAAACAACATTGGTCGTTGATCAACACGCCTTTTAATTCCTTCAAGCTCCTTCTGATATTCTTCTTGACGAATACGGTCACTTTCCCTGTTTAAAAAAAATTAAAAGTTAGAACTTATGGTCATACTCACGATACTTAAAACATAATTCCTTGTTTGTTTTTTTGTTTTTAAATAATGCTATTTTAATTAAGAGTAAATCTTGAATTGATAATATGAAGTACTGTTTATGCATTTATTTACAACAAAAAAAATCAGTGTCAGTATTACTTGTAAATTTCTAAAACCTAATGAAATATCATTACTATGAAGATTACATGGATAAATGAATGTTTTAACACAAAATATTTTAATATTAACAATTAGTAGATGTCACCATATATTTCACATACATTTATTATTACATTAGGGAGAAAACCCAGTTAAGATATACCCTTATTAAAGACGAAACCTTACACCACAAATCAGACCTGAGACTCAGACAAGAAAGTCAAGTAGCCCGACATACACACTAAAGAGAACTGATATGTGAACTTTCACACCATAACTAATTGTACAACTACTGTGATACAACATATTCCCCCAACAACAGGAAGAAAATGTTAATACATGTGTTTATATGTAACACTGAAAATATGTTAATAGTAAGATCACTTTGGGAAAGTCCCATGTTATTTGTTTTTGATGGAATCTTTTTCTTATTGCAGGAATCAATAAAATAAAACCAAATAAAACTGACAGATTGCCTACATATACTCACTTGAATTTTCTCAGTCTGTCTCTCACTGTTTCTCTCTGGGATAAGGCCGAATTACTTTGGGCAACCTTTTCTTTAATTGCTTTTTTCAGCCGAAGTCCTCGTCTACGATGCCGTTCTTCCTCTTCTAGTTCTTCTTGTTCTTTTTGTGTCAGGCGTTCAATATAACTTCTATTCAAAATAAACCATGGACAAAATGAAACAGTATAATTACATAAAGATGCTGTAATAAATTAGACTTAATTTTATAACAGAAGATAGCTTCTGTAAAAAATAAATAAATATATATATAGTGGTAGATAGAACAAAATAATTTATTTAACACATTCAACATATTTTATATTTTTTGCATATAGTTAGACATATAGTTAATAATGATTCAGATATCAAGAGAAAACTAACTTCATGGAGTCATTTTTCCAATTAACAATGAGGGTTAATGTATGTAAATCATCCCAGATATACCATACAGCCTTTATTGCACTAATTGTACAGCACTGATTGGGACAAGACGTAATCCACCAAGAGGGTTTGATCTAATGAGCCCACTGTATGTTGAGCAGATGCTCTATTCCTGAGCTTATGTTCCACTTCTTATATATTAATAATGAAGATAATTAATTTATAACACCTGCTATTTAAAATGTTTTTAAAATTGGTAAAATGTACATTATTTCAATATAAAGAAAATGTCATTATTTTCTGTGTTCTGTTTGGACTAATATTATTTACACTTACCTATTCATACTGCTCCTCAAATCTGCTGCTGTGGTAGTTCTGTATGGTATTGCATCCAAAGAAGTCCAAGAACCTACAGATAAATAAAATTATTGTAATAATCTGATTTTGTGTTTGTAACTTGAAAAAAAAAACACAAAAGAATAAAAATTAAAAAAAAATTGTTTAGTCAAAATACTTATTTGATTTACTTTTTTTTAAAACTGTTAAAAACACCATCAACCATTCTTACATTTAGGATCAAAGGAAGTTAAAATATTTTATTTAATGACACTCAGCATATCTAAGAATATTTATTAATACTTATAACTAAGGACTATGCAGACAATGAGAGGAAATCTGCTGTTTTCACACAACTGGCTACACTTTTTGGATTAGCATTTAGGTATGTTTTAAACATTTTTTCTGCATGCAGGAAAACAAATACCACAGCAAACTAGTGGTGTGTCTGTGTCAAAATCCCATTCAGCACACTAAGAAGGATTTATCTTCCATTCTCTCAGCACTATGCCCTAACTATCAATTTTAGCATCAAGTTAATGTTTTTAAAAGAATGGTTCTCAAATAAAATTACAAGAAATATCAAGTCTGGTTAACCTGTTTAAATTCTACTTTTTACATTGCAAATATTTTTACCTGTTGAATATCTGCGTGATGAAGCAAGAGATGACCGAATGTCTTTCAGGGTTTGTTGTTCTTTTTTCATCTCTTCAATACACTTTTCATGGACTGAACGTGAATTTTTTTCTGACAGAAGAAATGGTTTTGGGATAGTTGGTTCTTTTTCAACTTTCCGCTGAGACATTTCCTTCTGAAACTGATGGAACAAGGCATCATAATCAGGCACTCTATGAATTCCTCTGGTTTTATTTTTCCTTTGATGAGAAAACTTTTCTTTTGATTTTTGCTCTTTCAATTTCTGTTCTTTCAATCGCTGCCTCATTTCCATATTTGATGGTAATGATGCTTCTTGCAAAAGTTCTTCAGCTCTCATCTTTATTCTAATTTTTCTGTATTCTTCTTCTTCAAGAAGTTTTTCTTCGATACTTTTGTCATACAAATAATCTGGAACTGGTTTAGCTTTAAAAACAGATTTTGCTACTTTTTCTGAAACCTTTGGTCTCCGAGCTGAATTACTTTTAACTTTCTTTTTCTCTTCTTCTCTCTTGACAAAGTTGAATGGTTTCTCTTGAGATTTTAACATTTCTTGGCAACATTGTTTAACGTAATGACGTCTTAATTCATTTTTCTCCATGATTTCATCATAGAGTGGAAGATAAATGTGAGCTGGTGCAGGAGAAGCTTTGAATACTTTTTGACATTCTGCTTCTTCAGCCTTAATTTTTTCTAGTCTTTTATTTTCTAAATCAATCTGTGCACTGGTTTTCTTCTTATCTTTTTTCTCTTCTCTAAGAGTCATTTTAAATGGTTTTGGGATTGTAAGTCGATGACGCCAGTTATCTTTTTCATTCTGAACACTTTTGCTTTTTGTGGCAGAAGTGAATGAATGTCTGCGTTCTCTTGGTGCATAGTCTTCAATGGAAAATGTTTCCCACATGTTGTCAATTTTGGACATTGCTTCATTCATGTCATCAGGACTGTATCTTTCTGTGCAGTTAAAATTATCATCAAGTGTAGTTCTGGTCTTGAGCCACTCATGTTCATCAAGGCTATGTGATCTTTCTAATTTCCATCTTGCTGGAGCTGTACTTGGTCTTTCTTTAAATAATCTTGATCCAAAAAGTGTTGAGGTGAGAGGTTTTGTACTGAATGATGTTGCCACTGGAGGTTTTGTTGAAAGATCCTTCACATTACCTCCATAATTTGCTGAAATATCATTTAAATACAGAGATGTCTCTGTATCTGAGACATGTTCATTCATGACTGGTCTTATTTCATTTCTATAAAATAATTCATCCAGGTCACAATCAGCAGGCTCGGTCAATGCCTTTTGCATTGCTATTTTTTCTTGGTAAAGTTTCTCACACTCCTGCAGTGCTTTTTTCTGTTCAGTTTTCAGTTCTTGTAATTTGATGTAAAATTCGTCATCGGACAACTGCCGCAAGTGAGCGGCAATTTCGTCTGTTGTATATTCTCTTAACAACTGCGTCACATCATTTTGTTTTACATCGTAATTATCACATCCATCAGTATCGTCAATAAAAATACCTCTGTACGGAGACATAGGTCTCTCTATTAAGGTCGATGAAAGTCCAGTAAGAGGATTAAGTGGAGGTTTTACTAAAGAATTTGTCAAAACCGACTGCTTGTGGCTTGTTGCCATTGTTGCCATTGCAACTAAATAGCAGTAGCGCACAAAGTAAACTAACTGGTTTTCCTTTCATTTACTGCGGTGATGTATTTCTAAATAATTGTTTAGAAACAGTCTATAACAACTTAATGTGATACTGTTAATAATTTAAATATTAAAATTTTCCTTAAAAAAAAATAAGAAGAAGAAGAAAACTAGAGCTACTGCCTGTAGATAATTGAAATATATCTTTATTTCAATTATAATCCCCCCCCCCAGTTGAAATGCACTAAATATTTTAATCAGTATTGTAGCTAAGATAGATAACTCTATTTTTGTGGGGTTTTACTAAATGTGAAACATGTCTATATTGTTAAGAAAGTCGTTTCAAAACGTCGTATCTTACTGTAAATTAAATAATTTGCTAAAATATATCAGATTTAGTTCGTTGAGTAGTGCAGAAAATGCTGATATTGTCATATCAGGAGGTGGTATGGTTGGGGCAGCAATGGCATGTGTTTTAGGTTTGTTCTATTCGTAACATTGAAGTTTGAACTTCAGTTAAAGTAGCCTTTTAGTACTATATGTATTCAGTTTTGACGCTTCGAGACTAAGCTGTATACTTGATGATTAATCGTGAAACTGAAGTAACTGATGTCCACTGAAACCAGTAGTCAGCAGCGTAATCCGTGCGCTTAAAGGCTGTCTGTTGACTTCAGAGGATAGGTTTTTAGACCTACCACAATAACTTTACTGTTAAGATGGTTCAAACATAAATAAATAAAAATAAAAAAGAGTTAATTGGAACCTTCAATAAAATATTTGTTCATAACTAATTATTACTATTAACAAAATGAATAAAAATAACAGTGGATGTTATCCATTTGATTATCTTGATTTACTGTGTCCATGCACCATAATTCCCAGACATAGATAAACAAATAATTATAACGTTGCAGATTATTTTAAAATAGATTTGCTTATTCAGGCCTGTCTCTACAGCATGTAATCATGTCCTTGGAGGATAACTCTTACTAAACAAAACATTCCCAGTAAAGTATTATGAAGATGTGTAATTTTATATTTCACTGATAGCTTAAAGCCAGTAATGGGTTATAATCATCTAAAATGTAGTCGCTGAGCAATAATATGATAGGATGAGGAGTTTACAGAACACCAGCATGGCAATAAGAATGAAATTTTAGTAACATTCATCATGAATATAACATTGATAAATTTAATCTGTTTATACTGTAAACAAAAATTATTTTCTATGAATTATTAATTAGGTGTGAGCTCTATTGTTCTTTTTATGTTATTATTATATTATTTTTTTTCTGTATATGAAAAATGAATTAATTAATTCCAGATACGTTAACAGCACCAGATTTTCCCAGCAATAATATAAATAATCAGAACATTCAGACAAAAACACATTCAAGGACAACAGTTTATTAAATCTTAAGTTGTTAATAATATAAATATTTTTCCAATAATTGTTGCTTGTTTTTTATTTGAAGCTCACAATGAAATCCTTTCTAAGAAAAAAATCATTATGCTGGAATCTTCCAAAGATCGTACAGACTTTCAGCTTCAAGAAACATTCAGCAACAGAACATGTGCTCTCAGCCCTTCCACAGTTCATTTGCTGGATGGTAAGTTCAATTATATCTAAAAAAAAGAATTTTTGTGTCAGTATACAATTATTTTTGTAAGGACAGCTAAAAATCATATGCTTGAAGGATATGTTTATTTGATTCACTTTTGTTAATGTGAATTCTGTATTTCAACAGAGTATGGAAGAACACTGATACTAAATTTAGTTTGAAATAAAGCACTTTCAGATTGTTATTTGGTATGTTTGTATGTGTTTGCCTTTGAGAAATAAATCTCAGAATTAATATTTGCAAAAGGTAATTAAAATATTTAGCATGATTGAGCATGTTCTCACTCCGATTTTGTGGGGTCATAGAATAAATAAGATGAAATTATTGAGTGTAATAATGAACTGTTTGTTGATTTCATTTGTTTTATGAACATCTTCATAGAAAAGGTTTATTTTTAAACATTTCCAGGCTTGGGAGTGTGGAATGAAATTCTTCAGATGCGATGTCATCCTGTAAAGAGGATGCAGGTTTGTTATTTGAATTTTAATGACATTTTGTTTCTTATAACAGATCCAAAAATGTAATACTTTCCTGACAGAAGCTTTATTACAGTAAATTGAGTAATGTTAACTTCAGAAGTACCTCTGTTAACTGGCTTAATCGTTTTTTTGTGGGAGGGGGGGGAGTGCAGAAAGTTTTGTCAGTTCATGATGATATGAATTACAGTAAAGAATGATCATTTCAGTGTTAATTTTCTCTTTCTTTATCAAGCATACTTTGTTAAAAATGTTTACATTTTTATATTTATTTTATGTTATTAGAAAACATAAAAATACAGTATTTGGTGCAGACTGCATCCCACATTTGGTCATTTAATTTTTAGGTTTGGGAATCTTGTTCAGAATCACTGATTACATTCTGTAATGAAGAGATGACAGATAACCTTGCATACATTGTGGAGAATGATGTTATACTTGCTGCCATCATGAAAAGACTGAAAGCTACCAATGTTGTTGACATACGTTACAAAAGCAAGGTCAAATCAGTTGTCATGCCCAATAAGACTGACACTTCAGAAGTTCAAATAGAACTTGGAAATGGAGACATTATACGGACAAAACTTGTTGTGAGTCATTGTTATTACCAGTGATTATCTTCAGATATTTGAGTAGGATCTTATTTTGAATCAGCTTTTATATTAACTGAAATTTTTTATTAGGTAAAACAAAATCAGAAACCTTGATCATGTATTTTTGTTTCTTTCTATAGTACTTTCTTTTTTATTGTGTGTGTTAAATTTATGAAATATAATAAACCCATCATCATCATATTTTCATATCATTTAGATTTAAAATTTATTCAAACTCTTAAACCTTAATAGAGACCTCAGTTACTGTTGTTAACTTTTGAACATGTATGAAATAATGATCTATTTGAAAACAAAGTACTAAAAATTTTTATTAAAATTGTGTAAATCATTTGTGTGGTAATATCATCAGAATGCAGATTTTACTATTTTTAATTCCATATTCAGAAGGTTTTTTTATCTTTTGTTCTTTTTTTTTTCCTTTTTTTTCTGTCCTAGATTGGTGCTGATGGAATGAATTCCATAGTTAGAAAAGCTTCACAGTTTCACACTATAAAGAGGGATTACAAACAGTCTGCAGTTGTTGCAACACTGAAACTTTCTGAGGTTAGCTAGTTAATGGTTATAAATATATAATTTTTTTTACCTTTTTACATTATCATATTTAATCTAATTTTTGTTATCTTCTTTAACTGTGTTAATGTTTATCATCGTTATTTGGCAGTTAGTAATTTCAACTTACTATTACATACTGAGAGAGAGAGAGAGAGAGAGAGAGAGAGAGACTCACATATTTTTTATTTTTTTTTTCATTGTTTTGTTTTTTAATGTAATTAGACCATAAATATAGTTAAAATAAAGAATATTTAAAAGTTCCACAGTAAAATAAGATTTTTAAAAATGAATTCATTCTGCAGATAAGTGAGAACACAGTTGCCTGGCAAAGATTTCTACCTACAGGACCAATAGCTCTTCTGCCAGTATGTTCAAATATTCATCATTTTAAATCAGATTAAATATACAGTATATATATAATTCGTTTTTATTTTTTAAATTTGTTATGAAATTTTGTTCTTGTCAGTCTAATAACTATAGTATAGTTTTGCTGTAAAAATATTTTATATTATAAGATGGATAAAATATTTTAAATATTGACCTGATTAGCTTTTGTTCACATCTTTCTAAAACTAAGATTTATCTTTACATGTAAGCTCAGTGACACTTGTAGCTCACTGATATGGACTACATCTCGTGAAAATGCAAAAAATCTTCAGAGTATTCCAGAAGATAGTTTTGTTGATGCTGTAAATGATGCTTTGGTGAGTGTATGTTAAATAATGTATATTATGTATGTTTAGCACTTGCATAATTAATTTTTATATCTATCATTGGTGAAGTTTTATAATGTAAAGAGCAGTCTGTAGTTCAGAGGTTAGGACATAAAAGATCAGTGCCTGCGACTTCCCAGGGAAAGAGGCATCTGAAACATCATTCTGTGCTCATATGACAAAGATCATTGGTGTTCATAAATTACATTAATTATTACTAACAACATATTTTTAATATAATCATAACATGTATATCTTAATATAAATCATTAAATTGTATATGTAACAATATATAATGACAAAATATGTTTTCAAATTATTACTTTTTATTGCTGTTTTATTGGAATGTAATTATAAAGTGAATAATATATAAAACTAAAAAGAAATCAACCTAAATATGAGATCTAATTTGCCTCCACTCAAGAAACAAAAATCTTTAAAGCAACACTGGTTGCTTGTGAAGATGAATAATACAATTTGTTTCATTTGCTGATTTTTTATTTTATTATTATTATTTTTTATTTTTTTATTGCAGTGGCATGGTAGAGATCAAAATCAGCTTATCAACCGGACTCTGTCAACATTCAACATGCTTGTTCAAAATATTATTCCTGGTACTTTATTTTTTGCTTGAGTAATGTGAAGTATTTTTTATTTAATATCATTACAAGTTGTATCTTATAACTTTTTCTATTACATTTATTATGCATAACAGTTTAAAAGTGATACCTAAAGCATCTTAATCTAGGAATTCTAAATTTGTTATTTATGAGTCTAAATACAAGCAAGTGCAATCGTATCTTCTGTGTTTTATGATAGGTGGAACTTCAGTTAGACAGTTACCTCCAACAGTAATTGGATTGGATGGAAGTCGGGCAGCTTTTCCTTTGAACTTGATACACTCTTCACATTATGTCCGGCCAAGAGTTGCTTTAATTGGGTTTGCAGTCTGTTTTATGTGTTACATTTTGCCATTTATAGTAAATTACAAGCTTCAAAGCCTCAAATTAGTAATCTAGAGGCAAATAAAACTTTATGCTTGGTATATTTACATATATTTACCAAATGCAACAAAATTAGTTGTTCTGTTTAAAACAATATCATTTTTTGCCACATTTTTCTGAATGTGAGCATTGTTTAACTTACACAGTAAGCTTTGAGACTATAGTGACTGATTTCATACGTCAGAATCCTCAATGCAGTAATGCATATTTTAAGACTTTACATTTTTAAATTTGCATTTTTTTTTATTTTTAATATTAAGATGCTTTTGCCTATTTGCCCTAGAAAAATTTGCCATTTTAAAAACAAACATTTTTGGGTGCACAGTATACTGAAGTCAAATCTTTTACTTTTAATCACTTTCAATTCATTCTTGATACCTAGTTTAAAATATGGGGGAAAAAAAATGGAATTTCAGCTTTTCCCATTTTTTGATCGGTTCAAAATTACTAAAATGTTTCAGCTAAAATCTTGTCAATCATTGTATTTGTACGACTTGGTAAATCACTTTATAGCTAGCCATTCTGTTATTTTATTTCAATTATCAGAGATGCAGCTCACCGCTTACATCCTTTAGCTGGACAGGGAGTAAATCTTGGATTTGGAGATGTACTGTGCCTTAACAGAATCTTAACAGATGCAGCTAAAAATGGAGCTGACCCAGGTTATAATCTTAATAGCATCATTTATTAATTTATTTTTTTGAAAGGTGTAGATATATTTTTTGCAGGGTATGTGTCTGTTGGCAAAGTTCAAGTAAAAAAAAGCCTGTTTGCATAACATTTTTTTCGCCATGATAAAGAAATTATCAACAATGCAGTTCCTTTAAGAATCTACATTATTACACTGACAAAAGATGATCTTTAATGTCAGGTTATAAAAATGAGATAAGGAAAACATTTGAAGTTGAATCATTTTATAATATAATACACAATCCAAAAGATGAAGGAACAAAAAAACATTTTAAAATTCTGTTGTTTGCAATAATACACCAAGTAATTTTAGTTTTGTTTGGAGCCATTGTTTTATTGGGTTTTTTTTTTTTTTTTTTTTTAAAACCACTTAAGAATTTCTCTCTCATGAAGAAGGAAAAACTTTTTTATATATAATCTTCAAGAATCCACAGATTCTAATAATTAGATGATAATCAGTGTTTGAGGAAATGCTTTCAACGTAAATTTCCTTTATCCATTAGAACTATTAATTTTGTAACATTCAATTGATTGGCAATATGTGTAAATCACATGCACTACATATAATTTGTTATTCATGTACACATTCAGGTTCTCTCACTCCACTTCTTGATTATGAAACAGAACGCCAACGACATATTCTTCCTGTACTAGCTACAACTGATAGTCTCCATAGGTTGTATTCAACTACATTTTTACCAGTTGTTATGATCAGGAGTCTGGGTCTTCAAGCAACAAATTCAATTGCTTTTGTCAAGGTAAACATTTTAATACATTTCACTTTAATTTTAAAAATAAATACATTGTAAAGGCTATTAAAATCATTTCATTTATTTAAAAAAAAAAAAAACTAATTGATTTATCTTTTCACTGCTGCATTTAATAGCCAAATGTTTTTCATTTATGTATATTTTAAGACCTATGCACCTTTTTTTTCAAATTCATAATTAATTTTTTTTTAGAAAATGGTGATCCAGCAGGCATCTACATAATTTCAGTATGGTTTAACGAAGAAGAAAATAATAATTTTAGGATTTCTTCATTCACTTGAAATTGATTCCTTAATGTAAATTTTATGTAGCTATTTTGTAATGACTAAAAGCCGTTTTCAGTGCAAAAGAAATGTGATACATTCTACTGCAGATTATTACTTTTTTTGTTTTGTTTTGAATTACAGAATTAGAATATGAATGTGAAAACTTAAATTGAAATAAAAATGTAGATATATTTGTTAATGAATTGCATCAGATCAGTATATTTTCCTGGATAACACATCATTTTCAGACACACACACAGTTCTATTTCGTAGAACCAAGTCAATAAGCAAGAAGCCATCCCTTGCTGATACAAATCAGGTTATAATTAATATTAATTATGTATCCATGAGTAAATACAGGGAAATGATTTTATTTATTCTGAATAAAGATCACATCTGAAGGAAACTGCAATTTAATAATTGTTTTAATTTGTACAGCTCTTATACAGAATGTAAAAATATAAATGGCAAATATATCTTGTATTATGAACATTAGTGAATGGGTAATGCAAATGGAGTTGCTTCATCCTAAAACTCCATAATTCCATTTCCACAAACAAGAGGGTATCTTTTCTTTAACTTAACTAATCAATTACAAGTTCAGAAAATGACATACCATGGTGTCTGCCAAACTTATGTTCAGCTATATCACCATTCCCCATTTTTAATCTTATTGTTGAAAAAAAGTTTAATTCAAGTTTCATGGCCACATAAATGCAAAATTTAGGTGCACTGCAATTAGTGGTACAGGTATGTGTGTTAAAGATTTGGGCAAAAAAAGTTATAGATCAAATTACTGATGCATCCATTCTGATAATCAAAACAAAATAGTGTGCTGCTACCGTACCCGTGACGAGTCTTAGCATCATATTACAATCTATGTAATTTAGTCATTATGTTTAAAGAAAACAATACCAAAAGCAAAGTATAAAAGCATCATAGATTTTATTCAAATATAACAAGTTTTTAAAATGCAAAACAAGAAGCCTACATTAGCTGCGAGCCGGCTACCCAACCCTAACTCCAGTTTATTTTTTTATTATTATTATTATTTTTATGTAATTCTGGAGGGGGAGGTAGGATTTACCCAATGCTCTGACCAGCATGTGCAAGTGTTTACTCACTTGATAAAATTTAAACATAAAAACAGTTTAGTTTAGAACTTATACAGGATATTATATGTATAATAACACTTCCAGTAAAGTTTTAAAGATACTAAATAGCTGAAATGGGAACTCTTCAATTAAATCATTTAGAATTATAAAGTTATATGTCTTCAAAATAAATTACCATATGAAAAACACTTTTTCTACTTAAACATAGGAAGCATTAACATCTACATACTGTATTAATAGGACAGATTTATATGCTCGTTATATTTAACATTTTAACGATCTTTAAATTACACCTATCGTTAAATAAAATTAAAAAACAAAAACTGTGTCCATTCATTCTAAATTGAAATATGATGAAATCCAGGTTTGGCATTTCTCTTCTTTATCAGTTTTAATTCATCCTGCAAGAAAAAACATTACAAGAGCTTAAACAATTTCAACTCATTTGCACTTTGAAAACATTTTTTTTTTTTAATTTGTAGTTCATAATATACCAAAAAGTTTAATTAATGTAAAACTTAATATCAGTGTGTCTAAAAAAAAAATCATAACTATCGTACATCCAACAAAATTATTCTAATCAATCTACAAACAATTATTTGTAACAACTTTTACACCTTTGAAACTATCGGACAATACATTATAATCGATAACACAATCATACCACAAATCAATGCAATGCAACATCAAAAAACATACTCATCAATATATTAAAAAAATAATACAAAAATGAAACAGAGGAAAATAAACATTCAATTAAAAAAAAAAAAAATCACATTAAAGACACAGGTTTTCACAACCCCAAATCTTTTTCTTTTTTTACCTTATTTACATCAATTCATCATTCTGCACAATGAAGCCACAACGTCAGTTTAGCAGTTTGTCCATGACGTTCATTTCTTTCCTGCACGTTATAATTTTCAGTTACATCCTACAAGAAATATTCAACATACGGATTTCCAAAATCCTGAACTGGAAATTCCGAACACCATCAAATCATCCATTTTCAAATATTACATGTTAATCATATCCTAAAACTGAAAGCAATTAAAAAAATAAAAAAATAAAAAATTAAAGACATTTAATCCTTTTCCTTTATAAAAATATTGTAATTAAAAACTAAATGGAAGATTTAGACTTTTCTTTAAGTAAAGAGTGCTTACAGACAATATGAATTCTTGAAGTCCTCACCGTAGGTTTCTGCAGAACCCGAATGACGAAGTGATTCCAGTTTGACGTGTCAGCATTTCTTTTCCTGCAAATTAGATTTTGGGTTATGTGTTCCCCCAACCCACCCACAATTCGAAAAAACAAGATGGGATTTGTTACATTTAGTGAAATGAAAGTTTATGTAAATAAAGAAGTTGCTCAACTTTTACACTTAACCAAAAGATAAATGACTCACTAAAAATTTTATCACATTTAACACTCAAAAAAAAATGTATCACAATTAAAAGCACAAAATCTGAACAATAACAATATTTTTAAAATAAAACAAAACAACAGCAACAGTACCAGAAAACTGATAGTCTCTCACACATTTCTTGCATTTCTTCAATTAACATGGTCTCTAACCGAATTCTCACAAAACTTCTATATCTTGCTGGCAGCACACATTCTAACACATCGTCTTCACTTTTAGGAACCAATCTTCACACATGAGCCGCTCTGAATCTTTACTCTATTGGGTTATTTCTTTCGTATTCTGTTAATAAAACATCTTATCTATCTCGTCAATCTCCTAACTAATGCATCTAACTGAGATGATCTTTGCATCTTGCATTTCTGACAAACTGAAATCTATTTACATTAGTGACAACAGATTGAACAAATTCATGACCTTTTTACTTTCTGGATTATTTTCCATCTCTTCACTTGTAAAATATTTCTTGTTCAGCTTCCCTCTATCCAAATGAAATTTTTTCTATTTCTGAAAGCATTCCACACACTTCCCAACATCTCCAAACTGCAAAATTCCTGTCATCCATCGCCCCCATCGAATGGGATATCGTTTCAAACTTTCTTTCAACCTGCTAAATAAAATTTTATTACCCACCCTACCCACACATACTGCTACTTAAAAAATAGTAAAAATAAATATAATGCAACAAATTAAAATCTTAATCAATACACAAACAATATGCTACATAGTGAAAATTATTTGGAAAAATAAAGGAAGGAAAAAGAAATCAATAATTCTACCATACAATTAAGTGATGGTGATGAAAAAGGTAACATTTGCTTACATGAATTCTTCATTTTCTTGCATAATTTGTTCTTTGTGATCTGTAAATTGAAAGTCGGTTACATACTACTGCCCACCTCCCAAAACCGAAGCCACTATTCTTCACGTTATCAAAGTACATGTACAACAAAAATGAATTCCTCTCAATTAGCAGTGCTAATGAATTTATTTTGGAAGTTGATAAATACCATTGACATATTATATAATTGTCTGAAAGCTTCTCAAAATTGAAACTGGAAAAAAAAATGTAGCTTGCAAAAAGAGGAAAAGCATTACGTGCAACTTTAAAGCAGTACCTAGATCAAGTCAATGCAACTCGGAGAACCTTTAATGAAAATAATTCTTCTCTTGGCTGGCTTAATTTGGACCCACTTTTCTTTCTCGGAACTGTGCAGCTAAATGACACCGACGCAATCTGTCAACGAAACGGTGATTACCCACCCCCCCAAAGAAGATATTTCTAAGAGCATTTAGTACTACATTTTCAAACATTACTCATTAATCTTAGAATGCACTAAAATTAGTGACAGTTAATCAGTTACCTTTATAAAAAATAATGTAATTAAAAACTAAATGGAAGATATAGACTTTTCTTTAAGTAAATAGTGCTTACAGAGAACATGAATTCTCGAAGTCCTCACCGTGGGTTTCCATGAGAACCCGAACGACGAAGTGATGCCAGTCGACGTGTCAGCATTTCCTTTCCTGCAAATTAGATTTTGGATTACGTGTTCCCCAACCCACCCATAATTAATTAAAAACATGTTGGGATTTGTTACATATGGTCAAAGGAAAGTTTATTTAAATAAAGAAGTTGCTCAACTCTTACACACTTAACCAAAAGGTAAATGACTCACTAAAAAATGTATCACATTTAACACTCAAAATTTTTTAATAATAAAAAATAGGTCTCAGAATTAAAAGCACAAAATCTAAACAATAACAACATTTTTAAAATAACAAAACAAAACAACAGCAACAGTAACACAAAACTGATAAGTCTCTCACACATTTTGTGTTTCTTCAAATGGTCTCTAATTGAATTCTCACAAAACTTCTATATCTTGCTGGCAGCACACATTCTAACACATCGTCTTCACTTTTAGGAAGCCTTCATGCTGAATCTTTAGTATATTACTCTATTGGGTTTATTTCTTATTCAGAAAATCTGTTAATAAAACATGTTATCTATCTCGACAATCTCTCTCTCCTAATGCCTCCAACTTTCCGAGATGGTCTCTATTGACTTCAATTCTTACTGATGCATTTACATTTAATTTACAAATA
This sequence comes from Chrysomallon squamiferum, assembly GCA_012295275.1. NCBI lineage: Eukaryota > Metazoa > Mollusca > Gastropoda > Neomphalida > Peltospiridae > Chrysomallon > Chrysomallon squamiferum. The sequence continues at coordinate 6,784,015 of CM022665.1, read as the reverse complement.
TCCTAAAGAAATTCATTAGCTTTTTGCTTACTAAATTATCTTCCATCTCTTGACTTGTAAGATAATTTGTGTTGAGTTTCCCCCCTTTCCATATGAAATTTTTCTCTTTCGAAAGCATTCCATGCACTTCGGGACATCTCTCGAATTGCAAAATTCCTCTCATCCAACTGCCCACCTGGAATTGGATCTCAAAATTTCTTTCAACCTGCTGAATAAAATTTTATGGAATGGGATTTAAATTTCAAACTTCAACAAACAAAACCTGAATCAATAAAATGTTCATTAAAATTATTTGGAAAAATAAAGACAAAAAGAAATTAATAATTGTACCATACAATCATATTTATAAAAAAAAAAAAAAATTCAATTTATGCAAAAACAAACACCATTATTCTTCACGTTATCAAAGTACAACAAAAATAAATTCCTGTCAATTACCAATGCTAATGAATTTATTTTGGAAGTTGATAAATACCACTGAAGTATTATATAATTACCTAAAAGCTTCTCAATATTAAAACTGGAAAAAAAATGTAGCTTCGAAAAAACAGCCAAAGCATTATGTGCAACTTTAAAGCAGTACCTAGATCAAGTCAATGCAACTCGGAGAACCTTTAATGAAAATAATTCTTCTCTTGGCTGGTTTAATTTGGACCCCTTTTTTCTCTTTCTGCAGCTAAATGACACCGACGCAATCTGTCAACTAAAACGGTGATTACCCACCCCCAAAGAAAATATTCTAAGAGCATTTAGTACTACATTGTCAAACATTACTCATTAACCTTAGAATGCACTAAAATTAGTGACAGTTAATCAGTTACCTTTATAAAAATAATGTAATTAAAAACTAAATGGAAGATTTAGACTTTTCTTTAAGTAAACAGTGCTTACAGAGAACATGAATTCTTGAAGTCCTCACCGTAGGTTTCCGCAGAACCTGAATGCCGAAGTGATTCCAGTGCGACGTGTTAGCGTTTCCTTTCCTGCAAATTAGATTTTGGATTACGTGTTCCCCCCAACCCACCCGCAATTAATTAAAAACATGTTGGGATTTGTTACATATAGCGAAATGAAAGTTTATTTAAATAAAGAAGTTGCTCAACTCTTACACACTTAACCAAAAGCTAAATGACTCACTAAAAAATCGATCACATTTAACACTCAAAAGTTTTGTAATAATAAAAAAAAGGTCGCATCAATTAAAAGCACAAAAATCTAAGTAATAATAACAACATTTTAAAATAACAAAACAAAACAACAGCAACAGTAACACAAAGCTGATAAGTCTCTCACACATTTTTGCCATTTCTTCAAATAACTCTAATTCTCACAAAACTTCTGTTTCTTGCTGGCAGCACACATTCTAACACATCGTCTTCACTTTTAGGAAACGATCTTCACACATGAGCAGCTCTGAATCTTTACTCTATTGGGTTATTTCTTTCGTATTCTGTTAATAAAACATGTTATCTATCTCACAATCTCCTAACTAATGCATCTAACTGAGATGGTCTTTGCATCTTGCATTTCGACAGAAAGTGAAATCTGTTTATCTGAATTCTTACTGGTCAATTTAAATTTAATTTACAATTCATTAGTGACAACAGCTTGAAGAAATTCATGAGCTTTTTGCTTACTAGATTATCTTCCATCTCTTGACTTGTAAATTATTTCACGTTCAGTTTCCCCCTATCCAAATGAAATTTTGTCTCTTTCCGAAAGCATTCTATGCACTTCGGGACATCTCTTAATTGAAAAATTCCTCTCATCCAACTGCCCACCTGGAATGGGATCTCGTTTCAAAATTTCTTTCAACCTGCTGAATAAAATTTTATTACCCACCCCACAACACATACCGATATTTTAAAAAATAATACAAAATTTCAACTGTGCAACAAACAAAAATCTGAATCAGTACACAAACAATATGCTATATAGTGAAAATTATTTGGAAAAATAAAGGATGGAAAAAGAAATTAATAATTGTACCATACAATCAAGTGATGGTGATGAAAAAGGAAACATTTGCTTACATGAATTCTTCATTTTCTTGCATAATTTGTTCTTTGTGATCTGTAAATTGAAAGTCGGTTACATACTACTGCCCACCTCCCAAAACTGAAGCCATTATTCTTCACGTTATCAAAGTACATGTACAACAAAAATGAATTCCTCTCAATTAGCAGTGCTAATGAATTTATTTTGGAAGTTGATAAATACCATTGACATATTATATAATTGTCTGAAAGCTTCTCAAAATTGAAACTGGAAAAAAAAATGTAGCTTGCAAAAAGAGGAAAAGCATTACGTGCAACTTTAAAGCAGTACCTAGATCAAGTCAATGCAACTCGGAGAACCTTTAATGAAAATAATTCTTCTCTTGGCTGGCTTAATTTGGACCACTTTTCTTTCTGCAGCTAAATGACACCGACGCAATCTGTCAACGAAACGGTGATTACCCACCCCCCCAAAGAAGATATTTCTAAACGCATTTAAGTATTACATTTTCAAACATTACTCATTAATCTTAAAATGCACTAAAATTAGTGACAGTTAATCAGTTACCTTTATAAAAATAATGTAATTAAAAACCAAATGGAAGATTTAGACTTTTCTTTTAGGTAAATAGTGCTAACACAGAACCTGAATTCTATAAGTCCTCACCGTACACTTCCGCAGAACCCGAACGACGAAGTGACGCCAGTGCGACGTGTCAGCATTTCCTTTCCTGCAAATTAGATTTTGGATTACGTGTTCCCCCAACCCACCCGCAATTCAAACAAAAACAAGATGGGATTTGTTACATATAGTGAAATGAAAGTTTATTTAAATAAAGAAGTTGCTCAACTTTTACACACTTAACCAAAAGGTAATTGACTCACTAAAAAATGTATCACATTTAACACTCAATAATTTAAATAACAATAACAAAAAATGTATCACAATTAAAAGCACAAAATCTAAACAATAACAAAATTTTTAAAATAACAAAACAAAACGACAGCAACAGTAACACAAAACTGATAGTCTCTCACACATTTCTTGTGTTTCTTCAAGTAACATGGTCTCTAACCGAATTCTCACAAAACTTCTATATCTTGCTGGCAGCACACATTCTAACATATCGTCTTCGCTTTTAGGAAACAATCTTGACACATACGAGCCGCTGTGAATCTTTACTCTATTGCATTATTTCTTTCGTATTCAGAAATCTGTTAATAAAACATGTTATCTATCTGGACAATCTCCTAACTAATGCCTCCAACTGAGATGGTATCTATTTACTTCAATTCTTATTCATGTGCATTTACATTTAATTTATAATAGCCTCAAGAAATTCGTTAGCTTTTTGCTTACTAGATTATCTTCCATCTCTTGACTTGTAAAATGATTTGTGTTGTTTCCCCCTTTCCAAATGAAATTATTTTGTATTCCGAAAGCATTCCACGCACTTCGCGACATCTTGAATTGCAAAATGAAATCTTCCCGCTCTGGAATTGCAAAATTCCTGTCATCCATCGCCCACCTGGAATGGGATTTCGTTTCAAACTTTCTTTCGACCTGCTAAATAAAATGTTCATTACCCACCCCTCCCAGACATACCGATATTTAAAAAAAAAAAATTAAATTAAATTTATGCAAAAAACAAAAATCTGAATCAGTACACAAACAATATGCTACATAGTGAAAATTATTTGGAAAAATAAAGGAAGGAAAAAGAAATTAATAATTCTACCATACAATTAAGTGATGGTGATGAAAAAGGTAACATTTGCTTACATGAATTCTTCATTTTCTTGCATAATTTGTTCTTTGTGATCTGTAAATTGAAAGTCGGTTACATACTACTGCCCACCTCCCAAAACCGAAGCCACTATTCTTCACGTTATCAAAGTACATGTACAACAAAAATGAATTCCTCTCAATTAGCAGTGCTAATGAATTTATTTTGGAAGTTGATAAATACCATTGACATATTATATAATTGTCTGAAAGCTTCTCAAAATTGAAACTGGAAAAAAAAATGTAGCTTGCAAAAAGAGGAAAAGCATTACGTGCAACTTTAAAGCAGTACCTAGATCAAGTCAATGCAACTCGGAGAACCTTTAATGAAAATAATTCTTCTCTTGGCTGGCTTAATTTGGACCCACTTTTCTTTCTCGGAACTGTGCAGCTAAATGACACCGACGCAATCTGTCAACGAAACGGTGATTACCCACCCCCCCAAAGAAGATATTTCTAAGAGCATTTAGTACTACATTTTCAAACATTACTCATTAATCTTAGAATGCACTAAAATTAGTGACAGTTAATCAGTTACCTTTATAAAAAATAATGTAATTAAAAACTAAATGGAAGATATAGACTTTTCTTTAAGTAAATAGTGCTTACAGAGAACATGAATTCTCGAAGTCCTCACCGTAGGTTTCCGCAGAACCCGAACGACGAAGTGATGCCAGTGCGACGTGTCAGCATTTCCTTTCCTGCAAATTAGATTTTGGATTACGTGTTCCCCCAACCCACCCGCAATTAATTAAAAACATGTTGGGATTTGTTACATATGGTCAAAGGAAAGTTTATTTAAATAAAGAAGTTGCTCAACTCTTACACACTTAACCAAAAGGTAAATGACTCACTAAAAAATGTATCACATTTAACACTCAAAATTTTTTTAATAATAAAGAATAGGTCTCAGAATTAAAAGCACAAAATCTAAACAATAACAACATTTTTAAAATAACAAAACAAAACAACAGTAACAGTAACACAAAACTGATAAGTCTCTCACACGATTCTTGTGTTTCTTCTAGGAACATGGTCTCTAATTGAATTCTCACAAAACTTCTATATCTTGCTGGCAGCACACATTCTAACACATCGTCTTCACACATACTGAGCCATGCTGAATCTTTAGTATATTGGGTGATTTATTTCTTATTCAGAAATCTGTTAATAAAACATGTTATCTATCTCGACAATCTCCTAATGCCTCCAACTTAGATGGTCTCTATTGACTTCAATTCTTACTGATGCATTTACATTTAATTTACAAATATCCTAAAGAAATTCGTTAGCTTTTTGCTTACTAAATTATCTTCCATCTCTTGACTTGTAAGATAATTTGTGTTGAGTTTCCCCCTTTCCATATGAAATTATTTCGATTTCCGAAAGCATTCCACGCACCCGCGACATCTCGAATTGCAAAATGAAATCTTCCCGCACTGGAATTGCAAAATTCCTGTCAACCATCGCCTACCTGGAATGGGATTTCGTTTCAAACTTCCTTTCAACCTGCTAAATAAAATGTTCATTACCCACCCCACCCAGACATACCGATATTTATATAAAAAAAAAAAAAAAAATTCAATTTATGCAACAAACACATGTACAACAAAAATAAATTCCTGTCAATTACCAATGCTAATGAATTTATTTTGGAAGTTGATAAATACCACTGAAGTATTATATAATTACCTAAAAGCTTCTCAATATTAAAACTGGAAAAAAAATGTAGCTTCGAAAAAACAGCCAAAGCATTATGTGCAACTTTAAAGCAGTACCTAGATCAAGCCAATGCAACTCGGAGAACCTTTAATGAAAACAATTCTTCTCTTGGCTGGTTTAATTTGTGCCCCCTTTTCTTTCTCGGAACTCTGCAGCTAAATGACACCGACGCAATCTGTCAACGAAACGGTGATTACCCACCCCCAAAGAAAATATTCTAAGAGCATTTAGTACTACATTGTCAAACATTACTCATTAACCTTAGAATGCACTAAAATTAGTGACAGTTAATCAGTTACCTTTATAAAAATAATGTAATTAAAAACTAAATGGAAGATTTAGACTTTTCTTTAAGTAAACAGTGCTTACAGAGAACATGAATTCTTGAAGTCCTCACCGTAGGTTTCCGCAGAACCTGAATGCCGAAGTGATTCCAGTGCGACGTGTTAGCGTTTCCTTTCCTGCAAATTAGATTTTGGATTACGTGTTCCCCCCAACCCACCCGCAATTAATTAAAAACATGTTGGGATTTGTTACATATAGCGAAATGAAAGTTTATTTAAATAAAGAAGTTGCTCAACTCTTACACACTTAACCAAAAGCTAAATGACTCACTAAAAAATCGATCACATTTAACACTCAAAAGTTTTGTAATAATAAAAAAAAGGTCGCACAATTAAAAGCACAAAATCTAAGTAATAACAACATTTTTAAAATAACAAAACAAAACAACAGCAACAGTAACACAAAGCTGATAAGTCTCTCACACATTTTTGCCATTTCTTCAAATAACCGAATTCTCACAAAACTTCTGTTTCTTGCTGGCAGCACACATTCTAACACATCGTCTTCACTTTTAGGAAACGATCTTCACACATGAGCCGCTCTGAATCTTTACTCTATTGGGTTATTTCTTTCGTATTCTGTTAATAAAACATGTTATCTATCTCGACAATCTCCTAACTGATGCATCTAACTGAGATGGTCTTTGCATCTTGCATTTCCGACAGAAAGTGAAATCTGTTTATCTGAATTCTTACTGGTCAATTTAAATTTAATTTACAATTCATTAGTGACAACAGCTTGAAGAAATTCATGAGCTTTTTGCTTACTAGATTATCTTCCATCTCTTGACTTGTAAATTATTTCACGTTCAGTTTCCCCCTATCCAAATGAAATTTTGTCTCTTTCCGAAAGCATTCTATGCACTTCGGGACATCTCTTAATTGAAAAATTCCTCTCATCCAACTGCCCACCTGGAATGGGATCTCGTTTCAAAATTTCTTTCAACCTGCTGAATAAAATTTTATTACCCACCCCACAACACATACCGATATTTTAAAAAAAATAATACAAAATTTCAACTGTGCAACAAACAAAAATCTGAATCAGTACACAAACAATATGCTATATAGTGAAAATTATTTGGAAAAATAAAGGATGGAAAAAGAAATTAATAATTGTACCATACAATCAAGTGATGGTGATGAAAAAGGAAACATTTGCTTACATGAATTCTTCATTTTCTTGCATAATTTGTTCTTTGTGATCTGTAAATTGAAAGTCGGTTACATACTACTGCCCACCTCCCAAAACTGAAGCCATTATTCTTCACGTTATCAAAGTACATGTACAACAAAAATGAATTCCTCTCAATTAGCAGTGCTAATGAATTTATTTTGGAAGTTGATAAATACCATTGACATATTATATAATTGTCTGAAAGCTTCTCAAAATTGAAACTGGAAAAAAAAAATGTAGCTTGCAAAAGAGGAAAAGCATTACGTGCAACTTTAAAGCAGTACCTAGATCAAGTCAATGCAACTCGGAGAACCTTTAATGAAAATAATTCTTCTCTTGGCTGGCTTAATTTGGACCACTTTTCTTTCTGCAGCTAAATGACACCGACGCAATCTGTCAACGAAACGGTGATTACCCACCCCCCCAAAGAAGATATTTCTAAACGCATTTAAGTATTACATTTTCAAACATTACTCATTAATCTTAAAATGCACTAAAATTAGTGACAGTTAATCAGTTACCTTTATAAAAATAATGTAATTAAAAACCAAATGGAAGATTTAGACTTTTCTTTTAGGTAAATAGTGCTAACACAGAACCTGAATTCTATAAGTCCTCACCGTACACTTCCGCAGAACCCGAACGACGAAGTGACGCCAGTGCGACGTGTCAGCATTTCCTTTCCTGCAAATTAGATTTTGGATTACGTGTTCCCCCAACCCACCCGCAATTCAAACAAAAACAAGATGGGATTTGTTACATATAGTGAAATGAAAGTTTATTTAAATAAAGAAGTTGCTCAACTTTTACACACTTAACCAAAAGGTAATTGACTCACTAAAAAATGTATCACATTTAACACTCAATAATTTAAATAACAATAACAAAAAAATGTATCACAATTAAAAGCACAAAATCTAAACAATAACAAAATTTTTAAAATAACAAAACAAAACGACAGCAACAGTAACACAAAACTGATAGTCTCTCACACATTTCTTGTGTTTCTTCAAGTAACATGGTCTCTAACCGAATTCTCACAAAACTTCTATATCTTGCTGGCAGCACACATTCTAACATATCGTCTTAAACTTTTAGGAAACAATCTTGACACATACGAGCTGTGAATCTTTACTCTATTGCATTATTTCTTTCGTATTCAGAAATCTGTTAATAAAACATGTTATCTATCTGGACAATCTCCTAACTAATGCCTCCAACTGAGATGGTATCTATTTACTTCAATTCTTATTCATGTGCATTTACATTTAATTTATAATAGCCTCAAGAAATTCGTTAGCTTTTTGCTTACTAGATTATCTTCCATCTCTTGACTTGTAAAATGATTTGTGTTGTTTCCCCCTTTCCAAATGAAATTATTTTGTATTCCGAAAGCATTCCACGCACTTCGCGACATCTTGAATTGCAAAATGAAATCTTCCCGCTCTGGAATTGCAAAATTCCTGTCATCCATCGCCCACCTGGAATGGGATTTCGTTTCAAACTTTCTTTCGACCTGCTAAATAAAATGTTCATTACCCACCCCTCCCAGACATACCGATATTTAAAAAAAAAAAATTAAATTAAATTTATGCAAAAAACAAAAATCTGAATCAGTACACAAACAATATGCTACATAGTGAAAATTATTTGGAAAAATAAAGGAAGGAAAAAGAAATTAATAATTCTACCATACAATTAAGTGATGGTGATGAAAAAGGTAACATTTGCTTACATGAATTCTTCATTTTCTTGCATAATTTGTTCTTTGTGATCTGTAAATTGAAAGTCGGTTACATACTACTGCCCACCTCCCAAAACCGAAGCCACTATTCTTCACGTTATCAAAGTACATGTACAACAAAAATGAATTCCTCTCAATTAGCAGTGCTAATGAATTTATTTTGGAAGTTGATAAATACCATTGACATATTATATAATTGTCTGAAAGCTTCTCAAAATTGAAACTGGAAAAAAAAATGTAGCTTGCAAAAAGAGGAAAAGCATTACGTGCAACTTTAAAGCAGTACCTAGATCAAGTCAATGCAACTCGGAGAACCTTTAATGAAAATAATTCTTCTCTTGGCTGGCTTAATTTGGACCCACTTTTCTTTCTCGGAACTGTGCAGCTAAATGACACCGACGCAATCTGTCAACGAAACGGTGATTACCCACCCCCCCAAAGAAGATATTTCTAAGAGCATTTAGTACTACATTTTCAAACATTACTCATTAATCTTAGAATGCACTAAAATTAGTGACAGTTAATCAGTTACCTTTATAAAAAATAATGTAATTAAAAACTAAATGGAAGATATAGACTTTTCTTTAAGTAAATAGTGCTTACAGAGAACATGAATTCTCGAAGTCCTCACCGTAGGTTTCCGCAGAACCCGAACGACGAAGTGATGCCAGTGCGACGTGTCAGCATTTCCTTTCCTGCAAATTAGATTTTGGATTACGTGTTCCCCCAACCCACCCGCAATTAATTAAAAACATGTTGGGATTTGTTACATATGGTCAAAGGAAAGTTTATTTAAATAAAGAAGTTGCTCAACTCTTACACACTTAACCAAAAGGTAAATGACTCACTAAAAAATGTATCACATTTAACACTCAAAATTTTTTTAATAATAAAGAATAGGTCTCAGAATTAAAAGCACAAAATCTAAACAATAACAACATTTTTAAAATAACAAAACAAAACAACAGCAACAGTAACACAAAACTGATAAGTCTCTCACACGATTCTTGTGTTTCTTCTAGGAACATGGTCTCTAATTGAATTCTCACAAAACTTCTATATCTTGCTGGCAGCACACATTCTAACACATCGTCTTCACACATACGAGCCATGCTGAATCTTTAGTATATTGGGTGATTTATTTCTTATTCAGAAATCTGTTAATAAAACATGTTATCTATCTCGACAATCTCCTAATGCCTCCAACTTAGATGGTCTCTATTGACTTCAATTCTTACTGATGCATTTACATTTAATTTACAAATATCCTAAAGAAATTCGTTAGCTTTTTGCTTACTAAATTATCTTCCATCTCTTGACTTGTAAGATAATTTGTGTTGAGTTTCCCCCTTTCCATATGAAATTATTTCGATTTCCGAAAGCATTCCACGCACTTCGCGACATCTCGAATTGCAAAATGAAATCTTCCCGCACTGGAATTGCAAAATTCCTGTCAACCATCGCCTACCTGGAATGGGATTTCGTTTCAAACTTCCTTTCAACCTGCTAAATAAAATGTTCATTACCCACCCCACCCAGACATACCGATATTTATATAAAAAAAAAAAAAAAAATTCAATTTATGCAACAAACACATGTACAACAAAAATAAATTCCTGTCAATTACCAATGCTAATGAATTTATTTTGGAAGTTGATAAATACCACTGAAGTATTATATAATTACCTAAAAGCTTCTCAATATTAAAACTGGAAAAAAAATGTAGCTTCGAAAAAACAGCCAAAGCATTATGTGCAACTTTAAAGCAGTACCTAGATCAAGCCAATGCAACTCGGAGAACCTTTAATGAAAACAATTCTTCTCTTGGCTGGTTTAATTTGTGCCCCCTTTTCTTTCTCGGAACTCTGCAGCTAAATGACACCGACGCAATCTGTCAACGAAACGGTGATTACCCACCCCCAAAGAAAATATTCTAAGAGCATTTAGTACTACATTGTCAAACATTACTCATTAACCTTAGAATGCACTAAAATTAGTGACAGTTAATCAGTTACCTTTATAAAAATAATGTAATTAAAAACTAAATGGAAGATTTAGACTTTTCTTTAAGTAAACAGTGCTTACAGAGAACATGAATTCTTGAAGTCCTCACCGTAGGTTTCCGCAGAACCTGAATGCCGAAGTGATTCCAGTGCGACGTGTTAGCGTTTCCTTTCCTGCAAATTAGATTTTGGATTACGTGTTCCCCCCAACCCACCCGCAATTAATTAAAAACATGTTGGGATTTGTTACATATAGCGAAATGAAAGTTTATTTAAATAAAGAAGTTGCTCAACTCTTACACACTTAACCAAAAGCTAAATGACTCACTAAAAAATCGATCACATTTAACACTCAAAAGTTTTGTAATAATAAAAAAAAGGTCGCACAATTAAAAGCACAAAATCTAAGTAATAACAACATTTTTAAAATAACAAAACAAAACAACAGCAACAGTAACACAAAGCTGATAAGTCTCTCACACATTTTTGCCATTTCTTCAAATAACCGAATTCTCACAAAACTTCTGTTTCTTGCTGGCAGCACACATTCTAACACATCGTCTTCACTTTTAGGAAACGATCTTCACACATGAGCCGCTCTGAATCTTTACTCTATTGGGTTATTTCTTTCGTATTCTGTTAATAAAACATGTTATCTATCTCGACAATCTCCTAACTAATGCATCTAACTGAGATGGTCTTTGCATCTTGCATTTCCGACAGAAAGTGAAATCTGTTTATCTGAATTCTTACTGGTCAATTTAAATTTAATTTACAATTCATTAGTGACAACAGCTTGAAGAAATTCATGAGCTTTTTGCTTACTAGATTATCTTCCATCTCTTGACTTGTAAATTATTTCACGTTCAGTTTCCCCCTATCCAAATGAAATTTTGTCTCTTTCCGAAAGCATTCTATGCACTTCGGGACATCTCTTAATTGAAAAATTCCTCTCATCCAACTGCCCACCTGGAATGGGATCTCGTTTCAAAATTTCTTTCAACCTGCTGAATAAAATTTTATTACCCACCCCACAACACATACCGATATTTTAAAAAAATAATACAAAATTTCAACTGTGCAACAAACAAAAATCTGAATCAGTACACAAACAATATGCTATATAGTGAAAATTATTTGGAAAAATAAAGGATGGAAAAAGAAATTAATAATTGTACCATACAATCAAGTGATGGTGATGAAAAAGGAAACATTTGCTTACATGAATTCTTCATTTTCTTGCATAATTTGTTCTTTGTGATCTGTAAATTGAAAGTCGGTTACATACTACTGCCCACCTCCCAAAACTGAAGCCATTATTCTTCACGTTATCAAAGTACATGTACAACAAAAATGAATTCCTCTCAATTAGCAGTGCTAATGAATTTATTTTGGAAGTTGATAAATACCATTGACATATTATATAATTGTCTGAAAGCTTCTCAAAATTGAAACTGGAAAAAAAAATGTAGCTTGCAAAAAGAGGAAAAGCATTACGTGCAACTTTAAAGCAGTACCTAGATCAAGTCAATGCAACTCGGAGAACCTTTAATGAAAATAATTCTTCTCTTGGCTGGCTTAATTTGGACCACTTTTCTTTCTGCAGCTAAATGACACCGACGCAATCTGTCAACTAAACGGTGATTACCCACCCCCAAAGAAGATATTTCTAAACGCATTTAAGTATTACATTTTCAAACATTACTCATTAATCTTAAAATGCACTAAAATTAGTGACAGTTAATCAGTTACCTTTATAAAAATAATGTAATTAAAAACCAAATGGAAGATTTAGACTTTTCTTTTAGGTAAATAGTGCTAACACAGAACCTGAATTCTATAAGTCCTCACCGTACACTTCCGCAGAACCCGAACGACGAAGTGACGCCAGTGCGACGTGTCAGCATTTCCTTTCCTGCAAATTAGATTTTGGATTACGTGTTCCCCCAACCCACCCACAATTCAAACAAAAACAAGATGGGATTTGTTACATATAGTGAAATGAAAGTTTATTTAAATAAAGAAGTTGCTCAACTTTTACACACTTAACCAAAAGGTAATTGACTCACTAAAAAATGTATCACATTTAACACTCAATAATTTAAATAACAATAACAAAAAAATGTATCACAATTAAAAGCACAAAATCTAAACAATAACAAAATTTTTAAAATAACAAAACAAAACGACAGCAACAGTAACACAAAACTGATAGTCTCTCACACATTTCTTGTGTTTCTTCAAGTAACATGGTCTCTAACCGAATTCTCACAAAACTTCTATATCTTGCTGGCAGCACACATTCTAACATATCGTCTTCGCTTTTAGGAAACAATCTTGACACATACGAGCCGCTGTGAATCTTTACTCTATTGCATTATTTCTTTCGTATTCAGAAATCTGTTAATAAAACATGTTATCTATCTGGACAATCTCCTAACTAATGCCTCCAACTGAGATGGTATCTATTTACTTCAATTCTTATTCATGTGCATTTACATTTAATTTATAATAGCCTCAAGAAATTCGTTAGCTTTTTGCTTACTAGATTATCTTCCATCTCTTGACTTGTAAAATGATTTGTGTTGTTTCCCCCTTTCCAAATGAAATTATTTTGTATTCCGAAAGCATTCCACGCACTTCGCGACATCTTGAATTGCAAAATGAAATCTTCCCCATTCTGGAATTGCAAAATTCCTGTCATCCATCGCCCACCTGGAATGGGATTTCGTTTCAAACTTTCTTTCGACCTGCTAAATAAAATGTTCATTACCCACCCCTCCCAGACATACCGATATTTAAAAAAAAAAAATTAAATTAAATTTATGCAAAAAACAAAAATCTGAATCAGTACACAAACAATATGCTACATAGTGAAAATTATTTGGAAAAATAAAGGAAGGAAAAAGAAATTAATAATTCTACCATACAATTAAGTGATGGTGATGAAAAGGTAACATTTGCTTACATGAATTCTTCATTTTCTTGCATAATTTGTTCTTTGTGATCTGTAAATTGAAAGTCGGTTACATACTACTGCCCACCTCCCAAAACCGAAGCCACTATTCTTCACGTTATCAAAGTACATGTACAACAAAATGAATTCCTCTCAATTAGCAGTGCTAATGAATTTATTTTGGAAGTTGATAAATACCATTGACATATTATATAATTGTCTGAAAGCTTCTCAAAATTGAAACTGGAAAAAAAAATGTAGCTTGCAAAAAGAGGAAAAGCATTACGTGCAACTTTAAAGCAGTACCTAGATCAAGTCAATGCAACTCGGAGAACCTTTAATGAAAATAATTCTTCTCTTGGCTGGCTTAATTTGGACCCACTTTTCTTTCTCGAACTGTGCAGCTAAATGACACCGACGCAATCTGTCAACTAAACGGTGATTACCCACCCCCAAAGAAGATATTTCTAAGAGCATTTAGTACTACATTTTCAAACATTACTCATTAATCTTAGAATGCACTAAAATTAGTGACAGTTAATCAGTTACCTTTATAAAAAATAATGTAATTAAAAACTAAATGGAAGATATAGACTTTTCTTTAAGTAAATAGTGCTTACAGAGAACATGAATTCTCGAAGTCCTCACCGTAGGTTTCCGCAGAACCCGAACGACGAAGTGATGCCAGTGCGACGTGTCAGCATTTCCTTTCCTGCAAATTAGATTTTGGATTACGTGTTCCCCCAACCCACCCGCAATTAATTAAAAACATGTTGGGATTTGTTACATATGGTCAAAGGAAAGTTTATTTAAATAAAGAAGTTGCTCAACTCTTACACACTTAACCAAAAGGTAAATGACTCACTAAAAATGTATCACATTTAACACTCAAAATTTTTTTAATAATAAAGAATAGGTCTCAGAATTAAAAGCACAAAATCTAAACAATAACAACATTTTTAAAATAACAAAACAAAACAACAGCAACAGTAACACAAAACTGATAAGTCTCTCACACGATTCTTGTGTTTCTTCTAGGAACATGGTCTCTAATTGAATTCTCACAAAACTTCTATATCTTGCTGGCAGCACACATTCTAACACATCGTCTTCACACATACGAGCCATGCTGAATCTTTAGTATATTGGGTGATTTATTTCTTATTCAGAAATCTGTTAATAAAACATGTTATCTATCTCGACAATCTCCTAATGCCTCCAACTTAGATGGTCTCTATTGACTTCAATTCTTACTGATGCATTTACATTTAATTTACAAATATCCTAAAAGAAATTCGTTAGCTTTTTGCTTACTAAATTATCTTCCATCTCTTGACTTGTAAGATAATTTGTGTTGAGTTTCCCCCTTTCCATATGAAATTATTTCGATTTCCGAAAGCATTCCACGCACTTCGCGACATCTCGAATTGCAAAATGAAATCTTCCCGCACTGGAATTGCAAAATTCCTGTCAACCATCGCCTACCTGGAATGGGATTTCGTTTCAAACTTCCTTTCAACCTGCTAAATAAAATGTTCATTACCCACCCCACCCAGACATACCGATATTTATATAAAAAAAAAAAAAAAAAAAAATTCAATTTATGCAACAAACACATGTACAACAAAAATAAATTCCTGTCAATTACCAATGCTAATGAATTTATTTTGGAAGTTGATAAATACCACTGAAGTATTATATAATTACCTAAAAGCTTCTCAATATTAAAACTGGAAAAAAAATGTAGCTTCGAAAAAACAGCCAAAGCATTATGTGCAACTTTAAAGCAGTACCTAGATCAAGCCAATGCAACTCGGAGAACCTTTAATGAAAACAATTCTTCTCTTGGCTGGTTTAATTTGTGCCCCCTTTTCTTTCTCGGAACTCTGCAGCTAAATGACACCGACGCAATCTGTCAACGAAACGGTGATTACCCACCCCCAAAGAAAATATTCTAAGAGCATTTAGTACTACATTGTCAAACATTACTCATTAACCTTAGAATGCACTAAAATTAGTGACAGTTAATCAGTTACCTTTATAAAAATAATGTAATTAAAAACTAAATGGAAGATTTAGACTTTTCTTTAAGTAAACAGTGCTTACAGAGAACACGAATTCTTGAAGTCCTCACCGTAGGTTTCCGCAGAACCTGAATGCCGAAGTGATTCCAGTGCGACGTGTTAGCGTTTCCTTTCCTGCAAATTAGATTTTGGATTACGTGTTCCCCCCAACCCACCCGCAATTAATTAAAAACATGTTGGGATTTGTTACATATAGCGAAATGAAAGTTTATTTAAATAAAGAAGTTGCTCAACTCTTACACACTTAACCAAAAGCTAAATGACTCACTAAAAAATCGATCACATTTAACACTCAAAAGTTTTGTAATAATAAAAAAAAGGTCGCACAATTAAAAGCACAAAATCTAAGTAATAACAACATTTTTAAAATAACAAAACAAAACAACAGCAACAGTAACACAAAGCTGATAAGTCTCTCACACATTTTTTTTGCCATTTCTTCAAATAACCGAATTCTCACAAAACTTCTGTTTCTTGCTGGCAGCACACATTCTAACACATCGTCTTCACTTTTAGGAAACGATCTTCACACATGAGCCGCTCTGAATCTTTACTCTATTGGGTTATTTCTTTCGTATTCTGTTAATAAAACATGTTATCTATCTCGACAATCTCCTAACTAATGCATCTAACTGAGATGGTCTTTGCATCTTGCATTTCCGACAGAAAGTGAAATCTGTTTATCTGAATTCTTACTGGTCAATTTAAATTTAATTTACAATTCATTAGTGACAACAGCTTGAAGAAATTCATGAGCTTTTTGCTTACTAGATTATCTTCCATCTCTTGACTTGTAAATTATTTCACGTTCAGTTTCCCCCTATCCAAATGAAATTTTGTCTCTTTCCGAAAGCATTCTATGCACTTCGGGACATCTCTTAATTGAAAAATTCCTCTCATCCAACTGCCCACCTGGAATGGGATCTCGTTTCAAAATTTCTTTCAACCTGCTGAATAAAATTTTATTACCCACCCCACAACACATACCGATATTTTAAAAAAATAATACAAAATTTCAACTGTGCAACAAACAAAAATCTGAATCAGTACACAAACAATATGCTATATAGTGAAAATTATTTGGAAAAATAAAGGATGGAAAAAGAAATTAATAATTGTACCATACAATCAAGTGATGGTGATGAAAAAGGAAACATTTGCTTACATGAATTCTTCATTTTCTTGCATAATTTGTTCTTTGTGATCTGTAAATTGAAAGTCGGTTACATACTACTGCCCACCTCCCAAAACTGAAGCCATTATTCTTCACGTTATCAAAGTACATGTACAACAAAAATGAATTCCTCTCAATTAGCAGTGCTAATGAATTTATTTTGGAAGTTGATAAATACCATTGACATATTATATAATTGTCTGAAAGCTTCTCAAAATTGAAACTGGAAAAAAAAATGTAGCTTGCAAAAAGAGGAAAAGCATTACGTGCAACTTTAAAGCAGTACCTAGATCAAGTCAATGCAACTCGGAGAACCTTTAATGAAAATAATTCTTCTCTTGGCTGGCTTAATTTGGACCACTTTTCTTTCTGCAGCTAAATGACACCGACGCAATCTGTCAACGAAACGGTGATTACCCACCCCCCCAAAGAAGATATTTCTAAACGCATTTAGTATTACATTTTCAAACATTACTCATTAATCTTAAAATGCACTAAAATTAGTGACAGTTAATCAGTTACCTTTATAAAAATAATGTAATTAAAAACCAAATGGAAGATTTAGACTTTTCTTTTAGGTAAATAGTGCTAACACAGAACCTGAATTCTATAAGTCCTCACCGTACACTTCCGCAGAACCCGAACGACGAAGTGACGCCAGTGCGACGTGTCAGCATTTCCTTTCCTGCAAATTAGATTTTGGATTACGTGTTCCCCCAACCCACCCGCAATTCAAACAAAAACAAGATGGGATTTGTTACATATAGTGAAATGAAAGTTTATTTAAATAAAGAAGTTGCTCAACTTTTACACACTTAACCAAAAGGTAATTGACTCACTAAAAAATGTATCACATTTAACACTCAATAATTTAAATAACAATAACAAAAAATGTATCACAATTAAAAGCACAAAATCTAAACAATAACAAAATTTTTAAAATAACAAAACAAAACGACAGCAACATTAACACAAAACTGATAGTCTCTCACACATTTCTTGTGTTTCTTCAAGTAACATGGTCTCTAACCGAATTCTCACAAAACTTCTATATCTTGCTGGCAGCACACATTCTAACATATCGTCTTCGCTTTTAGGAAACAATCTTGACACATACGAGCCGCTGTGAATCTTTACTCTATTGCATTATTTCTTTCGTATTCAGAAATCTGTTAATAAAACATGTTATCTATCTGGACAATCTCCTAACTAATGCCTCCAACTGAGATGGTATCTATTTACTTCAATTCTTATTCATGTGCATTTACATTTAATTTATAATAGCCTCAAGAAATTCGTTAGCTTTTTGCTTACTAGATTATCTTCCATCTCTTGACTTGTAAAATGATTTGTGTTGTTTCCCCCTTTCCAAATGAAATTATTTTGTATTCCGAAAGCATTCCACGCACTTCGCGACATCTTGAATTGCAAAATGAAATCTTCCCGCTCTGGAATTGCAAAATTCCTGTCATCCATCGCCCACCTGGAATGGGATTTCGTTTCAAACTTTCTTTCGACCTGCTAAATAAAATGTTCATTACCCACCCCTCCCAGACATACCGATATTTAAAAAAAAAAAATTAAATTAAATTTATGCAAAAAACAAAAATCTGAATCAGTACACAAACAATATGCTACATAGTGAAAATTATTTGGAAAAATAAAGGAAGGAAAAAGAAATTAATAATTCTACCATACAATTAAGTGATGGTGATGAAAAAGGTAACATTTGCTTACATGAATTCTTCATTTTCTTGCATAATTTGTTCTTTGTGATCTGTAAATTTAAAGTCGGTTACTTACTACTGCCCACCTCCCAAAACCAAAGCCACTATTCTTCACGTTATCAAAGTACATGTACAACAAAAATGAATTCCTCTCGATTACCAGTGCTAATGAATTTATTTTGGAAGTTGATAAATACCACTGACATATTAAATAATTGTCTGAAAGCTTCTCAAAATTGAAACTGGAAAACAGATGTAGCTTGCAAAAAGAGGAAAAGCATTACGTGCAACTTTAAAGCAGTACCTAGATCAAGTCAATGCAACTCGGAGAACCTTTAATGAAAATAATTCTTCTCTTGGCTGGCTTAATTTGGACCCACTTTTCTTTCTCGGAACTGTGCAGCTAAATGACACCGACGCAATCTGTCAACGAAACGGTGATTACCCACCCCCCCAAAGAAGATATTTCTAAGAGCATTTAGTACTACATTTTCAAACATTACTCATTAATCTTAGAATGCACTAAAATTAGTGACAGTTAATCAGTTACCTTTATAAAAATAATGTAATTAAAAACTAAATGGAAGATTTAGACTTTTCTTTAAGTAAATAGTGCTTACAGAGAACATGAATTCTCGAAGTCCTCACCGTAGGTTTCCGCAGAACCCGAACGACGAAGTGATGCCAGTGCGACGTGTCAGCATTTCCTTTCCTGCAAATTAGATTTTGGATTATGTGTTCCCCCAACCCACCCGCAATTGGAAAAAATAAGTTGGGATTTGTTACATATGGTCAAAGGAAAGTTTATTTAAATAAAGAAGTTGCTCAACTTTTACACACTTAACCAAAAGGTAAACGAGTCACTAAAAAATGTATCACATTTAACACTCAAAAATTTAGATAACAATAACAAAAAAATGTCTCAATTAAAAGCACAAAATTTTTTAAATAACAAAACAAAACGACAGCAACAGTAACACAAAACTAGTCTCTCACACATTTCTTGTGTTTCTTCAAGTAACATGGTCTCTAACCGAATTCTCACAAAACTTCTGTATCTTGCTGGCAGCACACATTCTAACATATCGTCTTTGCTTTTAGGAAACAATCTTGACACATACGAGCCGCTGTGAATCTTTACTCTATTGCATTATTTCTTTCGTATTCAGAAATCTGTTAATAAAACATGTTATCTATCTGGACAATCTCCTAACTAATGCCTCCAACTGAGATGGTATCTATTTACTTCAATTCTTATTCATGTGCATTTACATTTAATTTATAATAGCCTCAAGAAATTCGTTAGCTTTTTGCTTACTAGATTATCTTCCATCTCTTGATTTGTAAAATGATTTGTGTTGTTTCCCCCTTTCCAAATGAAATTATTTTGTATTCCGAAAGCATTCCACGCACTTCGCGACATCTTGAATTGCAAAATGAAATCTTCCCGCTCTGGAATTGCAAAATTCCTGTCATCCATCGCCCACCTGGAATGGGATTTTGTTTGAAACTTTCTTTCGACCTGCTAAATAAAATGTTCATTACCCACCCCTCCCAGACAGACCAATATTTCAAATAAAACAAAAATCTGAATCAGTACACAAATAATATGCTACATAGTGAAAATTATTTGGAAAAATTAAGGAAGGAAAAAGAAATTAATAATTCTACCATACAATTAAGTGATGGTGATGAAAAAGGTAACATTTGCTGACACGAATTCTTCATTTTCTTGCATAATTTGTTCTTTGTGATCTGTAAATTGAAAGTCGGTTACATACTACTGCCCACCTCCCAAAACCGAAGCCATTATTCTTCACGTTATCAAAGTACATGTACAACAAAAATGAATTCCTCTCAATTGGCAGTGCTAATGAATTTATTTTGGAAGTTGATAAATAGTATTGACATATTATATAATTGTCTGAAAGCTTCTAAAAATTGAAACTGGAAAAAAAATGTAGCTTGCAAAAAGAGGAAAAGCATTACGTGCAACTTTAAAGCAGTACCTAGATCAAGTCAATGCAACTCGGAGAACCTTTAATGAAAATAATTCTTCTCTTGGCTGCCTTAATTTGGACCCACTTTTCTTTCTCGGAACTGTGCAGCTAAATGACACCGACGCAATCTGTCAATGAAACGGTGATTACCCACCCCCCCAAAGAAGATATTTCTAAGAGCATTTAGTACTACATTTTCAAACATTACTCATTAATCTTAGAATGCACTAAAATTAGTGACAGTTAATCAGTTACCTTTATAAAAAATAATGTAATTAAAAACTAAATGGAAGATTTAGACTTTTCTTTAAGTAAATAGTGCTTACAGAGAACATGAATTCTCGAAGGCCTCACCATACATTTCTGCAGAACCCGAACGCCAAAGTGATGCCAGTGTGACGTGTTATCGTTTCCTTTCCTGTAAATTTGATTTTGGATTAGGTGTTGTCCCTACCTACCCACAATCCAGTAAAATAAGATGGGATTTGTAACAAATGGTGAATGGAAAGTGCTATTAAAACCTCTATCAAATTTATATCAACCGTCGCCTATCTGGAATTGGATTTCGTTTCAATCTTTCTTTCAATCTGCTAAATAAAAAATGTATTATGCGTCCTATCCGAGCATACCAATATAATAATGGTAAAATGTTTTTTAAATGCAACAAACAGAAATTTGAATGAATGTAATGAGACGTTACAGAACTGAAACAATATTTTTGAAAAATATAAAGGAAGAAAGAAATGATAGTCTCACACATTTCTTACATTTCTTGAAGTGACATTGTCTAACCTAATTTTCTCTTGGCCAGCGATTTCTAACAAAATTTCTTAAGATATCTTGTTCATTTAACTAAAGTAGTCTTCACACAAAGAATTTTTCCTTTATCATATTCAGTTATTTGTCTCATCCAGAAAACTGTTAATAAAACGTCATTTATCCCAATTATCTACTAATGTCTAAACAAGGGGACAAATTGAGGTTATCTGTATCTTGTCTTTCAAAAAGTAGATAAAATCTATTTACCTAATTACATTTCATTTAGAAGGTTATAATAGCCTTTAAAAAATGCATGACCATTTCCTTACTAGAGTATCTTCCATCTCTTGCCCTGTAACATTTCACGTTCAGTTTCCTGCTTTTCGGAAGTAAATTATTTCATTTTCTGAGAGAATTTAAGTTAGGTGAAAATCTTCCATGTCAGGACTTGCAAAATTTCTATCATCCAACATCTACTGATGCAATCTGTGAATGAAATATTGATTACCACCCACATTGCACTTATTTCAAAAGAGTATTTAATATTTTATATATATATATATATATTTTTTTTTTTTTTTAAAGTGGAGTACAATTTTGAAGAAAATAAATAATACTTATTCAGTTACCATTACAAAGATGCAAGGTTTATAAAACAGTGCTTACAGAGTTTCTATACTGTTGAAGTCCTCTGTACGTTTTCACACGACCCGAACACCAAAACGATGCACGACATTTTAACATGTTCTTTCCTGTAAATTAAAATTTCATATTACGTACTCCCCATTATTCAAAAAATAAGATGTTTGGTTAGAAATACATGTGGATTCATTTTTTAATTAAACAAAATTCCACTTTGTCCATCATAGGAATACTAACGATGTAAAAACCATGTACCACAGAAATTAATTCCTGTTTTTATAATTTCCATGCTCAAAGATATCATATAATTATTTGAAAATTATATTTTAAAGAAAAAACATTCACATAAATGGTGCTTACAAAGAATCTTCATTCTCAAAGGTATCATCACATTTTTCATGGATCTGTACACCAAAATGATGTCATTTAGTTTCTTTTATCCTGTAAATTAAATTTTGCACTCGTTATGCCACGTCTCATAACCATTCCAAAAAAATAAAAGTCATAAATATATATCATCCTAGATCAATAAATTTGATAGACATGTATGAGAATACTTGAGCAATTTGCAATAAAGAGAAAACATGTTTTAAAACCTAGGATTAAACAATTTTATTGAATCTGTTTAAGAAATCAAAAATTTAAATACAACACAGGTCAAGATGTTTAAAATGGTGCTTACAGAGTCGGCTCTCAAAAAATGTTAATTTCTTTTTATATAAACATGTGCACCAAACAAATTGAAGGTGACTCGATATTTCCCTTCATTTCCAATTATGTACTGTCTCTAAATTTTTTTTTAAAAATCAGTAACCAACTGGTGTCATCCAAAATGTTACTCGTTTCTCCATGTAAAAGGGTCTCATCAAATCGTGCATGGTCATGTAGTGCATCTAGTTTTTCCATTTCTTATGTCTTTATGTTATTAAATGTTAATTTCAAAAAACTGCCAGATTTTTTTTAATGTAAACATTTGTGACTTAATATTCAAGACAAAATTCAACTTTATACCACACATCATATATTACTCCAAAATGATAAGGAACTTAAAGATATTCATTTGAAAATGTAATTGAATATGTTAAAAATGTGAAAATTGACCAAAAAAACACATTAACAATTTCTCTAATATTAACATAACCAGATCACCTCTTTATTTGTTAATATTCATATATACAATGAACTGTTTTTCTTTTATACCTATCTCTATCTTAAGATATTCCAGCTGTCTCAATAACTTCCCTTACAACCACATTTAAAAGCATTAACAAATATTTGATTAAGCAATTACCTCTACACTGTTACAAATATGAGGCTTTTTTTCAGTACTCAATAAAACATTTACTATACACATTTTTGCAGTAGTTAATGTATGCAATGTCTAATATAAGCTTTAGTGAAGGCAAATGTCTGCTTGTCAATATTAAAAATAATAATAATTTAAATCTCGTTTGATACCCTTCCTTTTCTCAGGTTTGTGTATCAACAATGCATTATGTAAACCTATTATTCAGTTTTAGATACTTTAGACTGGAATGCTTTATATAGTGAATGGAATTGTTTGACAATTATACTTTAAAGAAGCAAAACATTCACATAAATAGTGCTTACAAAGAATCTTCATTCTCAAAGGTATCATTTTTCATGCATCTGTACACCAAAATGATGTCATTTAGTTTCTTTTATCCTGTAAATTAAATTTTTCATTGGTTATGCCACTTATCATAACCAAAAAAAATAAATAAATAGAATTCAAATTTTATAGGTTGCTGCATCAAGGATATAAACAGGATTTTAATGGGAAAACTGAAATCATTATTAGTTACCAGGGAAGAAAAAACATTAAAAAATCATATTGAGATTTTCCAGAATACTTTTTAATGGATCAGAGTTTAAATAATAACAGTTTAGTTTAATGCTGCAATTTTTAAGCATGTTTTCTTAGCTTTAGAATTTTATATTATACATACAATTTGCTATAACATTTACATTCAGGAAAATTAAGCCCAAAAATGCATTTATCTTTTTCTGGCGAATTTGTTTTGTATTGAGCTAACTCTAAATTAAACCAGTTATTCCAGTTTATTCACAAATTCAAAAAATTAAAAGGATTTCACATTAATTTAAAACGAAATTGATCAGTCACATTAGCTTTTCTCTCTAAAAAAACGAATATTGCAGTAACAGGTTTATTCACTTTTTTCTTTCTTCTTTAAGTAAGTTTTATGCAGGATTACCTACTGAAGTTTCTGTTTTGGGCACTGTTCTCTTTAAGCAACTTCTTTGTAGCTTTTCTAGCAGACATCAGTACTGAAAATTTAATCATCACAATTTAGAAACTAAGTTTTCTGTCAACAACAGAATGCAGCAACTGCAAGGCATTTTTTTTTTTTTTTGTAGAATGTTTTGTTCTGAAAATACAAATTATCAGTATGGTTATCTGGATGTTAAAGACCCATCACATAAAAAGTTCTTGATACAGTTACTTAAGATTTATTTATAAATGTGATGCTACTTTTCATATTTACCTAAATCATTAATAAAAGGTTTACCAGGTATTACCTAATTATCATTAGAAAATTCATATTTATGTTGCACTGCTTTGTGACGGACAACAATTACATCTATTAAAATGAAGATGTTACATCATTCTGATTGAAGTATGAAAACAACTGTATCAGACGTATCAAGTTATACATTTTCTAGTATTAACATAAAAAAAATTAACTGATCATCTGCAGTTAAATAACCATCATAAAATGTAGAAACTAAAATTGTTGCTGACAAACAAAAACTTTCATGTTTATAAATTGGTAATTATCATCTGGTATATCACTGTATGGTCAACATGTACAACTTCCCTGCTCCCACCCCCAAATGGAAGATGTTGATGTGAATCTTAGATAACCAAACACTTTACTGCATAATCAACTTTTTGTACTTCATGCTTTAAAAGCAACTAATTTCAAAGGGTACGAATATGACTATGCAAAAATAACAAAAGTTTGTAAAATGTGACTATGTTAATGATTACCTTACAGCAATCATCTGCAACCTGTGGAACGAGTTCTGGTGCAGTCCATCTAAAATGTACACAAAAGCCTGAAGGCATCAAAGCTTTTAAAACTGAAAGTGTTAAAAGATTAATACCCACCCGTATCCCAACAATACAACAAAGACAGGTATCAGATCTGGTCATGAAAAACCTATATTTTATTAAAATGTAACAATATGTATACTGTGCAATTATTGTTTTCTATTAATATATCGCTCCACCGTTCACCTTCTATCATTTAATGATAAAGATTTTTTGGTGGTTTGTTTCTTTTTATATACAATACATTTTAAAGTAAAAAATGATTTTAAATATTTTAAAATCATCCGAGACTGAAACCACCCGAAGGGAGATTTTTTCTTTTCTTTTCTTTTCAACACTTACTTAAAACGAGTCGATCATTTTACAATTTCGCCGATTAGATCGTCCGGGTATTGCTTTGTGTTTTCAAAACATCGAAATTGTAACTTTCAACGATTCAAGTTTTCTTTTATGTGCTGTATCGAGTTAAGTTTATGCTTATCTATCTTCAACATCCTTATTGTGGCTTCGAGCATAGCTCTTATTCGCATGTTGCTGTTTCGGTTCAATGTTGTTCTCTTCTTTTCGGCCTTTCCGATCAAATGAGAAATAACGTCCACCTTTTGGGTCATAATTAAAAACTTTGATGCCCTCAAGACTTTTAAAAGTTAAAATTCAGTTACATTACATGCAAACAAAACATATACAAATGTGAAATGTACAACACGTACCAACTCTAATATAGTAATACACTACTGCGCACTAATGACGCATATTTTCATACCTTCGCCCAGTGGCCTCATCACTGTATACGTACGCCAATGTACAGCAAATAGTTCTCGAAATTATTTAAGTTTAAAATACGATATAGAAGTAAAATGCATAAAATAGCCTTGAAATATTATACAAATTAAAAATTCTTAATATATTTGAAATATACACATTTGATGCGTTCACTGTTCTTTTGGATATTTTCGATATTGCGGATCATGATATAGACACTGAGTACAAAGGTCTTAATGTCTGCTGCAACGTTTCCACAGCATGATTGGTCGCACTGACACGTAGTCATTCTATTGATTGCGTTACAAGAACACAAAAGCTGAAACGAGACTCATATATATATATATATTTACGAATTTTCGAAATATTCATTTATTACTAATACTATTTTATTTTATTTTTAATTTTTTAATTATTATTTATTTTTTATTATTTTATTCTTTATTTTATTTTTTAATTAGTTTTTATTATTATTTTTATTTATTTATTTATTTATTTTAATTTTATTTTTTATTTATTTTTTATTATTAATATTTTTATTTTATTTATTCATTCATTCATTTATTTATTTATTTATTTATTTATTTTATTAAATGTGATTATAAATATTTGTATACAGACCTTTTGGGAGTTTTCATTTTGCATTTAGATAGTCAAAGTATATTTAAAATATTTTAAAACATAAATGAATGTTTTGTGGCAAGAAACTCCAAGAACCTAATACTATTATTCGATTACATTAATTTATACATGAATTTAACTGGGGAAAACACACACACAGACACACACACACACACACACACACACACACACACAACAAGAACAAACGAAGAAAAAGAAGGTAAACTGTAATTATTTCTGATAACTCAGTACGTTTATTTCATAAAACTCGGGATATGGACATTAGCCCCCAATCTAAAAATGCACAGGCGGAAGAAAGCCCCCCTTTAATATAAATGCAAGTAGGGAAAAAACTCCCCTAGTGAAAAAACAAAAACAAGGTAGTACAAACGCTCCTCAACTTTAAAAAAATAATAATAATAATTATTATTATTATATATGTATTCTAGTCTGCAGTTTTCGTCAGCTTTTGATATTATTTTTCGAAAATTACATTCACATTTAAAAAAGTGAAATTCCCAAAATGTACTAAGTTAAGTTATCTCATTTCGTGTCACTTGACTGTATGCGTTTTATATTATATTATATTATCTCTTCAAACTGCAGCCTTCATCTTAATTGCGATTATTACGACAGTTATCTTGTGAGTAATTATGCTGATCAAGTAAACACATTAAATGCCATTATTATCCTATTTTGATAAATATATATAGTATGTATGCTTTAATTAAATGGATGTTTGCAGTTATCTTTTTTCTATGGAGGCGTTTTTGTCCTGCTATACAAAAGTGGGGCCAAGGAAACGTGTTCCTACATTACAGGTGTCCTCTGATCAGAAGGACAAAAAATACAATTTTTAAAAACATACTTACAGTGGATGTAAGTAAAATCTATTTTGAAAGACATAAAACTCATAACAACCATAAGGTTGTATTTATGTTTTAAAAAATATTGCATTTAAAACCCAAACACACTTCCGATTTGTGCCAGCCGCACCATCTTTTCTACATCAAAAGTCCGCAAAGACTTATTAAAACATAAATATGCATGGAATGATGTTGAAGGTTTGAACTCACTAAGTCTGGCGGGCAAGCGTTGGCGACTGCAGTTCGTCAGCTCTTGTGATTCGACAAAAACAATACTGCCGTGCAGAAAATGGGCGATGCCATCTTAAAACATATATTGTATAAAGCTTTCGTACAATAAAATTATTTCTTTTGGAGAAACAAATCCAAATCAGTATGACTGACAGCTTTAGCAGCGGAATGATAATTTAAAAATTGCTGTCAGCGTCCGCGTTCAACAGGTGTCCGTTGATCTAAGGGACACACCTACTGAAAAACAGTAAGCCTCAGAAAATGTCCGTATATCGTAGGTGGCCGCTAAAGATAGGTACCACTGTGTTTCCAAAGAGAAGAGAGATAATCACGATAAGCATACTTAAATGGCAATTATTTTAAATAAGCATGCTAAAAATAATGCAGATCATAGTCTTCTTAAAATAATGCTTACGAGTTTATAGTCATGCCTTCTTTTTATATTAGCTATTTTAATTTGCTTTTTTAATTCCAATTTTTTTTTTTTATCTTTATATAATCTTTCTTTGACTCATCATTTATAAGTATAGTTATAACTGCAGAACGTTTGTGTAATTCTTAAAATATTTCTCTAAGTACAGAAATGATTTTTATCGATTTTAATATGAACGAAATTCACTTTTAATGTTTTATTTATTTATTTATTTATTTATTTAATTATTTATTTTTGAGGGTATATGTTTGAAATTTTATGTCTTATTTTATTTATTTATTTATTATTACTTTTTTTTTTATTTTTTATTTTATTTCATTTTATTTTATTTATTTATTTATTTATTTATTTATTATTACTTTTTTTTATTTTAAAAAATATTTTTATTTTATTTTATTTCATTTTATTTTTATTATTTATTATTTTTTTTTTTTTATTTATATATTATTTTTTGTTTTGCTTCGGTTTTGTTCTAACCATTTTGTATAATAATAATAATAATAATAATAATTTCCAATTATTCAAATCGCACGGACCTTTCTTTATGTATTATATAATATTAACACAAAACAGTTATTACCATAATAGGTTGACACAGTTATATCCCTTTATTAGCTTTTCTCTGTATTACGTTCAGTAGGTTTTTATGTTAACAAATTATGCTGATAAATAGCCGTATCTTAACAAGAAAATGCACATACAGTTTCAGGCTGTATTATTTATTGTATCATTCAAGAACGGGTGTACATGGTTTTAAACCAAGAGTGGCGAAGGACAGAGGTAGGCACATATTTATTTTGACATTGACATTGACATTGTGATTGTGTGTATTCGACACATGTTGATGCTAACCAATAAGATGTAGCATGTTGGACACACCTCTTACTGTATTATTAGCTTAACAATACTTCACTTCGAACAATTAGAGTGTTATTAAACAACTTAACTTATTAAAAATGTATCTTTTGAAAATAAATGGAAATTTAGAAGACAAGATAGAAATAATTTCCCTTTATTAACTTTTTTCACTTCAGGTACTGTTGATTTCATGTTAACAAATTACGTTGATAAATATATTTACATGAAAATACACTTGCTGTTTAAAAAATATATGTAACAAAATAAATTTGAAAAACAAAACAAAACAGTATTTAAATATTAATTTTAATTAGCACATAGTTAAAATTTTTGGACTCACAAATGTAGAGTATTTAGGTAAAATTCCACAGTACTTTCCTGTCAGCTCTGTTGTCATTTGAAATTTGTCGGTAATAACGATACTATTAAAACATGTTATAAATGCAGTTGTTTTGTATTTTCTAGTGAAAGTGAAAAAATTAAAATTTGTTATCACACTTACTCTATTTATTTATCGTATTTGAAATTGTATCAAAATTACACCTTGTCATAAAAGTTTTATAATGTTTATGATTTAAACAGCATCAAAACAGATCATACAGAACCAGAAAGACAATTGCAATGTCTTCCAGTTAGTGGAAGCTTATCACAGACATGGTCATAAGAAAGCATTAACAGATCCATTGGGATTAACTAAAAGAAGGTAATACAATTTTTTTTTATATTAAAATTATTTTCAAGTTTTACATGTCTATTTTTTTATCAACATTATAAAAATCTAATTTAAATTTACAATAAAGCTTAGTAAAAATATTTAAACATTTTTTTTCTTTTAAAATAACAAAAAGTGAACCTCCTGAGTTGAATGCATCCAGATATGGATTGTCAGATGAAAACCAATCAGTCAGTGTTAAAGGTATTTTCAATGGCTGCAGTGGAGATCAAGTGTCTGTTAAAGAGTTAGTTAACAGATTGGAACAAGTATACTGTGGACCTATCACAGCAGAATTTGACCATTTGCAAGTTAGTTAAGATCATTTATAAAAAATCAAGTGTATTTAAATGTAGTAAATACAAATATTCTCTTAAAATGGTATATTGATGTAATCAGCTAATTGATTACTTAGATATAGCTATAAAACTACACATCATTAGCTAATTAACCTAACAATATGAAGTTTTACAGTTTTGTTTATTTTAATCTAAGCATAGTATGTAAGCTATAATTCAGTTATGTTTAATCCAAACTAATGATTAATGTGAAAGTGTCAATATTATTTTTTGGCAACCAAAACTTTAGTTAATTGTGATTAGAATTTAGCATAATGATGATGTTTCCTAATCTTTCTGAATTTTTACAGACAGAAGAAGAAAGAGTATGGTTTGCTAGAGAGTTTGAAAGCCAGCACAATGTCACTTTAAACAATGACAGAAAAATAGGGCTAGCCAAACTAATGTTGAGATGTCAGGTTTGCATTGCCTTAAATATCACTTTTATCTATTGTGTGTTGACGAATTGGGGACAAAGAGGATACAAATTGCAAAATAAAATTGTTTTTTTTGGATTAAATTTAGAATTTAAGTAACAGCTTTCAAAATTGAGTTAATTGTTGTGAGCATTTCATCTCAAAACTCTTTGCTATTTGTTTCCATCTGAGAAATACTACTGGTCTACGATTCAATCAACTGTCATGAAAGTGAAAAGGTGAACTAATTAAAATAATTTAAAGTTTTCTAGAAAGCAAGTTCAGTTTTGCCACACATCACAGTCTACATGTGAACAGTATGAGAGTGATAGGTGAACTTTCATAATCCATATATTTCAATCCCTTTTGTATGAGGCCTTTCCCATAATATATTTGTTTTAATAACAAAGAAATTGGATTTAAATTTTCTCAAACATTAAATCTTATTTTGAAGGTAATTATAGTAATGACCTTATTTAATCCTGCATTACATTTATTTAAGAAATTGACTTCATTTCAATGTTTTACACCACAGTCTCCTTAAATCTTTAGTAATTCTACCAAATAAAACAATCTGGCTCTCAGTCTATCACATCTAGCTTATAATGTTTGTCACAGATAAATTTATTTCAGATTTTATTTGCAACATAAAGTGCTGAATTAGAAGTATATTCAGTTTATTTATTTTTTGAATATTATATTAAAATACGTTTTTGAGACTCATTTTCTCTGTGTTTTATTTGAAAGATAAAATTTTATTAATATGTAAAACTATTCTTTTAAATTTCCATGCATTATATCATTACTGAATAATAACTGATAATTTATTACTAAATTCATTTTACCCACCAGTTTTCAAAGCATAAATATTTAGCAATTTTATATTTCAAGGCTTTTGACCATTTTCTGGCAAACAAGTTTACCACAGTTAAACGGTATGGAGGAGAAGGAGGTGAAAGCATGATGGGAGTTTTTGATGAAATCTTCAGTGCTTGTACTGAATGTGAGCTTCTCATTCTGTGGCCTATTGCAGTTTATTTTATAAAGATAGAAAACATAAATGAAGGACAGTTAAAAAAATAATTACTTGTAAATTTTAAAAATTTATTATTAATAATGTTGGTAACAAAATTACAAGGAGTTTCAAGGCAATGTAATTTTTAAAATCAGTAATGTGAAGATTGTTTTGTATTTAAATGTCAAAAATTTCTTTAATTTAAAAAAATATTTCAAGTGTCTATTTTTGACCACTTTACAGATTATTTTGGACTTTAAAAGTAGTAACACATTTTTTTTAATGGTCAGAAACATTTAGAGTATCTCATTTATTTTGGACTACTTTAGAAATTTTAAAATGTCAGATTGTTGAAAATTAAAATTTATTGAATATTTTCAGATGATGTGTCAAACATTGTTGTAGGAATGCCTCACAGAGGACGTTTAAACTTTCTCACATGTTTATTACATTTCCCACCTGTTTTAATGTTTCAGAAGGTATTTATTATTGAATATTAACTTGCACTACACTTTTGACTTCAACTGTTTTGTATTCTAGCTATAGATTTCTGTATAGCAGTTGTGCAGACTTTAACATAGAACACATTTTAATAATTATTCATATCATGTTTTGATATATGTGGCAGAGAACAAGAAACTGGATATTGGACACATTTGACAAAATTGTTATTATTTAGTTAAATGAAGAGAGAAAAATGTTAACAAAATACAAAAAACATATTTCAATTACCTTATTTAATTTGGAGATGTGCAACTTTGAGTCATTAAATCATCAACTGTTGCATTTCCATGATTTTTACGTGCACCAACACACAAGATGCATTTCTGATGAATTTATTATACATTGTGTGTGTAAGTCAGTGATGCAATTTTTTATATATATATGTATATATTTAGATGAAGGGGAAATCCGAATTGCCTCCAGGAACACGAGGAGCTGGGGATGTGCTTTCTCATTTGTGTGAGTAATAACTGTTTAGCCATAATCTTATGTAGGTGCACTAAAAGGAATTTCATTTATGAATTGTTACTTACCTTTTATAATTGATAACCAAATCAGCTGATTGATGTAGTGTTTCATTCTTTTT
The DNA here is from genome assembly GCA_012295275.1 of Chrysomallon squamiferum. Classification (NCBI taxonomy): domain Eukaryota; kingdom Metazoa; phylum Mollusca; class Gastropoda; order Neomphalida; family Peltospiridae; genus Chrysomallon; species Chrysomallon squamiferum. Next base: position 6,751,461 of record CM022665.1, on the reverse strand, counting down.
TTTTTGGAAGGTTGGTGATTGCTTTAAACTCTGTGTTGCGGTTCTGTAAAGCTTTAGCTAAACTTTGAGCATTATTGAAAACATAAATTGTTAAAACTGTTAAAATTATCATAAATATTTTATATACTTCTAGAAGATCACAATATTTAAATGTTGCCAGATTTGTTGTACCTGAACAGAAGGTCTGTCATATGAAATAACTACAGTTTTCTGTACATTTGAAAAATTTGATAAAGGGAAAACTAATTCTTTAATGATATCTAAATTGGGATTATATATTAAAAATGTAGTTTTTAATTTATGTAATGTTTCATGCAATAGAAAGTGGGGTGTAAGTATAGCCGAACATTTCTTACTTGAATGAGTGATAATTAAATTAAAAACTAAAATGTCAAAATATGTGGCGGTTTTTATGTTGAATTCCTGTCCGGGTATTCACAATGGCAGATAGTTGTTTATGCAATAACAAGAACATTTCATAATTTTAAACTGTTTTTTTTTTTTTCTACAAATCTTGTTACATATCAAACTCAAAATGCTTTGAAGAAGAAATTGTATTCTATTGGAAATAATTAGCTGGACAAATTTACTCACTTTATGCACAGTAAAGTTATTGTAAATAGACATTACATATTAGTCATTTATGAACAGATATTGCAATTACAAATTAAAATTTGTATTTTTTTTTTTTTTTTTCCTACAGATACATCAGTTGATCTTGACTACAGTGGAAAACCATTACATGTATCATTTATTCCAAATCCTTCCCATCTTGAGGTATTTATTTTGATACAGTATGAAAAAAAGAAAGCTTTTTGCTCTTCCAAACATTGTTATTTCGCATTTTTTTTATTATCTACTCTATTCAGTACTTCTTTGGTTGTAATTTGGATTTACACACATGCACACACGCACACACACACCAGCTAAATTTCAGCTCTTCGTGCTTTTTTAATTCTATCCTGCCATGACATTTCTAATTAACAAGTAAAGCAACATAGATATGTAATTAATGTAATACTGAGATTGTTCCATGAAATATCCCTTGATTACCCAATATGGCGGCACCCAAGATATTGCCTTGTTGAGTTGAAATGTATGGAATGGGCATGGTGGCAAACCAAGGGAGTTACAGGTCTTTACTGCCATGAATATTGTACAAATTTTGAAGCACCAAGGCTAGAGTAAGGAGGCAACCACAGCACTAACTTTCATTTGTAATTTATTTATTCAGTCCATTCTAGTTATAAAACTATATGTAGAATAGCAATAAAATAATTTGTTTTTCCCCAGTGATTTATAAATAAATATAATTTGATGGAAATAACCTAAGTCTAATTGAAAATGGGGTTACGTGATTTTTGGACACAATGGAGACAATACTTCCTGTTGATATTTTTATTAAAAAAAAAGAAGAAAACAAATTAGAACTTAACTGTGGATTAAAAGTAAGGCAGAGGTTAGTACAAATGGATGACTATTTTGCATAAACCACCCTCTTGTTTGGAACCCTGCTGTATGTGTATACATAATACACTTAATCAAGAAAACCACTAAAGTGATTTAAAAAAAAGAAAAGAAAGAAAGAATAAAGTGTTAGATAAGTGATGTTACAACTAATTTTTAAAAGCCTGTCAAAATGACCTATGTCAACTGTTGCTAAATGACTAAAAGTCAATCTTTAACCAAATTTAAAATGAATATTCAAAATTGTGTAATGTTTTTTTTTTTTTTTTTTTTTTTTTTTTTTCTAATACTGATTTATCTTTGAATAAACTATCTGTATGTATCACTGTTTCTTGTATTTATTTATGATGCAGGCTGTGGTTCCAGTTGTTGTAGGAAAAACTCGTGCCAAGCAGCTGTATGTAAAAGAAGGTGATTATGACACAAAGCCAGACACTGAGGCTGGAGACAAAGTAATATGTCTACAAGTCCATGGTGATGCTTCATTTTCTGCACAAGTAAGAGCATTATAAAGTACTTTTAGAATCATTTTTCATCTGTTCCTTCCAGAAAGTAATTATTTTAAAAGCCCACAGTAATGAAGGAAAAATACATTTTTGTTAATTGACACTATTCATATATCTGTGATTTGAAACTTAACAGAGGTTCATGATACTATTATTTGGAAAAAAGCAAACCCTTTTCAACATGTGTTCATTAAGACATTTAAAGACATTTTTAGTAGGCTGTTTCATTAGCAGAAGTTTGTCCACTGAGATAACTGTTTATTAAAATACACTCAGAAAATTCATTTTAATAATAAAGTTGTTTGGTGTAAATGTTTGAATAATTTGGTGAACTTGTAATAAATATTTGGTTAGATGCTGTCTTTTATGAAACTGTGATAAATGCATTTTACTTTGAAAAGCAAAACAATAAGTTGTGGTTTTGTTTTAAAAGGGAATTATAGCTGAAACATTTTGTTTTGCTGAAGTTCCACATTTCCGAGTTGGAGGATCACTCCATCTCATTGTAAACAATCAGCTTGGTTTCACTACTGAATCTCACTATGGAAGGTAAGATATGAAATATTTTATTTTTAAATTTCAATAAAAATTCTTCAAAATTATATATATATTTATTTATTTAAAGCATTTTTTATAAATGAGTTCCCTAAAAAAATGATTTTTAGAATGGCAGTTTTCCTTATTAGATACTAATGAACTCTTGTGCTGGAAATTGAACAACCTGGCATATTTTTTATTAGAATCCTTTATCAGGCTGGATATAGTTATCACTGGCCCCAGACTTAATAGTAACTAGAACTTGAACTGGAAAAAATTTAATGTGCTAATCAGAGCGAGCTGTTGTGAAACATGTCTACAACAGGCATGCTTTCAACAGGCCAGCAGAATGTCTGTCGCAGAATAATAATAAGAAAAACCATCTTGTTATGTACAACAAATAGGAATTAAATTATTTTAGTCTCATACATTTTTTACACAATTTAACAAAGTAAAATAAGCAGGTAGAAACCTCATTACTTACCAACAGGGGCAGCAGATGTATCAGATCAATATCAGATAAAAAATTACTGGATATCTCACTTCAGCTGTGCATAATTTATAAAGTAAAAATATATTTTTTTTAAATATATTTGACATTTAATAGTTTAAAAGCCATCACAGTTTTTATCATTAAAATTCCATTTTTGGAGATCATTAAAAAAAGGTTGCATGCTGAATTGTAGACAATTTTAAACTTGAAATTATCATGACTTTTCAGCATTTTATCATCTTCTATGCAAAATTCTCTACTGTTGTCTATAAATGCATTACTTTATGTTGATTTTTAGAAAGACAAAAAAAAAAAAACACTTGTGCAGGGTTTATTTGAAGTGTAAAATAGTTTTTTGTTTTTGTAATAATTCATTTTCAGTATTACAGCCACTTTTGTTTCACACACAACAGCTGAAGTATTTCTGTTAACTATTCATTCATAACCACTTAGACTGATTCATTTTAAAAATTATTTTTATTTTATCAGTATCATTGTCTGGTTTATTGTTTTTAATTGAATTAAGAAATGTATTTGTAGATCTTCTCAATACTGCAGTGATACAGCAAAAATAAATTCCTACCCTGTCATTCATGTCAATGCAGATTATCCAGAGGTAAAATTTGACACAGTTTTCTTTTTATTCATATTATTCTTTTGCATTCTGACATTTAGTTTTATTTCTTAAGTGACATTGTTAATTCCTGTTTTTATTAATAATGATATATGTGAATAGATATTTATTTCCTTAATCTTTTGGCATACATATTCTGTGTTTTAAGCATAAATTTGAAATGAAATTGTTTTTACAGTGAAATATAAATAAACTGATTTTTAATACTTTGGATATTTTGTTATTATTATTATATATATATATATATATATTTTTGAAAATTTATGCATGTGAGCACATATGTGCATGCATGTATGTGTGTGGTCTTTTTATTTATTTTATTTTATTATTGTTTATTTATTTATTTATTTTTACAGGAGGTGGTGAAAGCTGCAAAGTTAGCAGTTAAATATCGGCAAACATTCCGAAAAGATGTAGTCATTGACCTTGTATGTTTTCGGAAATGGGGCCATAATGAATTGGATGACCCTTCATTCACTCAGCCACTGATGTACCAAGTGATAAGATCAAGAAGAAGCATACCTGACATTTACGCAGATAAGATAGTGGTAACTGATATATCCTGAATAAATTAAAATATTCATTTTCAAATAAATATTTTTAAAAATAAGAAACTAATCATTTGGTATTACTGAGCATGTGGAAATACTTTTTCAGTTTTTCTTATTTTTAATTATTATTTACTCTTCAAAGGGAGATGAACATCTAATTTTAGTACTGGAAAACATTAAAATTAAACTAATAATCTTAGCTTTGTTTTCTTTCTTTTTTCAGTGTGATTGTGTTAAAATTGCATTGATATAAGTATATATTAATATTTCATTTGTATAATTTTGTCATTTTCTTTATGCATTCATTGTGTGAATATATGCTTCATGATTTCAATTGTTATTTTTTATTCTTTTCATTTGTCATTATTTACATGAATTTCACTGCATTTTGCAGAATGATGGCATTTGTTCGAAATCAGATCTTGACAAAGATGTACAGGCCTGGAATAAAATTTTGAATGAAAATCTGAATCAGATTGACACTTATGTACCTCAGGTTGGTTTAAATTTGGTTTTATTTCAATTTGTTTGTCAAAGTCATTATATTAAAATTTCCTGTGCATTTAAAAAATAAAGAAAGGTAAAAAGACAAATTGTCACCTGAGGCTGATCTGGCTGTTATTGGAGATACTATTAAAAATAAAGCAAATAAACCATTAACAGTTATTATAAATAATGTTTTGTTTTGTTGTTGTTGTGTGTGTGGAAGTTTTTTGTGGGGGTTTTTAATTGTTATTTTCTATTTCTGGTTGTTTTTACTTTAAACAAGGCTAAGCATCTTCAGAAACAGTGGAGTGGTTTTGTGCAGCCATCGGATCAAATCACTAAATGGGATACTGGTGTGTCACTTGATACTCTGAAATTCATAGGAGCAAAATCAGTGGAGAAACCAGATGACTGGGTAATGATTTCTTTTTTTATCTTTGGTCCCTAATTTAGCCTATAAATTGAGATTAAAGCATCTTTTTCAGCTGTTTCCAAATAAATAAATTCAATAAATATTTTGTTGCTATATTTCATTTCAAAACACATTTGTCTAGGTGATTATGTATCTTTATAAATATTATTAAAAAGAAATTTTGTGTATAGAAAGTGCATCCAAATATACAGAAGACTCACATAGAGAGACGTCTACAGAGAATTAAAGATGGTTCAGACATAGACTGGGCTACTGCAGAGGCCCTGGCAGTTGGATCACTTCTTTACCAGGGTGTGTTTAATAAATTATTTTTAACCACAAGTGTAAGAGACGGCATTGCTGTATTGTAAGAATGATAAATCACAACTTGAGAAAATTACCAAAGCTACCTTCAAATATTATTTAAGATAATCACAGTTTTAACTGTGTAGATATAAACCATCCCTCAAAAATATTTGTAACTTTAGTTCAGAACGGGTAAAAAATATAAAACAGGTATTAAAAGTAAAACAATTTCTTATTTCATCCATTGATTTCTGAGATGCTTTTAGAGCCTAAATTGTTTGTTTTTCAGGATTCCACGTGCGATTCAGTGGACAGGATGTTGGCAGAGCAACATTCAGTCATCGTCATGCCATGTTTGTTCACCAGGAAAATGATGAAATTGTTATTCCACTTAATAACATCACCGACAATCAAACAGGTTTTCTTGAGGTAACAAAGTAACCTTTTCACATCAGTGGTTAGGGTAATGAAAAACATTCTCAGTAAAAAAAACTCAAACAAAAATCTCAGAATTATATTTGAATCATGAACTTTATTCACTGCAAAAATAATTTCTTTCAAATAAAGTAAATGTCGTTTTTATAATCTTTGCTGATGCTGGTGCAGATTCATTTCCTGATTGAAAAACAAAAACTGACACATGCAAACATTATGCATTAGAGAAAGTTTTCAGTTATAGACAAGTAATATTTTCATGACTGATGACTGATTTTTAAGAATTCAGTTTTGTCACTGAATTCAGATTTACATTTTTGTTTCTTTTCTTTTCCTTTTATTTCTACTTGCTTGACAAACAAATGTGTTATGTATTTTTAGGTAGCAAACAGTGTGCTGTCAGAGGAGGCTGTTTTGGGATTTGAATATGGATTCAGTTTGGAGAATCCCAACATTTTACCTATCTGGGAAGCTCAGTTTGGAGACTTCTTTAATGGAGCACAAATCATAATTGACACTTTTGTCACTTGTGGAGAAAGTAATTGATAGTTTATATTCAAATAAAAAATAAGAATATATTACATAAATTAAAATGATTATTAATGATTTTGTGTTGCTGAGGATGGCAACATTTTAAGTTTGGAAGTGCGTGGAATAGAGAAATAATAGCCATTGTCTCCTATTGTATAAAGGTCAGTATATAATGTTCTAAAGTAATTAGTGGGGAGTAAGTGCTAGCAAGATAGATTAAGATGACTGCCTTGGGTCATCTCACTTGTCTACACCTATTATATGTTACTGAAGCAGTCAAGTATAGCAAATGATGAAACAATAGGGGATTACTGTATAGTGTATTTCCATAAAGACCAACATTTCACAGTCCAACAAAATGGGAGACGGAATCAGCATATTCTGTTGGAGTTTTCTGTTTTGTCAAGAGGAGCATTTGCTGTCGACATATGTCAAAGACAAGTTGTTGGTATTTCCTACATTTTGGTGTCAACCTTCCACCAGCTCTTAATAGTAAAATTGTAGCTTCAACAAAGGTCTGTTCTCTCTTAAATCATATTTATGAATTTAAAAATGTTGGGATGATTTCTGCCCACCATCTTCAGTTTTGAATGCCATTCCTCAACATGATTCGTAGTTCTGATTTTGAGAATTGCTGTGTCCTGTTTCACAACACCAAACATGCTGCAATACATTGTTTGTTTCTTATCAGGAAGCAATGCGTAACCTAGGGGAGACATTTTCTGGCTTACAAGTGCATATATGGTATATAGATGTCTACATGTATTACATGTAAGCTGCAGAGTATTTAAAAACAGGCTTGGATCTTAAGGGTTCATTATAATGACACTGACTATAGCGATTGAAGCATTCAGCCATATCACTAATCCCTTACTAATCCTGAAAGGCTGCGGACACAGTGATTGCCTCCTATTGGGAGCTTTCATTAGCACTGGGGATTATGTGGTCATGTGACATGCTAGAATTTAAGGGGGGACATTCTCAGAAAAAAATTAATGTGCTAATCAGAGCAAGCTTTTGTGAAGTGGTAGACATGCTTCACAACAGCTTGCTCTGATTAGCTCGTTAATTTTTTTCACTTCACAGAAAGCAAAGCATTGTACTCTGGCCCTTGACACTGCAGGAGCTTAAACAACTGCTAGTGAAGGTGGCAGCACTGGTTGTGTGTTTGTTTTTGTTTTTCTTCATTTTTTTTTTTTTTTTTTTTTTTTTTTGTATTGGTTTGATTTTCGGTTTTGCAACTGTAGAATCTTTATCATTATTTGTTTTTTGAACCTGGTCAGTTTGTCTTCCTTCAAAATGACAGAGTTACAATGTTGTATATTTTAATATTTCTATATCAGAGATTACCTATTATCAAAACCCTTTGATTTGAAACTCCATCTTGGTTGTTTGTTCCTAGAACTGTGATTTTATGTAGTGAGTAACTAGTGAGTTACATGTGTGTGTGTGTGTGTGTATACATCAATTATATTGTACCAATATATCAGTCTCTCTAGATCCACTTGCCCTCCCCCATTACATATACACACACATACACACAAATTTATATTAGATGAAGTACATAATTCATTATTCGTGCAATTAAATTCACTGTATCTGCATATTTTGAATATTTCCATCCTGGTTATTTTATTTTAAAAACCTTAAATCAGTATGTAATTATCAATTGACAAGTAGACTGATATAATTATGTCTTTACATCAAAATTAATTTAAAATGCATTTGAGTGTGAAAAGTTGACATCTTAGATGGTAGGAGTTGTGCCACTAATTTTATTCTGTTGCAGGTAAGTGGTTGCTGCAGAGTGGACTGGTAATGCTTTTACCTCATGGCATCGATGGAGCAGGTCCTGAGCACTCTTCATGCAGGATGGAGAGATTTCTTCAAGTGATTAATATTTAGTTCTTTTAAGTGTTTGAGGAAATTGCTATAAAGAGAAGAAAACAATGGGATGAATATCAGATCTACAGCAGGCCATTATTTCCTGCCACAAAAGACACGAATATAATTTATTTTGTTCACAGATTCATGCTGTATATAACATATAGTTTAACTGGGATAGTGATAACAAACTTCATTTTAAAATATTGTTAAGAAAGACTGATTTGTTTGTGCTGGATACCCATTATCTAAATAACAGAACGAAAAGGGAAACTTAATATTTTATGCTAATTTATCACACTTCAAATAAACAGATTTATGCAAATACTTCATAATATATTATGTGCTTCATGAAAGAAATATTTCGCTACCATTATTTGACGGTTACTTAAATTGCAAATAGAAAAATGAAGAAGAAACATAAAAACATTTTTTACTGTTTATTTCAGCTGACTGACAGTAAGGAAGATGGTGTTGATGGTGACAATGTAAATTTCGAAATTGTTAATCCAACAACACCAGCACAGTATTTCCACTTACTACGCAGACAGGTACATTACATTTGCAAGAAACATTTTTATTACAATTGTCCTTATTCTAATTTATTGTAAACAGGAAAAATTACATCATGTAAAAGATGTTAATCAGAATCGGCTGTTACATATTTATACTACGTTTTCAGAAATTAGATTTTCATTTATTGTCACAAATTATTTATTTCAAATTGAAAATTAATATCTACATATCCTGATAAATAGCTCTGTTGTCCATTACAAGGTGCAAGAGTGTATGGCTAGTATATATTATGCCAACCAATGCTTGTTTTTATACTGAATTCAGTTTGCCATGAGTTGGATTCACAGTTATGATGATAGTATCCCCTTCTCCGAAATCCTACATCCACCTTTGTCATCCTTTTCAGATGGTGAGAAACTTCAGAAAGCCACTGATTATTATTGCACCAAAGGTTATTTTACGTTTGCCTGCAGCTTCATCCAGTTTAACTGACATGTTACCTGGAACAACATTTAACCCTGTGTTGGGCGACCCCACTGTCAAACCAGAAAATGTCACTCGCATTGCTTTTTGTTCAGGCAAACACTACTATGCTTTGGTCAATGAGAGGAAGGCAAGAGGGAAAAATGATATGGCCATTGTCCGCTTGGAGGTAATATTTGTAATAATTATTTGACGTTAGAGGAGAGTTCTTATTTTACAGGTGTACATTTTCCTGTAATGTGCACAAAGGGTGTGATGTTTTGCTAGTGATAAGAAACAAAATAATTATTGATAAAACATCAATACACTGCTTATTTTCTTGTTGTTTTGTTTCAGAGTCTTTGTCCTTTTCCAGTTGAAGACATAAGATCAGAAATGAAAAAATACTCTGGGGCTAAAGGTAAAAACTAGTTTATTTTATTTTTAATACATTTTGTTGACTATGACAAATTTTTAACACTTTGAATTGTTAATAACTTTAATATTGCTGCTGATATTGTTTCTGCAACTATTACAGCTATTGCTACTATTATTTTTATGATTATTGCAATTTTTATATTATTGTTAGTTTCATTATTTAATTTCTTACTAATGATACTTAACTGTAATTTCTTTAGAGTTTTTATGGTGTCAAGAAGAACACAGAAATATGGGTCCTTGGACATTTGTTTCAAGAAGATTTGAAAATCTTTTGGGTTGCAAGGTACAATAAATTTTATTTCTATATTTACTCACAAATCACAAATTACATTATATTTCAGCAATCATATATATTTTATTTTATTTAGAAGTATGGTTAATTAATATTATTCTGTTTGGATTTCTTCTCATATGTAATATGAAATGTATAAATGATAGCATTAGTATTAAAATTGTTTCAAAATGGCATTAAACGTTCATTCCTGCTATTTCGTTTCACTGTGAATATTTATAATTTTTTTCTCATTACAGTTGAGATACTCAGGTCGGGATGTGTTTGCAACAAGTGCTACAGGGATTGGTGAAGTTCACCAAAAAGAACTCAAAGAAATCATGGAGAAATCTTTTGCATGAACAATACCATTTGTATTTGTATTCAGTTTGGATTGGGTATATTGTAATGGATTTTTCAGTTCATAATTATATGGACAAATATATATATATATATATATATATATATATATATAACTGTTTGTTTAGTATCAAAAAATAACTATTCCTGGTATGGAAAAAAATACTCATTAATTTAAAAATTATTTTTAATATTTTGTTTTTAGATTACTCAGGAATATTTCTGCAACTATAATCAGAGTGCAGCAGTTTACATTATAGTTAATTTACCTAAATATAATTTGTGGCACAACTGTGGTTTTTCAGAGCAAATGAACAAAATAATAATAATTTGAAATTTGAAAAAATTTGGTGCTTATTAAAATCAGTGTGAGTGTGGTTTGTCTATCGTTAACAGCATTAATCATTTTGAAAACTGAAAATCTTAATATTAAGTCATGTTTTAACTGTTTCTTGCAGTTTCTGATATGTTAATCGAGATTTAGTTGGAGTGTATTTATCAATGATCAAATACTGTTTGATTACCTCTAAATCACTGTTAAGCTAAACTATAAAAAATGCAAAGGTGAAGTGTCAAAAATGTTTGATTTGTAAATTATCCAACACAGTATTTTTTGTATTTTTATTCCTCTCTCTCTTTGTCATCTGGCATTAAGTAACTTATTTATGCATTAATAGTTTACTACATATAAAAATGATGTTTTAGAATTCTATTGTGTTAAACTAGTTTGAAAAACAATTCCAGCTTCTAGCCAGTGATGCATTCTGTTGTGTTGTGGGAAAAAATGTGTTTACTTGATGTAATTTTTTATTTTCAGTTGAAGTAATTAGAAATACATATGTAGAATTCCAGTGCAAAAGCTGATAAAAGACATAACCACCAAAATAGAATTAACAATGTCATACATAAGCTTATAGAGTGGCCTGTAAGTCTGAGTGAAAAACCTGGTATTTCCAACAATACATGCCACTAAAATTGTTGTTTCAGTGCAGAAGCAAAAACAGTTTTTGCATTATATGTATATTACATTAATAAGAGTGCAGTGTTGTTATAATCAAATAGAATATAGTGTTATCCTTAGAAAAGTAAAAATGGCATTAAAAACAGGGTTTTGCATACATTGTGATAAAACAAACCTGATAAAGTGCTGATGAAAACAATTAAACGTGTATCTATGTATATAGAAAAAATAGCATTGCTTATGTCTCCAGCATCTGACGTTTTTACATTCCATTGTCACAGAAAGCAGTTCTTTAATGGCAATTTCATAATGTGTTTGCCACATCCATCAGCTTTGTTGCCAAAATGGACAGTTTGTAATTAAGTCTGTATGAGCTTTATACTTTTTGACTATTAATACATTTGTATTATGTTGATATAAGTTTTCTTGTGAAATTACATGAAAAGCCTTTTCATAAAAAAAAGCTGACAAAACTATAAACAAAATAATATTTGAAATCTGATGTGATGTTAATTTATTTATAACCATCAGATGAATTTAACATTTAATTATAAAAACAACTGGTTTTATATTTTAATAAGTTATTAATTTAGTGTGTAAATAAATTGAAACATCTAAAAAATATATCTGGTTGTGCCTGATATTAAGTTAGTAAATAGTATTTCTTACCCACAATATAAAACCTTTTTCAGGGAAATTCCAAGACTGCTAGCCTAAAATTAATACATGTAATTATTATTGCTAGTAATATCCTTTTAAATAGTTCAGCCTTGCTTCTGTGCAGTGTTGGTAAAATTCTGTAAGATTTTAAAGAATATATTAAATCCCTGAAATTTCTCGATAGAAGTGCTACATCAGAACATTTTTCATAATTCTGTTGATCTATAATTTTTATTATATTTTTGTCTCATGACAAAATATAATAAAAATCTTAACTAGTAATAACAGTATTTTTACAAATACACGTTAAGACAAAAAAGAATAAGTACTTTCAAGTATTACTTCATCCATAACGATTTCAGTGCATCAAATTTTTTATTTCAACACAGTTGGTTTTGTTTAGTTTCTTTCAGTTATGGTTGGTTAAAAATAACAGCTTTGCATTGCAGTAACAACTGTTAGAATGTTTATGCATTTTTTCCAATCACATATAGTGGTTTTATAAGTTTTAAATAATTGTATAGCTATTCATTTTAACAATAATTGTTTCTATAATGTTACAATTTATTTAAAACTTTTATACTTTTACAAAACATTTTATATACAGTTCCAGCAAGCTGGTATAATTTGAAATTTTGTTATCTCTTAGAAATATTTTTGTTTTAGACTTGTTGTTATTTGTAATTATTCCGTTATTCTTTGTATTTTGAAATTATTTAAAACCAGAAAACTTTTTACTTTCTGAATATTTAAAAATCTGTTTTTACTCTGCTTTTGTGAACAGTCATGTTAAAGTGCCAGCTTAGTTTCATGTAATTTCATTACATATTTGCAATCTTATGTGTTCATGATTCCCAAAATAGATATATTTTGCAAATAATAATAATCATCTTTATAAATATATTTGAAATACTGAATTTCAAGTTTTTGCTTCAATTAACTAAATGGTCAGTAAATAACGAATAATGAAAGGCATCTCCTGTTTTAATGGAGTGTTTGGAATTTTAGCTGTAAAATTAAATATTTCAAATTTGTTTTTCTTTACATATTATTCTAAGTCTCAAATAGTGCTGGAAATCACTTTATTTTTTTGTTACTCTATATACTATGCAACAATATTTTATATACAAAGTGAGATAAAGAAATTTTTATCAGAATTTACTATTTTTAGTGCCTTTGCATTGACTACTCAACTGTTCCTGTGGTTTCAGTGGTGTGAAATTAATTATCTATTAATTATCTATTTTGCAATAAATACTTTTAATCACAGAATTGTTTTTGTATTTATTTTATTTTAAAGGTGATAGTTTATTACACAGATACATTGGAATTCACTTTTGCAAATTTTATTTTTGTCAGTAATGCCAGTTAATTGTAGGGCTGATTTTTTTCCCCCTGTAATTATGATCGCATTGTGCTATTTCTCAATCCAGCCACATACCCCAAAATAGTTTATTAAAGGCAGTGGTATGTGCTATCCTTATTAAAAGGTGCTTATAAAATGACACAAATAATGCATGGGAACCAGTCAGGTTTTCTTCCAATATATCAACATCATCATAAATAACTTAATATTTAAATGTGTTCATTTGATTAAAATTAAAAGAAATTACTTCATAAAGAAAAAGGTTAAATCACACAAAAGATTGTGCCACAAACGCTTCAGAAATAAAATGAAAAAGAAAACAAACACAAAATTAACTGTACTGATATATTTATTTGATAGGAAGACATGTACACAACTAAAGGCCTGCAGTTTATACTTGCTAACTGAAACAAGAAGCACTGTTACCATAGTGACTATATAATGTGAATTTATTTTTATTTATTTTTTAAAATAGACTGTGTAAATTCAGAGTTGGCAAATCACATCTTGGTTAGTGAGTAGCAACAAGACCTGAAATTTCTGTTTGAATTCTTAGTCTTTAATTGACAATGAAAAATAGGACACACTTAGCATTATCTACTAATCTTCGCCAACTCTTTAGTACAGAGATACTGTAAGAATTCATAACCAATCATTTGTAATTTAAAAAAAGCGAAACAAAAAAACAACAACACTAACACCCCCCTCAAAAAAACAGTAAAAAAAAATAATTTGAAGAATTTACAACTGATAGACAGACAGACAGACAGACAAAAAAGAAAATTAACATGCTAATCAGAGTGAGCTGTTGTGAAGCACTTCTACAACAGCCACACTGTTTGATCTAGACCAAGCACTGAAGAGGTAGGTAGAATGGTTATTCAGGTACATGTCTCTTTGTATAATGTGTAATATATATGTATGAATTAAAATATTAATGCATGATTAAAATTCAAAGTTTAAGAAACACTAAAAATGAAACTTCACAAAGGTGTAAGTGTAGAAAAACAATATAATTTCATAATAATAAAGAAATATGTGTAAGTGAATAATTATGTTATTGAAAGAATAATACATTTTAGACATTGGATTAATCAAAAGAAATGCAAGTAAATTATATTATTATTAAAAGAAGAATTAATGATTTTAGAGACTGGGTTAATGGAAGGAGAAGCATTGTAATTTGATACCAGTAAGTAAACATATGTAAGTGAAATTCATATTACTGAAATAATTTACTGATTAATATAAAGAAGATCAAATGGTAATATTGCTTGTTTGATTGAGGTAATAAAAAATAATATTCTGACTTATTTCAATGCATTTTATTAACATTTTGATGACAGAATTATGCAAAGTCTAAACAATAATATATTTACAGGTAACTGAACATAAAACTACTTTATAACAACATGCACTTCCTGGCATATGTAACACAAATAATAAATAACACTCATAGCTGCTAAAAAAATTCAAAAAAAAAAAACATAGTAAAATCAGCCTATTCATAGTCTGAACCTCATTGAAAAAAAAAAATAAAAATTGAAACAATCACATTTTCCAAGTATATTACTAATTTTTGTGAAAAAAAAAAAAAAAAAAAAAAAAAAATTACACTTGTATAGGGTTAAAAAAGGAAAAAAGAAGAAAGTAATAATCTCATTCTACTAAGCCACATTTAAAAAGAAAAGAAAAAAACAAACAAATATTTAATATACATAGGCTCTCTTAGAGCTACTTCTCTCTACAAAACATATCCACATATTTACTGAGATAAATTTATCTATATAAATCACTACATTTGACAAACTTCAGTAAAGTATTTTAAAAACAGATTTGTTTGTTACTACAGTAATGATAAAAACATTTCATGTTATTAGTAATATATGCATTTTCAGGACCCATGTTTTATAAATCAATTGTTTATTATAACTGTTACAAATTAAAATGGGTTTAAAATATGTAAAAATAAATTTTGACAGAGATATATTTATTAATACATAAATATTGATTAAAAATGAAAGAAACAGTTAATATTTATCAAATATTATATTACCAAACTGTCATCTGTATATGATTACATAACATTATAATCATAAATACTGTACATTACTATAATAATATTAGAAAGTGTCATGCAGGCCTCTAAAATTACAATATATATTAGCTATTTCAAAGCAAATAACACAATTCATATAATGATTTTTCTCCTAATAAATGTTTTCATTTGTCAGTTATCTGTACACGCTTTAGAACAAGATGTACAGTTAAAACAGTTAAAACTACAATATATATGCAACAAGATAATTTACACAGCACCATTTTGAACATTCCCCATCAGTCAAAGCAGTGAAAAAGACTAGCTTTTAAAAAGTTAAGAAATCAACTCGACGATTTTATTTCTGCAAGGAGTTAACTTTATTATTTCTTTAAAAGCATAAGCAGTCCAACTGCTAGACTTAGGTTTGTGTCATATTTAAACAATAAGATGATCTGATGCTTACACCATGCCTTTCTAATACCATCCATAATAATAAAATACATCAGTCATTGTATAATGACAAGCAATTTCAACAACTTGACAAACACTTCAATTTGTTTTTTTTCTTTCTTTTTTCTTTTATACTTTTTTTTTTTTTTTTTTTTTTTTTTTTTTTTTTTTTTTTTGCTGGTAAAAATCAACAAGAGGAAACTGTTCCAAATTCAACAAAAGCCACTATTCTAACCTACATACTTCATCCTGATGAAGAGTCAGTGTTAACTTATGAAAGTATATGTCTGATATCAACACCAAACACTATAATGTCATTCCAGGCATCTGTGTTCACGATTTACTGAAGTGTTTGATCATTCTCTCTGACTCTGCAGCACCAATGAAAACATCACTGATTATATGTTCATGCTGAAAGAAGAGCACTCAGTAATAATCCTGTACAATAATCAGTGAAGTCTACAACAAACAGTATAAACACAGCAGTACCAGTGTAAATAGTATTATACAGGTTATTTGCAGACGTGGCAACATTTTCAAAAGTTAATAGTTACAAGTATCACTAAGTCAGAAACATTCTGTACTGATTACATTTGTTCTCAAAACATGCAGTCTGAGACAAAACCATTAATTTGCCAATAACCAGTTTGTATTGTCTGGTACTATTTCCTAACCTGGGAACTAGTTTGAAAGTAATAGCACTTTTTGTCAAATAACATTTTAGAAACTGACTATTTTATTTAATCTGAAATTTGTTTTGTGTAAGAATACACAAAATAAGATACACATTTTAACTAATCAAGCCTTGTTTTATATTGAATAGAAATTCACAGTTAAACAAGGCATTGAGTAGTATGCATTAAATATATGTCAGTTTTAAATCATTTTAACAGAAAACATTATTATGATACTAAAGTTAATATTTAAAAAGAAGAAAGCAGTATATATATATTATTTTAGAACTAAATTAGTATATACTGAATTTTATAAAGTGTAAATTCTTAAAGTTCAATATATAAAAAAAAAAGTTATATTTTTATTTTTGATTTACATTCAGTTTTTACTTGGTCTTGGCATTAAGACAATGTGACATCATTATTATATATTTAAAATTAAATAAAGTCATTAAATTGACTGAATTTTAATAATGATGAGTATATTTAAGCAACAATAGCTGCAAAACAAATAAAATGCTGCTTCATAAATGTCTTATTGAAACAAATCTCTTTTACTACAAAATGGTGGTTTTCTTGGCAATTACATTTTGATATAGGCACTATTATTTGCATGTATACATTCTGGAAAAAGTTTATATATATATATAGATAGATATATATATATATATATATATATATATATATATAAAGGTAAAAAAAAACGAAAAAGTTTTCTCAAGACCATCCTCCTGTCAACTTCTGAAATAGTTCTTCATTCAGTGACTGATTTTTCTCTTGGGATCTCATAGAGAGGAAGATGTAGCCTCCAATGAACTCGTGAATTACTTTGCATGGAACCCCCAAGCTGGAAAAAGTTACTTTCTCCTCTTCAAAGTCAAGAATAACATTGTCAATTTCCCAGTTCACGTGCCAGGACTGCAGAGTGTTGTATCGCCAGGTCTTAATTGTGTCACCTGAATGTAAATCCATTCGGATTATCCGGTTACTAGCAATTCCCATCAGCTCCTGAAACGAAAAAACAAAAAAATGAATAAGCGAATGTTTAATAACACCCCAGCACAACAACAATGCTGGGTTATCAATAATGTAAAATATGAAATAAAGAAATTTCACTTATTGTAAATTCACAAGTTAATCCTTCAACCACGGTTATAAAACATTGCGTCTCAAATTATATTACTTGACAGTATTTTTACAAATAGATGTAACAAAGATTTTTTTAAAACTTGATTGTAACCTGTCTGAATGAAAACAGACAACTTACTTCTTTTTTGTTGTTGGCCATTTTCATGACAAAGTATGTAATGCCATACTCTGGAAGAGACTGCCAGGCATTGATGTAGGCAAGTTTGGATTCTATCAGAGTCAGATCCTGAACATTAGCATGGCCATCCATTATCCTTTGTACAAGCTAAAATACAATACATATATATATATATATATAAATAACAACAATAACAATATCAAACAAATATTCACTTTCAAAAACAAAGGTCTGAAATATAAACAGTCTATGCAATTATTTGCATTTGAACGATACTGATAATTTAACTGGCAAATCAGAAATATGAATTTAGTGTAACTGGAAAAAGTTTATGATCTTATGATACAAGATTTAATGAATACAAATATAACATACTGATTTTGCTTTGATTTTTTTGAAGAATCTTGGAGCAATGAAGTCATCGGCCTGGATGTTGACTTCATTAGGATTGACTGTGTGAGAAACATCAGGATGCTGCATGCTAAGAAATTTCTGTAGTGTCTTCACTTCTCCTTCATACGAGCTGTCAGCCATTGTCTTTCCTTTGGATGCCAGCTTACAGGCTGTCATCCACTTGCAGTACTGTTCCTCCTACAAACAATAAATGGAAACCATTTAACAAAATAAAAAGAGGAAAAAGAGACCAAAAGGTGTGGTTGTGTTGGATTGTTGTTGGTGGAAGGGATGTAGACTTATGGGAGTTTTTGTTTTTACCAATCTTCCCCCACACCCCTTTTCATAATACTGTGTAAACAATTTGTAACAAAACAGAGGTGAAAAAAAAAAAAAATAATAATAATACTAGAAGCAAGAGCAAAACTTTAAAATATTTAAACTTTATTCTTGATTTAATTTTTTTTTTTTTTTTAAATTAATAATAATAATAACAATAATAAAATAACTATTGAATTATTTTCTCACCAATTCAAACCTAAGATAGATTTCTTGCATGCCTTCAGGACTAGGAACAAAGAGCTTTATTCCATATTTCTTAGATGTTAGGTTAACATCAGGCTGAGTCTCACATCCTGAAAAATAAATTTTTAAAAGTTGAAATATTTTAACACAAAATAAAATATTAATCCAAAACTCACTGTCCACAGTGATTTCTCACTAGCAGGTATTTGTTTGAAACAAAAGTTTGTAGCATTTTTCAACAGGTGACATTTTGAACATGTGATTTTGTTTTGCATGTTTTTGAAATATATGATGTATACATATTCTGAAAGATGGAACAAAATGACTATTTTTTGTGGTTGAAATCTTTGTACAAATATCTCAATGTTGTCTTTGGATTTCACTTTAAAAACAATATGAACTTTTGTTTAACCCAATACATAATATTTTTCATCCTACCATATGTGCTAATAGACCATAAGCAAACCGTAACATTCCCACTTTAAATAATCTGATGTTAAGAAAATTCACTAATGCTCAAACTGTTTTATCTTAGAAAATAATTGCTGTTATGCAGTGAAGACTATTTGAACAGTAATACCCCTGAGAAAAAAAAAAAAAAAACTAATGTAAAGATTACAAAGGCTATGCTCATTAGATAACCGTACATCTGATAATGCTGTTTATCTCTACAGCATCTCTTCTACTGTTAACATTGCCTGATCTAATTTCACTCTTTACTTTTCACCAGGTGTTAAAAATAAACAGCTGTCGGTAAGTAATCCAGCTGACAAAAAAGAAAACAAGTGGGTTGGGGGGAAATATAACAAACAACAAAAAAAAAAAACCTACAAGAAAAAAAAAACGAATGAAGTATGAAATCAAGACCTCAAAAAAATAAAATAATGAAATAATGAAATCTAAAAAATTAATATTAAACAAATAAATATAAATAAATTGAACTGTTTCCATTGCATCATTCTTGCCAATATTATGTTCTCATGGTAAGACAAAACTGAAGAGTAAATGTGTTTCTTAAGCACAGGTTGGACTCCACTAATCTGGCACCTTCAGTGGTCCAGGATGATGATTTGAATCTGGTAGCTGTTAGACTGTATGGCTGCTGCTTGCC
Source organism: Chrysomallon squamiferum (assembly GCA_012295275.1). Classification (NCBI taxonomy): domain Eukaryota; kingdom Metazoa; phylum Mollusca; class Gastropoda; order Neomphalida; family Peltospiridae; genus Chrysomallon; species Chrysomallon squamiferum. The sequence goes on along the minus strand of CM022665.1, from coordinate 6,731,721 downwards.
CAGCTGTAGCACAGCAGCGTCTCATACTGTTTATATCTGCCACAGCTTATTTACTGTGGCTGATGCCGCTATAGAGGTACAGACATTACCATTTTTAACTGGTATTTTATCCCTTAAAAATGCCTGCTAAGCAACCAGCAAGTATTGCATGTAGTGGGAATGCAGCAAAACATAAAGGCATGACATTAACACTGTTACAAAACGTGTCAGTGTTGAAAAAACTAGTACTAGCACTAGTCCAAAAAGCCTGAATTGGTTATGCCTATGTAAGCTGTGTAGGTATCAGTAATACAGTACAGTATTTTGTCTTTTATTTTTTTTTTTTTTACCCTAAATTTCACTGGTCTTGCATCCATCTGGTCCCAAGCATGTCAGATTAGTGTGGTCCAACCCGTATATTATAATACTGAAACAAAGAAACTATTTCTAGTATAATAACATTTTTAACATAATAAATATGGAAACTCTAGCTTCGTTAGTTCCCAGAAATCTTGAATATTGTTAGGTAATGGTTCAGGTGCAACAGTGAAAGCAGACAACTGCATGGTTACATAAACTGTATTTATTGCATCTGTAATTACTTAAGAATATGTTATTCTCTAGCTTCTTCTTATGTCACAAATAACATTAAAATATAGCTGCACAGAATAAACCAACCAATTGGAGCTTCTATCATTCCTGAATGTTTTGGGGCAAGCAAGATAGTTAAAATAACACACCAGAGCCAGTGAGATATCATTTTGTACGTTTTTATATATGTATTTTTGTTGTATTAAAGCTACATATGATTCCATACAAGATGAAAATATTCTAACAATCAGTTTATGCTCCAAACTACTGTGAAAATAAATTAACTTAAATGTATAAAAAAACTGACTGTTTTAGATGGTGATGATTTGTTGTGAATTTATATTTTTATTATTTATCTGTATTTATTTTTTATTTTTATTTGTTTTTATTTATACCTTATTTTTAATTTTTATTTTTATATATATATATATATTTTTTTATATTATTATTATTAGAGTTGTGGTAGTGGTACTATCATTTGTAGCTTTTTCAAAATTTGAATTAAATAACAGGATAGGGGCCCAGAGTTCTGACTTTTTATTTGTTTTATTTTTTTGTGGAATACTGTCGTAATGGGGGATGACACACGCAAGATTTTCAACAATTCCAACACAACTGTTTTTAAATAAACCTGTTTCTATGTGTTACTACAATACAGACTTGTCATTTCAATGACAACATAAAATGAATTAATTACTAACAAATAGTCTGCTACATTTACAGTGTCATTATTTCCTTTCTATTTAGCATTTAACCTTCTCCAGAAAAAGTTATTATTTCCTGTTATCTCTTATTTTTGTTTTGTTTTCTCCAACAGGGATGTTATAAAGTTTTCAACAATGTATATTGTTAATAAGAATAGGATGTAACTTCAAAAAAAAAAAAAAAAAAAAGTTAAAAAATTAAAACTGCAAAAAAGCAAGGAGATATTGAATTAAATAAAATTTTAACAACATACTTACTTTTCTTATATAGCATTTTAAATAACTTCTAATTTTATAAAAATGTAAAGGTTTTTTTTTTTTTTTTCACATGCCATGGAAGATTACAGATTTGTTTTTTTAAAATGTTGTTGTTCAGTTCCCTATGGTTTATAAATCTAGATAACTGTTTATTATTTCAATATTCCAGAAAACAGATTTTATGACATTATTACATTATGTAAATTTGGAATGCATCACCTTGTTGGAGATCTAGTTTTAATAAACATAGTTGTAATTGAAAAGAAATGTAGTTTTGAGATGTACCAATGGCTTGCTGTTGCAACATGACATGTGGAGCCTGCTCGTAGATATGGCTGAAGATATATTTACAGTAATTTTGGCAAAAGCACCTATATCAGATGCTGGATGTGGTGATAACATCTGCTTCTTATTAATAAAAACAAAACCACTCTGTTAGACCAAATTGTAACTTCTGTGTGTTGTGTTCTGATATCTGTATTTAACTTTACGTTAAAATTAATTTTCCTATACTGCTCTTATTATCAAAATAATGCATTTCTGTCTAAAACATCAGCACTATTAACCTGCTATTTCATGAACATCAATCATTTTGAGTATTTTTGGTATATTTTTTTTCTTTTTACATATATGTGACTGTCATGTTTTTGCAGAATGCACGCACCTTTGACATTGATTCTCATTATTGGTGGACCAGAGCTCTCATCCCTTGTTCTGTAGAAGGCAATGTGGGTGTCCTTGAAAGTTGCCCAGTATCTCTTGTAACTCTTCAGTGTCAGTTTCTTTGGTCTACAAAAAAAAAAAAAAAAAATAATAATAATGAGATAGTCATTTTGGCAGAAAATGTTTTCATTGTATATTATTAGACTTACAAGTGTCCACCTTTTAATGTACTAATTATGTTGTTTTTTCAAACTAAAAAAAAAAAAAAAAAGGAAAAAGAAACTAACTTTAAAAATCTGACGTAGTCTGAAAGTTCTGGTATGTGAGTGATGTCACCAGGTGAAGACACTGATGAGCCTTCAAGTGATTCCTGCAAGTCTTTGAGAGCGGCATCAATGTCGTCCTCTTCCGTCTGGTTCATTGTCGAATGATCCAAATCAGGCTGGGGCAAACCAGACTGTAGCTGAATTTGTAACTGAAAAGTCACATGAAATAATATAGTAGACAATCACTGAATAGATATTAATCTGCATTTTATATAATAACAAGAATGAAAAAAAAAAATGTATTATCAAAAAGGTTGTCATTTCCTGAACATAAATAATATATTACAGATATTTTTTATTTTTTTTATTTTTTTATGATCTATCTATGCACTACATAAATCTTTAGTCCTTCAAAAACAAGAAACTGAAATATTAAACTGTCATGCTGTTTGTCAAGTTCATGCATTTTGCTTTGTTTCGCAATATTTCAGTAACATACGTGATTTTTTTTTTTCTTTGATTTAATATTTTTATAAAATGTCTGGAAAAAGTTTTTTTAAACTAATATTACTGATTGAAAGATATACTACAATACTATTTTTTTTTTTTCTAAAATGATTTTTATAGCTGTGATTTTTTACCTGCAAAGCTGCAAACATCAACATCTCCTCCTCGGTGCAATCAATTTCCTCGGCCATCAGCGCCCATTTTGCCTGCTCATATATCTGGTTAATTCTTACAGCATCATACTGAAATAATTAAAAAATACATAAAATAATCAATTTTCTACATCATAAATCTGTGAAGCAATATAAAAGTATGAACATTTTTTTTTATTAAACAGAGAAGTATTTATTTAAAAAAATACCCAGTACACAAATGCTCAATAGCAAAGTATAACATTTTAAAAACTGTATAAAACTGATTAAAAATTTGCTCTAAAAATGTTTTTCCTTGATTTTGTTCTTGTTTAAAAGAAAATGCTAACATTTAAATTTAATACTGGGTGCTTAATACAGTAATATTTTAACATGGAAAATAAATCATCCATTAGAACCTCCAAAGTGATCCATTATCATGTATACTTTTTACCTCCAGATATTTTGACAGGGTATAAGTAAAAACATTATTTTCATCATAAACATGCCTGAACATGAAAACAAAGAAACAAACAAATAAATAAATAAATGCATGGACACGTAGAGATAGAAAGAGCAAAAAAGAGAGAGAAGAAGATAGAAAAAAGTTGGGTGAGACAGACACATAAAAAACACACAGAACATTCAGAATAAGGTTTACAGTAGCTATTAAAAAAAAAAAAAAAAAAAAAAAAAGTATTAATATATGATGGGTCATACAGTGCATAGTAAGTTAATTATTTCCACAGGAAGTGCACCAACCAATTAATGACAGTTTTCAAATATTTATGTAATGATAAATCTTAAGCAATTTAGTAACATGCTTTAAGTATTACAAATATCTTGTAAGGCAAAAATCTTTCAGTGTCAAACAAGCAGTTATATTTATTCCCGAAATTTTGTACGATCATATAAAATCCTATTAGTTTTGTTGTGACGGTTTTAAGTAATGTTGTTGTTCTCAAGACAAAAAAGTGATAATAAAAGCTGAGGCACTTTAACCAACTTGATTCATTTTGTTATCTCTGTACAACTTAAACTGTTTACTACGGCAAGCAGAAGTAACAGATGACTTGAGATTAAACTGACATGAAATGAAACATACTCCTCTTATTTGTGAACTGACAAATACTGTAAATTAGAAACGTTGGCAGACCAAAATTATTGGTGAATTAAGCGAGCTATACAAAAAAAAAAAACACTAATATTTTGTGATATGCATTTTTTTCTCCTCCTGATTTATAACATTTTAAATCTTAATGCACTTAAGTTATGTCATTTGGCTAAATGTTATAAATTTAAGAGTTATGTTTTTTTTCTGATCAACATATCCTGTTAAAATATGCAAGCATAAATTAAGATCATTGGTCACGTGGAGATTTAAGAAAAGATAGTACCACATGTGAGCCATCACTTTGTCTTGTACTTGTTGTAGACCAGTAGTTATTTAAAAAATATCCATTTTGAAAAAAAAAAAAAAAAAAAAGGTTAAGACTTCAAAATATTTCCCTTCAAGTAAAACTTTCGTAAAACACAATTTAATGATTAATCAGTTTTGTTTCCACTGTCAAGTGATAACATATTAACTAGTACTTTTACATGGTTCAGTCTAAATAAATCAGTGTTTTTAAATATTCCAGTCACTATTGCAGAGAATGTTTCAATAACGAATGAATGAATGTTTAATGACATCCCAGCACAAAAAAAATACATCGGCTGCTGGATAACAAACAATGGTAAAGGCAAAACTTAATGATGGTCAACATCAATGTGAAAATTCAAATGTAAAATTAAAACACAGAGTAAAGAACTGAACAGTTCAAAAATTCAGATATCACCAACAGATATAATTAAAGTTGAGAATAAATATCAGTATCATGTAGAAACCGTAATACAAATTCCAGATGGAATCAAAATAATTCCATCACATTTCTTATATATTTTTTAGTTTCTCTGAGATTATTGCACTCTACCAAAATGTGGTGTACCATCAGAGTACACTGACATTGCTCAAACTGAGGTGGATGGATCTTTCTTCAAGATAAATGAATGTGTCAAGCAGATACAGCTGATGAGAGCATAACTATTTCATCCTTGCTGCACTGTCTGCAGGACTCCCACTCTCACAAAACCAGCTTGATAACATGAAGCTTGTTCCCAATCATATTGCCAAGTTGAAAAGATAAACTGGCTGATATTGTATTTAAAATCAGTACAAGGCACACCAACCCTGGCAGATCAAAAGCAGAAAATTTAATGTCTTTATTGGCAATAGATAAAAAGATAAACTTTTGTATCATCGTCACAATTAAAACATGTTCCAGCTTCTTGTTTCGTAAAGCTTGGAGATATAAGTGTGTCAGATGCCCCAGATCAAACACAATCTTAGGTGGTGTGATATATCAAGGTAATAAAACAAAGTAAAGAGTTTCTAAATATGTGTTGGTTAAAACAATGCTGAAAAGTGTCAAAAAATGCTGAATGCGAAGACCAAATATATCAAGAGCATTTGGCCTTGAATCAAACAACTTCATATATTTGTTATCAAACACCACAAAATGTATACGATGTTTCTGTAATGATTTAATTTTCATGGCATACTGCAGAGAAAACTTGGCACATCTAGCATCCAGACAATATTTGTGTGCATCATCATACAAACTCTCAAAAGGAGATGTTCTAAATTCACCAAGACAAAGCCTAAGTCTCTGGTTATATATAGGATCAAGCATCTGTAAGTAAAACATGCGTGCCATATTTTTTTTTAACTACAAAATATTTCCCTAAAACTAGAATGCTTCCTCAACTTACAAGTAACATCATGTAAAAGAGTAAAAAGAAAACCCAACAAAACAATCAAATAGATAAAAAAAAAAACACAGTTTAATAACTAATCATAGTTTTGTATTTCCACTGTCATGTGCTAGCACATAAACTAGTACTTCTACATGGTTCAGTTGTATTTAATGATTGAAGTCTACATAAATCATTGTTTTTAAATATTCTAGTAAACACTGCAGAGAATGTTTGTGTTTCAAGAAATGTGGTAAAATGCTCTATTTTTGTTACAATAAAAGAAATGTTTGAATGTTTTGCATGTGCTAAATGTATTACTGTATAGGTATGTTTTTTGTTTTTTTTATTGTTCACAAGATCTTAAAATACTGCTAAACATAGGCAGGTAAAAAGATGGAGAATTAGTTATCTTCAAAAACAAGACAACTATACTCTTTTTTTTGTTTCACCCATAAAGAAATATACCTTAGGATTTAAGTCGTAGAAGCAGTAAAATTTGAATTTCAGCATGATGTAGTCGTTCTCTTTGATTCCCTGTTCCATGAGTGACCGTGATGAATCCAGCCATCTGAAATAAAATGATAAATATTAAATCAAATATTACTCCCTATATTATAAGCATGGGGATAAAAATGTAATTTACAATGTCTTATGAGTATTGTATGCTGTACTGTGAGGTATACTTATTTTAATAAATCAAGTATCGTGTATTAAATTCTGTCTCCTATTACAGTTTACTTCTGCAGAAAATACAAGCTAATTCTCATTTTTTTTCCTAAGTATTTAGCTTGTAAACAATTTTTTAGAATGTAATACTAGAATTAATTTTTTTTTAAGTTAAATGCAATGAATTAAGGCTGGTAACAATTGCAAATAATTTTAAAAAACAAACAAAAACGAGACATATTTTAATAGAATGTTGTTTTAAAATGTGTTGGCATGCATGTTGGTGACATTAACCATACTTATAATAAAAGGAACATGAATATCCTGTTTTTTCACTTGAGGAATCTGGCAGCTCCAGCTGTAAAATGTTTTTATGGAGTTTGTGTCTGACAGATTAGCTAGTGCACCTATTTTGACAGTAATGCATTTATTTTTCTCAACCAAGTGACTCATGGGATATTATTACATCGAGCCAATTATAACACATTTTGTAGCAGGTCTAACAACATGCTATTCTGAATATACTTCGCCAATGTGGTAATTTATGAAGCCAACTAAGTTTGATATTTACAAAGTGCACGAAGTATAAATAAGCAGATATATGCAAATATCTGAATTTAATTATATAACAATAAACTTGTGACAGCAGTGTAATGGAAGTAATAAAACATGTTGTGTCATGAATATTGCACATTTTCTGTGCAAAACCTTTATTAAACAAAGATAATAAATTGGCAAATTATTTTCATGAGTTTAGTTAACTCATCTGTAACTGAGATTGATGAAAATACATGACAAAGTAAAAACAGAAATTATACTGTGATGGGTAATGTTTTCCATGAAAACGTATTTTCTGTTTCTTCCTGGATACTTCTTTTTTCAATCTGCCGCTATGTAATGTAATGTATATATATCTATATTTGAAATTATACTTACGCACAGTTTATTCTAGCCTTCTCTACAAAATTTTTGGGCCTGTACAGATACTGAAAGGCTTCCTTTGCAGGAACTGGGGGACTATTAGCAAGTGAGGACTCCATGCTTCCCTCAAAAGACAAACTGTACATGGACCCTGGGGACAGTGTTCCATTGAATGTGTTGTAAGGGGAATTCATTGACAGATTGTAAGGACTTCCGGTAGAAGAACGAACCAAAGTATTCTGAAAACAAACAAGTATACATCTAAATTAATATTTGTAGTAAAGAAATTAATGAATATTTGATTATGACTCCTCCATATTTTTTATAAGAATTATTAACATGTTTTGGGGGCACGATGATGAAATGAAAATAGAAACTTAATGATGCCACTCAGTATGGTGAACGTTATTGTGTATCTCCCGTATGTAGAACCGTACATGCAGGGCCCTTTTAAAACCAATCTACTGGCACTGGTTACTAAAGAAATCAACTGACAGCTTAAGAATTAAACTGTATATTCTAACTACTAACACTAGTATGTTCCAGTTTTGTTTGTCAGAGTGACTTATTTAGTTTATTTACAATCCTTCATCAAAATAATTTATGATTGCTAAAATTACTTGATAAAAAACAAACAAAAAACAACAAAAAAAACAATTCATAACACACTGTCCAACTATAATCAGTTCTGACAAATTTTGGTTACTTGCTATACAACTCTACGGTAATTGTCATTATCAGTTATCAATAAACACAGACAGCAGGAATACAGTTATAAATGACATGTTACACTTACTGATGGGGAAGGGCCCACAGGACTTCTGTTAGGAAATGGACTGAGTTTCCCATCTAAACTGCCTGAAGAGTTGTGATGATGAGTTCCGTTAATAGACAGATTGACTGGATCGTTGTCACCTTTTTTCTTCTTCTTTGCAGCTTCTTTAACAACCCGTTTCAAATCATCTTTGTCAACCTTTCTCATTAATGACAGTTCTTCTGGATGACGGATTCCTAAGTAAAAAAATTATAAACCTATTAAGAACTTTAAAAAAAAAAATTAAGACTGGGTTTTACATGCAGACACCCAGTTACTTTATCAATTTTATCAATACCTAATCAAAGTCAATCGTGTGCCTGTTAAAGCTTCAAGAATATTATTAATAAAATTCTCAAGCTGAATAAATTAGAATGGAAGTAGGCATTTAAAGGTTTACCTATGCAACAAACTTATGTTAGTAAATTTCACTCTTTAATTTTACTTTATATTTTAATATATAAAACAAAATATATAAAAAATATGAATGAATATATGTCAGTCCATTTCTTTCTAGATTAGAGGATTTCAAAACTTTTTTCTAACTGTACATGTTTCCAGCTATCATGGCAGAGCAGCTTCAGTATATTTAGTTAATATGCATAGTGTAATTAATGGGATAAAATATAATACAATATTATAATTTTTTAAACCAAAAAGTAAAAAAATAAAATTTTCTAAGGGCATAATGAACATGATTATCATTCTTTTAAAGGACATCTGTACAAATACTGTTTTTAATTTCTGCATCTGCAATTACTGAATTCTGCTCATGCACACTCTTGTGACTACTTGCATACCAGTTTGAAAATCTCTCTTCTATATAGTTACCACTGCACATGGAGAAAAAAAAAATTTTAAATGGAAAAACAAAATTTTCTTGACTAAAGAAATCTCATTAAACATGAAGAAAAAGAAATTGTTCTGGTACAAGTATGTATAATTAAACATGAAAGTATCATGAGACAATTAATTAACATTAGCGGACATTCTAAACTTTTTACCGAGCTTTGCAAATACACACAAGTAAACTGGAATGAATTACCTCATGATCTAACTTATTCTACTGACAAACATTTAACATGAAAGTGTACATATTAACATGTTCATGGTAACCCATGAAAACTGTCATGTGGCCTAACACATGTATACAAGACTACTAAATCTGACACCTCCACATTTGTATTATACTAAATGGGTCAGAGTAAATTCCACGAATACTTTGAACACAATATAAACTGTTGAGCTCTTTCCCAGCTACAACAATCCTTGGTCTATCCTTTTTCTGATATGAAAAGCCTGGAAACTGCAGGCTACAAAGACTTACATGGAGTTAAAAAAGATAAATAAACAAAATTAATAAAACCTCAACATTTACAAGCTGTTGATAATACTGATAAAATAACTCCAATTAAAATTTCACTAAACAACAAAAACAAATTATAACTGAATTCAGAAGAATGATAAAGTGAAACATTTTAATGTTTTTTAATACTGTCGAACATTTCTTGTAGAGTGATGATCTGAAATATGAAACCTCAGTTGCTGACTCAGTATGTTATTCTTATAGATCAAAGAAATGGAGCAATATAAAGTTAATAAAGTTACCTCTTTTTTCATTCTGTACTAATAAACACTTTTATCTTTTATATATATATTAAAAAAGGATGTGTGTGTGTGTGTGTGCGTGTGCCTGAATGTGTGTTTCTTCCTGTGTTTCAGCCTCAACATGATAAAACTGCATGTTAAAAGATGGGAACTTCTTTGACCAAACTACTTTCATTACCGATATGGTTAAGTAATAAATTATAAAACCTACATAATTATGGGAGTCAGATGTCCTGCATCAGTAGTTAATATATGAGCCGTGAAATGTCTTCTTTATGAGTAATGCTGGTATGTGTGTGCACAACAAAAATATATAATAATAATAATAATAATAATAATAATAAATTGTCATTATCACCAATCCTGGAAATTGTAAACATGTGAAAAACAGTGTTTTACAACCACAACAAGTTCTTACAACCAAATGGCTCTCATGTGATAATATGTGATTGATAAGGAAATTCATTTATCAGTTAATCACTGAAGCATTTATTCATTATGTCCACTTGAGATGTTTTATTATGAGTAAAACATTTTAAAAAAACCCACAACAAAACAAACCTCAAGGCAGAACAATGATTTTGTAATTTTATTTAGCACAGTTAACTGAAAAACTGAAAAATTAGATAAAGCTAAATTAAATAATGATTTGTTTAGATGATTTGTCTTTTTCTATGACATATTCTAATTTAAAACCAATATACTATATGAAACAGGATTTTTTTTTATCAATTTGTAAATAATCCTTCATCTTTCTCCAGGTATTTCCAATTAATCCACATGGTTGATAATAATTATTATTACATATAATACAGCTGTTTATGTTCCTACATTTCTCTCAACAAATATCATTTAAACATTTCTAAAATAAATGCTACTTAACATAATTTGTCACAGAAACTATTGCTTTTTGCAGTTGTTTTGTACAGTTAGTTGAGAGACTTAATTCCTACATTTTCTATCAGATCCCAAATAGCTGAAATTTATGAGTTCAGAACAGTCCCAGATTTTGGCTGAATGTTGCATTACAAATTACTCAGATAACATTGAATCTAAAATTTACAAAAAATAAATAAATAAAATAAAAATAATAAAAATAATTGCAATGCCATATATTATGAAATGCAGAAAAATCGAGTGCTTTAATGTTTAGTCTACATATATATACAAAAAAAAAAATTAAATTACATTTTTAAAATGTTTCTGTTAACACCCATGACATAATAAATAACACAAGCTTGACTGCATGTTGCAAAGTGTTGTTAGCAAACTGGCCTACATTTTCAATGTCAATAAAACTGGCAAGGCACCAGGAACAAGTGCAAACTAGTTTTACAAGTTCAAGTATTTAAAAAATAAATAAATATATATATACAAATATATTATTATTGACATGCTTTGAAGTCTAGTCTAATTTACATTTGAAGTGTTTGCAAAGAAGAAATGTATATATAATTTCTGAAAAATATCAATGCCTGGTAAAATTAGCATTATTTGAAATTTGCACGTGTAATAACATATAATTTCAAACCTTATGTTCACTGAGTATCCAGATAATATTATAAACATGTATAATTTCCAGATTTCTGTACAGTATATGTGAACTGTGTCTAGTAATAAATGTAAAAAAAAATATGTTTTGAAGTATGGAATCGTTAAAAAAAAAAAAAAAAAAAGAAAAGAAGAAGAAATAAAAAGAAGTAGACTTTCATCTTTGTTATTCATCCCTCTGACATATGTGTTACAATATATGTGTAATTTTATTATAGAGATTGAAGTACATCATACCTAATTCTTTGCAGAGATATACAACAGCCTTGAAAACTCTAGTTGAGAAATCCACTCTCATTTCAAGCACCTGAAGATCTGGCAGCTGAATTCGCAGATTTTTGTGCATGGGTGTAAACTGCAGGTTGGCATCAGCCTGTACCCCATACTGATCTAATGTTGATTTGGTTCGCGTCAGCCACACATTCCTGTTGGGCCACCAGAGTCCATGATCAGACCAGTCTAGTGCTATGTCTGAAAATGACAAAAAGAATATAACAGTCAGACTCCAAAAAGTTTAAATTCAACAATTTTATAAAGCTAACAGATTAACAAGTATTGTTGGCTTAGAAAAAAGAAGAAAAAGAAGAACACGTGTACATAAAGGAATGACGAAATTATAAAAAATCAGTCCCATATTTTGTATTTGTAGAATAATTATGTCCTATTTCATTAGCTCTTGAAATGTATCTGTGTGTCTGATCTATGTCTATAAACACAGATCAAGCATTTGTTGATTAAAAAAAATAAGCATATTATTTTTAAACCAATTTAGAAACACTTAGCTTTATCTTATAAAATAAAAAAATTAAAATTAAAAAAGCACAACAAAATGATTTATAAACAAAATGGAGTAATTACAAATGATGACCTTTAAAGAAACTTTTCTTTTTGTTGTTAATTATATTAATATTAATTGCTAAAATCAAAAATACAGTTTTGTGTTATTATTTTTATTTTTATTTTCACATAGAAAGAAGAAAATGTTTTGGGAATGTGCCAGGTAAACAAATTAGCTGAAAGAGGTAAATATTCCAAGCCAAGTCATCTAATCTGAAACTCTGAATGAAAAGTTCTGAGCAAGCAGTTTTATCTACAAAATACAGACTGCTTGGTCAAACAAATTTATGTGAAAAACCGTTTGAGGCAATTAAGGTGATTATTGCATTTCATCTAGGGTATATGTTACAACCAAGTATCATCTAAAAATAAAGCATTATACATATAATTCTCCTCATTTATCTTATAAAAATAAATGTTTTATGGCAGGAATGGTAAACTTTTTTAAAATGTTCAAATTGGAGATAAATGTTTTTTAAAATGCTTTAGTGTTTCAGCAGGAACTTTAAGTGTCAGATGTTGCTGTTGTTGCTATTGTAGCTGTAATTATTATAGTCAATTTAAAAATAATATTTCTACACACACACACACACACTGAATGAAAACAACATTATTCTATTAGTTTCTGTTAAACAATTTATTTTCTACAAGAATTCATTTTCTTTCCCTCTCTGGAAAATGTTGTTCCTTCAGTATAATTAACTCCATTTTACTCAAACTGCTAACATCAAAAGGTAAACTGTCACAACTTCGCTGACTTGAACTGTTTGATATACAACATTAGGATTAATTAAAGACAAACCGTAAATTTGTGTGTCTATAGATATACAAGACATTCGTTATCACACTGTATGTTCAGAGACCATCAGAATCTTTTAATAACAGCCAAACATCTTAATTTTCCAACTGTAGTTTAACAGAAATATTCTAAATCATTATGCTGATCTGTCTGATGGAATCATTCCTTATCTAACACTCTGTTCTAGTCAACTCCCTGTTTTTGTTTATGTTAATTAAATACAGTGTGTGTTCTTAAAGTTTGTAGTTTTGTAAAGGAAAAAACATAATGTCAATGTATTTCACTTTAGGTATTATTCTTTTTTTTCTTCTTTTTTTTCAACCTCTCTGTACTTGTGTATCAGGAGCAATGCCAGACAAAGTATATTTATGAATATAACAGTTTGTTCTCCCTGTTTCCAAACTATTCTGATTCCCAACTTGTAGGACACTAATCTTATAATGCTAGCTATTATCTGATGTGGATTTTGATAATGTTTCATCAATATTTGTTATAAGAAACAGAAAAAGCGAATCATTGATTTTTATCTCCGAGATTTGTTTTTTTTCTTTCCTTTTTATGATATTCCCTAAATCCTAAACTAAAACATGATGGATAAAGTTGAAAGCATATATTTTTAAAACATATAGCAATATGCTGGAAAGATTTACCTTGCTTATAAGAAAGGTTTGGTTTCATTGCATGTGTAACTGTAGGCTATATATATATATACACAGCTATACATTCAGTGATTAATACTTGTACCATACAGGAAGAACCAATTTAATACTGATAGAAGTTTCATACAATTTTGTATTAGTTTGTTTTGCAAAATGCAGGAAAATAAACAAAAAGTTTAAACTGCATATAAAGGTGACTTAAAATAATTTTTCATTTTTGTCAACATTTTTGTCTTTCTTTAACGGATGATAAGACAGTGCTGTGTTTAAACTGAAACACTCTGCTGACAGTGACAGAGCGAGAGAAGCAAACATCCACAGTCTTAGACACTTGTGAATGTCTGAAAAGTGGATGCTAAATAAGTATCACTGTCACTGTTAGGTAAACACAACAGGGTGTGGAAACAGAAGGTGGAATTAATGTCAACATATTTAGGTTCTTGGAATGTTGATTCACATGTATCCTTTTGTCAACAGAGAAAATAATGACTTCTGGAGAAAAGGTCAGAGGTAATTTACTTATTATCACTGCTTCGGAGTATTGCATTCTAGTAAGAATGAGACATGTTGACAAAATATAATTGTGTATGTTATCTGTAAACAGGCCTGTTTTTATCAAACTGGGTGAACACCTGCTAACTAAGGTCCAAAAAACATTTTTTTTCCCCCAAGACTGGCAGACTCTAATATGGAAAATTAACTCTTCCCACATTATTAGCCAACAGATCCAGCACAGAATTATGCAATCTGAGTCATAATACCCTACATTACTTTAACCTTTAACAAATACCAAAATTTAAGTCAAGTATTTCTATTAATAAATCAGAATGTTTGTGTGAATGCAGGAATTGGACCCGTTTTCTTACAGATTATAGACCAATAATCCAGCTTAGTGCATTATCCTGGAATAATGAACATTATACAGCATACAACAGGAAGTTTTTGTGCAGTCAACCTGATTCATTTAACCTTCAACATATCTAACACAGCAGAATTTAGTGGTAGAGTTTTTTCTCAAGTCTCACAGATAAATCATCTCTGAGTTATTTCTTACTCATGCCAGTTCTTCAAGACTATTAATCAAAGACAATGGTATGTGCTTCCTGTCTATTAAGACTACTGAACACTTTAAGATTTTATCTTATCTAAGCCTATCTTTTAAGCAAGTTTTAATTAAAAAAAACATGCCTAATGAAATGAAATCATTATTTTCAAATTACTTTAGTTGTTATATTTTGAAGAAAAAAAAAAGTAAAAAATAAATAAATTAAAAATTAAAAGCATCAGTGATGGTATGATATTAACATGAACTATAATATATGATTGTTATTTTAAAGAAACAAGTGCATGGACAAGTGAAAAAAATAAATAAAAAGAAGAAAAACAAAATGTGATGTCTTCTTGTTCTTAAATGTTAACTACATTACACGAATGTTTTTATCAGATTTGGACAACATATGTAAGATGTCAAAGTGATAGCATGAAGTAAATTGACAGCTGTTTGCTGATAAAACAAAACAAAAAATAAACTACTGTGACATCAACTCGAAGCCAGATATAAAATGAATCAAGAGAAAGAAAAAAGAAAGAAAGAAATGGATTTTATATCACTAGGTATCAAAAGTACAAGAACATTAGCATGATAAAATAGAATTACTGAACTGAAACTCAGATGTTTTGTGTCAGCATTTTTAAGGCATAAAAGTAAAAATAATAATAAATTTAAATTACAAGCAACTTATTTAATCTGCTGTTCCTTATTCAAAACAAAAATAATCTATAGTGTTATTGGCAACAAAAACATTCAAAAAAACATGTGCAAATAAAATTAAATATTCCTATCCTAGTTAGATGTTATATTAAAATGTATAATGAAATGAGGTTTTCAAAGCTTTTCAGAGTTGTGGATAATGGACGGTCAACCTGTATTCATTTCAATTCAGTGACAAACTGACAGATCATCATTCACAGACTAAAGACGTTGTGATGCTTTTATTTCTATTTAAATTCATATCACACATTATGTATAGCATTTTAAATACTGTAACACACACACACACACACACTAAAGAAACTACACAGTATGTTGCAGGCTGCTGTCTACATGATCACTGGCACATAGTCACTTTTGAATATCAACTAGAGTTAATGTAACCTACTTCATTTAGGTCAGTAGTAAGGAAAGTATTATGCAAACATTATCCACATTATAGTGCATGCACACTACTCTTACAGTATTCATGACCAAGTCAGTTTATGAAAATAATTGGTTCACTTTGGTGTTGACTGGTACACTAAACAGGAAATGTAACAAATATGCTTCATATCCAAGTTACATTAATCTGAACACACCTAAAATACTTATGAACAGTAACTTGGTATAAAAGAAGTTTTGTTTTGAATATTTAAGGATGGGGATCGCACTGTGAGATAATGTATAGTAATACATTAAACATTCCTTAAATGATGATGATAGTCTGCAGTATCTCATAAATTATTTTAATATATAAGATCCATATTTTTTGCAGATTTTTTTTAAACTGAGCTAATATTTTTTTCAAGAAATAGATATTATGAGTAAGGGATGTTAAAAATAAATTATTATGATTATTGTTGGCAGAAATAAAATAAATCAGATACAATTATTAAAATATTCTTAAGAAAACAATTTTCAAAACTTATTTTGACAGGAGCTGCTGAAAAGAAATTATAATATAAATCTTTCAGTATTGTGTTTAAGTGAACAAGGAACTTTATTCCAAAAGATTTATTTTTACTCAACATTAATAAAACATTAAATACATTCTTAACAAGTGTATCAGATATTTATTTGTTTAGACTGTCTTATGGATCTATTCCTTGGTGTTGTGGTTATATTCAGGTAACTTGGAGGTGAATCACCAGTGACCATCTTAAATCAACCTTTGAATTCATCCACTTTGTTTAATACGCAGCACAATAGTGTGACATGAAATCTATAGGATGACCACAACTTTGCAGTCTTATCTGATTACATATCAATTACTACATACTTGTCATATAAGCTTTAAGGATTTCTAAGGGTGACTGATGCGATAAAGTTGTCATTTTAGATTTTACAATACTAGAATACAAACATACAAGGAGCTAAAACTGGAAATATTAAAGGGGTCTTTGTTGTATGTTATTTTATTTGATAGAGACTACCTTTCATTCAAAAGGATCATCAGTTTGAAATATGGCTTACTTATCTGACATCTGATCAATATTTGTAGGAATAAAATGCTATCCAATTTCACTTAACTAAACCACTTGAGACAAATTTGTATGAATTCCAAGCTGAGCAAATATTGCTGCCAGAGACATAGATTAATTACTTCTATTGTATTTATAACCATCTTGTGCACTATAATTCTGTTATGAATTATTACTGGTGTATTAAGTGTATTCCACCATAACTGCCAATAATATGGCATATTAAATATAAGGACACTGGCCTAATAGGACTGTTTCTGATCCTCCAAAAATGTCATGCTAATTTACTTCTGACCCAAGTCATGATCAAACCAGACCATAATCCATTCTATGTAATGAGGAATATCCTTTTGGCCAAAGTTATATGAATATTCCAGCAAAGGGCGTCTATATGCAAGTTATTTTCTGCATTTCAAATCCATCTCCGTGAAATAGTTTAGTTTCTATTAGAGCATCTGCTACATATTTTGTCCATGCTACCTTAAACAGACTACAGCTGTTGTCACATCAAATTTTCAAATAAATTAGAAATTCAGAAGTTTCAGAATCAGTAAAATCTATGTCTGTGTGCATGTTCCTAATTTTTAACTCCTGTTTTTTTCATTTGTTTTTCCAAATTATTTTTTAATATTTTTTTAATAGATTTTTTTTCTTCTTTTTTTTTTAAATTTACTTCCCCAAGCAAAAATAAAATAAATGGGGGTGAATTCATTTTAATTATACAATCGATAACATCTGGCATTAAACCAGCAGAGAAGACCTGAATACATATTTGTTATGTTCAGAAAGGAGGTAGTCATTGTTTTTTTGAAAAACAACAAGAACCTCAGCTTAGAGCTCACAAAAAAAAATCTGATCTTTTAATCCTATGCAGCAGGTGACATTTGCTTCAGTTGGCTTTGTGTGTGAGGTCTGTTATTTTAGGTTCATGTGAATAAGATATTTTGTAGAAAACTACTTTTTCTCTGTTTTGACAAGCCTGAGGCAAAAACACTTCTTCACAGTTGATTTAACAAGAGATCTATCAGTTGTACAGTGATATGACAGAGACACTGGAGTTAAGAGGTCACTGTTTGACCATTACCTTGGTGTTTTGATAAATGGCCGGGATGTATACATTTCTCAGTCAAACACTGTGAAAATAGTAATTAAATATTAACTTGGTAAACACACAGGGAGAAAATGAAAATATCAGTTTTTGTGTTCAAACTCCCACACAAACACACACATATTTTACTTATACAACTGTTTATAAGCAATCTGTATTTCATTAAAACAGTGTTGTAAAATGGTAACTAACTAAAGATTATGAAAAATATTTTCAACTTAGTCTAAACAGATAGTTTATATTTGGTTATAAAACTGATTATATCTAATTTTTGTATTCATAGCTCTAATAACATCTCAAAAGATCAATCTTAACAAGCAAATTTCATTATTATTTATGAATGTTTTAAATTTGTTTTGTTTTTAAACAAAGTCTTTAAATTAATGTGCTAAGAGAAACAAAATAGTGACAATTTTTTCAAACAGATCCTGTGTTACAGCGTATATATTTAATTTACAATCAGACCACATTACACATATTTCCTGATAAGCAAGTCAGCAAAATGAGCTAACAGGAAGTTCTTAAGAAAAACTTTTGGAGCATGTAACACTGAAAAAAAAAAAAAACAAGTTAAGAGTGAAGCAGGTATGACTTAGATAAACATCTCAACAACACACATGGCTGAACAAAAACAAGGGAAATGAAAAATCACACACTTGCAGATTTATACTGATGTAATAAATTTCTTTGAAATACCTTCATTATATACTTTTAAATGTAAATTTACAATGGCTTCTATAGCCATAAATTCTCACTTACAGCAGCCACATCCTGAAATAAATATAATAATGAATCTATATCTTATCTGCCATGTGAAATTTACTCAGTTATTATTGGCACAGAATGGGGAGAAACATTATTTATTTTTAAATCAACGGATAATAAATTTGTTGCTGAGGTTATTGTAAGATTTATTTCTATTTCAAAAAACAATATGGTATGAAAAAAAAAACATCTGTTATTAATACTTTTGACTATTACACTTGCAAGTACATGAAAAAAAACAAAAAACATCTTCCATTACAAACACTCTTTATTCAGATTAGGAAAATAAATGAATACTGCCTAATTTGACAAAAGAAACAGAGTTTCTTTTTACTCACATTAGGAAAATAAATGAATACTGTCTAATTAATCTGTTCGGCCTTGCTGAAAATGTGATATAGTAAACAAGATGAAGGTCAACAAAACAGAATTACAGGTATTGTTGTCCTATTGATTTTTACATTTTAGATAAATTCTGACCATTATAAATAGGAAAAGGTCCACAGCCTACTTACAGAAATTTATTTGGTCTGTATAGACATACATAGCCAATTATAAATTTCTTAGAATCCAAAAGTAACAGCTGACAAATAACATATTGGTGCAGTGGGAAAATATTTATTGATACAATCCTAACTGTTAGAATTAAATATGTTGCTTTTCTTACTTTTACAGTAACACTGTGTGAGAAAAGCAGTGCACAGTTTATAAATAGTAAATAAAATCTTCCTCTTAAGAAAAGGTTCACTAATAATCTCTTAACAGTAGCTGTTTATTACAATGTTAACACTCAAACAAATTTCTAGCAAAAGGTATACCCATAAAATACATGCTATAAACAAAAAGTATTCAAGAACTGCAAATACTGATACCATTTAATGAAATCTTTAACCTGCTTTTCACTAAAATATACTGATGCACTAAGTAATACAGTGGTGATGAAATCTAAAATTTGAAAGAGAACAACAATTTGATTCTAGTTTTTTATCAGTTATAAACAGTGCTTTGTGTTTTTAAAATATACACTAGTGCAATGTTTCAACTGTACTCTTAGATTTATCTTCTTTCTTCAGTCTAAGATTGTCTGTAAAGTTTCCTAACTTCAGCTGAGCAAATGTCAGTTGTTACATCACAGTCTAACAAACAGTGCATCTAACAGTATATTGAACTCAACAAGTCAAGCTTCAGTCATCTCATCTGAACTCTGAAATTATCATTTAATTTTTTCTAATTCAGTTTCTTCATTATAAACTTAGTGAATATTTCACGTTTCACATTAACAGTTACATCATTTAGGCAGTTATACTCATTTTCTGTGACACTGTGAACTTTGAAACTCAATTGAATTTTCTTCTAAACCCCAGTTTCTCCATTATAAACCTAAGGAATATTTCACATTAAGAGTTACATTAGTAAACCCTGTAGATGCTTTACTTGTTAGGATGGAGCAACAAAAAAAAAATATGTCAATTCCAATAAATCAAACAGAAAATCCAGTTTAAATTATGATGGTTTATTATCTATGATATTATAGCCAATTATGTAACATAGTTTATGAAAAATATTAAACATTATTTATGATCCAGAAAGCAATAGTTCAAATTACATTTTTGGGTTGTTTGTGAAGTTTATGCATGGAGATTTTTCAAATATCTGGAATAACAAAGCCAAAAAGTTTACCAAAAGGGAATGTTACATATGTTAACTCCAACCCACGAAACAGTAGTAACAAAAATTTGTCATCTTGAATCCATCGAAATATAAGCCTGAAACAGTACTGCAGAATCAAAACACTTTTCCAGATGTTAAAATAACGTAAAATGTCAAAACTGAATCAACATGAATTCTGTCAACAAAATTATTTACACATATTAAAAACAGCTATGGATTAATTTATGTTGAAATGTGCACAAAAAAATGCACAAATAATAATCATTTAATCAACGAAATGTTGCAAAGAGCAGAATACTTCAATAACTGCATTGATTTAGAACATGTTTCTAGTCCAGCTGTCTCCTGTTGTCTAATCTATACTTGTATTTATTTGACCTTTAAACACCATAACAATTAAATTTGAAAACTATTTAAATCATTGTGAATCATGACTTATACATGTAAATGAAAAAAAGCACCAGCAAATTATGTATCAGATCTTTTAAACTAATAGTAATGATTAAAATGATAAATATATTTTATACATCTAAATACAATAAAGAAAACATCACTTATTTTTATTTTCCACAATGTCTAGTTATTGGTATTGGTCATGCTGGTTGTTTATTACTCTGGAGGCTCCAAGCTTTGTACAAATTCCTGGCAGCTTTAGAAGGAAATTCTATAAACCAATACCACTCATATGAAGTTATAACAAATTTCATAACTGGCTTTAAGCCAATAATAGAGAAGTCACCAATTTGCCAATGGATAAACATCAAGATATGCATTTAGGGACAAAAATCAATATAGCCATGGTCAATTACTGGCAGCAAAATACTTCAATCACCAACAATTTATATCACCCTTAGTAGATATGTTTGGAGATCAATGCCCGTTTGATACATCTTAGTCAGTTTCATTTCCAAAGAAGCCAAATTCTGCCTAACTTATAACACTTTCAAGTGGGTAGTTTTAATGTTCTGATTTCACTTAATGCACACTGGACAGAGTTAATCAATAAAAGAAATATACATGGTCCAAAGCAAACAACTGAATGTAACTTTTGATGGATGACTACTGGGAAAATGTTGAAAAATAAGCCATAAAAAGTCTGGTCGTCTTGACATGTTATTTCTATTTAAGACTCACAAGTACTCGAAGAAACATTGATGATATCAAATATTTGCAGCACTCCAAAATAAAGATTTAGCTTGTTTAGTAACAGTGTTTTATCATACAGCATGCAGTCTACTTTCCTTTCTACGGGAAGGAGCATATAACTGTTTTTTCTTTTGCTGTTAACTGATAAGAATAGCTTATGAAACCACAACAGCAGCAGGTTTACTTTCTCTGCTATCAAAATTACATACATATAATTTAAAAAGACCTTGATATCCACTAACATATCCTACAAAATGCATTAAGTTAACATATTAAATTAACATTCATTTATTACAAAACTTTTCCCATCAAATTTATTTTGCTTATTCTTCACTATTTTTTCTTTATTATAATATACTTAAAAACTGTAAAAAAAAACAAAAACAAAAAAAACACCCTGGAAATAAATAAATGGACAACTAACTGCTTTATGTCTCTGCATGTCAAGATGGCCTTATGAAAACATAATTCTACTCCAGAGAAGAAACAGCAAACTTTTATTTTTACAGTCAACTTTCGTCTATATCAATCATTCAATGTAGAGATGTGTGTATATGCACCCACACATACATGCACATCTAAAAATAACAGGAAAATGTATCATACAGGCTCATTTTAATTTACACTGACATTAACCCTTCAGGCACCTCACCCATCATGAACAGTGAACACAAATGAGATTTGAAACTATTACTTAATATGTTAATTTAGACAAGCTGTTCTTGATCTGCATCTGCTACATGAAACATTTTGAGAATCAATCTGACAGTCAGTGACAATTATATTTTTCATGTATCTTTTTCATCTATTTAAAAAAAAAAAAATTATTATTATTATTTATTTATTTATTTTTTAAACGACAGAGAGAGAATAACAACATTTAAAAACTGTTCTTGCTCTATCTGAAACCAGCACCAGTAAATACACTCATGTTAAAAGGCACAGAAATGATTTCACAAACTCCTTCAGGCCAAAGGGCTTGGCAACCAATTACCAATTATGAACACCTGGAATTGTATCAGTCAGTAACCAGTGATGATGTCACAGATTAACTGTTTGAATCACTGAATGGCTGGAGAATTTCTTCATGATGAGCTGGAAGAGAAAATCTGGCATACACAGAAGGACTGAAAAATCTGTGATTACATGCATCATTAATCATTCTGTAGGAATGTTAATTACGTACTTGCATGGGATTACTTCTAGTAGATTCGAAGTCAATGAAAAGCTTGTATAGTTCTGTCAACAACAAAGTACTCATATACTTCCTGAATGCTTACAGTTATTTTATTTAATATATCTATTATTAAAGGAAATCATATTAATCTGGTATTAAATGTCTAGACATCGATATTTTGTAAACAGTTGTTTTCTTTCTTTTAAAATTCATATCTATTCTTTTAAAATTTATATCTACAAACAAATTTCATGTTGATATCAAATAAATCAATGAATAATGCATATTGACATTTTCCATTAAATTATCAAAATGGACAAACAATGATAAATCATAAACATTATAACTGACAGCTAAATAATATCCTGTTTCTATTGTGACCACCATTTTGTTGTTTACATTTGATGGATTTTTTATTGATTAGTTTTATACTGACAAACTTTTCCATGTATCTCATACCAAAAGTGGATGAAAATGATCAGATATTTGCTACATTTGTATTTAATGGTCACATCAGCTGTTGACATTTACATCAAATGAATGAATATTTAACTCTTTTTTTTTTAAATAAATCATTTAGAATGTATACCATATTTATAAAATGATTTATTAAAAATTCTAGTCTTAATACAGCATACACTGAAGTCATAAACTGTAAAACTGAGGGCTTACTGTGATTAAAGTCTGCAATAAGGCTAGACATGGGGTTAAAGGAAATAGTATTTGGAATGATTCATCAACTTTTTTGTAGATTGCCAAACTTGTAAATGATATTTAAAAACATTACTGGCAGTGCTGTTTTCATTTGTTGTTTACTTCCAATACTTTTTTTTTCTCCTGTTGAAGTTACTTCATAAACACAACAGTATAGCTTCCTGGCAAAATTTCTTCTAAATGTTGAGTTTACTGCTATTATTATCATTGTTCCTGAAATACGTTTATATTTATTCTAAAAGTATTACAAATTATAATTACTGATAAAATGATTTAAGTAATAACCATGACAAAAGCGAATGATGAAATACAGCTTAACCCAATATAATAGAAATATAACCGTAATCATAATTAAACAGCAGATGACAAGTTGTAAAGTCAATTAACTAATATTTCATTAAGTGTGGCCTTTCAAACTAATCAGATCATAAGTCCTCAGACAGCAAAAATGTCAATGAATCTGTCCCATGTGACATTAAAACAATACTTGTAACATAACAAATACAAGAAATTTCTTATTTAAATAAAATAGTATTTTAAATTATAATATTAACTATCTGAAATTTGCTTTTCTACTGATGATAAATTATTAAAACTGGTTAAGATGTGATTTTTCAGAACATGTTCAAGGAATCTGCCATTCAGAGTGAATATCAAGCCATGATGAAATTCTTTAAATTTCTCACACAAGACATGATAGCCACAATCACTCATGAAGCAGATGCCTTCTTACACAAATTTATTATCAGCTGAATATAAGGTTAGAAGAAATTATGAAGCTAGAAGATGATGTTTTATCTAAAGATAAACACAGATGATGTTTGAGCTGGAAGTTCTTTTTGATAACTTTGATAGTATAAGCTTCTTCCTTTTGGCTGGATAAAATACACTAAATATATTTAACCCACATCTGTTATGTATCAAATTTAGTGTGTGTGTGTGTGTGTCCCTGTGTCACACACACATATGAACACACACAAATACTCATGCATGGACATGCACACACACACACACACACACACACACACACACACACACACAGACATTATCTTTAGAACTTCATTGTAAACCATTAACAAAATCTGTAATTGCTTCCTTGTTTGTCTACGTTATTCTGAAGAACTTGCAGAACACAAGCTGTTCAAATGTTACAATGACATCCAGTTAGCCGCATGCCAAATTCATCAATAAATTTATGACAAAATTCAATTTGATAGTTCACTGATCGTAATTTGAAATATTGCAGACAACGTTTAAAGGATTCCATCGAGTTAAAACTGTGCATACTTCTGTTATTTCAAATGTGTTTTTTTTTTTTTTTTTTTTAATGCCACATTAATATTTTGCTGAAATGGCTTTAAATAATACTGTTTTCATTTCAAAATTGTAATGAACAGAACTAAACAGTGGAATAAAGTTCTTGTAAATTTAATTTAAAAATGAAAATAAATTGCAGTATCAAATAGTTAACTGGTCAGCAGATTTATTCCTAGATGCAGGTCAAAAGGTCAGTACAGGTCTTACCTGGCAGTGGAAGCACTTACATTACAAAGTAGGTACAAGTATTTGTTTTCAATAAATACTTCATTCTAAATATAGCCCAGTGCCTGAAGTTTGCTTTTAACACCTGGGTTTCACATCACTGGTCTGCTATAAAAATTAGACCTAACACTTAATTTTTACCTACTTCAGCAATATCAGAATTTTGTGTGTGCACGAGAGAGATTATTTTATCTTTCTTTCTTTTATTTTTTTATTCTGGTTTTTTTTTTTTTTTCAAAGAAGAATTCATTCTGTACAATTTACTGGGTTTTTTTGTAATTTTTTTTTTTTTTTTTTTTTAAATACTGATATACCAGTAACAGATATATGGTTTTTCATTTCAAAAGCAGATTCAGTCAAAACTATTTCTGTACTCAGATATCTCTGTTTAGAGTTCTGTTTGAAACCTCTGTATGTGTGTGAAGGATAAGAGATTTATTATGTAGACATGCTGAGTTTAGATCTTAAAAGGGAACAAAATTAGTGACATAAACTGTATTTTTTATTAAGCCACCATATATATATATATATATATATATATATATAAACACATATACAGGTTAAACATTTTTAGTGAAACCAGTTTAGTTAAAATGGTTTTCAAATAGCTTTCATACATAATAATGTCTTCAGTTATGTTAACTCCTGAATTAGCTGAACTGGTTTAAGTTATTTGTGTGGACAGGGCCTGGATAAACTTGAAAATCTTAAATGGAATAATGTCATGTATTTTTGACATTTTAAAATATATTACTGTTATATTCACTTTCATAAAACCATCTTCAAACACTGTTACACATGTTTCCAACAAGCTAACAACCCATTAAAGGACAACAGGAAATTTTTTTTTTTTTAAATACTCTATCATATGTTTTAACCCAGTTTCTCACCAACCACAGTAAGTTTGTCATTCCAACTCAAGCAATACCACCCACCTGTAGTTTCACATCAGTTGGTATATTACTAGGTTATATTTATTTTTATTCTAAAATACTACTTTCAGAGGGCAAAGTACACATACCCACTAACACATATAACAATATGAGTATGTACATGTTTACTATTTGAAATACACCTCACAAACAATGCATTCAGATCACATAAAGAAGAATATATCAAAATGGTTCACTAGACTTTTCTTACATTCAGCACAAA
Organism: Chrysomallon squamiferum; assembly: GCA_012295275.1. NCBI lineage: Eukaryota > Metazoa > Mollusca > Gastropoda > Neomphalida > Peltospiridae > Chrysomallon > Chrysomallon squamiferum. The sequence goes on along the minus strand of CM022665.1, from coordinate 6,705,459 downwards.
AGTACTGAAGCTATCTAGCCACTGGCCCTAACATAAAGGTAACAAGATACAAGATGGAAAGGTGTGGAAAAAGCAAGCACCTGTTAAAATGTAAACAAAATTGCCATATACAGTTTGACAAGCATGGACTGGTGGAATGCCAGAGGATCACAGGAAAAAAATGTCCTTTCTATTTATATGCTCTACAGAAAGAATGGCAGCAGGTCTATTCTAAGATCCACAACAACTTTAGGCATGCAAGAAGTAAACAGAAGTAAATAATATTTTATGATAAAATGTTTGCATCCACATTTATTACCTTATTATAGCTAATGTTGCTATGGCAAACTCAGTGAAGTGTTAATTAATCACCCATTCAAATAATTACTTTTTATTTTAGAATATAAAGTTATAAAATATAAATAAACTGGTAAATATTTACTTCTTATATGTCTGTAAACAACTCAATTCAACTTGCTTTAGAATGTAAAGACAATTCCTTACAACGCTATCAAAATCTGATTAATTTTCAATCAAATACATGTAAACTAAAACAGCTGCCTCATCTAAACATTACCTAGCCAATGCTCATCATGAAAAATACCTAAAATCATGCAATGACAATATACTCTTTTTTCTTTTACTTTCATTTTTCATCTTACAATCCAACAGCTAATTCTATTTCAGTTAAAAAACCAAAATGAACTCTGAAAGTCTGAAAATGTTCATTTTAAAAACTACTTCTTGACTTCTTAGTAAATTTACATCTATATACAATCAGGGTATGCAGACACTAGTCATGAGGATATGGAAAAATGTCATAGAAGAAAATGACAGATAATACTTTGAACATAACAATTGTTTAATTACAAACAGCTCTGTGTAATATATGTATTACAATGTCATTTTTACTTGACTGGAATGCCAGATAAAGTAATATTTGTGAATTATATGAAATTTATATATATTAGTTTTTGTTTATTTACTTTTTTTTCTTTTTTTTTCCCTCTTGAGCCATATTTGTACAGGAAGTAAGTGATAAACAATGTAAAACAGATTTATTATGTTTTTATTTGTAATAATTCTAGTTTTAATGTGACTTCCTGTTAATATTTTGCAGTTTGTTTTATATATATATATTTTATAATTATTTTAGCTTATGCTAATTCAAATGATTATAAACACCACTAATCATATTATAATAAAAAAAAGTCTACTGTCATCTTTATGACTTGCCTGATATGGAAACTAAATAACAGTAATCTTTTGTAACCACCTAATACAATGGGTACTGATGTACAGATATACTAATGAACAATATCTCAACAACAAATTATTGTTCTTTATATACAATGAAATAACAATCACTTAATTATGGTCAACACATCAACACGATTTTCCTATAAACTCCTGTTAGGCATTAAACATGCTGCCATTTTTTGAGGATTACTCATCAATTAGCAGGAAATAGTCTTTTATGTTATCCTTCCCACAGATGGGAAAGCATGTATTACTGTTTCTCATACTCCAGACAGGAAGCCCTGGCTGGAACAGGTAAAAGCTTGGTGGGAGTATTAAAGAGGTCAATCCTGCAATCAGTCATACTACAGCCCACTCAACAAAATAACAAAGCAAATGGTTATAATAATTATTAAAAGTTTCTACAAGGATGCTGGGTGTGCCAATATCTATTTCAAAAGGTCAAAATAACAAATGTATTACTGTAAATACAAAAATAACAAGACTGTTGTTAAATACATCCAGGTTACTTTAATCTACAAGACTACATCATTAAAATATGTCAATATTACCTGTATGTCAGTCAGAGTAATTGTTAAAGACAGATTAAGTGAATGATGTGGGTGTCAGTGATGGTGAAGGTAAAGGCTGGCTGAACAGTCAACGGATTACGGAAACTGATCACTTTAAAAAGAACAGAATACAAAACTAACAGAATGACTAGTACTATAATTAGCTATGTTTGTGTTTCTCACGGGTAACATATTATGACCAAACAGCCGTTAGGGCAATAAACTAGTTTTCAAATTAAAACAGTCAGTAAGTTTGTAACTTATGATTTTGTTTGTAGTTCAGATACGTATGACAAAAAGAAACAACCTTTCAGTGCTTGTAACCAAAGAGTTGAATATGTTTGATATCAATGGCTTCAGAATTATAACTATGATAATTACATGCTTTCTTTTATTTCATAGAATTAATTCTGTTCTGCTCTTGGTCCAGCCAAATGGAGTGCATAATCTTTGAACTCTGATCTGTGTTGAGGCCTACCAATTTAGTGCCCTGATGTTTGAACTATGTGTGAATGACTGGCCATTAATAGTGTGAATTATGGGTCAAGTGAGCCTGAAGGGAGCCAGTCCTAATTACACCTCCAAGATGTGATCTTTAATTACCCCACTGCTTATAACAGTGCTTCAGATAAAAGCAGTTTTAAAGCAATCTCAGATGACACATTTAATAATCCATGTCAAACATTAAGTTAGGAAAAGCATTAATTAATCCTGAAATGGGGAAAAAAATATATAAAAATCCAAATAGCTGACCTAAAAATTTTGTTATCAATAAATGAAATACAGACTTTAAAAACTGTTGAATGATTAGTTCTTTTAAACATTATGCATCATACAAACACACACACACACAAAAAAAAAACATTTCTAGGACCCAGCTGTTATATACATTCCCTAAGGTAGTGTAATAAACTGAGACAATAAATTTACTAACAAGTGATCAGTTTGTTTCGATAGAGACATTTACATGAGTTTTTTTAAATTCATGTCACAGACATGAAGAAGTGAAAAACAAAAATGGTGAAATTTTGTTTATAATTTCAGAAATTACAGATATATATAAAATATATTTACAGCTAACTCTGGGTATAGTATAAAACTGAAATAATATATATACACACACACATACATTCATACATATTGATAAACAATGAAATTGCAACAATTTTTGCAAGTAACATGCTCAGAGGAAATGAGTAAATTATTGCCAAAAATGCTGTATGTCATTAATGTTTTAAATTTAACATTTCTACAAAACTGTAAAATGTGAAATCCAGAATACATAAAATAATAATAATAATAAATAGTAGTAAAGAATGGTCTCCATAAAGAGTTTAAACAATTGGCTAGAAGTATCCAAAATTTACTCTTCATTCAAATAAACTTTAAATAAACTTTAAATATTTGTTCTTTCTTAATCATTGTTTTCAGTCTTAAACAATGCAACTGAAATGAGTATTCTTTGTTTCAGTGACCTATGACCAGCAGTTTCAAACATAACACACTGACCTGAAAGTCAGTCAGGCAGAAATAATGAGGAAATAAAACTATAGCATTTAAAAAGTTGCACATCTCAGAATCTTAAAAAGTGAAAATAATTTAGTTTTATTTCAGACTCTTGTAAAGTGAAAACAATTTCACCTTCCTCTGCAGCTTTTCTCAAATAAAAAGTTTTAGCTTAAATGTCTTCAACATTTTCTTCAGTTTACACGATATCTGTAACATATATTTGAATTCTGTTATATTTCCTTGCTGTGTTAAAGTTTCCTTGCTTTGACTTGATAATGATTCATGATAATAATAAGTGTTATTTTTGTACACACTGGTGTATTTTGGGGTAACAGATTTCTCACCACTGACGTATGTATAATATGACACCAATCATGAGTAATGCACTGGAGTGTTTCTTTCCTTTACTGAAACTTTGAGGTGCAGACAGATTATATATATATATATATATTTATATATATACATATAAATTTATATATATATATATATATACACACAGACACACATATATTCTTTATTCCTAGTATAGTCGTGTGTATATGGTTCAACTAAATACTGCTTTCAAGGCATTAAATAGAATTTCAATAAATTGTAAAAACAGTAATTTACAAATATATAATGCTAGTTTGTGTGCTGCATACTCCTGAATCAACAAACAATCTGTTACTTTGTGAATGAATATGCTTGCTTAAGAAACAAAACTCTATAATCAAATTAATGAAACAGGAAATTTATTTGAAAAGAAAAATATCAGTTCACTTATGTATAATTATGGAGAAGAAAATAAACATATAATACATTATTTATTAAAGTTATATTTAATATTATTATAATAATTTAATAACAAAAAATTATATTTATTGAACTGGTAGAACTTGGAGGGAGGAAAAAGTAAAAATGATCCCATTGTTTTCATCCATTCGGTATGGTTTTATCATTTAAAGTGTAATTTTTGGTTACAAATATGTTTTGTGCATGCTTGTGTTTTTTAATATTTTATTGAGTCATGAATGTTAATGTTATTTATTAATATATATATATAAAGGAATAAAATAGAATAAATGGTACAGGCTTTTTAATAAGATATGAAATTCTCCACATCTATATACGGTTGAAGGGTAGGGATTTTAAAGAGCTATCTCGAGTCGAGAAACTTACCTAGTTCTTCAACTAACTTCAGCATTAAACCACCAATGTGAAGTTCTCCTTTTACACGAAGTCTTTTTTCCACTTGCAAATCCGTTACTGTGATGGTAAGTTCCCATGATCCGTCAACATAGCCGGAATCTGCTACAAAAGCCATGATGTTCTGCTATTATATTAAATAAGAAAATAACCAAATATATATTTTCAACTATCCATCAATAACACCCAAACACTAGACTTTTATGTATCAGAGTTTAATGTTTTCGTCAAAGAAAGATCAGTTTTCTTTTTATTGTCATTCCGGGGTGTAATCAGCATATTTCAGTAAAAACAGTCGAACCGTAGAAAACTGTATCCAGTATGCGTTCCAACAATATGCAACTGACAAACAAACAATTCGTTGATCAGGGCGAATACTCGAAGCAAAACTTAACGAAACGTCCCGCAAAGCGAATCCCACACAGCAAAGATCTGGGTCAAATCTATGCCTTTCGTATCCAGGCGTTAAAACCTAGCAACTGTTTTAACTATCTGCTGCAACAACAGGATCAAATTATTACTGCAAAATTTCCAAAAACTGAATAACTCCTTATCTGCAGTCTTAGCACTTTGTTTATCTTTACAGTGCAAAACAAAAACTAGTGAACTATCACGGTGACTCAAATATGCATGCCCCTATTAGGAAAGGCGTAATCTGTATGTAAATACCAAAGTTGATTTTGTAAAACACGTTTCGATTGGCTGATAGATATAGTTAGCACACCTGCAACTATATATCGATTATTTTTAGGTTTAAATGTTAATTATAAGATATTAAAATGTACAGATGAAAACTATTTACATGTCGCGTGTTTATATTGTAGAATGAAGAATAATAGTGTATAATTTGCTTTTAAGCTACGACACAGAGGAAATCCCTCGACATTCCTTTACGGAATTTAACCAATGAAAGATATCGTCACTCGGAAAAAAACAGTTTTTGTCATCCCTCCACTGACGTCATAGTCAGAATCCCTTTAGATAACTATTAGTTTTGTATTTAGGCCTACAAGATTTGGAGACGTTATAAAATCATATAGATATTAATAAATAAATGAAATGTTTTGAAGGATTTTATTTTAATGTATTTATTTTATTTATTATTTTTTTCAATCAAAAGCAAACATTAAAGATATTTTATAATGGTAGGTTTGTAAAATTCAACCTAAAAGATTACTTACTGTTATTATTATTGTTGGGTATTTTCCAACTTAGTAACTTTGTTATAAATGCTTTTGAAAATGGGGGAGGGATCCCGATTAGGAAGAAAAAAAGATTAGTATATATATTTTAAAATATTAAATATGCTTGTGATTCGAATATATAAAATATTTTAAATGAATTAACAATAATAGTAATATATTCTTGTTACTGCTAGAATAAACGAAATATTTTGTCATTGATTTTTTTATATCAAACACACACACACACATACAAAAGCGCACAAAGACATAAACAAAGACTCCTAAAACCAGAGGGGACCGCGAAGCAACTTTAGTTCACGTTGCTTCATAATTTTAATCCAAATCTGAGATGCCATGGCTAAATTAAAAAAATATATATATTATTATCTGTCGTGGATTAAGTCCTTGAAGAAGATGCAATGGTTACCCAGTTCAAGCTTCAGGGCCCCCAAAATATAGTTTCGCTACTTCTATTAGTTCTACCAAAATTTAGATAACAGTCGACTCAAACAATACCCCCAGCCACGTGACTATTTACGGGTCCACAAACCACATTTGCATATAATAAATAAATAAATATTTATTATCAAGAAAATATTGTGTAATGATCATATGAATGATTGATACGTCATTTTAGAATTATTAAATGAATCATACATACATATATATATATTATTTATTTATTATTATAATTATTAATTATTATTATTATTATTATTATTATTATTATTATTATTATTTTTTTTTTTTTGAAACAGGTATAAGAAGGTTAAATTTTCTAAAATAATTCAAATGAATGGGAAATTTCTTCTTTCTGTGAAACTATTTCATTCATTTGCCCACTACAAAAAATAATATTAAGTTCATATAATAGGTATGCACTCAGAAAAAATCTGTCTGAAAGTTAGATAAGAGTCAGAGAGAGAGAGAGAGAGAGAGAGAGAGAGAGAGAGAGAGAGAGAGAGAGAGAGAGAGAGAGAGAGAGTAAAAAACGCGCCCCACGCACACCAAATTAAACTTCTTTTTAAATATACAAAACATTGGCAACAAAAACCAAAAAATAAGAGAAAGAACAGCTACAAAAAAAAAAAAAAAAAAAAAACCCCAAAACCCAGCAAACAAACAAAACAAAACAAACCTATAAATAAATAAATAAATAAATAAATAAATAAATAAAAAAATAAATGACACTGAAATAAAGAACAAAAATAGAGCATAACCCCAAATTAAATTATATAAAATCTATTTCAGTTCCTAATGAATTGCTATGATGAATTTTATATACATATTAAATATATTGTAAAGTTACCAACTGCTTGTTTACTTTCGTTGGCGTTTGTTGCTGACACAGGAATGTGGTCACTCAAGAGAAAGTTTATTAAATAACATTAAATAACAATGAACGATAATCTAAAATTTACTCTTTTTTTTTTTTTTAAACAGTATTTGGACAATTATAATAATTTTCATTCTTATTGTATCCCATTTCTAATGTACAAGAAAAAATACTGAAATAAGCAGAATCAATTTTTAGTATAATGATTTTTTATTTTTTGCATAATTATCTATCTCTCAATCAGTTATAGTATTTAAATGTTTAAATGTAGGCTTATCGATATCCGTCTAGAATTAACATCCGTACTTCTAGTCCTTCCTCTTACCAAGCGAATAGTACATTAAAATGACGTATTTGTGGCGGAAAATAAAGCGGACGTCAAGGAAAACACAAAAATAAATAAAATAAATAATTAAATCTTGCCGTTGATTTGTATTTTTAGCTTCAGATAGCTTTAGTTTTTATGGCTTCAGATATTGATGAAAATACTTTGAAAGAAGATTTTAGTTTCATTTAATTTGATTATATTTTACGGATATGATTATATTTTTCTTTGTGTGTGTGTGTGTGTGTGGGTGTGTGTGTGTGAAGAGAAATATAATCACATATAAAATAATAATAATAAAAAAATATGTTTAAAATATAGAAAAAGTAAATGTTTAGAATGAACAATAGTTTATCACAATGAATAGTCTTCCTCATACCAGTACTATCGTAACATTTTTTATATTACTTGATTATGTAATACATCAGACAACTGCATAATCAATAAAAATGATGAAAGAAAAATATTCATACTGATTTGATGTTATGAAATTTCTTTGCAGTACTGCTGGATAATTTTATCAAACAATACGGCCAATTTATTTATTATTTTTTTTCGGCTAATTCCTTTTTATTTCTAGATGAATAGATTCGGGAATTTTCGATCTACTGAGGACCTCTGCTATCCCTCCCAGAATATAATTTCTTTTTTTATTCTAAAGTAGTAACAAAAGAAAAAATATAAAATTTCGTTTTATTCCATATTATTATTATTATTATTATTATTATTATTATTATTATTCTATTAGAAAAGCATTTTTTATGTGCACCTTCTTATGCACAAGAAAGCATTTACAATGGCCTTTTATTAAACAAGTTATAGTGCACCTGCATGGGCAGATGTGAGGAAAGAATGAATGGAAATAAAATGGGGATTGATAACTATGAAAATATAAATCTGCATTTCTGCAAACTTAAATAAAATAAGTTAACCAGTGAATATTCACCCAGTGGCATCCAATTTGACTTTTTAAGATATAGATATATCTCAAGTCCTTGATCTGGAAATGTGACAAATATTTTTCTACTCTCAGTGATAAAGTAGGGGTGGGGGGCAGAGGGTAATGGGTAAGCTGCTCTCTCAGATTTAGTAAAAACAGTGGAGAAACTTAGGGTGAAGTTTGAAGAAACTGGTACTGATGCTTTTATCTGTTTGAAATGTCTGGCAAATCAGCTCCTCTTAACCAAAGCTTCTCTACAGACAATGGTAATATCTGACACTTGCCATTACATCAAGAATGAAAGAATTATTTAGTTAACATTAATGAAATCAGTGTTGCACATGGATTCATTAATTGGCTAAGTGCTGTATGTAAGTCCACTGTGTCCACCAGTGGCCTAATGAAGTCTTCAGAACATGGTTTAAAGCTAGAGAGTCAAAAGTTTCTCACAATCATCACAGCAGTCTATCATTTCTGACAAGTGTTCATTAAAATGATTTAAGTTATTTGTGCATAATTCAAAGAATTAATTTTTGGAATCTACTTGAAATTCTGAACGTTAAATAAAGGTTTGAAAAACAAAATCAGAGAAATCCCGAAGTAAACCTAATTGCACACTACCATCCCCAATAACAATAACAACCCTGTCATCCCCCAAAATTATCTATTAGCATATTTTCCACAGTTCTTTAACATTATCATATAAAAAGTTGTTTCAAACAAGACATGTAAATGTTTTAATGACATCACTTAATGAGTAGAAAGTGCACTTGAATTTAAGTATCTGAAATTCAAGGTTCAACTATAGATAATAAAAAAGATATTTATTAAAGTGTTTTCTTAAAATATATTATTGGATATATATAATTAACAGAGTTTTTTTTTTTGTTTAATGTTATAATAATAATAAATGTTTTCATAATTTGTCAAGGCCTCTGCTTTTCCCTTTAAAATTTCATTCATCTAAGAGACTATCATTTTTTATTTATTTATGAGATTTATGCTTTTATAGTGATTAGCTTATAAATTTCAGGAGACATATTATAAATGAATTACAGTGAGGTCTAGAAATGACATTTAATTTCAATTGTTTTAGGCAACAGACTCTCGCAGTAACTGCTTTCACTGATTATCACTGATGCCTATCAATCTCATGATTAGTCCAGCAGTCAGACATGCTGACTTATCAAAGCTCACTGGAAATAGTTATCTGAAAAAACACACTCCCACTGGAAAAAACCAAAAAACCAAAACAAATTCCAAAAGAAAGAAAACCCACCAACATTCACATCCAACACACTTTTTAATATATTAAACATAAATAAACTTATAAATGGTACATGATAGCAACTTCAGAAAGTATAGATGACTGCCAGCTTACTGCTTTTGAATCTGTTTTGAACTTGAATTTCTTTTACCTTTATTCTAGGATGTTTTGTGTGGCCATGCAGCAGGTTTCTTTGTGACTTTTGATATAATGAATAAAGAATTTCATTGGTGGTTTGAGTGTGAGACGGTTTTATAGAATTAAATTATGTTGAATCCCTCAGACGTAATGCTTGCTCATACTTTCATATGTCTCATTATTATTATAAAATAAAAACAAAATGTTCCTTTTTTTTTTTCTGACTATTTTAATTTTTTCAGAATATCACAAAGGTACATGTGCATTTAAGTACATTCAAAATATTAGTTTCTTTAAACAACATTTTAATTAAAAACAAACAAATAGACTGGACGGATGGACAAATGGAATAGTTACTTAATACATATTATTCACAGAATAACAATTGTTTATACATAATACAGTAAACAAAAAGTATAATGAAAAAATGCCTCCATTTATTTCGACATTCATAATTCATATATATTTAACTGATACATATATATTTTTTTAATACTAGGCTGAAACCAAATAAAGTTTTTTGTACGATATTTGTACTGATTTGTAGATAAAAACATTTCTATAAATAAATGCTTTTATGCTTCTAATTATATTTATTCTTCTCAATACAATAATCATAAAAGAAAAGCTACAGAAAATATCACAGCAAAATAATAATAATAGTGACCTTTTAATAGTTATTATATATCTTTTAAATTAAATAAAAGATCTGTGGTTTGTAACTGAACTTTAGAGTTATGCAAAAAAAAAAAAAAAAAAGAAAAAAACATTGAATGCAATTATATATATATTTATTATATATATATATCTTTCATCTTGATAATATGGTGGTAGTAAAACAAAAGTCCATTCTTCTGTTTATCTGATTCACTGGAGGCTCAACACTGGCAGACAAGCAACAGTAGTAGATTCAGTTCATATAAAACACTTAAAAGTTCCATTTAGCTCTGTAGACTGGACGAAAGTATTAATTGGCAGGATGAGTTTTGTTGGTAGTAAATCATTCACAGTAAAGTGAAATGGTGCTTCAGTTGCTTTAACAAAACCTTGCTGTCGGTGTGGGATGGGTATACTTCTACTGACCTCTTAGCAGAGTTGTAGCTACTCTGAAGATCACCAAGCTGTAATTTTAAAATAAAATGAAAAGAAGAAGTATTTTAATCAAGCATTTTTAGTATGTGAAAATGATGATGTATAAAGACCAAAAAAAAAAAAATTCCCTTTCAGTTGTTTTCTTTTGTTTTCCATTTTCAAAATGAGATATTAATTACAAGTTCAAAACTTCGTAAGGAAAGTAAAATGAGGGAATACATTTGAAAATAAAAGAATAAATATATTTGTAAAAAATTCTGTCTGAGTCTTTAAGGTTCTCAAAACATATATAAATCATTGTTATTGTTGCAGTTGTTATTTTATGTTATTATTATTATCTTTTATTGCATTTCATTCATTATTTGGCTTATAAAATTTAACTAAATTTTTATGTTTTTGAAAACTATCCTTAATTAAAATAAAGAAGTAAATAATAATCAGAAATTAATTTAACCGAATAAAGAAATACAGAAAAATAGAATAAAATATATAAAAAAAAAAAAAAAAAACAACAAAACAATACCCCTCTACCAAGTAACAACAACAACAAAAAAATCCACCATGACTGTAATGCAGAAACTCATCAATCAGTAATAACAGAACAGATATGATTGAATATGAACAGTCAGCTTAATAAAGCATCAGCTTCATACAATTACTGCAGATTACACAACAGCATCAAACACTGGACATCTGTGTCATATGACTGTCACAAAATGACAACAGATATCTTGTGAAATTATGTTCAAAACAAGATAAATTAAGCAAGTTTTAGTATGTGGGATATAAATTCTGTGAACTGATTCAGGCTTATAATTTAACAGTGAAAATGAGCTGATGAGCAGATGCAGCTGATAACAAAACAGAATGAGTCATTTATTGCAAAATATTAATTAATATTAATTTCTGGCTGATCAACCTTGTTTATCTCAGAAAACATGATCAAGCTATGTCAGCAGACAATAATTTTTGATTTGATTTTCAAACTGAAACTGCTTTTTAGTAAAGTTATGACAAAATACGAAGAAATTACTTTCACATTATGAACTACAGTATGATCTTATTTAAAAAAAAAAAAAAAAAAAATTTCCCGAGCAATTTTTACTGTCTCTCTCTTTAGTAACAGTTATCTTATCAGAATTTATTTTATGATCAGTTTACTTTGCTGTATTGTTCGTGTAAAGAGCAATTTTCGCACTTGCGTCTTCCACACCCACCCAGTCATTGATAATACAGTGTCAAGAGCCACTTAGTGAATGTAATATTACATCACAATTTGTCACCCCAAAATTCTTACACAACAGCCACATTCTGCATCATTGATTTGTACTCTCTAATCTTCTGCACTCATTGCTTTAATGGATGAGGGTGATATTACCAGAACTGTTCAATTGATTTCTTTTGTTTCTTTTTTTTTTTTTTTTTTTTTTCTTCATTATTTTCTTATTCAAATATTTTTCATTTATTTTAATGAATCATTCAGCAAATACTATCAATTTTAATACTGGAATGTTTAACATATTTCTGATTTCTATATCATTATTTAAAAAAAAAAAAAAATGAACTCCACTAATTATCCAAAATTAGGAGAATCCAGACCTATTCATATAAATTACAAGAATTTGCCACTGACAGGACTGGTATAAACACATTACACTGGTAAATTGGGGTAGTGTTTATCTAGACTTATGAAGTATAATGTGAGATATGTAAACAACCATTGTAAAACAATTTTCTCCCCATAACATAAAAATTCAAGTTCCATGATACATTGTATAGACATCAGGCTAAAACCATTTGGTGTGAAAAGGAGAAACATTTTTTGTTAGTTTTTGTTTTTTAAAATGAAATCGAACTTTTTGTCTGTTATTAGCTCTTTCAGAAACCAGTCACTGAAAACATTAATATTCAGAAAATTACCTCTAAAAGTATTGCATAACAATTAATAATATCACAAAATATCCTTTGTATCTATTCATGAGTCACATAACGACACTCTCCTTGTCATTACATTTAATCAAAGTCTGCAACAAGCCAATAACAATTCAAATCTGATTTGCACACTAATGGACAATGTCCCTAAGGTTTCAATTCCTGCAAGTCGGAAAGCCTGGTTTATTTAATCAATTGTGATGTCAATTTTCTTTTCATATAAAAATTACAATTTCCAGACTACCATGTTGGAATAAGGATCAATGAAACATATGCAAATGTTATGACTTCGTTTTGCTGAGCTCTAAATAAAACTACAACAGACAGATGTTATGGAAAAAACACATTGTATAATCATGATAAATCTACAACTGTTATTTAATTGTTGCATCTCTAGAAAAAAGAAAATTCATTAAATCATCAGATATTTACCCCCCCCCCAATTTCGAATGCAATTTATTCAGTTAAGGTTGCATTGATTTTAAATATTTTGAAATTTTTTTTTATTTATTTAATGATTAATTTTTCAAGTAATGAATGAAATCATGCTGAAAACACTGAATACCACTATCAAACCACTAACATAGTGATATGATAAATATAATCTTTCTCTGCATATTTTAATTTTAAATGAGCTTTAAATTGTAATCTTTTTTTTTTTTTAAAACTAGAAATTATCTGGGTTAAATTGTATAAACATGACACCAGCAAGTGTCTTTCACGATAGAAAGCAAACAGTTAGTCATAACATATACACATGCATGTCCACGATGACAGATAATTATGTCGGTCATCGGTCAACTACTATAGGGTGCATTAAACACAAATGAGACATTTAAGTCGCAGTAACTGAAATAAAACTCGATTAAATCAAATTTAATATCAAAGACAAAATGAAGGTATAAATCATATCTCTACAATATTGAAATCAAGTACTGAATTTGAAGGAAGACATTAGCTTATGTATTGTTTTATATATATCTATATCTATCTGTATATATATAATTTCAGTCAGTGTTAATGAATATTCGAACTCAGATAATGCCCAGACATGTACATGCATACAAATATCCATAAAATCTTGCTTAAGAATAAATTAAAAGTTTTCTATTTACAGACAACTCTTAAGATAAAGAAAGAATGAATAAATACATTATTTATATAAACAAAATCATTTTTTAAATAGAAGCTTATCAGTTATTTAATTTACAAACAGTGATTTAATTATATATCAGCACAGAAAAAAATGAAGATAGATATTTTTTTGTTTGTTTGTTTAAATGACAAAGTAAAGCAAGTGTTTTCTTAACTTTTTTCATTATGGGGATAAAATTATAGTTAACAATAATGTCAGCTCAAAATATAAAACCCCAAAGATAAATATTAAAGTGATAAGAAAGTAATACAGAAATTTTCCTTTCATATCTAAAAATTAATGACAGAGTATTGTGTCTCTTAAATGGTTCTCAATAATCAGTCAAATAGATAATAACTATTTCCCATAATAGCAAAAAAAAAAAAAAAAAAAAAAAAAAAATGCTTGGAAGCAGAGTTAGGGTATAAACACAATTACTTTTCAAAGGTAAATTCTTTTAATGCAAATGCTCAGAAGGAACAAACTTGGCCAAAGTTTTTGACTAATATTAAGATAAAACTTATCCCAGCATGATTATAAATGAAAGAGGACTTATCTATATCTGTGCTAGCAGGAACCTGATCAGTTTGCTAGTGCTGTAGGTTACTAAGCTAAATAGCAAGGATGTTCAGTTTAATGATAAGAAAAAGCAACTAAATCAAGTGATCTGCCTCTTCAAACTGTCATTACACGACCCTAATAGTCCCAGTTAATTCAAGTGTTAGATACTGTAGCTATAAAACAAACTTGTATGTATGAGGAACAAACATGCATACTATATTAGAAAGACAGTTTTATGAACTGCATACAATTTTTTTTTTTCTCTGATTATAATAACTGAACATTTTCTATATCTGGTATTTTTATTAGTTAATGGACAGCAAGTTAGAAATGAAAATATTATTGACAAAGGAAGTTTAAAATGATTATTATATTTTTCTTATTTTTGTACTGCTTCATTATTAAACAAAAAAACATAATTCAAAATTTATGTACTTCTTATGAAATTGTTATATATTTCACAAACAAAATATCTATCATAAATTTTAAATAAAAACATAATAAATATTTCTTTATTTTTAAAGATAAAGTTGATGACTGTAAAAAATTATAAAAATGATAAATGATGACCCCCCCCTACAGTTATAACCTAAATGATAAAAGACATGAAAATATGTGCTAATGTTGGTTTTATAAACAACACAGTTAAGATGTTGAAAATGTTATGTAATTAGCTGGTTGATATGTGTAGAACTGTTTTTGCATGATTTTTACCTAAATGATTCCCACCAACTGCTATGGCTTAAAAATGTATTTACAGCAACATTCTTTCCAACCCACCTTGGATAAAGGATAGGTATACATTTCATGCCTTGTAAGATTCTGTTACATAATTAGTTTCATAAACAGCTATTATTAATGTGTATAGCCATGACATCTATTTTTCAAAGATACAATTTCTCACTGATAATGCATATTTAAACCCTATTTTTTTTTTTTTTTTTTTTAATTAAAATGCGTTCTTTTCTGTTACTAGGTAAAGATACATTCTGATATAAAAATTTGGCATATTTTACTTTACAAAATAACACCTACTAATTAAATATTAAATGATTTTGAATATTATAATGCTACATTTAAAATGTATGACAATGTAAAATGTGTTTCCTGTGATATATGAAGATACTTAATGCTGTAATTTAATATTGGAGCTTAGTTATAACACTCAACAAGACAAATCAAAATGACTCTTCTCTTTCAGGAAATGGCTGTTTACACTTGTATTCAGTTTATAGGCAACAGATATTTTAATGTCAAACTGCAAGTCAAGTATTCTAACACAAAACCAGAGATGAGGATGCTTTGACCTTGTTTTGAAACTGCATCATGTCACGCATGACAACAGTGGCTGAATAATTATGTTAAATAACACCAGTAGTCTCAGCCCCACCAAATCACATAACTGACAGTAATTATAATGCAAAAATTAAAAACATTTTTTCTTCTTCAACATTTCAAAGAGGACTGAAAAATTAGCTGTCACTTATTAAAAATAAAAACACAAAAATAAGAAGAAGTATTATAAATTTTTAAATTCACCTTCAATTTATCAAATAAAATGATTAGAAAATCAAGTCTGTCCTAAATTCGTAAGTAATACGAATACCAATAAAAAAACAAAACTTGAGACAGTTCATTTCATGATCACTGCTAACGCTGTTTTGCAAGAAAGATTAAAATTAACTGTGATTTTTGTTGGTGATTAATCAATTAAATAACCACACCTTTTTACTTAAATTATTTTACATTATAATGTTGGCATTGTGTTATGAGACAACGCCTTTCATTAGCTAAGCCTTTTTGTACAGTGTTCTGATAATTACAAGCATACGCAAAGAGGTGTGACCCATACAGTATTCAATATCAACACGATAAATAAATAAAACAACAGATTCAAATTCTATCAAATACTGCAATAACTGAAAGTGTTTGACTCATAATGTAAATGAAAAAAAAAAAAAAATAAAAAAAATAAAAAATAAATCTATTCCCACCCCCAACTAAACAAACAAAGCGACTTTGTACTTATTTTACAGCAAACACTCACATTAATTGATGTCAGTTAAATAAATGTATGTAAAATTTGTCTTTTATCATTTCTAAAAGGATTTCACTGTCAGGTCTGAGAAACAACACAATTTTTAAAAAGAAATATTTAAACTATAATGGAAATAATATTTAATTAGGAGAAAAAAACAAAACCCAAACAAAAACCCTCCCCTGAAGTTAATAATAAAAAAAAAAAACACAAATGAATGTTTTTACACTGAAATATTAGGCATAGAAATTAATAAATTATATAGCCAAATATAGAAAAAAACATAAATGTTTTCCAAAATGAAAAAAAAAAAAAAAAAGAATCTCTTAATCTAAAGAAACCATTAAAAATTACTTTACACTTTTCCAAGCACAAAATGCTCATAATGAGAAATGGCGTGTTAAAAACAAGTACAGTGAAAGAAAGTTCAAGAACAGTGATTATATCACACAGCTGGAGTTGTTAAGAATTGTATGAGACACTGAATTACTCTTTGTATGACCACTTTTCACAAATATGGCTTGAAAAAGGCTAGTAACAATAATGAACCCTGTCCTTGGTTTCTGCTAAGTGACCACTTGAATACCCTTTAAATATACTGCCTATTATGAAATATCAATACATAGTGTCAGACTACTGTTTAACAGATGTGATCAGAACATTTTATAAATTTATTAGATAACAAAGGTGAGAGGAATATATATATATATATATATATATATCATAAAAAATAAAAAACATAAAGCAATTAAACACCACCCCCAAAAACAACAAAGAAAAAAATAATGTTAATGCATTTATTTATTTAAACCACATTACCCTTTTTTATGTTATTCACCAAAGAAACATTTACTGTCATCTTGAATTAATCAAAAAAAAAAAAAAAAAAAAAAAAAAAAAAAAAAAAGAGGGTAGCTTACTTGATCAGCTAAAGATGCAAAGTTGTAATGCGCTTCATAAAGATGTGGACATAATACAAATGCAGCCTGAAAGAATGCCCGAGCCTGAAAAAGCAAACAAATGAATGTAATGAAATATAAATTAGAAAGTTTACTGAACCAATTTTTCAAAACAAAATAATATATAAAACAATTACTAAAACATGACAAGCAAAATGAATGGATAAACACTGAACCTAAACATTTATTCTACAAGATAATAATTCCTTGTCTGAAGTCATTGATGCAACATATTTAAGAACTGGGAGAGGCAAAATCTGCACAAGGAATGTAGAACAACTTGTAAGTACATGAGTAAAGCGTCATTAACAATTTTGCTTTTCTAAGCTTTTCAGAATTTAGGCCTGTTCTTTAATCCCAACAGCATCTGCAAACTATATTTTACTTAAATGTTAATATGCAACTTAGGTGAGAGTAAAAAGCTACTGCATAAAAAATTAATTTTTGAACAACATATCTCAAAACACAATAATTGAAACATTTACAAAGATAATCAGATTCAAGGTGTATACATTCAATTTATGTATTATGTTTCAGTTTAATAATAATGTAAGACAATAAAGAGCATATAGAGAATCAATATAGGATGACATTTTCTTTGTCATTTTTTGGGGTCAAATATCATTCCATTCATAGCCCTAAAAAAGTTACATACATAAATACATACATATATAGTGGACTCTGTCAAAACAAGATTCACTTGGGACCAATGAGATATGCTGTTTTAGTCAGTGCTGGTTTTTAAAATTAAAATGATATAAAACTGAAATGTGTTTTATTACAAATGCTATAATTAAATGTTTATCAAATGTTAACTGAGAAAAAGTCTGTCATTAATAACTGTATTTTTTTTTCATGTTCCTCTCCATGTTTAACATCGGTTGCAAAGTCTGCTTTCAGTTCTAGCAGCAAAAGATTTAATTTGTTTTATCATTTTAAGAACATCAGTGTATGAAAGTTTTTATGTATTGTCAGTCCATTCAGATTCTTAAATTTGCCAGTCATTACTCATTTTTTCTCTTCCGAAGTGTTGGTTTTGTACAATTCCAGTTAATGATCACTGCATTTCAAACTTCAAAGTCAAATCTTTCTGTTTACAGTGGATTTGATGAAAACTCTTCAATTAATTTCACTTTAGACTGCAATAAAAGTTCAATATGCTTCCATTTTTTAGGTTGCTCTGCCATTATGATGAATTTAATAAGTCAACGCAAAATGTGTGCCATATACATTTATGCAGACTTCTGTGTTTGACACTAAACTTAAATGAGCTAATTCACTTAAGTATCAATACACCACTCATAATGATATTGTTCATCTAGCTACATATAGTAAATACAAGAAGCATGCCATCATTGTTTATTAAGCTTTCAAAGAAGCAGGATAATTTCATCTCATGTAGTAGCCTATTTAGATGCAAACTGCTGCTTTTGTTTAAAACGTGATCGTACTTGCAAAACTGTGTACCATTGTTGACAGTGGTGATTACTATTTAATTTGTTCTTTTGTTATGGATGTACACTGGGAATGCAAAGTAGACAACATCCAGAATAGACAAGGTTTTTTTCGTAATAGATTAATGATAACTGGACAGGACTTTGAAACAGTTCCAGTTTACACAGACATCCAGATTATTCAAAGGTCAGTTTTCACTGAGTCCACTGGATATTTATATCTATATCTCTACATACATACATACATATTTGTGTGTGTGTGTGTGTGTGTGTGTGTATATGTATTTATATCTATCTATATGTGTGTATTTATGTATGTATGTATGTATGTATGTATATGTATGTATGTATGTATGTATGTGTGTATGTGTGTGTGTATGTATGTATGTATGTATGTATGTATGTGTATGCATGTATGTATGTATGTATGTATGTGTATGTATGTATGTATGTAAAAGTTAATAAACTGGGGCTAGTGAGTTAAAAGGTGTCCTTTTTTTCACTGCTGGGTGTGCATTATTTTGTGAAATAGAAATGAAAAGCCACTGTTACGTCATAAAATATAAGATAACATTATCATAGACCATTAATTCCAAGTCATATTATTTCCTGTAGTAGTGTAATGATAGCTTTCAGTGAAAAATATGCACATTTACAACAAACCAACCAATAAAAAAAATGACCTATTGTTATAATTCAGCATTTTTTTTAACTGATAGCATAATAACAAGGAATTCCAGATAGAAATCTATTTTGTGTTGTTCTTTCTACTTACATGTTTTCAATCTCTATTATATGTTGTTTATATATATATATATAAAATAAAGAATAATGAATGTTATTGATTATTACATGGACATTTTTTATTATGATACAACAGTTAGCTATTAAATAACTGACCTGTTCCACATGGCCACGCTTGAGTTCCAAAACACCAAGATTATTGTAAGCTTCAGCATGGTCATTATTGCTAGCTAAGGCCATCCTAAAACACTGGTATGACAGATTTGTGTCACCAATTCCCTGAAAAACACATAAACGTCTCAATCCATTTTACTCTTTCTCACCTATTCTGTCAGCTTCTATTCTCTCAAAAACAAAACTGTTCTTTATGTAAAAAGATTAGTGAAAATGAGCACATTTCAATATATTCTTTGAATTCCACAATAAATGTTTAGTCAGAATGTGTAAAATATAAAAGAAAAAGCAAATAATATGTATTAGTAAGAGTAAAATCTGTCTTGCCATTTTCTGTGAACAATATTTATAATAAAAAATTAAATGGGAAATCCTTCATTTAAAAATGTTTTACCAATAAATACAAATTTCAGGAAAAAAAGGACACTGTATCAGTTTTAGACTATTATTAAAAAAAAAAAAATTATTTGTAAAATGCTGAAACTAAAATAATGTTTCAGTTATGTTATATCTTACCAGGGCAACATGTCCAATATTAAACCAAACATCACTTAGTGTTTGATCATCAGCCAGTGAAATTGCTCGCTCAAAACATGTTAATACCATATCATACTGCTGTGCATAGAAGCAGCACAAACCCAGGTTGTTGTAGAGCTCAGCATTAAAAACACCCATTTGTAACAAACGCCTGATAAAATAAAAACAATGAAAGTCATGAAAATAATATTTCAAACAATCGAACTCTGAAATTAATCTAATTACAACATCTCAGAGGAATGATGGTCTCTTGGAAGATTACTTTGTTCATGTCCGGTCCATTTTGTCTCTCTTAATGAATAGATCTAGTATAAGCAAGTGCTATATCAATCATTTACCAGACACATCTCTTTTGTGAGACCTCAGACCTCAGACTACATCTTAGAAAACCAATCTTCATCAGACTGAAGCACTCCTGAATGAAAATATTTGAAGGGAAATCAGGAATATCAAATGAAATCTGATAGCAAGAATCACAGCCAGTTGCAAAGATCACATCTCCAATGTTCTATATACATTTCTGCTGTTTATATCAAACATTTAAACAAGTTATGAAGACAAGAACATTTTTGTTTAAATTTCATTTTATTATATTTAAAAAAATACATATTTTTAGACTTTTTTTATTATTGTGGACAGGACATTTTAACTGATAGTCATAATGGCATTCATTATATAAACAGTTAAGACCTATATATGTGTGTGTGTATATATTCACACAGACACACACACACACACACACAGAGACAAGAAACCTGCTGCCACTATCAAATGTACAATATTATTTTTATTTACCACACAAAAATCTTTATATCTGCTTTCTCGTAGCAGGAAAGCATGGTCTTTGTTAAACCAATCTAGCACTAAGCAATAGCAAGATCCCAAATAGAAGTGACAATAATTCATCATAAATTTGGAGTATGCACTTCATATAGAACATTTAATTAATCTCCTTTAGATATTGTTAGTCATGTTTGTTTCTGCACCATGACCATTCAGTAAGTACTAACAATTCATAAATCAGTATTCAAGTAGATACTCTATAACAACTGATTTTTTTTTTTTTTCTACTTAGCCATTGACCTTTAGATCTATGATGCCTTTATCATGTAATTTCCCATCCAAAAAATATCGACATGAAATAAAATCTGCTTCCAGTTACTCAATGCAGACTTCTGTCAGTGATATCATCAACTGTTCTTTCAGCACAAGCAATAAATTCACAACAGATTGCTGTGTTTACACTTTTCAGTCTGTTAATGACTCCATCAAAGGGCAATGTGAAATCTGAATCAGTTATTCATTATTGATGGCTAAAGATCTGGGCGGTTTCATAGTCTGAATGTTAGTACAGTGTATGATCAATAAATAATAAATCTAATTTTTTTTTTATAATGATTAATGTAATGTTTATTTAGTTGTTCTTTTGGGTTTTTTATTTTTTTTTTACGTCCAAATAGTAGTCTGAGAAAATAATCAACAGAAAAATAGTGTGTGTGTGTGTGTGTGTGTGTGTGTGTGTGTGTTTTTGTATGTGTTTTTGTCTCTCCCCCATGCACACACACAACAAAACAGGTGATTTTAAACAAGTACATATTATTCAAAATAATTATTATAGTGCTCATTTAAATTACATCACTCTATTTTATCAAAATCTATTTTTTAAATTAACCATTGACTTGAAAAGAAAATACAGTGGTTGGTAAGAAATGATGAGACATTAAATAAAGATATGTATGCCATGGTGAACTGCAGAGTGTTTCTGATTAGCACTAATCATAAACCTTTGAATCACCATGCTGTTTTCAATTTTCATTAGTCAAGTTTTAACTGTGTGCAGACCTTATTAATTAAACCAAGCTGACAGAATTCTGTTAATAATTATGACATTAAAGGGGATAAAATTTTATTATTTTCATGTTCCTTTTTTTGTTTTCATGCTCCCTGATCAGGTTTTCTGTGTGCCACATTAATGTAAAATAATGAAATTTTCGTAATTTATTACTCATATGGCTGCTTTAACAGCTGGGGTTAATGAAAATAAAACAGTCAGCCTATTATGCCAAATTCACCAATTTATTTGTATTTTATGAAATATCTGGATAATGACTGCACTGATTGTTATACATGTATAAATCTGTGGTCTATTGATATTTATTTGTTGGAATGTGGCTCTGAATTGTAATGCATTACAGGAACAATTTGTCTTCAAGTATCTACTGGGTTTATTGTTTACAAAGAGTTTAGTGAAAGCCTGGTATGTGACTCTGTCTGTGGGAAAACACATCTAAACATTATAATTATTTGTTATGCTAATCAATATGAATAGGTCATGAAATAAACATAGTGTTTTTCCTTTCTTATATCATCATTATATATAAAATACACAACTTGACGCCAATTAATAATTAATACTAAAAAATGGTTATATAGTCATTAAGCATTTATTTATTCATGTTAATATAGTTCTAACAGTTTTCAGCAACCTGAGCAATTTCAAATTTCAGCATAAAAATATCCTATTTATCTGCATACCTGTAAAGATAAAAATGTTTTAAAATGTTGGTTATTTTCCAAGTGTGTTTTTTCATCACAACTGAAAAAAACCATGATACTGTCAGGGTTGTAAAGTTTAGAAACAGAATAATTGACCTGTGTGACTGTGATTTCTCTCTGACAGATCTTTAACAAGCACATCAACACATTAGCATGTCTTTGTTAAGCTCTGTGTGAAACCACTAAGATGCTTATGGGATTATAAGTGCTTGGGTGGAAGTAGATGGTAAGATTTTAGGAACAAAAAGGCAAAATGCAGTGGAGTGGAAACAGATCATCTTCCTGATTAGTGGTCATGAAAGGGCAGCATCACAGAGTGGACCAAGTTAGCCCAAAAATGACCCCTTTTGAGTAACGTGTACAAATTGGCTGGGAGCTTCAACAAAATCAAAAGAAAAATCCTTATATTCTTTATCTTGTGTTCAAGGATTACTTGTGAAATGGTCTGAAAACTGTACATCTTTAAGTACCTTCTTTAAGCATGAAAATCAGTGTAATTGAACTAATTCACATGTGTGCATTTTAAAGACCTCTTAGTTACTTTGGGTCATTCATAGAAAGAATGAAAAAGAAGAGAGAAAAAATAGTTTTGCTCTAATCACTTTTAGTATCATTTCAAGTAGGGGTGCAGGAAATGTTTTATATCAAATATATATATTAAAAAAACTAAATTTTGCAAATTAATACTGCACTGTTAACATAAATACTTTTTGTTTACAAAACAAATTATTATGTGAAAAAATACAAAATTTTTTCCTTTTATCAATTTATGTAATTTGTTTCACACATTTAGAAATTAAACATTTTAAAATTTTTATTTAATTCTTTTACTGACATTTATAAAATATTGTAAATACTGATTTTATAATCCACATATATATTAAGTATAAAAGGATGATTTGGAAGGGTTTTAAAAAATCTTCTACAAACCAAATCAACACTAATAATAGGAGTCTTGAAACCTTAAAGACATTTTTTGTCTCTCAAAATGCCTCTCAATTCCGTTTAAGTATAACCAGTCATAATCTGAACATAAAACAATAACTGTTTTACTTTGTCTGGAGACCATTTTCTGATAATAATAAAGTTAGAAATAAATTTTTTATAAAAAACCTTTTAATTTTATTTTAGATAGAAATAAATGAAAACCATAAATCTCAATAGATACAGAACTTAAAACAATATTTTATTCTCATGCAAACTCCAAAAAGTGTATTTGACTCCTATGTTGTTTTTTATTTATTTCCTTTATTTTCAATTAGTGAGAGTCAGCATCTCTTTATAACACACACACACAGATGAACTTTGAAAATTCAAACTTAAATCTAGTGACAACCTCTCTCTAATGGCTTAAGAAGGAGATTTGTTTTTATTGTCATTTCAAAAATTCCAATGGGATTCGTGGAGAAACAAAGAAAACCTATTAATGATCTTTACACCAGTTTCATTTTTGTAGCTGACATTATTTTTAACATGTTATTTTTGTTTGTGATGTATTTATTAAATCCTTTGAGTTTATAGAATTATATATAACTGAGGTAGAACAGAAATGAAAAATTGTTGGCTATGTGATCACTGAACAAACTGGAGGCAAAATGCACGATACTTGCAACTTCCAGGTGATGTATTTTTTTCAAACAAAGCAGATATATGTCAAATTATTCTGTTATATGTGTCTTTTATTGATTTTTTTATTTACTTAGTTTACAAAATATGCAACACAAAACGTACTTGTCTATTGGAATTGGTGAAAATATTTGAATTTAGAAAAACCTGAATTCCCTGGAACTGTTTTGCTGACCCTTTCAAGTCTGAATGATCAAAGTTTGTCTACACGTGTATAGAGTTAAGAGTAACTCAGTATTTTTAAATAATAAAAGTTATTCAGCAAGAGTTATCCTTCCTGCTAAAATATCTTTTTACTTATTTTCAAGACTGTCTAAGATGTCTGGTAATCAATCTCAATGTTCGACAACATCAGTATTACTTTAAATCTAAACACAGATAATGGAAATTTCATTTTAAACCAAAAACACTAATATGTATAAATATAAATGTTTGTTTATGTATTATTCATTATTAAAAGTATAAATTAGGAATCAATAAAATTTTAGTAAACATTTATAATCAATAAATGCCAGAACAAATAAATAGTATTTTTTGTAACAATGTGACTTACCTATAAAACTTAAGAGCAACTTCAGGTTGATCTGAATAAAAATGATGAGTGGCTATGCAGGCTATAGCTTCAACATGCATGTTATCAAAATGGAGAACTTCTTTGTAAAACTGTGTTGCTTTATCCATGTCAGTTAAACCCTATTAAAAACGAAATTATCAATTATTAATAAAGCACAATTATTTCTGAAAGTTTGAAAATATGAAAAAGCTAATTCTGCAATCATATAATCACTAGAATCACACACACACACACACACACACACTTAAGGTTTTTTAATCACAACATTCTATTATATATGTTTTTGGGATTATATATGTATACAATTCAATGTATTTAATTTTTGGATTAAAATAATAATTTTAAAAGCTTATGACTAAAATTTACAAAATTATTATTAATAACATACAGGAAATATCTTTGTTTAAAAGAAACTCACTTCATGGATTCTTGCAATTCCAGTCAGTAGTGTTGTTTCTCCTGGAAATTTCTCAAGTCCTTGTTTATACACTTCCACTGCAGTGAGAGGCTGGTCCAGTCGAACATACACTTTGCTGAGGTACAGATATGTATCAATCATTTCCTGTTGCTTTAATGCAGATCTTAACTGCTTTTCTGCTTCACGATAGAGACCAAGACTATATTGGAAAAAAAAAAAGAAACGTAATGTTTATATAGCATGCTAATAGAAAGGTTACTGAAGTGAAAATAAATAAATATATAAATAAAATTTGTCAAACAAATAAAATAACTTTAAATTGAAAGTTATACATTTGTTAGCTTTTGGTACATTTAAAGTCTACTTGTAGAGACAGTAAACCACTGTCTAAATGTGTTCAGCATTCTTCCTGTTATATTTTTTTTCACCATCAAACTTTAATTAATGGTGAAGTATTACAGTTTGAAAATATCTGGGTACAACAATGTTTGCTATAAAGTTGCTACTAGTGTCAAGAAATACAGCTGTCAGTTTGCCAAATGCTTGAAGACATCACAAGTCTGGTTAAAGATGCCATTTAACACTAGTATTTTACTGTCATACTTTTATTTGAGTCACGAAATCATGATAATCTTTCCAAACTAATAAAATAATAACTTAGACGTTTAAATAGTTTTGTTAGACCATTTATTTGTATTAACCTAAGTACACTTTAAGTCTAAATTAAAAAAGATATATTACTGAGGAAATGATTACCGGTAGTAACACTTGGCCAGCTGAACTTTCCACCACCAGTCTTTAAATGTTGAAGCTTCTGTAGCCAGTGCTGCTAGTTCCAGTGCCTGTGTATTTAAAAAGGAAAAGAGAGTTATAAAATTAACTGGTGACCAAAACTTTAATGATAAACAAAAACAAGCAATAAATAAATAGAAAAAAAAAAAAAAAGCAATAAAAAAAAAAAATAAACAAAAAAAAAAAAAGGGAAAAAGTACATCAAATTAATAAATATTAGAAGTACATCTCATGAAGTTTACCCTCAACTTCAACAATTGTAAAAATGTATGGCTTTTGTTGTCATTTAAAGTTTCAAATTATTCAAATATTTAAGTTTTTTGTTCTTTAGTACTGAAGATATTAAGATCTACATTTTCATGATTAAATGGGCTGACATAATTACACTCACATTTCTGACATCATTTTCATGGTGAAATATATATTCAAACAAAGCCTTTGCGAGATTTGGTCTTGCTGCATATTTAGAAAAGTTGAGTCTGGCCAGATTAATAAATGGACCATCTGGTGTGGATAACATGGATGCCTGAAAGTATAATTAAAATTCAGTATAATTTGAAAGGAGCAGCTCTTAAGGAATTTATAAAATATTCACATAATATGTAATGTTTTTTTTTTTTTTTTTTCAAGCACTGTTGTGTTTATTGTAATTAATATTTTGAGATGTCCAGTAAAAGATAGAATCTAATTATCTGTTTGGACTGTAAATTAAAACTTATAAAAGTCTTGGTAAAGGAGGTCCTGAAGCATGAAAACAATATGAAAATGTTATATTTCTTTGATGACACAGATATAAAATTTTTAATGAATAATATATAAAAACATGATACATATTAAAGTTAACTGAACACTGCTATTCTAACTGAATATAATTGTTTGTTATCTTTATTTTAAAAAAATCAAAATTAAAGAACACTATATTTCAAAGAATTTAACTTCCTTTTCATTACGTGCATAATTTTCTGTGTACATTTTAAAATGACACTTTATAATTTTGATGTTCAATGCTAATGTTTGTTTTTCTAATTACTGTGGTGATTTCTTTTTAAAAGTAATATTAATTTTGTTTTATAAATATTCACTTACAGTTCCAAGTCTAACAAATCTGCCTGATGCACTGGTAACAGGTCGTGCTGTGTGGGCAGTTCGTGGAGTTTTAATAGCTTGTTCCATAGTACCTGGTCTTCCTGCCTGGCTTCCTGGTCTCACAAAACCACTCAATGGCCGACCTGACTGTGATACTGGTCTATAACAAAAGTTAAAAAAAAAAAACACATGTAATAATTGTGCAGATTTGTTATAAAAAAAATTCTTATTATGTACGCATTTAAAAACAAAAATAAAAAATAAAATAAATGCATGAAGTTGTCATACTCACACACTGACATATATATAAAATAAAAAAAAATAAAAAAAAGTATTATCACATACACTTCTAAAATCCAGTTTAGCAATGTCATATTCACATTACATTCAGCAGAGGTTTTATCTTATAATGATTAAATATGATAAAAGTTACCATAATTAATGAACATTTTTATATAGGTGTTTAATGGTATCATTATGATTTAATTATTAATTGCCATAATTCAATAAATAAATTAAAAATAATTTACTGTAATATAGATTTTTGGTATGAGCAGTGTGAAGATTCAGTTAAGAGCAATATTCTTTATATGTATGAAATTTGTAAATGAAGTGTCAGTTATAACCAGTATGAAGATTTAGATATGAACAAATAAAATATTTAACTATTTACCTAACACCTTGACTTGCTGCTCCTTGAGCTGTCCCTGGTTTGATATTTCTTAAAGAAGTTCCTGGACGTGCCACATTAGCAATGGCATTGTCATCCATTACCATTTCAGCAATTCCTTCTTCATCAACATCTACTTCATCAATGTAGACCTGACCTGTCAAAGCCATTGTCTTTAGTGCCCATGCTGCCTGTAAAACATTTTCCTTTAATTTAGTTATTTGCATAGAAAAACCACACACACAACAATGTGAATAACATATATGTACTCCATGTACAAACTTTTGCACTTAAGTTAAAACTTAACACAACTTTTAGATAATAAAATAAAATGAATGTGTTAATCAGTCTGTTTGTTTTTTGTGGTTTTTATAGATATATTTCTAAGTATGTAATTCAAAATTCAAAAGTTAATTTCTATACAGACCCTGCCAACCAAAGATACAGGAAAAAAATACACAATCATTTGATTCAAAGTACACTGTGCATCTGTATCTGGTTATTTCCTAAGATCACCAAAACAAGAGTATTAATTACAGATCAAATTTAAATGTGATTAAAAATTATATATATATATAAATCTATTAATCTATTATGAACAAATCCAGATGCTGTCTGCTTCAGATACTGGTTATAAACAATGAATCTTGTAATTACTATATGCAGTTACATGAATGGTTTGAAGATATACACAAACTTTTGGACATGTTCTGAACTTTCATACACTGATGTTCTTAAAAGTGATAAAACAAATTAAATATTTTGCTGCTACTACCAAAATCAGTCTTTTGCAACCAATGTTAAACATGGAGGCCATGAGAAAGAAGTTTGCTTTGAAGAGAAATATGAAGAAAAATAATTCAGTCATCAGACAGACTATTTCTCTGCTGACACTTGAGAAACATTTAACTCTACCATTTATATTAAAATATATTCCAATTTTGTGTTATTTTAATCTTTATAAACTGGCACTCTAAAACAGCATATGTCACTGGTCCAAAGTGAATCTGGTTTTGACAGAGACCACTGCATACACAAACACGGTGTTTCCACCAGACTGAAAAAGCAGCAATTCGTGAATATTTCTTCAAAAGGCAGAATTGACTAAAAACTTTCGTGAATATTTGATGGCACTTAAAAGTGCAAGTTTGTATTTGTTTATTGGCACTACAAAGTGTGATTTTTATTTGTTTATTTGTGCTAAAAATGTTTTTTCATTTAAACATCCATTTCTGTTTCTGGGGTTAATGGCTATGTTTTCGTGTTTAATTAAAGCAATCCAGAATATGACAGAAATGTTATTTTATTTACATATTTTTACATGATATATAATATATTTATAATATTATATATATTATTTCAATACGTTTGATTTTTTAGTACTTTTCTCAGATTTCTGAAGTAAAATGAACAAGCTACAATTAATTAATCAAACAGATCATTTAATTATAATGCATAAGTATTCGGAGCTATTTTTCTTTATCATTTTAAACGGCAATGGATATTTATATAATCATTCTGACGAAAATGAATAATCGAAGTTGACAAATAATAAAATAATAATAATTTATGAAAATATAGCACACTGAAGAGTGATACTTTACAGTATACCTGATCGTATGGATTCTTCTCTAATATAGTTGTACAAATATCCAGACATTTCTGATATTTACGTCGTCTGAAGTAACTGAATGCAAGAAAAAGTTGATCCATTTCAACATCCGAGTTGCCAATACACAAATATTTATGAGTGATGTGCCCCTGTTTGCTCTCCTTTACGAGACGTCACCTGGCGGATTTCTTAATTTTATTTTACTTTCTAATTTTCCACCATAAAGTGGTTTTTAACATGATTTATGCATTTAACTGTTTATAGTGTTTTTCATTGCATCTTAAAATGTTCAGATAAACAGTTATCTGTTCCAAAATAAGACACGTCGTCAACAATAAAATACTACAATGACAAAGTGACGTTTCGAAATAAGAAAAACAAAATGTTTAAACTTGCTCTGAGTCCTCTCGGAAAATTAAAAATCAGGAAAGCAGTGCTCGAAATTGACTACATGTAGTGGGTATGTTAATTACAATGTACAAGCGAAATACGGTTGTAATTCCAAATGCTTTTAAAGTTATTTGAATTGTTTGAATTGATTGACCAGGTTAAATGGCGGGCTGTAGCAGTCACTGATTTATCAGAGGTTATAGCGATACTTTCCTGTCCATGAGAAATGCATCTGTGATCTATTAGATCCCTTGCACTTGCAGCAAATTATAATTAAAAAAAAAGAATGACATGGTAGCAGAATTCCCTTAGATTCTCTGTGATTTTTGATCATATACATGATGTATTACTAAATGAAAAATGTGAAGAGTGTGTTAAATATATATATATATATAAACATTCACTTTCCAGTTTACCTGTTAAGTGTCCGAGTTCCATAGCACATATCTTGATTTTGTTTGATTATTGTGTTTAAAATAGTTTAATTGATAACAGGACTACAGATCTAAACAAATCCACCCATTTTGAAATTTTAACATCTATATTATTAATTTGTTTCCATTAATTTCAGAATACTTAATGTTTTCATGGAACCACTTAAACTTAAAGGCAAACGTAAAAAGCCAAAACCAAAATGTCCAAATCCATTGTTTATACAATGGTTGAGAGAATGGAAGCAAGAAGCTGAAGAAAATGGCTGGAAGACTCAGTATACATTTAGTAAAGTAATTATTACCAATTTCACAAAAATTAATTTTGATATTTTGTATAGAAAATAAAGTTTACTGTAGTAATATGATATTGCAGTACTTGGATGCTGAGAAATTTTGAAAATAATTTGCTTTTGTACATATTTTGAACCCACAATAAATGTGTATAAATATTACATGTTAATTATTATTTGAAATAACATTTTTAATAATTATTTTAGGTCTATTTTATTATTATTTATATCATATCACGAAGTGTTTTAATAGAAAAAACAACAACAACAAACAATTAAATTATTGTTTATTATCTACAATTTTCCTTTTTTATTAGGCTCTGAGCAGTTTGAAGAAGTTTCCTCTACCCCTAACATGTGGTAAAGACTGCAGTATTCTACAGAATTTTGGTTAGCATTGTTATAAAGTATTAGTAAAATATTTGTCTTGCTCTTCTCCTCCATTAAAAACTTCAAAAATGTTCTTGTTGAAATTTCATTTGATGTTATCTTTTGGGTCAAAGTTGGGGATGAAGCCATATTGAAGAAAACATTAATTTAACAGGAAAAAGCAGTCATTTATCATTCTTTTTAAAATAAAATAAATCTGTTATATGAATATTTTACTAAGATTGAAAATAATATTGTTTTCACAGGAGACAAACTTTGCAAAATGTTGGATGATCGCCTTGCTAAACACCTGGAAACACATGGTAAGATTTTGGAAGACTGACTTAGACTTCTGTGATGATCACCAGGAAGGTGTTGAAGTGTGTAATGTAAGACTCCTCAAATCATTGTTAACTTCATGTGCTTCGTGAATAAATTTTTAAGACCAATTGACTGTTGCATATGTTTGAATCTGCTGTTGGATGTAAGGATCCTGTCATTGTTCCTGCCACCAAAAATTTCTTTTTAATTAATGTATAAGTATGTACCAAAGTGTGTATGTATGTGTTTGTATAAAAAGCCATTTGTTATCCCATATAATGTCATTTCTATATTTAGCTTTCTAATTAAAGTAAATATTAGGTCAATGTTTTTTTTTTTAGGGACCACAGCCCCTGTTATGAGCACCCCTACCATCACTGAATCAGTTATTCCTTGTAGTAAAACTAGTTCTGTGTTGGACAAAATAATCTCATCTAGAAAAACTGCCTCTGCTGCTCATAATATCTCAGAAGTCATAAGTGATGAATCAGATGACGAAGCAAAAAAAGTGCCAAAAACGGTAATAACATAAATGTAGATAAATAAATATATATATCTTGTCTGTTTTTTTCTGTCACTTTGTGTATATATTTACTTTTTAAAAAATCCTCAGTGTGTATTTCCACATTTTAATGAAATTAATTAATTCTTAAATGTTAACAATAACCACTGACATATAAAATGATAATAAAATAATTTTAATTACAGATATTAGACAAATCATATATGTCACATATAATAACCATCTTTGGAACTGTTCTTTTTTCTTTCTTGAAATTCATTGCTTATTATTTTATGACTAAATCTGATGATCTTTAACCAGTAATTAG
Source organism: Chrysomallon squamiferum (assembly GCA_012295275.1). NCBI lineage: Eukaryota > Metazoa > Mollusca > Gastropoda > Neomphalida > Peltospiridae > Chrysomallon > Chrysomallon squamiferum. Next base: position 6,673,191 of record CM022665.1, on the reverse strand, counting down.
CTGTTCATACGAAGAACAGAATGCTTTACTAGATGACTTTAGTTATTAATGATCTTAAGTTGAATTTTAATTATTTTTTCATACAGAAGCGACAGAAATGTTCGGGAAACAGGCAGTACATTCCTGCTTACAGATCAGGAGCATATGCTATTTTGCTGGCACTTTACAGAAATACACAGGTAATAACTTGCGAGATATTTTAATATTTTAAAAAGGAGTAAAAATGTACAAAAGTAAAATCAACATAGACTAATAATGTATGTAATTCTAAAAATTGCTAGTATGTTTGAAGATGGAAGATCTGTTTGCTTTTTTATAGCTGTGTTAATGACAGTATATACTTTTGTTTTACTAGTGTTAAATTCAATGATATGGTTATTGCAATAAATAAATGTTTGTCTACATATTTGAATATGTTCACTTAATTATATAGGTAGGTAATTTTTCACATTTTTTATATATTTTTGTAATGTTTCTTTACAATTTGTAATTTCTTTTCTCTTTCAGAATTCAGACAGCTTATGTGACTTTATGACTCGTACAGAAATAATTCAAGCTGCTGAACCATTTGCTGATAAATCCTTCACAGCAGTAAATTATCTATTTCCCTACATTCTATATTTATTCTATTTATCAGATTAAATATTTGTGTAATCTGAAAAGAGGTCATGCCAAAATATTTTGCATAAAATGTTGTTTTTTTGTTTATAATTTAAAAAAAAAAAAAAACATTTAATTTTGAGAAACATGAGAGCAGCAATGGTGAGTAAAAAGTGTATGTATACAAAAGTTTAAGAAATTAAAAAAAAACATCTCTTCTCTAATTTGTCAAATTTCACTGAATGACATTTGCTAATTAGAATATATTGCCATTTTTGATTGGTTAAATTCTGCTTCTAAAAATCAATGCACCTACTTTTGTAAGATATTTATACAAACATGACAAATTATGTTAAGTGCTACAAAAACAAAAAGCATTGGTTTGGGGAAAAGACTCATGTTTGTACTTGTGATAAAAATTTGTGATATACTACTGGTACTAATCATTCAGTAAATCTTGCACAAACTGTAAACTGGTTATGTCAAATAAAAAAATGTGTGCAGTTTGTACAGGCCTGTGTTGATCTGTTTCAAGGAGCTTAGTGGTAGGGTGTCTGCTCGAGGTGCAGTAGGTCATTAGATCGATTGCTCTTGGTGAACCCATTAAACTTTTTTCATTACAGCCTTTGCTCCACAATTGGTGTACCAAAGGCTGTGGTGTGCAGCATCCTGCTTGATAAATGGCACATAATAAAAAATTCATACTGTATATTCATAGAATAATATAAATAAAATGTCCTTCCTTGACCTGTTTCTATTTACCATGTTATGTACATTTTCAAATGTTTAGTTTTTATATTTTATTATTTTACTAGTAGTCAGATGTTTATGTTATATTAATTTACCAACTGTTGTATTTTTATGCTATGTTCTTTTTAAGCTTTGTCTAATTTTTATGTATATCCCTTTACCACTGTCCAGTTATATTTTATTGTTTTTAATTAAAAGTTGCTGAAGAACCATACTGCTAAACTTGTTTTAATAGACCTCTTTATATATCCCAAATAAATATTACTGTTTTTAAATTATTATTTATATTTTATTGTTTTAGTGTGATCCTGATTGTTACTATACCTCCTGGTCATCAATGGGAACCTTGGTTAAAAGAGGTTTGGTCACCAAGAATAGCAGTCCGGCCAGGTATGTATTAATTTTATATGCAGTATGCACATAAATGTTTTTAACATATATAATCACTAAAGTTTAACTTGCATTTAATTTTAACTAATTTTTGAAAGGTACATTTGTAATAGTAATATTAAATTTCTTGACACCTTTTATTGTTTTTTTTATTATTTTTTTTTTTATCAAAGGTATAGTTTGACTCAGTCTGGTATAGAACTGGCTCAGAGGTTACAAACAACTGGTTCAATAACCAACAACATTTCAGCACAGTCTGCTGATTCATCTGATAAATCAAAAAGTGATGAAAGTGTCAAAAATAACAACAGTGAAAATACCTGCACATTGTCCTCAGAAAATTCATTTGGACAATCTGAAAGGTCAAGATTTTGTTACAGACATCAGTAAATATAATGAAAAAAAAAAATAATAATAATAAAAAAGAATATAATGTAAAAAAACTTTTTAATATTTATAACATAGTTAAATGAGGCATGATGCAATCATTGGAACTTATTTTAGAAAGTACCAATTAATCTCTATAATCCTAAAACTATTTGTTATTATTATAATTATTAATTTCATTTTCTTTCATAACACATTATCTGACATTTTATTTTTATTCCAGAATTCATTATTGGTTTGTTACTTCTGATGATAAACTTGTGGTAAATAAGGAAGAAGCAGCTGTTTCACTGGATGGTTAATAATATTTGATCTTCAAACTTGATACATAATACAAACTATGCAATCTACAGACTGAATATTTTCAGTTCCACAACAGTTTTATTTATTTTACACTGCATTCTATACATTGAAACTTTAATCGTAAAATTGTTATGGAACAGCTATGTATATTTTTCAATGAAGTATTTTTTAATTTTTCATTTGAGACCATTAAATACATACAGGTTGTACAATTCTTAGTAATATATTATATATTTTTTTATTATTAGTTTTGTTGTTAATCATCTAGTGTTAAATATAAATACAATTTTTTTATGCATGTACATAAGCATGCTTGTACTCAGATTCACTCGTGCGTTCACACACATGCAAAAACCACACTTTTAGTGAATATTATTTGACAAATTCAAATAGTGTTGTCAGTGAAAAAACTAAAATACTGTTATACATACACTTTATACAAATTTATTGTTTCAATAACAAAAGGAATTTTGACTGTTGTAGCAAGCATTTCACTTTTATTTTAGACAATCATGGCATTTGCTTTCTTGTCAAGTGTAATTATCAAGAACTTTTGAAATCAGGCAAAACATACAAGCTAGACATTAGCAGGTGAGATTAAATATTTATATCAGTGATCTGTTCATAAAGATAATTAGAAATAATGTACTCATTTTCTGCATTAATTAAGTCTAGCAAACATTTTTAATAACCTTTTTTTCATTAAACATAAAAAGATTTAGTTTTAAAGGTATTTTTAAATTTACTCCTTACTCCTTTTAAAATTGTATTTAATATTTAATTCAGACCCTTAGGTGATGATGTGTATGCTTATCTGTGTGATGCTGATGCTGATGATGTTGCATTTCCACCTATTGTAAAAGAACCACTAAAGGAACAACAGTTAACTAAAGGTAATCAGAGACCTTTACAACTGACCTGTAGAATTTAAATTTTCAGAAACGTAATATTGTTTATGATCAAACCAGCATTTGCTCCTCATGCTATGTATAACTGCATTGGTTGAAATCATTGATATGAATGAATTCCAAAAGCACACAGAAATTTTCTGTTTAATAGTATGTATAAAAATACGTTTTGATATAAAATCTTTAACATTTTCTGTTTATGAATTGGAGCAGGTTCAGTAAACAGTATTATAATGTTAAATAATGTGTCAACACATAACTGTTTTATTTTCAGAGGTTTCAGATCAACCTATTAAAACGAAACCAAAGAAACAAAGAAACACAAACACTAACAGAAATACTGCTGCAGTTTCATCTCTTGTGGAATCTTCACTGAAGGAAAAACTCACAGAACCAAATTTAAAAACAGCTCATCTGATTTCATCAGTTAAAATTGGTGGTGATGAAAGCATGACATTGAAGTCAAATTCTCAAGGCTTGGTTCTCAATGAAAATGCTCAAGATTTGGCTACACAAAGATCTGCTGCTTCATGTATTTTATCAACTGCATCAACAAGTGGCTTGCCTCCATCAGACTTTACATTTTTACCAGATTCTTTTGATATCATATTGTGTGTTGATAACAGGGAATTTTATGGAAGGTTTGGATCTTTTAAAGTCCTTTAGATAACAGGATAGAATAAAATTAAAATTTAAAGTGAGGAAGGTTACCCTTATTGATTCATGTTAAACATTCCTGAATATATACCATACTTTGTTAATTTTATTAATTGTATATGATAAATGTTTAGAGATTTTTAATATTTTAAAAAATTTTGTTGTCATTATCTGAAACACCAAAATTTTACTAAACAGAACTTTTCTTCTTTTATTATTATTATTTTTTCAATTTATACAGGTTAAACATAAATAATGTAAACAAAGATTGCTGTAATCAGGATTAAAAACATATCAATTCAAATAGTATCTTACAAAACAATGAGTGCTTCTTCATGATTCTTTGTCTCTGCATAAAATAATGTAGAAGTAGATATAAAAACAAAATATTCTTGAATGTCTTAAACATTAACATTCACACAACAATTTTTGTCTTCTAGTGGTAACAATAGTAAAACCCTTCTTCCTGATCTAATAAGGAATGGTGTACAGTGTGACTTGCGACCTCTTCATGTTGGGGATATGCTGTGGATTGCACGAGAGAAATCACAGAATGTACCAGGTAAAAACATATTTATGAAAAAATAAATATTCATTACCTAATCAGCTACATGATACAGGATTTTTACAACCATTTTTCTAACTACTCTTCAGAATTAAAGTTCATATTGTTAATTTAATGTTTTTTATGTTACTAGTTTTGATATTTACTCTAATGCACTAGAGTTACTGTTGTTAATGAATTGGAAATTACAATATATTATTTACACCTTGTATTGTCATAGATGTGTTTTTTGTGTTAGGTCAGATAATCAAGCCACAAGGAAGAGAACTGGTTCTGGATTATGTCATTGAAAGGAAGACAATGGACGATCTTGTTAGCAGTACCATTGATGGCAGATTCAGAGAACAGAAGGTAAAATGTTTTCCAATGTTTCATATTTTAGATGAATTTTTGTCAAATTTGTTGTTGTTTTTTCTTTTTAATTAAAAAAAACAAAATTAAGTGGAAGAGCTTTTCATACTCAGTTATTACAAATTCCTGAGAAGTTTGGTTTTTAATTTGAGTTTTTGTGAAGGAGGGATTACTGGATCAGAACCATCTTCTCACATCCTTATTGAAAAAAACCCACTTAGTCTCCTTAGGGTAGTATTTTCAGTGTAGCTTAAAGAATGATACAAAAAAAAAAAAGTTTTGTATTACGTTATAATTCAAATAAATATGATAACTTAACATTTGTCTTTTAATTTTTTGTTTAGTTTCGACTGAAGCGTTGTGGTGTGAGAAATGCTATATATTTAATAGAGGAATGTAAGTCAATGCAGCATTTCAGCATATCTGAAGACAAACTGAAACAAGCTATTACAAATACACAGGTTTGTCAGATAATTGTGTATCATTTATTTTTACTGATTAAAGCTAGAATACTAAAATTTGAACACAACAAAAATACTTCAGAATATATTGTACTAGTACACAGCACAATTTTTTTACTTAAAATAAGTCTTGCAGTACGTGGTACCTACATAAATGTATACGAATTTTAGGGTATTTCCTTAACTACCATTTTATAGATACAAAAACAATTTTTGATTATTATTATTATTATTTTTTAATTAGGTTATAGATGGCTTCCAAATAAAGAAAACTGGTGATGTCAAGGAAACTGTCACTTACTTAACTATTTTCACTCGATATCTTCAGAGCTATTATAGGGTACGTGTTACATATAGCTCATGTTTTTTTAAAGCTGGTATAAAGTTTGTAGTTAATAACTGAACGATAGATAAAAGAGCTCAGGAAAACAAGAGGTATATTCAAATATTTTGTAAAAGTATTAGAGTTGAGAATCCAATATAGAGACTGCCCGGGGCCTGAACTTCAGAATTGTTTGGATTTTGGAATTATAAATTAGTAGCCTGAGAATAGGATCTTGTCTAAATATGAATTCCATTTATATTTTATATAGGACTTCTATTGATAGCCTAAAATATTTTTTGTAATTTTACAGAAAAAATAAAGTTTGTATATGCAAACAGTCTAAAAGCTATAAGATATTGATATTTCGGCTGCTTGGAAAAAGTTTCAGATTTTGGATACAGGATGCTCAACCTATATTATATTATTATACCTTACTTATTATAAAAATTTGGAAATAAATGTATAAAATGTATATAAAGGGTTTTTTTTTTTTTTCTTTTTTTTTTCCCAATATTACCAAAGAAACACTTTAATCTATAATAAAATGATATATTTTATTTCTGCAGGGTAAAAGATTACATGCTTGTAGTTTAGAAGTGTTACAGAATATGAAACGCAGCTGTCAGTTACAAGATGATGAGCAGTTCTTTGTTGAATTCCAACATTTCAACCAAGGATCTATTAAAAGCAAGGTATTATTTGTTAGTTTGACAAAATATCATAGATTTCTGCTGTACAATAAATAAAATGATGCAGTAATCACAATTTTTTTATCTAGATTATTAACACTTTTTACATTTTATAAATTACCTGTTTTTTGTGGGACAGGTAGCTTTAATTTTGGCTTGCATAAATCTCATGCCAAACAATAAATTTGTTTCCTGTTGTAATTTGTAATATTTTTGTAATTTGAATATAGTATAAAACATTTAATATATTCTAAAAGATAAATGGAATTGAATTAATTGGTTTTCATTTTGTAATAAAGAAGTAATTTCTAATATAATGTATGTGTGAGTTTTCACTTCTTCTGAAATTGTTACCAGTAACACACATTAATGTTTTTTTTCTTCATATTATCAGTATATGATTACCAGATGTTCCTGATGATAATAATTGTATAATAGTTATAAAATGTTATTAAGTGAATGACAAAATTGCCTTTTATAAGCATAACTGATCTATAGCTGTAATTCTAGGAATTATTTGTTATTTCATTTTAGCAAATTATTCAAACCTAATTTTGATGATATATATATTTTTTTAATTTCAGAATTTGACACTATGTGAAATGTTTGGAAAGCAGTTAATCCAACTCCATGGGATGTCTGCAGACAAAGCCAAGGCAATTATTGATCAGTATCCTACAGTTACACAGTAAGTAGATTAGTTGCTTTTCCAGATTTTGTTTTTGCTTTGTTTTTGTTAATACTTTTATTATTTATTGTTACATCCATTTCCTCAGATTGTTTGCAAACAATTTACCAAGGCCAATAAAAGAACACTTGCTGTATACTTCATAACAAATATATCTAATACAAATTCAAAGAACAACCAAAATAATTAGTTAAACTGAATATGACTGCTGAAAGATTTACTTTTCTGTCATGAAACATATAATGTCAAAACTAAATTTTATAAATCCTTTAGTTAATACAGAAGACTTTAAATAAAATTTCACAAGTTTTGTAAAGTTTTATGATAATTACATATCCATAAATGTTTTTTAATTTATTTCTTGATTAAGTTAAACTTTCATTTTGCAGTTTATTTGATGCTTATGCAGCTTGCCAAACAGAAAAAGAAAGGGAATCCCTGCTAGCCAACATCAAAGTTGGTAAACTTGGGAGGTCAGAATACAAATTTACTCTAATTTCTGTTATGAAATATTTAAGTTTGTAACATAAATTCATTAAATTTCAAAACATTTTTGTTTTCTTCAAAAATTAAATTATTAAAGAAATAAGAAAAGTGATATTTGACATTGATGTCCAGCTTTATTAATTAATGCAATTCAAATTAGTAATAATTCTTGATTTTTTTTTTATACCAAAGCAGATCAGTTATTATTTAAAACCTTTAATCCTTTCATTCGTAAATTTTAATTAAAAAATTTGATCTTTGTATTTTCAGAAACATGGGAATTGGACAGAGCAGACAAATATATCAGCTCTACTGGACAAATGCACCTCTGATCTGAAATAATGTACATTTACACATGTAGGAGTAAATGAAATGTAACCTTGATTTGATCACCTTGAAAAAAATGAAGAACTTAGAAATTGATTCAAATGTCCAAAATCTTTTTGGTTTGAAATGAATTTAATTTTTATTAAATTTTTTATTCATTTCTATATAACTATTTATAATAAATGAGATCTGATTGCTATACACTGTCCAAAGCTTTCTGTAAATAAAAGCTAGAGTACTTTGTTAGTGAAATGATGTTTCTTAAAATGAATTTATTTGTGAGGAAACTACTTTCAGCAGATTATTTATCATTTTCCAATATCATACAAATAAAACATCTGTTTGAATATTACTCATTTTAATTGGTTTTTATTGATGATAAAAATGTTAAGTAATGTTTTACAGTCTTACATCTGTAATGAAGGATAATCCATTCTTATTTGGAAATAATGGAATTCCACAACACTCAAAGATAAATAAATAATAACTGAATAAAACAAAACTACAGCATAATAAGCACTCCAGTAAGGATAAATCAATAACAACACAAAGCCATAATTTCTGCAAAATTAATATTTGTTTATTAACAGTTATTTCTTATTAGGGTAAAAGTTATAAATTCTGTGAAATATGATAATTGAAATCTACTGCTGCCATTACTCTTTATTTATCATCACTTTAAGATCTTTTAAGGCATCTAATGGCATTTGATAAAAACAGGTTTTGTGGTCCTGCCTCCAATGGAAGAGAGCACAACAAACATTGAAGGATTATTAAAATCTATCAAGTCTCAGGCCATTCTTTCTGCTGAATATATTATTTTGTTGTTTGAAATTTAAAAAAAAAAACAGAATGGTTAAGACATTAATGGAAAGTCTGGTGGTTCATGAAAAACTTATTTGCAGGCATGTAAAAAAATTAAGAAGTATTCAAGCTTTTTTATAATACACTGTAATCAGCATTAAGGTCAACTTAAAACAAACAATTAAAAATATTTGATGCAAAACATTTTATTTAACATCTGGACTCCAAATGACAATTCTCTGCATCCAGATAATACAAAACTTTTTTTTTCCAATAAATTTTATCCATCAATGTGGATTATTTCCATGTTGACTTTTTTAAACGTGCATTCTCTATGTTGTGTTGGAATGTACATGAACAAATACATTATATATAGAAACACTGTAACAACGACAGAATGGACGGAAAACATTGAATGTATAGAGCAAGAGGTCTAAATACTTATATAGCATTATATTTATCTGGCAACACTGACCAGAGGTGATCTTGATATCTGATTTTTCGGTTGTTTAGGACCAAAGATTAGTATTTAAAATAGAAAATAAACAATGAAATTGTATTTTACAATACATATCAATACACTTCTAAAGCCAGCTTTTTGTAAGCTGGATAAATGATCTGGTACATGAATTAATTCATTATGTTTTAATTTTTGTTTATTGATATTATTCTTTTTAAACTTTATGTTTAATATCTAAAACAAACTGATCCATACTATAATATTAAAAATAAATTTGCTTTGAAAAATCTCAGCATGAAAGTAAATTTAAATACAACTTAGGTAAAACCAAACAACACATTTAATCACAGTAAAATTTAAAAAAAATATATATATTTTTTTTTTTTTTTTTTTTGGATTGCAAACTAATCAGAGAAAAACCCAGGATAATCAATTTTTAGACAAACAAATTTCAGTATTATTATAGCATAATGGATTCTTTCAAAAAAGAAAAGTAAACACTGCAACAAATTTTATTTAAATGTTCCAGAAACAGCAATTTGAAGAGTTCTTTGAAATCTCTGGCATAATTTTCATGGTTCATTTCACAACAGCTGCATCCAATTCACTTTCATCTGTCTGCTTGCTCTCAAACATTTTAGAAAATAATTTTTTCATATTTTGTTCTTGTTTATCCAGTTGCTTTTGGCATTTGACAATGTACTTTTCAATTAAAGGATCTGCAAACAGCAACAATATTATATGTAATTGTATTCATAATGTAAGCATTTATCTATATTAAATATTTAAGAAAATTTCACATATCAATAAAAAAACAATAAAACTTCACTGAATGGAACCTTGACAATATACAGTATACTAAATAAAGCTTAGCACATAAAATTACATATACAGGCCTCAAAACTGCACTTTATCAAATACCAGTTCCCTATTCTATTTATTTTTCTAGAATATCAGAGCACAGTACATTCCAAATATCTAATAGGGAGAGTGGGCCACTAGTTTTACAGTAAATATATACTGTGGACTCAAAGAAAACCTGTCTCTCGCCAGTCCAGCACCATTTTAAAGTCCTGTCCAATTATTATTAATCTATTATCAATAAAACCCTGTCTAATCCAGATGCTCTCTACTTTGAATTTTGGGTGTAAATTCCAGAAAAACTAAATTATGTTCACTTCTTAAACAATGGCTGCAATTTGCATGAAATTAGGCTTCTTTGAAGGCTTGATAAACAATGATGCCATATTCCTTATAATTTATTGTATGCAGATAAATGAACAAGATTGTTATTAGTATCTGTTGATACCTAAGTGAATTCACTCATTTAGGTTTAGTGTCAAAAACATTCGTCGTAATGGCAGAGTGAACTAAAAAATAACAACATACCAAACTTTCTAAAGCAAAATTAACAGATGAACGTTCACCAAATCTACTATTTAAACAGGGAGATTTAGTCATGCAGGGTTCATGCTAGGATAGAAAAACAGCGAGAAGCCACTTCTCCCTCTAGACACATAAGGGAAACGTGAGGTTTTGTAAAAGCGAAATGAGACAATACGACATAACCAAGCCACTGTCACAAAACATAAAATTAAGTATCTACAGGTATACATCGATATTCTGATATTCTGTCTCTAATAAAATAGGGCCTTGGACAAAACAGATTCGTGCCATAAATGATAAAATTATTTGACAAACATTTAAATCCTATGTCTGTTTACGATTACTTGTGGCTTACTTTCTTGAGAATCAGACCTCTACTTATGTTGGTTTGTTAATTATAATCTTTACTGTATATGTAATCACACACAAACACACATAAAATCAGTGACAGACTATTTCTCACCTGGTTTTTAACAGTTACAATAAAAATATTTCCATTTCCTGTCTTTTTAATCTTTACATACCCAATATGAAAGAATCCACTGTATAAATAAAATATGATTACAGTCAGAAAGATTAATAAATATAAAAATACTGCTTTTTAATTTTTCTTTAATTTATTTATTTATTTATTTTTTTCTTGAAAGGCATATTATTATTATACACACAAACACACACAGTAAATAAATAAATAAATAAGTAAATCAATCATAATTTATATTAAAAAATTGGTACAAAGTCTGATAAGGCCTGGTGACCATTTGTGTTAAACCTGCTCAGCTGCTTTGGTATTATTATTTTTCTTTTTATGTATTTTATAACAGATCCAGCATTTAAATTTGTCCACAAATGGTTTCTCACACAGATGATTACAGGCAAATTTCAGGTGCTAACATTGGTTACGAACCTAAAACTTTAGCATAACCCAAGCAACAATGTGTACATTTATTTCAAACCCTTATATATCTGTGTAGAATAACTAATTTTACATTAATAATAATGATTACAATAATAAATGTTTCTAAGGACAAATAAATGCAGGATCTAGTTGTGTCTTTATATTTTTCTTTCTAATTTTATTAACAGGAATAGACCAGGTCAACAGTTAAGAAACTGTGACTCGTGAAAGTTTGTGAAGTTGAACACCATACAAAATTTTTAATCAATTTATCTAATACTAATGACAAGAATGCTAAAATTTGGCAGGACAGACAGCCCTTCATTGCTGTCACTACTTCCTAAGGTTCTTTGAAAAGCCACTCTTGAATGTAGCAACAACGATTTGCCTGGTGAGTGATGATACCCCACTCAAAGAGTGAATAATGTAGAACGTATTCTTGAAAAATGAATTCTGGTGGATTATTTACCACATATACAGAACAAAAAATGAAATATGTTTAAAAATATGTTAACCGAAGTTATTTAATCCCAAAGTATGAATTTATTAAAAAAAAAAAAAAAAAAAAAAAAAAAAAACTAATAATAAAAAACTAAAACAAAATAAATTTAAAAATATTAAAATAAAATAATAAATTAAAAAAAAAAAACTAAAAAAAACTAAAAAAAAATGAATTAATTAGAAATATAAAGTTAAAAAAACCAACATTAAATTAAAAAATATATATTAAACAATAATAAATAAAAATAATAAATTAATAAATAAAAGACAATACTTAAAAAATTAAAACAACAACAAACAAACACAACACACAAACACACACAGACATACAGGTGGTTCCCATATGAAACCCTCGATCATTTTGATGCTCCTACTTGAAGAGCTATAGAATATTCTTAGATTACAACATGTTTATAATGTGTACTAAACCTGTATTGTCATATTCAAATTGCCCCCAACTTGGGAAAACATGGAAAACACTGATATATGTATGTGTGTGTGTGTATATATATACATTATCTGTTACTCATTTAAATATTTTATACTGAAAATTAATACAGATAGTAAAAAGAAACATTATTACCAATCTGTGCAAGCAAGAAAACCTCCATAGCTCTGTCAAAATCCTTCAACCCATATAGTGACAAACCTTTCCTATAGATTGCCTTTACATTGTCAGGAACAATATCCAGCACAACATCACAATACTGTATTACTCTTTCATAGTTAGGATTTTCTTGTTGTAGAAGACAGGCTACAAAACAAAATTTAAGTTTATTCATATGTTGTTGTTTTTTTGTTGATCATATCTATATCAATACTTTTTTTTTTTTTTTTTAAATAAGGATATTTTTAAATAATGGTCTTGGCTAACCTATTTTAAATGGCAGGAACTTGAAAATATGCTTACGGCTTTCTTCTTTCTTTTTATTCTTTATTTTTTTTATTTTTTTTTTTTTTATTTGTATAAAAATAAATTTATAATTCTGTGATGTTACAATATTAATAATCAACAACTCTAGTAACGAAAATACAAAATAATTAAGATTACCAGCAAGATTATTATAGCAATCGGCTTTAACATTAGTTACTTCAGCCATCAGCGTTTGATATTCTAAATCCTGCTGACTATCAACCCCTACAACATTACTGTCACCGTTAATTAATAAAGCCATTGACGCTGGTTCATGCAGTTGCCCAATTCCTTTCAAATGTAAAAGGGCCCTGTGGTATTTCCCAATAGCTTGTTTAAAATTCTTATTTTTATACGCTTGATTCCCTTCTGATTTAAACTCCTTTGCTTTTTGTAACTTTTGTTCATCTGTCATCTTTTCTGAATTAGTAATGCTCATTTTTTAACTGTTAAAATTCGCCAGAGATATCAAATATGCTTTCGGCAGTTGATCAACGGAAAAAAAAAAAAGAAGAGCTGCCAATTTTACGACAGTTGACATAATTATAAGTGTTTTAATCTCTATATTACATTAGAAAGAAAATAATAAAACGTTTTGAGAGAACACGTAAATATCTGTCTGATACAATTATTAAAAAAGGAACTTAAATATATTTACGACTTTCCAAATTTCGGTCGTTATTAATTTCACAGCACATTATAGAAAATTAGAAAGAAAATATGGCAGAGGCAATGAGAGCAACAGTTGCCTCGTTGTTGAAAGGAATAGAAAGGTAATACTTTAACAGACTATCTTTCTCTTGCTCCTAAAACAGATGATTATGGATAACAAATTTAAATTTTAAAACTTACGGCAACAGTAACAAGTGAATTAACAAAGACTATGTCGCCATGTGTCGTTCATTATCATCATTACAATAATTTACATTAGACTTAGTGTCTCATTAGTATATCATGCTGAATGTGATCATCAGTCATACATTTAATTATAATGTCATCATTAAAAATTAAATTATTTTACTTTATAAAATAGGTTTCTTTTATTAAAAGAAAAAGTTTAGTTAATAAATCAGAGTAACGCATGTTCCTAATCTAACACTTACTATTATAAATCTAGTTGGCACGTCTAAATATTTAATAATAATAATAATAATAATAATAATAATAATAATAATAATAATAATAATTACATTTGGGTTTTTATTATCTAATGTACCCATCCAAATGGATATGCCTGTCGATATCGCTGTGGGTGAAATCGTCATAAGTTCAGTTTCCTTATGGGTGAAATGGCTTTGCAACTATGTACAACTTGAGTATTGAAAATGAATACATTATTAAAATATTAATGTATAAACATATCAGTGTTTCCACAAATCTATGAAAAAAAGTCAAAAAATTAATATCATTATTTCTCATTTTTTGGCTTTTACTTTTTATACATTGTAGTCATTGATCGTTTTAAACAGCTTCTAATTGCACAGAAAATATACAGCAGCTTTGCCCGTGCAGAAATTGAATTTACACAAATTTCCTGTAGGGCAAGATCCCCACACCAAATGGACTGGTCAAAATTCAAATGCCTTTGTAAAAATGAGATAACACTTAACTGAAGAACTATGCTCCACCTTATTATAATCCTGATTCTGACACCAGTTATTTTTAAATGAGATTTATGTCAAGATTTAGAACATAGATATATATCTGCAGTGAAAGCATTAGCAAAACTTGTATTGTTTCAGTATCCAGGTCTATTTTTGTTGTTATAATTATTTATCATCATTATTAGTGTCATTAGACTAAAAGAAAACAAAGAGTTTTTAGTTTTGATTTGATGAACTAACAGTTAGTGTTATTTAAATCCTTTCTTTAGATACAACCCAGAAAATCTCCAAACATTGGAACGCTATGTGGACATGCAGGCACGGGAGAACACTTATGATTTGGAAGCCAACCTTGCAGTTCTCAAATTGTGAGTAATGAACACATAAAAAGAAAATACATTTTTTGTGCATTAACTGCTACACTAATAATTATTAGGATAATATCTAGGATTACTTTTGGATATCAAATCATGTAAATTTGACTCAACTGAGAAGATTGGCAGTTTATAATCTTACTTTGGAGAGAGAGCGAGAGTGTGAGTGTGAGAGTGAAGGAAGGGAAGGGTGGCCTGCCCTTGTGCCTGAAATTCAGTAAATGTCTGCCCTCATTTGCCTAAATTCTCAGTAAAATGTGCCAATAATTATTGCAAAATTGCCTCATATTCATATATAATTATGGTTGTCAGCAGGCATCAATTTATTGTCAATAATTAAATAAACAATACAACGGGCACTTTTTATTGATAATAAACAAATACTAATGGCATTTTTTAGCACCAGTAAACATATACAAGCAGCATTAATTAGCACCAATAAACATATACAAACAGAGATATATATATATAAATTATTGTTACCATTGCATTGTAAATTTAATGTTAAAAATAATTATTTAAAATTTTCAGGTATCAGTTTAACCCAGGCTATTTCCAGATTGGGATGACTGCTACTATCCTTTTGAAAGCTTTGACCAATCTTCCACATACAGACTTTTATGCTTTGCAAATGCCTCATAGACACGGTAAGAATATGATTAGCATTAATTTAAAATGGTAATGACAGTTCTTTATTGATTGTGTTTTATTATATATTCAAAGAAATTTACAATTTTATTGTAAGAAAGAGTTACTAAAACTAATGCAAAATTTATTTTTAAATGTTGAAAACCCCCAAAAAATCCAACAATAGTAATACATGCAAATGTTTATATTTTTAGAACGCAGGAGATGAATATCTGGAGATACACGTATATAATACATATCAGAAATAACAGAACTGTTTATTAATTGTTGTATGTGTAACGGATGGGTGGAAGTATTTGTATGTTTTAACATAATTATACATATATACACAGACAGAAAGGAAAGTACCAATTTTTAATGTCATGGAAGAACAACCATGAAATACATGGATAATTTTTTGAATACTTTAAAGAAAGAAACCATCAGCCCATTATATATCATATATTTGTTATAAAATTATTTTATTATGCTTAACAGATGCAGCAAGAAGAAGAGAGAATTGTAAAGATCCTTCATCTAGCCTATCTCCTAGAAACATGTCAGTTCAGAGCATTCTGGGTAGGAGCAATTATAAGACATGTTTAGCTTGGTTGCTCAAAGAGTAATCACAACATTCTTTGTCTGTCCAAGCTTCTAATTAAATTTCTCTTAAAGTCCAGCTTTGTCCACCATCACTTGCAGCTTATGATGAATTCGCCCCTTATTTGTCGGCAATGGCAGCAATATCTGCCACCCGTATATTATGTGAACTTAATTTGGTATAATAAATTAAACAGACACTTTGATTTGATTTAATAGCAAATAAAATAAACTTGTGTTAATAGTTAATGCAAATATTTGATGCAGTTATTTATAGGAGAATTTTGACAAACAAGTAATTTGAACATTGTTCAAAGTACTTGTACCCTGAACATTTTCTGTACCTTCCCTTCATTTAACTTGCCCCAGTTACGCTGATTCCTGCCATCCCTTTCACAAATGCTGGCAAGACCACTGATTTTCATACACATTTCATTTGAATTAATCACGAAAAATAAGTTTTTTTGAAAATGACACAACTTTAAAAATATTTTTGTATTTGCCCTGGAATAGATAAGAAATTGGTGTGTGTGTGCAACAAGTATTTAATATTTAATAGTAATTAATAAATTACTGCAAACAAAATTATTGTTCAACTAATCTTAAGTCTGATGTTGTCAGTTAGTGAATTTTTTATTTTTTTTTAAATAAAACAAAACATTTTATTGTATTCAAAATGGAATATGTTTAGTAAATTAACTAATCTGAACTTGTTTTTATGCTTTTAGTCAGAACTTCAAACTCAGCCAGATATAATAGATGGAATTGTTGGATTTGAAGATTCAATTCGTAAATGTAAGTAGATTTTCCAGGTACAAAAACTAGATTTTATCTTTTAATACATAATCTTTAGCATACTTTCATATACATCTTCAGCACTTTAAGGTATAAATGCTATAATTCAAGAATATGTAGATACATTAATATTTTCACAATGATAGACATTGATTTTTAGAAATAGTGTTATAATTTATTTATCATGCATTACTGCTTAAAAACTTTTAAAACTTTTGTTTCCAGTTGTGTGTCATGTGGTTGGTGCAACATACCAAACAATTCCAATGAAGACTCTACAAGAACTGCTAGGAGATGTTACAGGTAACCATTTCCAACATGTAGTTAAACCTACAAATCCTGTAACTATGTTAACACTAAAAAAAAAATGATCAACTTTATAAAAAGTAAAACATAATTAAATCTCTGATAGCATTGAAAATAATACCAACATATTTTAATATTAATTGTTACTGTATGAACTATCAGGTTTTTGTAGTGATAGAAAAGGATAACTGTAGCCAAATACTTATGTGGGCTACTTTAATCAGCAGCAAGTATTTTTTCATGTGCCATTTCACATACAGCCTTTGATAGGGCATTGATAAGACTGAAAAATGGTAGAGTCCACTTCTGGTGCTACAGTAATTCTGCATGATATTAAAACAATTTCATGTCATAGAAGGTTTTTTGTATTTGGTTTTTCTAACTTTTGTTGAAATCTGATTTTCATTAAGTTTTTCTAATTGCAGAATCTCTTGCAAGTCAGTGGATTTCAAAATATGGATGGACACTAATGGAAGATGGGTTGATCTTTATAGTTAGCCAAGAAGAAAATATTAAAACCAAAAATATAACAGAAAAAATTACATTTGATAGTAAGATTTATATTGATTTATCATTATTGATGTCATGACATAATTAGAGCTGGCAGTCACAAGTTTGATGAGAAATGATAGTAAGATGATAATGCCAAAATAAATCTTCATGTTAAACTTACAGTGGGGAGTTTAGGCAGGAAAATGAATTTAGATATAATGTATTATTAAGAGCTTGTTCTAAGAAAGTGGTGATAAATGAATTTTTTTTTTTTTTTAATCAGTCAGACAATTGATGATGTATGAATATTTTTAATATGTGAAAAAGAGACCATTCAGAAAAATAATAGCATGATGAGTAGCCTTTTGTCATAGCAACAGCACTGTTTTTAATAGATAATGAACAATTTTCTCCAAGCAGAAAATGCTAGCAAGGTCATTTCCACACATACAGAATGAAACCTGATGTGTTTTTATCTAATACAAATCAGTAGCAGGTTCTGAAACAACATTTCTTTGATGCATCATTCTCTGATCAGCACTTTTGCCCTGTTACTAGTGTGAAATTTTGTGTGAAACAGTTGTTCCAGAGTCAATCAAGACAAATATAATAATTGAGCTCTGAAAATGGGGGGAGTACCAAGCAAATATTGGGACATGACAAAATTTCAAGCTCTTCAGCACTGCGATACATTTATCCTAGTGGTATTTTATATTTGTTTGGAAGTGATAAAAGACATAATAATGTTAATAGGTGACATTGTAATGAGCCAGTTTGTTGCTTTACTACATAATACTGTGACAATATGAATGATTCACTGAACTCCCTTCTTAAAAGTCAGAATAGTAAACGTCAGATTAATGTTGAAGAAATTTATACTTGCTATTACAATGTATAAGATTAAATTTTTCACTTACAAACCAGTTTAACAAAATAAAAAGCATTTATTATTTTTCATTTCAGGTGTAGCAGCAATTATGGCAAGTGCACGGTGAAATGTTTTAAAGAACTGATCAGATAAATCATATTGATTGCTGATGTTGGAAATTTGGACTTAATTGAATGAACTTTCAATAATAAAAAAAAAAAAAAAAAATGAAAAATTTTTTTCTGGTTTGCAATAAAATATCTTATCGGTTTAATGTAGGATTTTGTATTCATTTGAAAAACTAAAAAAGAATTATGTGTCACAATATCAATACTGATTTTTACAGATTCACATTCTGGTATTAGCAAGTTTACCATTTTTTATTTATTTATAGACACTATAAGAAAACTAAATATTGGGATTGAATGATAAGATATCTCATTAATAACAAAATACTGTCATAAATATTAGAGTATTTAATTCAAATTTTAGTAAAACCATATTTAACAACAATTGCCACATCTTTATATTAATAATTACTGGATGGCAGTGGTGAGCAATGACTTTCATATTAGGATGTTGATGAAACAGAAGATCTTCTATTGGCACTCCATGGGGTAGACATCAGTTTGGAGCTATTTATCTCTTATAGTGCACTTTTACTGACAAGCAGACACGTACCATAGCATTTGTTGATCTGACTGAACAGAAGAGAATTAATCATGAAGCGTAGTCACTTCAAATCCATAACTTTTATCAATGGGCCTATTTAAATATGTTTATAGGTCCTACCATTCCAATAAAATTGAGAAAATAATCAGCATAAAAAATATAAGATTCAGAAGCTTTCGATTTTCATGATTTTATTTATTTATTTATTTTAATGTGATGTTTGACTGATAACAGTCTGGATATCGGTAGATCCAGAACTGTTGTGATAATCACATGCTGAAATTCTTTCACAAT
Organism: Chrysomallon squamiferum; assembly: GCA_012295275.1. Taxonomy (NCBI): domain Eukaryota; kingdom Metazoa; phylum Mollusca; class Gastropoda; order Neomphalida; family Peltospiridae; genus Chrysomallon; species Chrysomallon squamiferum. The sequence continues at coordinate 6,653,710 of CM022665.1, read as the reverse complement.
TCATTTCAGACATTGTTTTTTCAAGTGATTTCCAAACTGGAATTAATGTTTGATATCAGCTTTTTCAGTTTCTTCTTCTCTTTTTTGTTTACACCTTTCAACACAGATTTTGTGAATCCATTTTCTGAAACATAAGTTTATGTATTATTATTATTATTTTTTAATGTTGTAAAAAAACGAATTTTCAGGTTACTTATCTAAGTATGTTAAATTATCTGAAACTGATAAACTGAAGCTCAACAACCATAAAGACAACAGATACAGTCAATATGATTTAAAGGTCAGATCACATTACATTACCTGAGTATGTTCAACATACGTTGATATTTTAAATTAATTATAAAATGATTTTAGGTTTTTATCCGTTTTAAAAATTACAATTGATATTAACAGATAAAAAGTGAAAAAAGTGGCATCAGACAATCCTGTTTTGGACTATTCAGTTACTGAGGTTTGCTCATTATAATATGATCCTCTTGTGGCATTCTGATGACTGTGTTAGATAACATCAAAATAGGGGAGGAATTGAGGAAACTGGGATAAAAAAACAAAAAAATAAAAAAAAAAATACTTTTTCCTAGGAGGACTGAAGCTACAACAGCTTTATGGACAAGCAGATGTGTGTCTGTAGTATCGGTTACATCACTGTTAAACATGTATTCAGGCCACCAGTCCTTTCTAATGTCCCAACACTGATGTAGCACATCAAGAAACAGTTTATGTTTTCTGAAAAAACAAAACAAAAAAAAACCTAATATGTTTTCCTAATTACTAAATATTCCAAATATTAATTATTTTCCAATTAATTATGGTGTTAAAATATAAAAATTTAAAATAATTTAAATTTTGTAATTGAGATGAATACATTTAAGGATATCAGAAAATTTACACTGATTCTAATGTCTGTAAAAATGTGGCCAGCTGCTCCCATGGCTGCAAGCTGTCTTTCCACTCAGGATAGTCCAACATATTAAACAAATATTTGATAACATCTGGTGAGTCTGAAAAAAAAAAAAAAAATGTATTCAATGAAACTTTTAATTATTTAGATCAAGAAACTGCCTATTTCTATAGTCAGAACACAGAATACAAATATATCCACATCAACTAAACTGGTTTAATATTTATTAACGTTTTAGTGACTCCCACTGGTAGATGGACAATGTGGTCTACAATAATCTTTTGTGAATCTCTGGTTACTAATTGAAGTTTTGTTCTTGTCTTTTTAAAATGAAATAATGTATTATTGAATAAACCTTTAGTGTTACACTTCTTAATATAATTAAAATATATATGTATATATATATGTATTAATTATAAATATTTAAAAAAAAAAAAAGGTAATCAAGAGGGACTGTTGTAAAACATGGATTTTACAGCCTACCTTTCAGAAGTGTACAGAGTTCTAAAACAAGACTGTTGGATGGATCTTTTTCTGCTAACAACTAAAAATAAACAATTTAAACTGCTTTAACTTGTATATCATAGTCATTTTTATCTCGGTTATTAAAAATTGATTTTAAAAAATAAATATAATTATGTTAAATACACAATATGTGATTAATATTCTTATAGAATAATATTCCCTTGCAAAACATAACAATTTAGCTGCATTAAGATTAATTTATTTAAATTAATACTAACTGATAAAGTTTTGATTTTTTCCATATCAGCTATTTCATGACGGCTCTGAAATTCATACAAATACCGATGTGCGTTAGGGTTATCCTCATTCCTCTCACAGTAAGACAGTAAAACTTTGTGCGCTTTATCCTCATCATTCCTGTACTCCAGAAGCTATTGAAAATATCAACAAAGAATAATATAAAATCCAGACAACTGGCTTCATCTACTGAAACCTGGAATGTAAGTGATTGCAAATTAAAATCATCACATGCAGTCATTCTCTAATTTAAGCCAAAAAGAGTTCAAAACAAATTTGATCTGGTTGATGAGCTTTTATTAAGAAAACAAAATGCTATGACATTGTTCAGTATTAGAATGTGCACATAAAGTCTATTGCAATTACTGTTGGTTTTAGTTAATGCTCTGACATCAGTATTTTAAAAATTATTTATATGGCTTTAAAGTTTTATCTAGAAATGCAGATTAAGTAATTGCAAGAGTAATGATTTTGAAATAAGAATTTTGTCAAAGAATTTTTTTTCAACATATATTGTGTTAACTAGTCAAACAAATGGTGACACTATATATATTTACTTTACCACTTTATTGATAAAAGAAAAACAATTAAAGATTATTCTGCTTACTTCAATATATTTTGTTATAAAAATGTCCCAGACTCCAGAACATTTAACAACAGACTCGAAGCAAGATTCTGCCTTGTTTGCAAGTATTTTCATTTTCTCTTCATAATTTACCTGGCTCATCACCTGAGATATACCTGGTTTCTCTGAAATTAATTACGATCTATTACAATACTACTATCTTGAAAATAAATGTTTATTACACTAAAGCAAATTTAAAATATTTTATTATTATTATCTTCTCTTGTTTTGGAGAAACAAAAAACCCATTTTAGGGACAAACCAATGAAACTGAACCCAGAAATATTATTTTGAACTAAATATTTGCACTTCACTTTCTTCTATAAACCAGAAATTAAAAAATATTAGTATCTTCCTCAATTCAAAATTAAACTGAAAGTCCAGTACTAATTCCAAATAAAATGTAAACTTCCAGTTTTTGTTAATTATTAAAGTGTCACTCAGTCTCACCTAAATTTTGTTGCATCTGAAATTCATGCTTTGTTTTACACATATGCCACTCTGTGTAAAACATCAATCCTTGATATGCAGCCAGCAAGGTGTTAGTGTACTTAGCTTTTTCTGAATTTTTAAAGCCATGTCTTTTTAAAGCTAAAGCTTTCTGTTGATCAAAAAAGAAAGTAGACAAGGATAATTATAATAAAGTCCAGTTCTTAGTACATAACACAGCTACGACAAAAAAAATAAAAATATATATAAACATTATACAGTATATACAATGTATTCTGAAATAAAAAAGATTCTGAATATAAATTAAATGGAAAGTCTGAAATCAGTAGTGAAATTTTATTTATGGCCACAAACAGACTATTGATAGATCACTATAATGTTCTTAATAAAGAGTTGATTTAAGTACCTGAATCATCTTCTTCGCATCATCAAGGTGCTGCTGTACTAGCAAATACAAGACATTTTCTAACAAAACTTCTCTGCCATTGACGTCATGCAAAAGTTTAAGATAGCTGTTAGGAAATAAGTAAAATGCACAATATAATGAAAGAATAAACATATTTTTGAATGCTGTTGTAAACTAACAACACATATTTTATATACTTCCTTGCAGTTGTTCAGCACCACCCTTCTCTAATTGTATCTTTGTAAAACCAAAATCATAGGAAAATGTGAAAATATCAGTTTCTAGCTTTCATAAGTTAGTTTTCATACTTTGTTATTAATGAAAATTGGTCACTAAATATGCTTTTTGTATGTAAACAGTATATTATACAATAAGATGTTTGGATTTTAGATAGTGAAAACATAAAATTTACATGACATTATTTACCATATATGATCCTATCTGAAATGCAAATAAACACTAAATATTAAAAAATATTTTTTAATTAACTCTATACAAATAAAAACTTACTTTGTAAGCTGACCTACAAGCTGTATGTTTCCAGACGGATTTGTGTATAAAATTTCCATTCCAGCCTGCAAATTACATAGCCATCAAAATAATAAATTAAAACTAATTTTGTTATGAATGTATCTTGCAATATATCTTGCAAACAGATCTATATGTTTCATATTATTTTCTCCACTCTACTGGAATATCCAGAAAATATTTTTAAAATAAACTGTTTTTTGATAATAAATCCAGAATGAAATAATAATTAAAAAAAAAAAACCTTAGTTATTTATTTCATTTGTAATAAAATGATAAAATACTTTTTAAAATCTTTATTCAAGAAATATATAAAAAAAAAAAAAAAAAAAAAAGGACAACTTACACTCCATATTGTGTTGGTTGTGTTTACTGGTTCTCTGTTAAGCACATTCATAATTTTCAGAGCTTCTGACCACCTTTGTGTAACAAGACATTCTTGTAATAGCTTGAAAAATCTTGGCAACATAATGAAATGACTTGAAAGTTTCAAAGCATGAAAATGATCGTCTAAAAAATTAAAAATTAAAAAATTAAACAATTATTTTGCAAATACATACATACAGATAAACAGCCTAGATGTAAATAATATATAATTTAATTATGGTGTGAGCCAAAGTGAAACACTATAGACGTTTCCCATCCCTATGATGAATAGATTATAAAAAATATAAAAATGAAGTGTATATTCTGCCTATTGTAACAGATGGATTCCACTACAAATATTCAACTATGGGAGGTTGCTTCTCAAGATTTGTTTATCTAGGATTAGTAATACAATGATTAAATGAAATACTATACTTACTAGTGGTCACACAATCAGTAAGTATGGTAAGCCATTCTGGCTTACTGTCTGTTCTAATCAAATTCAGAAATTCCTTCTGAAAAAAAGAAAGAAAAAAAGAAGGGAATATGGTAATGGTATCTGACTTAAAAATTATATACATTTTATATTTTTATCATGTCACATTATCAAGATAATATAATATTTAAATAATTTTTAAAATGTACAGTGAAAGTGTAAATATTGTCCACAACCTATTTACACAGATACCTGTTACTAGTACCTCAGCATTATTAATTAAGTTTATTTTTATTATAAAATGGGAATTCTTAACTCCGTAAAATAAAACAAAGTAATAAACAAAATAAAGGGTTGAAAAATGTATTAGATCTTAAATCTGAGTTATGACACGTTGGTCTGTATGATGTTTATCTGATGAACCAGTTATTAAAATCCTCACAGCTTCTGCGTCTTCGGAATCATGGAAACTTTCTTCCTCATTCATAGTCAGTTCTGTTAAAACAAATTTACATTTGAGTAAATTTAGGAAGATAATTCAGGGGAATGAAAGAGTTTTGATCCATTACCCTCCTTTCATGATCTTATTCTTAAGTTCACGTAGCACTAAGTGACTAACCCTAACTCAAAGACTACGTTAAATGGAATTTACTTTTAAATATCTTCATATTTATTCTGAATTATTACAAAAACATTTTACAGTATCTCGTTTCTGTATAATCATGAGTTAAATTAATCACCCTTGTCCCTATTGCGCTTTTGTCACACGTTTTTAGAATGCATGCATCCAGTAGTATTATAAAGGAAATAAACTGTAAGAGTTATCTTTCTTAGTAGGCGAGCGACAAGAGGGTGACATCACAAAACTGTTGAAAAACAAGTTTCTTTAATCTGTCAAAATTTACAAGTTTTTATCAGCTGTGAACATGCCAGAGTCTCGCGGTGCCACTGGTAAAACTTTCAAACAAAAGAAAAGTTTTGGTAAGTTACAATTGGTTTAAGAGTTTGTTATTTAATACAGATCATCATCAGCTGATTATTTCTGTATGAACTAATTATTTCTACGTTTTATTTTTAGTTAGAGCAATTTAGAAGTTTCTTAGTTTTTTGTATAATATAGACATTGGATTGATTATTGTTTTAATTATTGTTGTTTCATAATATTCAGTTTCTCTTGCATATCTTTATTAATATTATGGTACTGATGGGTAAAAACGTTGTGCATACCTGACTAATTTAAATACGTCAGAAGTTGACATATGCTTTTGACAGCTTTCTTTTGTTAATTTTTTTATTTGCAACAAAGGTCTTTAATACAAATTTCATATGTGGAGACTATTGTAATTATTACTGCACAAAGTTAATGACAAAATAAAAAATAAATACAGAGTTTGATATTTCCAAACTATTTGAATAAAACCCCTGAATACGGTATATGGGTGGCTGAATCAAATTTATATGTCAGCAATACATTTTTCCTTATATTAGTAAATTAGTATTTGTCAGTATATTTATTCTATTTAAATAATTAGTGAATTTTTAAATATAATTTTAAAATCATTAGTATTATTTTTTATTTTATAAATAAACATCAGCTTAAACATTCAGTTCTAATTATTTATTTTAATTTTTTCTAAAGAATAATTTCGAATAATATTTAAATATAATTTTTAAACATAAATATATTAATTTCAGTAATAAAAAAACAAACCCAGGTGTATATCTAAAATATGTAAATTATATGTGAACAGAACATATGAAAATGTTAAGGCAAAATGTTCAATAATTGTCACAGACAACATACATGTTTTGCATGATCAGTAATAAATTATGATTTTTGTACCTTTGCATAGATATTTATAATCCATCATTTTAATATTTGCATTTGGTTCCCATCTATACTGGTGCTATTGATATCTTACAATACTTACTCTTGTAATTTAAAACAAATTTAGCAGTTTCAGATTTTGTACTTTTTCATGTTTTTCTACACATTTAAAAAAATTGAAGTTGGCAGTTTTTATTGGGGAATGTAGATAGTTGCCTTGCCTGGGGCACAAAATAGTCTGGTGCTGGCTCTGCTGCTATATCATAATGAAGATAGTTTATTTGATCTGTGAATGGATTTATTTATTTAGTGTATTGTATTAATGTCAATTTGATTTTTTAATAGGTTTTCTGCCATGTATGTGAGTGTATGTATGATAGGGCCCTGTGAATCTCAGTTTTCCTATCAAATTTAATATTGAAAATATTTGAATAGAATTGAATTGACTTTCAAATGTTTAATACTGTTGAGAATAATCAAGTCTTTCATATGCATTTAACGAAAGAACATTCAACTCAATAAAAGAAAGTTGAAAGATAATTTTAAAAATATCCACTTCACTTGGTTACAGTGGTTAATATGATTATTTACACAAGGCTGAAGTTTAAATAATCAGCAAATGATTAGTAAATTATAAATATAGGAGAATTGAACAGAAGTTACCTTTGTTTTTTTCCTATCATTACTTTATTTATGCTGAAACAACGTATTCAGATAATATTTTTTTTGAAGTAAATTTTTATTTATACATACTGTGAAATATCCCTATTTAATGATTAATCACTTTAATTACAATGCTTTTGAAATAAAACAAATAAATAAATAAAAAGGAGAAACAAAAAATAATAATAATAATTCCCTTGTAATATTCTTTTTTAAAATATTTTCTTTTACCAGTAGTTTGTTTTAAAATAATAGTATTAAAAAAATAAAAAATTCTTTTTTATTTATTATAGAAAAAAGAAATGACCACAACAAATTTATATATTTTGCAAATTTTACATTTTCTACTAAAGTCTTATTTATTAAGATAGGTTTGTAGGAAGCAGTACAATAATTAAAAACAAATAACAACTAGCAAAGCAACTAAAAATAAAACACAAATATTATGTATTTATGTAAATAACATTTCAGTTAATTAGTTTATTAGTTATAGGTTTATTAAATTAATTTCTTTTTCTTTTCTGTTTTTAGTTTTATTTTGAGAACTAATGTTTAACATACATTACTTATAACAAGTATTTAGTGTCTGGGAGAACATCCTTCTAACCATTTGACATTTTATCACCAACAAAGTGACTCGGATTCTTTAAATAAAAGTAATGTTTGCAACAAAAACAAAAAAACAAACAAAAAAATGTAACCCAAAAAGTTAAAGAAGAATACACACACAAACATGCATACATAATGTTATAAAACAACTAGTTAAAAAAAAATTAAGTTTGTTTTATCATCTCTGTTAAAAATACAGTTGTTGGAATTGTTTTGTCATGTGAAAAAAACAACAAAAAAACAACAAAAAAACATTTGTTGCCTGTAGTGTAATTGTAAATTAAAAAAAAAACAGTCACAAAAAAAAATAAAATAATAATAATAAAATCAAAATCTTTACAAACTAGTAAAGGCTATGTTACAACTAAACTGAAAAATAATCCTTAGTTGTTATTTCTCTTGATATTTGAAAAAAAAAAAGAAGAAAAACAACCTTTTTCATAATTATCTTCCATCTTAATTTCAGCAAGAAATTTTATATCACATTTGTTCAGCTTTAAAATGTATTGATTAATATAGTACTTCTTTTACTTCATTTTTGCATATTAAAAAAATATTTTAATTTTTAATTTTTTTTACAGCTGTTCGTAAAGAAGAAGTTGAAGGAATAAGATCAAAATTTCCTACCAAAATACCTGTAAGTTGTTTTTCATTGTGTTTACAGAAACATTTTGTGGTAAAATAATACACAAATACTACATTACTGATTTAATAACATGTTTTTCTGACCAACTTGAATAATTACTGTTATTATAGACTACAAATATTTTGTTAGGTTTGATAAATTGTTTGTTGACATTTTGTATATCAAGTTCATTTGATGTGACAGATATATTTGTTTATTGTAACGACAGTATGTTTATGCACATAATGCCTGATTTTATTCTGAATGATTGCCAGAATAACTGTACTGTTGTTTTAGTATTCTGTTTGTTTGTATATGGTTTAAATTAAAATTAAAAGCATTCTTAAATTTATTGGAATACTGTATCCAAATTTCTTTTTTGTTGAAAAAGTTCACACTCTGTATTTTAGTATTTACTAATTTTATTAAATGTCTTGTATGTTACTTTCATTTTAGTGTGTGTATAGTTGTTAAATAATAACTACAGTAATTCTGTTACTTGAGATATAATTTTGTACAATTCATCTATGCTTATTTCTACTTCCAAGTTACTGTTTTGTTTTTTGGTTAAGAGTTTTCTTAACAACAAAGAGAAAAGTTCATGAGGATTGTTGTTGGCTGATGTTTTCTTATTATTTTCAAATTTTGTATGTTTTAGACAGAAAAATTAACCTGATAAACTGAGCATGTCAAAGCAAAAAAAAAAAAAAATAAAACCATATCATTTTACCTTTTATTATATTTTATTTTATATTCTGACCCTAGAGGTATCACAAAACAGGGAAATACTCCCTGCATCCATCTTTTTATTTTATGGCACACTTTATTTTTAACATAAATTGCTGTCATATCTAAATAATCAAAAAACATTGTATTTTCACAATAAACAATATTAATCCTGTTTGTAGGTTCTCAAAAGTGAATTTCTGTTTGAGAAATACAAGGTTTGACGGCTAAATATAACTGTAGATATTTTTATTCTGATTTCAGTGATAAAAAATTCAAAGTTCTCTGTCAAATAATTCCAAACTTATGCAATTTGTGTACATTGGTGGTTCCATACAAGACCTATCATATGGTAAAAAACTAAAATCTTTGAAAATTCATAACTCCACTTCTACTTATACTATAAATACAGTTTGTATATCAGATTAATCAGGTTGAACAGATCTAGATGACAAAATGCACTTAGAAAGGATACATTAGAAATGTTGAATTTCACATGGACAAGATTTAAGAAGTGATTTTGGAAAAAAATGTTTTTGAGAGTCTGTTTGAGTGTTGGAATAGACTTTATGAAGCAAATGTCAAAACCAAAAAGGAAACAGAATAAGGAAATTTGTACTGACCTATTATGTATATAGCATGTTTTGAACTGAATTTCAAACATAGCAAGCTTAATTCTTTCCTTCCAACACTAATTAAACACAATTATTCCATCATCAGTTCCAATATTTATTTCCAAGGCATTGCCAAAACTGCAGAAAAATCAAACTGGCTCCAATATCATTTCAACCCAGATTTAACCACTTACATAGTAATTTCATGAGGTTAAAGCTACATCTTATGAAAAGAATGATCATTTTGCTCACAGACAAGAACCTTCAACCAGGAGGTTCTGATTGCAGATAATTGGCTATCAGTTGCTATTGTACCAGCTTCAATGGCCATGACTCAGTGTGTGGTTCATCAAAAAACATAATCAGGTGACATCTCTCTCAATTTGAGTGGTTGGTCATGTAGTTGCTAGGAACATAAATTCCATAGCTTTTTAAAAGTGATGTGTTTTTGAAAGGGTCTGTTGCTTGAAAGTAGTAAAGATATTTTACTGAAGTTTGTTTTTATCAAGGTTTTCTACTACTTTGTTTTATGGCAAAACCTTTTATGATGGTCAAACACATGAAGCTAAGATACTGTGCTTCTTTGTGGTCAAGTTTCTTTGCAGAATGAAAGCTCCCAGAGTTAAGCATGTGAGTGTAAAATGTAGGGTGTGAATAATGTTCATGATAAATGTTTAACACTTTTTATTTAATTTCTCATTGCAGGTTATTGTTGAGCGATATCACAAGGAAACTCAGTTACCAATTCTGGACAAGACAAAATTTCTTGTTCCTCAAGAACTGACAATGTCTCAGTTTGTCACAATCATCAGGTGTGTAACATTCTAAAAATATTTAAATTTAGGTTTGGAATTAATTGAATTCCAAAGAGTTTTTGTTTTTCATTCTATTGATCTTAGAATATTATTCTGTTTTATATTCAGCTGATATACTAGTTGCCTTTTTTTTATTAAAAAACAAAACAAAAACCGATATAATAGTCCTAGATTTACATGCTTCTAATAGAAATGGCTGCCACATTGTTTTAATATATTAACTGTTAGATATTATGTGACAATGATTTCTGGATTATTTTTCTTCATGTGTACAACAGAATAAAATTTTAATTATTGTTATAATCATTTATGTTTCACAGAAATCGAATGTCTCTGAATGCCAACCAAGCCTTCTACTTGATTGTGAATAACAAGAGTATCTCAAGCATGTCATCCACAATGGCTGAAATTTACCACAGAGAAAAGGATGAAGATGGATTCCTTTATATGACTTATGCATCTCAAGAAATGTTTGGAGCCATTGTTTAAAATTACATACTGTGTCAAGAATACCAGAAGTTCCATACCAACAGTGGTAATACTGAAGGTTACTATTTGTGTTGTAAAACAAAACTACACACACATACAGCAGACAGACATGCATACATATTTATATTTGATTCTATATATTTTCCTAACTGATACTGAAATGTTCATTACATTTTAATCTTTTGAAAAGACTTTTTAATGTAGATAATAATGTGCCAAGTTCTTTATTAACTAAAGATAACTCATTTTCAAAACATACATGTATATGTTGATGTAATGTGGATATACGAACCTGCAATTCGTGAAATTAAAAACAAATTATTAAACATTTTGTATGGTACAAAATATCTAAAAAGTTATAACCTGTACCCTTAGGTATTCTTCTGTTCACAATTATCCTTTACTTCCATAGTTGTTGATAAAATTTAGATGGATTTTAATTTAATTTTGAAATTACTGTTTCTTTTGTTGATATTGTAATTATCTATAGACTCCACAATATATCTGCATTTTATGATAGAGTTTATCAGTTTAATTTTTTCTTTTGTGAGGAATATAATGAAGCAATTATTTTTGAGAGGAAAAAACCTATTTATTTTATTTATTTCTGAGAAACTGTTTTGCTTAATTACCACACATTTTTGTATGAATATTTTTGAACTGTTATCTTTTCTGTGATTTGTGTAAGTTTTTAATGTTTAAAATTGAATTCCTTACATTAAATATTATGTGATGTTTTTTGTGTTTTTATTTCTTTTTAAAAATAATTTTTAATTTAAATAATACTATTCTTCGCTGAAAAATAATAACATTATTTAAATTAAAAACACTTTTTAAAAGATTAAAGTAACCAATGTGATTCAAGATTATTTATGTTGCATGTGAATATATATATATATATAAAATTATATTAAAATAATTTTTTGGGGTTGTTGTCAATACATTGTGCCTTGCTGTAATTAACATAATTCATGAAGATATGTTGAAATGGTATTATACAAATTTTTACATATATATTTGTACAAAATTATTGTTATAAAAATGCCTCTGTGTTAAAATTTATAGATATCAAATATATATATAGACATACATTTCTCTTTTTTCCAATTTCCAGACAGTGCCTTTTGATTTTTCTTTAACTGGTGTAAGTGAATGTGAGCATTTATCTGTGTGTGCATGTGTGCATGAGTCTGTGTTTGCGTATATATATTTGTATACTCAAGTACTAAATATGTATTATTATCATGTCATATCTGTTTATATGTTCTCTTATTATCTACGTTTTATCTAAATGTATTTTATTTTCCAAACATATTCATTATCATAACAAAATATCTGTACCAAGTTTGTGTATTTCAGTCTTCAAATTGTATGACAGAGAAACAAAGAGCAAAAAAAAAGATGTTGTGCATTTTTCTTTTGATAATGTTTTTCTTTTAAATTAAAACAGAGACAGCTAATGTTACTTCAATTTAATCCTTTTCTTTCATGTTGGTATTAGAGGATAACTGGCCTAGTTACCATATTTGATTATTTTTATCTCAAATAACTCTTGAAACTGGGGACCAAAACAGATTACATACATTAGACAATATTCTGAATTTTAATCTAACAACTTAGTTAACAATTGTCAACAGTTTACATGGAGAATATTCTTATAAATTTAACAAACAATACAGAAACTATATATTTCCTTTGATTTAATTATATATTGCAATAGCAGTTTTTCTTTTTTTTTTTTTTTTTTCTTTAAGAACCTGAGAATATCTACAGATTTTTATTTTACTGGTCACAAAACAAAACAAGTCCTGAGAACATAGGAAATCCATTTATCTTGAGAATTACATTTTTGTTCTGAAACTGTAATTTGCCTATCACTGAAAAAAATATGAAATTATGACAATCAGAAAATTGTATTTATTTATCTATAATATCAGAATGTTTACACTGAGTGGAAAAATTATTTTACAGATATAATTTAAATTTAAATATACTCCTTGGTAAAGTGAATTCTGGATGTAGCTTACATATTTGCAAAGAAAAAAAAAAAGAAGAAAAATTAAAGAAAAAAGAAAGATTAAAAGCACTTACATTATGACTTATTTTTGTCTAATAGTAAAGTTACCTGAATTATTTGAGTGTAATGATATTAATATTAACATCAGTAGTAAAGGCATGCATAAATCAGCAAGGCCATTTAGTTTCATGATTAATTTTCTGTATTTCTTATTAGTTTCAGAGACATCAATTTTAAGATTTTTCATTAATAAAAAATAAAGAATATCCAAACAAAACAAAAAAATAAAAATAAAAAAAATAAATAAATAAATAAAAAAAAATAAAAAATAAAAAAATGAAAAAATAATAATGAAACTAATTTATAAAAAAGAATGTTGTGAAAATGATATTACACCGTTTTAGGTGAACTTGCTGATTATATTTTTCAATGAAATGAGAAATGTTATGTCATGTCTGTTGACTATATTTCTGCTAATAAATTAATCCTACTGATTACATGTTTTGTGTTCTTGTGTTCACTATTCTGTTATTGAAGTAAACACCTTCACATTAAAGAGTTGTACAAAACAGTTACAGAAATAGGATATTTAAAAAAAAATGAGAACAATAATTGCTTTTGGTCTGTTATTTGAAACTGTCAAATATTAACAAAAATTGAAGAAAACTAAAATGTTTGTTTTTGTATTGTAATTCAAAACTATGTTTGCTGGGGTTTTAAAAATACCATTATAGAGATTTAAAATTGTAATGCGTCACAGTGGATAAATTTAGATCTGGATTTATCTTTTTTTTTTGCTTGGTTTAGTTTCAGACAGTTGCATATGACATTCAGTGATGTTCCTATTTAAATTTGTGGTATAGTCACAGATGGTAACATAATTAAAAGCTAAAACTCTGTAGGAATAAAGAATGTTTATTCTATCTACAAGAAAAGCAAAATTTTCAAAGCAAGACTGGTAGATTTATTTGTTGTACTTCATGTTTCCACCCCACCCCCCCAAAAACAATAAAACACAAACAAAAAACTCCCAACAACACCTTTTTAAAAAAAAAATTAATTAGAAATGTCTGGCAACATCCAAATTTAAAAAGATGATCCATAACGCACAAGCGTTTGTATGATTAAAAAAAAAAACCCAACTAATTGAAGAGAATTGTAAATTGTTGTCTAGCAAATCTAAAATTGATAGAACCTGGTGATTTTTCAAAAAATTCAGAAGTGAAAAATTTAAATTTTATTTAGGTTGTTTGTTGAAACAGAATTTATTGCTGATTTCTTGTTATGTACAATTTTCAGTTTTGTTTCTATTATTTAGTGGGTATTGATTCTTTGGTCCTGGTTTTAATTTGAAACCTTTGCTGAATAATATATATATGTAACAAAAATAAAAATAATATACATGCAACCCTCCCCCTAAAACAACAAAACAACAGAAAGAAATTAAATATTTATTAAAATGTTATGCAATTATATAATTTAAATATGTATAATTTACAAAGATATATACGGTTATCTTCAATGTGAAAATAATTGTCACATTTTAAAACACCAAAAATGGCCAAACACAACTAAATAACAAATTTGTTCCCACATCATACTCTGAGATTTTTATCTCAAGAACTCTTCACATTTTTGTTAGGTCAAAATGCTTTTTGTCTGATTCATGTGAAATAATTAAGTGATGAGATCGTTTCAGTCAGGCACATAATGCTTTCTGTTATGTTGTTAATTAACCACGTAAGTAACAAGTATCATTTCATGACCTCTTCATTGAATATTTAGTTTAAGCCTGGGCATTTGACAGTTAATGTAACTGGCTATTGATGAGAATTTTGTAGCAATTACCACAAACTGTTTGAAGGTTAATACATTTTCAATACTGTATCTAAGACAGATAATGATTAAACTTCCTTAGTATTATAATTGATAAAATTAATTCTAAAGTAATTGTTTACATTTAATTTTATTTTTCATCTGATTGCTTTTCTGTCATTACTATTTCGTCAAAAACAAAACAAAACTATAATTTTAGTTAAATATTTTGGATAAAATAATAGTAACACATTCTGCTGTAATTGTTATAATTAATTAAAATATTTTGAAAAGTATCTTCAAACTGTATCATCAGTGGAGTATTATTCTATTTCTGCTACAAAATGTTGTAATGAAAAATAAATAACACTACTGATGGATAAAATCTAATATTATTCAATTAACTAATATCACACAATATACAAGTTTGAAGATACCATAGCTAATATAAACTAATACACTGCTTTAGTCTAATATAAGAAAATAAAAGCAGCCAAAAAACCAGAGCAAAACAATTTATCCATAAAATTTATGTTTTTACCTCTTTCCTCTAGATCAGCAGTTTTCAACATAATGCTGTGTTAATTAAGAGGATTATGTTTTATATATTTGTACAGAATTTCTTCCAATCTTTATATGTACTGTAAATCAAAAATGTGTACAGTTAAATGTTTTCTAAACACAATGATCAGAATTTCAGTTACTAAACATGGAAGCACAATCTTGACATACATGTATGACAAAAATCTCTCCTTCAAAAAACTGGCAATATATGTGGCAATTTCAACTTATTATTCTATGTGCTGTAAGATGAAAAAAAGTTGAAAATTGCTGCTCTAGACTATAAATGAAATAGAAAATTTCCTATCCTGAAGTATTTTTAAACCAAAATTTGGGCACATTATGCCTTAAAAGTAATATAAAACAATTCTATCACAACTACAAATTAAATATTTCTTACAGAGCCTAGAACTGTTTTTAACAAATAGAATGTTTTATGCTAAAGTGTAAATGTTTGCAACTACTCGGTCGTTTTTCCCACTGGATCAGTTATGTCAATTTCTGAGATATCATCACTCTCCTCATCTTGACCAGTGGATGGAATTGTTACATACATTTTCAGTGGACCTGAAGATTTGCCAACTCTGTGTTGTTGTTCCAGGTTATATCCCTCCTCACTCTCAATGGAATATGTTAATCCTATAGACTGGCCAGATGCTTTCAGTCTTTGTGGGCTCATAGAGCGACTCACTTCACTTGATGTCTGAACTGCATTGAGGCTTCCTGTCCTATTTTTTGAACCTGCCTGGCTAAATTCAGAACTGTTTCTGCCAGACTGTCCTAACGACTGGCTGAGAAAGCCAGACTGTGCAAGAGCTTCTGTATTTATCTGGTCAGGAGTATGTGACCGTGTACCAGGACCATTGTTCCCCATTTCTGAATTAGCAAATCAAACAGAAGTTCAAATGTTTTAGACGAAATAACCAGATGAATACATAAAGTGAAATGGAGAGAGAAAATAAAGGTAGCGAGGTGAGAAAGAAAGAAATGAATTATCTATTTAAAAATATTTTAAAATAAATATGATGTCTACATAAATGATTACTTCCAATGCTGTTACTTATATTCTGTGACACATCTTTACATTGAATGAATTTTTAAAAATGCAATCAAATAATAATAATAATAAAAAAAACCTTGATCATCCAAACTGCTCCGAACTTGGATGATCCGTCCCAGTGTATGTGTTTCTCTCTGATCTGTGTGTTCTTGCATTCGACTACCTTGCGGAGGTTTGTGCATAGGGGTATGTCCTAAAAAAGTTTAAAAAATCGTATTACAATCAACTTAACATGTTTGTGATTACAAAAACTGCAATATCTCAGATCAGATGAATTCATTAGTATTATCCATACTTTCTTGATAGTCACTAATATATATTTATATTTAAAAAGGCAACATTGAACATTTCTTAATACTGCATCATAATGGAATAAAGTATTAGTCAAAGCTAAAATATAAATGACTATGCAAAGAGTTGGATATATGATTACTTAAAAAGAGGTGATGCTGCTACTCAGATAAACACGACTTTCCAAGGACAAAAATTAATTTCATTATGAAAAAAAAATAATATTAAGTTTATTTTATTTATCAATTAATAAGAAACAATATGAATAACAAAACCACCGATTTGAATTAAAACATAAAAGACTTCTTTTTTTTTCTTCTTTTTTTTATACCTTGGCTTCTTGAATATCCAGCTTGTAATCTAGAAGTGTTACTGTTTTTAAGCTCATCCAAATTCATTGTCGTATCCTTTTCTGGACTTGATACCTCAACTACAAACAAAGCATTAAAGATTTGCAGATATTTTTTGGAATGAAAAATGGCACAATATTATAACTTTTGTACTGTGTCTTCTAGCAAAGGAACTGTAATTTGAAATCAACACAGTCTACCCAGAACATTTTGAAGTATTCTACAGATACTTTCATATTTATGTAGTGAAGTTTGTGGATGAATATCTGAAAATCTTTATGCATGCATGTAATAAAAGAAATAATTTTATATTTATCCTAAGTATCAGATTGTCAAAACTAGATCCACTAACCCTCAGCAGTAGATTCCGATGATCTGGCTATGAATTCTGGTCTTGAGGTCACATATCTGTTCCTTTGAGCACCTCCATTATCTAGACAAACTTCTCCTAGACTTGTTCTTGTTGTGATGAGATTGTTGACTTGTGAACTGTATGCTTGTTGTGGACATGTTGCTATCAAAGCTAACAGTGGATCTTTCTCTGCTGTCATACGTGACTTGTATAGAAACTCTCCTTCACTCTTCACATCAGACTCATCCTGAGGAGAAAACAGTTTTATTTATTTTATTTTATTTTTTTAATGTTTTCACAGACCATTTAGCAAAACAAACTTATCACAGTAAAGATTTTGCAATTGGTATCTTGTTTTAATATTTCATATCTCAGGCATATTTCATATAATAAAGGCAGTCACTCCTGCGTTTTTGGGGTTTTTTTTCGTTTTTTTAATCAGAATGACCTAATCATCATTCAGACACTTTCCCTAATCTGCAAATTTTCTATTGCTATATCAATTTTTTTTTTTTTAAATTCCTTTGGTTTAACACCATATGCAAATAAATATCTGCCAAATCATATAAAGCTGATCATCAAAAATATGTGGGGAGGACATATTCTAATCATTCAAAGGCTTATCTGCTAATGTTAACACATTTGTTGTGGTCTCTATAAAACATCTTAATTTAAAAACTCAGAGATACATATCTGGAAATAACATTTACTTTTAGAAATATGACTAAAGTGGATCAGGTTGAAGTTTTGAAAATATTACATTTTGATCTTTTGTCATTCATACACAAATGTTCCCTTGTATTTTTTAGTAATCAACAGAATCATCTAATCTAAACTGAAATCAATTTTTTGTTATTTTTACCATATCTAAATCTTCTGTATCTCTTAGTGTGCTGACAGCGCTTGTATCACCAATATGTCTTAAATTCTGGGCTATCCAGTGTTGAGCAGCTTCAACAGAAATATAACACAACAGTATTAACTGTAATATCTGCTATATTTAAACATATTTAACATTACATTCAATTTGCTTTCTTTTTTTTGTCCAGCATAATGTTTTGGTTTTCTGATTAAATTTTTCTGTTTATCTATTATGAAAATATATGGTGGATAAGTAGCGTCTGATAAATATAATAGCAGAATGAATATATTATTATTTGATTTTTTTCTTCTGATGTTAAAAATAAAGTCTGTGTACAAAAAAGATACTGTAATTATTAAAAATTTAATTAAAACAACTTAAAAACCCATACATTTTAATTAATTGTAATCGTTTTATTTCAGGTTTTCTTAGTCCTAGATACTAAGAAGATTAAAATTAAAATCATTTACCTTCATCAAGAGGGAAGTCTGCAACCTGACCCTCACTGCGATCCAGCAGCCACTGTCCTTCAGAAATACTCTCACCAACAGTACTAGTTACAGGAGAACTGCCTTCATCTTCATAAACAGAAGATGATTCTAGTGCAGCTGGAATGCTTGGCTCAGTCTCTTTAGGCAGCTCTTCTTGTTCAGTTGCCACAGCCTTTTCTACTGTCGTAACACTGAATAATATAATAAATAAAGAAATTAATAAATTAATAAAAATTTAAACATGGGGAAAAGAAGAAAAAAACACCCATAAATCTAAACAAAAAGTGATCTTGTGTTTTAACAATTATTTATTACAATGGACAATTTATTAATACAAAAGAAGTGAAAACATCATCAGAAGCAATTACTGCAGCTGCAACTAGTTTTTAGAAATTAAACATTTATTAAAAATGTTCAAAATCGAATACAAAGTTTCCAAATGATTACAAAAAATGCAGAATCTTATATAAATTTCATCATACACTGGTTTAGGTTTTTCTGGCTCAGGTTTTCTTGTATCAGGTTCTTCTGGGGGTGGAGAATGAGGCTGAGGACTGGGTGTTATTTTCTCTTCTACTGCTTCCTCCTGAGGTTTAGGAAGTTCGGGCTGAATTTCTTGTTTGACACTGGTTGGTGGTGAAGGTGGTGGTGTAGTACTTGGCTGTGGTGGAGGTTCAGAAAGAGACTGCTGTGGAGTTAAAGCAGGAGTGATCACATCATGATGTGTCTCAATCTGCTCTCCTGTTTCCTCTTCTTTCAGTTTGTCTGAAGTGGTAAGTGTAATATTATAATAACAACAAAATAAAACAATTTAATAATGACAGTATAATAGAACAAAATATCTAACTTATGTATCATGAAAAAAGTATTTTGGTTTATTTGGATATTTTACTGCATAATTTAGAAGTAAAACAGCTGAAAATTCAAAAAATGTCTTTTCTTAATTATTATTTGAACAATCAATACTTTTATCAAGTTATTACAGAAGAAGAAGAAAATAATAATAACAGTGATGATAGCAATATCAATGTTCTTACTTTGAAGTTTTCTCAGTTCTTCACTTAAATCAACTGATGCTGATTCCTCAGTTTCAGACTCTATTTCTGTCTGAGTCTGAACCATTTGTGTTTTTGTTACTTTATCAGGTTTCCATTCCTCCTCCACCTCTGCATCAGACCTGTCTGGTGTTGCTGGTGGTGGTGAAGGTGACAAACGTCGTGCAGGGGAGGTAATTGGACTTGATTTAGGAGTTAGTTCGGGTGTCCTTACATGTCTTTGTGATGGTATTTTCTGCTGTAAAAGGAAAAGTTCTATCTTGAAACCTAAATTTGTTAGTTTTATGATACAATACATTGTTCTGGCACATCCTCTGAATACAAAAAACATTTAGATCTGTGAAGTGTGATGCTTGGTCAGTTTAAAATATTCATCACCAGTATTTTTACAGCACATCAGTTCTTTATGTACATTATCAACAGCTAGTAACATCATGTATAACCTGATAATACTAATTTCTATAAAACTGACTATAATATAATCATTCTATGTTCTATGAAATATGTGATCACACTACCTTCTATCAAACTATGAACAGAGATCATCTTGCTGTATCTGACCTTACTGTTAGTAATAAATTAATAACCTACAGTATCTGGTAATATAATTTTCTGTCAAACTATCAGTAATAACTTATAGTACCTGAACTTGATCATCCAGTTCCTCATCAATATCTCTATCTGACTCTGCAGGAGCAGTCTGTTGAACCACTGGATGTGATTCTGTCCTATCATCAGTTCTCTGACCCAGCATGTTAATAACCTTCTCTGAAATCACCTCCTTCACCAGAGCATTCACTAAAGTGTTGTCCACAGGCTGGCCTGCATTCACAAATAACTGGAGTCCATCCTGACCTATCGTTTCCATAACTTAAAAACAAAGAAAAACTGCTGTAATGATTGCACAACTATTTTAATGGCATCAAAATCTGACAAATTTAAAAATTAAGAAAAATATATTTAAAAATATATTTAAAAAATATTTATCTGTGTGATTATTTGTATTGTTGAGACAGCACAGGACTGAAAACTAAGTATTTTATTGTCTATTTAACTGACCTAGCTGGGACTCCTCTGGTGAACTCTCCTCTGAGACAGCCTGACTCACATTGAGATGAGCAATGTGTTCTTCAGCACGGTGAGGAAACATTGTCGTCAGGGCGTGAGCCATTATCTCTTGCTCTATCCTGAAATAATAAAAAAAAATAAAAAAATATTTTTATACTTATAATTAGAAAATAAACAGACCTGAGCCACACATTTCATTCTACAACATTTACACCTAAGACAGCGTCCTTCAAAATCATTTGCCACTTATGAATGTCCTCAGAAGTAATCCGTTTATTTTTTGTCACCAATTGGCAAAATGATGACAAACAAAAGGCAATACAGACCATGTTAAGATATAAACAGATAATAAAATGGAACATGTACCATTCTAAAGCTTTTTGTTCCAAAAGATCTCTCCTCCTCAGATCATCAATGAACACATCGGATGTGGGTTCACGCTCAATTAATGGTTTTTCTGGGTTCATGGAAGGCACTGCAGCTGGGGGGAAATCTGGACCATTGTACTCTGCTACAGGTGGCACATGACCAGGTAGAGCAATACCTGTCCCCGACTGATCTTCTTCATAATCACTCTCAACTTCTTCCTTTAAAATTAAAATATTCAATATTTCATTTCCTTTTTTTTTTTGATGTTTAAATCGAACTGTTTGTGTACATGATATAATGTCAAAATTGTGATAAATATTTTTTTGGATTTGTTTAAAAAAATATTTAAAAATTAAAAAAAAAATAGAAAGAAAAAAAAGAACACATTTATAAATTTTGGAATTTTGTAGCATGTTTTGGAAAAACATGATACTTATCAATAAGTTAAATAAAATGTATATATATTTTTTTTAAAAACTGAAACTACCAAATATCTCAAACCAATTTCACACACATATATATATATATTCTGTCAAAAAAAGAAATGCATAGGAAATAAATAAAAAAGAAATAATTGATTTTTCAAAATATTGTTTTTTGGTGGGTTTTTTTTAGCAATGCTGCTCAATTACCATGTTTGTTAATGTTCCTGAAATGGGATAGCATGCCCAAAGGCAGCCTAAAAGAAATTAAATGCACATTGTGGAACTTCACATTTACATGTTTGCTGTTGTACAAATCTCAAATCCACTGAAAATCAATGGGACAAATTGAACAGATGTGTATGCCAGTGTGACCCAGAATCTCAGGTGCACTGCAGGAAGAATAGACTAGTATTCTACATGCCTGTATTCAGAGACTCATTCAGTCTATTCCAAGGGGTTGTTGTGCAAGTGATTGCTGCTGCTGCTGGTGGCCATACAAGATACTGATTTCAGCAACCTCTTACGATGCTGTTTAGTGAAGTCAGTCCACAGCAAGAACACTGTCACATACTCATGCAAAATTTTTATGGTGATACAATCATAAATAACTAAATTACGTCACTTTGTATCAAAGAGATAATTCCATGAATATTTTCCTTATTTATTTCTTTTTTGACAGAGTATATGTAATTTAAAAAAAAAAAAAAAAAAAATTATGGTTTAATGCTGTTAAATAAAATGATGGATCACCTGTTCTGAACTGTAATGATAGGACACATCAAAATGCACTTTGTTGGCTGTTTCTGGAGGTTGAATATGTACATCAGATGATGGTGTTTCTGAAATACTGTCAATGTCAACTGATGGGAGAACCTAGAATATCATTAGAAGTTATAAATAAGACAATGGAGGTTAATAACATCAATTCTGGTGTCAAGAGAACAATTAAATATTATGTCTGAACTCTATTTTCAAATACATTCTGGTAGATTAAGATATTTTCTGTTAAGATACAGATGCTGCTGGTCAAAATGTTCTAATTGGAGAAACAGAACCTAATTTATTAAAATATTAAAATTGTATATTCAAAGTCTAAAATTTTAGCTTAAATCTCTTACTTAGTGTAAAATTTTCACATTAACCTAAATTTAATACCTACTATAACATTATCATTAAATAAACACAAATACCTGTTTAGTTAACTCTGGCTGGTGTTTAGAGGTAGTTTTTGTAGGCATGGACACAACAGCCACATTATCAGCAGCAGTAACTTGTGGAGACTTTGAAGGTGACTTTACTTTCACAGTGACTGGAGTGACAGTTCTTGACACAACAAGGCCTGGATCCATTCTCGGTTCACGCAGTTGTACAGCCATTGGGATCAGTTGTCCTGCTATTGGTGCTGTAACATAAAAATAAAAATAACAATAATAATAATAATAATAATAAAAAAGAACAAAATAATAGAGAAAATTCAAAATATTGTTAACAAATTAACCTCTTTAGCATGCACAGTACATTAAGTTACAACAAAAGCTTTGATGTATTGTATCACACTTTCAGTGGGACATTATGATATCTCAGTATTTTTATAAACAACTATAAAAAAAAAAAAAAAGACATGGTTTGTAATGAGATTAAGATAAGGCTTTTTCTAAAACAACAGACAAGAAAGATTTTTTTTAAAACTACACTTTTGTGAAAAAAAAAAAATTAGAATTATATATGATTTATCTTATTCTTCTGTGTGTACTTACTTGATGTTCCTGGATGCAGGGGCACATATCCTGTGTTAGGACTGAAGTAAAATTGGTAAGGTTCTGTTGCACCATTGTTCATTTCTGGAGAGGTTTGCGTCTTTGATGATTTTACTTCTGTAGCTGAAATGAATGATTTTCATAAAAATAAAAGGATTTATACTGATGATTAATTATATTTCTAAATATCTACATTTTAACTGCTAAATGGATTCGTGTAAAAAGGGAGGCAAAAAAAAAAAAAAAATGTAAAACAGAAAGTAAAACAACATTTATTTAGTGGTTCTTTCCACTACTTTTTTTTATAAGTAAATGATTTTACAATATTTTGTTTCTCCTTTCCATACCAAAGGACACAAATAGCAAAAACTCTAAAGAAAATTACCAGGCACTTCTACTGTGGCTGGGGTTCTGGGTTGTCTGGGCTTGCTAGTGTTTCTGTAGAATAGGTAAGGATCTTTTACAGTGGTCCGTCCTTTCTGATAAGCAGCTTTTCCATATACCTTTGTCAGAAAACTTTCATCCTGAAACTTCTGAAAATTACAAAATATTTAAAAAAAAAGTAATAAATTAAAATTCAAACACCATCGCGACAACGGTAAGAAATTCAGAAAGATATAAAAATCAGATGAAGATATTATTCTACTTATTATGTGTATATGAAAAGCACATACTTTACTGACAGGTTTAGGTTTTCCCATTGTTGGTCCCTTTCCTGCAGTTACTCTGGTCTTCACAGAATCTTTCTTTTAGCCCAGTGTCAATTCTAGACTGTTTCTGTGTTTGAACTTTGATGCCTGTTCTCAATGGCAGATTCTTCAAGCCTTTTCTTGACTGCACAGAGGCAGGATGTGTTTTGGTGTTGTTCATTTCAACCAGTTCAGACTGCACCTCTCTCTGGAATACAGATTAACAATAACAGATGAACAGAAAATAACAGTCTTTATGTTATTATATTAAATCTCCAATTTCTAATTACCTACTAATGCTTACTTTGGTAAAATGATATGAAGTTATTTTTGAAGTAAATGTTTTTTTCACTCAAAAAAAAATATCAATGTCTCTTTTGCACAAACTTCACTGAGATGATGTAGAGACTGGTTCTGAAAACAGTTATCAAGTACAGAGATCAATTTGAAAGTTGTTTAGTGTGAATACTGAAGCTTCTCAGTATTAACTCTTACTCACATCTATTTCATTCTGCAGTGAAGAAATGTAGCCGTCAACCAAGTGGGTGATTCGCGATTTTCCTTCTTCAGTACTGAAAAGTAATAATTGATTTCACAGAGTATTTATTTTTTCATGAACAGTATTTTAAAACAGCCATAATTCTTGAAATATCACTTTTTAAAAAGGAAAAATTCAATGCAGCTTTTGTATTCTAGATGTTGTTTAACATTAATTTATGAATTAAGAGGCTATTTGTAAAGTATCTATTTATATCAGTTTTAGTTGCTAATTTAAAGTAATTTTTCTCAAAATACTGATGGGAAAATACGTATGGTATGAAAAAAAGTTTCTTTTCATCTCAAACCTTTAAATTTAAAACATTCTGCTTGACTGGTTATTGTATACCTGTCTTTATAGAGGTCATCCACAAGATGACCAATTCCTTTGTCATTCCAGTTTCTCAGAACTTTATTCAAGTTGGTTTCAAGAACTGTTCTAGAGTTCTCAACCTCTTGAAGAACAGTGTGCCTGACTAAACCTGTCAGGAACAGGAACACTGGACATTTCCTTCTTGTCGTCATTCAGTTTGGGCTGCAGATTGGTTTCCCTGCCAACTGGGTATTTCTACAAAATTAGTTTTTTAATAACTGATATAAAGTTATTTTAATGCAAATAAAACACCCACATAATAAAGGGTTTTATCGATTAAGTATTATAAATCATGTTGTTGAGATGTCCTTCCTATAAAATGAATGTAATCTTAACATAAATAGTGACTCTAACTTCAGCTATATATAACTTTTACATGCACTTCTAAGTAAAACAAGATAATAAAATATGTTATTACCTACAACAGGTTGAATGTTTCAGTGCTGAGTACACATTATATAACATTTGACCTTTAGTAGGATGATTGTATCTTATTAAATCAGACCCATATTTGGCAGTGTGCCACTAATGTGAAATAGGTATCTTTGCTAAACACTATTTGTTACATTTGCACAGTCATACACTGACATGGAATGTTTATTGTGATCTTTATGCACTCGACAAAAACATAACAAAATCAGTATTCCACACATGAATCTGTGTTTCTTCTGGCACCAGTATAGTTCACATCTAATTGTACAAAGACAATTTACGCATAAGCAAATTACTGCCGTAACTGTAACTCCTTGTAGAATTTTGTGTCATTCAGTGCATTGTTGCACAAGTAATTACCATGTATTTATCATGATGAGCAAATTCAATATCTGATCTGTTTTGTTTTTTTTCTTTTTGAAATGTCACTTCTTTATCTCTGAATCATAGGTTATACAAAATTTTTACCTAACTGCAGCATGACAGGCAAAAAAATGTGAAATGTCTAATAAAAATGTAAAAGTTGTTATCTTTAAGCATTCATTGTTAGGAAATTGTGTTAGAATCTAGTACATTGATGATTACAGAATGAAAGTGTTTTTGTTACAAAATAACAAATATCCGTTATATTATTTCAAAACTGACATACGAATAATAAAAGAAGGAAAGAAGAAAGTCCACGAAGACAGTAATTTAGTCCAATTTATATGCAACATTTCATGTATGTTTTCATTTTTTCTTATTTTAATTATTTAGAGCTTGTATTATCTGATACTCTCTTTTTTATATTTAATAAGTAATATTTTTCATTTATTAATAAACTGAACATTTATGAAAATGTATACAAGAATACTTGGACAAAACTGAATAAAAAATGTGATTTTGTAACAGAACAGATTTACCACACAAGACTTTGTCAGTGTTTGGTCTGCAAACCAGGAAGGAAGAATACAGTTTGAAGAAAAATCATTACTTATAACCTATTAATAATTATGTTGGTGTGTTTAATGTATAAAAGAAGAAACTGCTATATTTCAGAGTGAAAGGAACTAATGAGATTTTTAAAAAATGGGTTCACTTGATTCTAGTAATGACTTTTTTTTCTATAAAAATGAATAAATAAAATTGACAAGAAAAATAAACGTAATGACAAATGATAAAAGAAGCTGTTTTCCAAATATTTGTATGTGAACTGGCCCAAGAGAGAGACATCCTTAATTTGTTATATATGTATTTCAAAAATTTCAATCTGTGATAAATATACTTGTATCCCAAGGCAACACTTTTAATAACAGAATGTCTTAGTACAACTGTAACACCTGTTACAAATTATACAAGCTTTCAGATTTGAAAACTTTCAAAAATCCCACTGTTCTTTACTGTTTAAACAGTCAGAAAACAGTATTCTGTTTAAAATATTTTATAGGCTGGATGACTTAATAACTCTTTATTTTTGATAAATAATGAATTTAAGTCCTGACAGAAATGAATCACATTATTTTTTTGTAAATGCAAGGTAGTGACGACATTTCACATATTAAAATAAAATTGTAAACATTTTGTTTTCAATTTATAACTCTCCTTTACAGAAAATAAATAAACTGCTAACATTATAGGTGTTTATTTCCTCCTTTATTTTTATTTTTTTTTTTTTTTAATTAGTAGTTTTGAAAATTAAGTATCCTTTTTATTATTAATTTAGAATGTAGGAAAATAAGAAATAATATTTGATGTGATGGTGATAGTTTTTTGAGATAATAAGCAAACATTCTTATTAAGAGAAAATGTTAAATATTACTAAATAATACACTGTTGATAAAATATGGTATGGAAGTGAAAAATAAGACAAACTCACCAAATACTGGTCAAGTGGAGCTGGTCCCTGTCTGAAATCAGTTACTTCAGTGTCTCCTCGACAAATCTAAATACCATTATTAAATTATTATTTTATACATTTTTACTGAAGTTAATAAAGATTACAAAGATAAAGATAAAAAAGAGCAAATTATTGACTGTCAATGAACTAGCTAACACAAACTATTAAGAAAGCCAAGATGATATGTATATGGTTTATTTATGACATCAAAAAACAATTCATAAAACAGAACAAACATTTTTCAATTTCACAAATTAAATTTGTTCATCAAACACATAAATGTGAAGAAAAAAAAAAATCAGTGGAAGAAATATTTCATCAACTAAGTATAATTTCTTGACACAGAATATTTATATATTGAAAAAAAAAATATATATATAATAATAATAATAATAATAATAAAAAGAAAAGAATAAAAAATAAAATAAAACAAACCTATAATAATAATAAAAATTAAAATTAATATGAAAAAGTCAGTTTAAAGGAATATTTATACAGTGAAATAAAAATGTTACCTCTTTCAATATTGATTTGCTTGTTCTCATTTTCTCTGGTGTCTAAAAATAATGGAAAATATTTAACATTAACTAAAATACACAGGTACACCTATTATTGTCTTGTTATTCAGAGATTAAGTAATTATCACTGTATTGTATTAATAATTCATTAATGGACAGCAGGTGTATAAATAAGTCCATATTCAGAAATGTTTTTTGTTTAATTGTCCTGGTGTTAAAGGGTCACAACTCTGCAAATATTGTCTTGAAATATTGAAATACTGGCTTTTTAAAAATAAATTAAAAACCACAAATGAGTAGATGCTTTTTTTTTAAATCTGATAATTTTGTTCACTAAGTCTTAGTGCCAAATATACTTATTTCAATTCAGCTCTGTTATGTCTTGACTGAAACTTTTTATACTGAATATTGTTAAGTTTCTAAAATAATTTTTAAATAAGGATATGAGTATTTCACAGGAATCAAGAATCAAATTAATATAGTTACATTAAGACTGACATAATGCCAGAGTTTGTAAATAAAATAAATGCTACAAGCTGAATACAAACCACAGTGACAAGTTCATTCATCTGCTGGTTAATGGATGACAACTCTTCTTCCAGTCGTTTAGCTTGTTGGACAGGACTCACATCACGCTGACTTCTGAAACAAAAAATTTAAATGTTCACTTGTAACCAAATAAAACTCCCACATAAAGAAACCCATCCAACAACAACATAGGCACGGATTTTACTTAGAAGGATGCCAGTCACCTAATGTACAGAC
This sequence comes from Chrysomallon squamiferum, assembly GCA_012295275.1. Taxonomy (NCBI): domain Eukaryota; kingdom Metazoa; phylum Mollusca; class Gastropoda; order Neomphalida; family Peltospiridae; genus Chrysomallon; species Chrysomallon squamiferum. The sequence continues at coordinate 6,625,204 of CM022665.1, read as the reverse complement.
ATTTTAAATTTACTGGTGTAAAATTTAATTGGCTAAAAGAAAAAGAGATATTTTTTCTCACATGTTGTGTCTATGTAGAGCATTTCTTGTTAGGTGTTAGGTGACCAGTTCTTAACAATTTCTAATCTTGTTTACATAACAATAATTTTAATTGATTTTCAAATTATGTTCAAATTATTTGCCTCCTGTTTTTCTTCTTTGTTTTATAAAAAATATCAGGATTCTTTCAGTATTCTCTGGTGATAAGTTATGGCAGTTTTAATTTCTTAATAGTAATGTTTTGGAATTATTATACAAACATTTCCCCCCCGCCCCCATAAAATATTTCCGAAGTGTAAACATATTAATATAATAATATAAAAACTGCAAAATATGCCATGGTAATTTTCCAGGTATCTTTTTTCTTTTTCTTTTTTTTTGCACTCAACAATAATTTACTTAACTGAAGAGGTGTTGGAAAGAAAACTGTAACAATATAATAATTATAAAGTTATTATTACTTTTTTTAGGTTATTGTAAAATTGTCTCTGAAGACACTATAATTAAAATAAACAAAATAATGTAAAAGTTTCATTGATCTATTATACCAGTGAACCTTTTACATTATTTATTTGTAATATCAAATACATAAGGAAACTGGTAACTTCCAAATTCATCTATCAAGAGCATAGAGTTTGTACGAAGCTGTCACAGGCAATTCTTATATAATACTGCTACAATGTGCTCTTATATAAAAGACAATTTTATCTACATTCTACCTGAAATAGAACAGGGGGTTTCTTTCTTTTGTTCAAAAATATTTTCTATGCTTCTCAGTATAGCTAGCTGTTTTATCTAACATCAAATCTAACCTTAGTAAGAAACATTCACCTCTACTTAATTTTGATAATGTGAAGTTTGTACATCATCACAGCCCATCTAATAACCCTTTACTGTATGCATAATGCAAACATTTAAAGACTTCAACTACGTATTGTCATGCAAGTAATTTGCCTGTTGCATGTTAGTTGCCATTAAATCTATTCCAAAATACAAAAAAAACCCACTATTTTATTTTTCTATAAAATCTGGAAAACAAAGAAGACTATTTCAGTATTTGTCATGCACCATTCACACGAACTGTGCATTAAATCTGAATATAAAGAACATTTTTATTTCAGAAATGTTATAACTTGTGATATGTAATATATTGGTAGTAAGATACAAGTAATGCAAACCATGTCTTCTGATGTTAATAAATATTAACAGTTATCAATTTTAACACTAATACATTGCAAAATAAAAATAACAATAATTTAAAAATAAAAATAAAAAATAAAAAATAAAAAATTAAGAGATAAAAAACTGTATACCTGATGATCTAAATATAAAAATAATATATTTTTCCCCCCGTTTTTTTTTTTTTTTTTTGGGTGGGTCTAGGGTTTTTTATTTATTAACAGTTGTTGTTTGGTTTTCTTTTTTGTTTATTTGTTGTTTTTTTAGTTTCTCAATACTTTTATAATTTTTAATTTTTTTCTATCAAATTCATAATTATCTGGATATGACTTAACTCTTCCAAATTTTAAGTGTTACCTAATCTTACCTCAATTATCACTGATATTATTTATAATTATTTATACTGTTTTTCTAACGATGAATGAAAAAAGAAAATCATATTACGAGAAGAAGTTTTCTGACACATTTGTACTTGTAACCTTGTGACATAGTCAAACTAAGACGATGACTTAAGTTTGTGTAAATCTGTGATACGTGTGTATTACTGAGCTCAGTCCAGCAGCTGTCTCCTTCAATAATTAACAGTGGATTATTCTCACACAAGCTGTGGGTTATGCGATCATGATGATCATGACAATATCAGCGTGTTCAATAATCAGATGTTACGACAAATGTAAACATCATTACTGAGTACAAACTGACAGCTGCAGATATAGATCTGCTATACTCAGTCACATACAGAATGCACAAAAGTTGTTTGCAATTTACTAAACTGTTTAAATTAATTTTATTAGATAAATAAATTAGATTTTAAAAGAAAGCTTAGTTTAAAAAAAAAAAAAAAAAAAAAGAAAGAATACATAATAATAATAATAATAATAATAATAATACTTAAATAATAACTTTTTGGATATATAATGTGATCAACATAAATCAAACATGGATATAAGTAGGACTGTTTTGCCTAGCAACACTGGTGCTATTTTTTTATTATTACAAGAATAGTTTTTTCTTTATGTCACTGAAGGGGTATAACAAAATAAAAGAAAAAAAAAAAAAACAAAAATAAAACAAAAAAATTCCCACTGAAAACAACATCGAGATCAACATTAACATTTCTATTTCACAAAGAAGTTATAGTGAACCTACAAGTAATCTGATATTATTTTTAAATTTTTAAAAATTAATTTTATTTAAAAAAAAAAAAAAAAAACAACAACACACCAATGTTAAGAAATGAAATCACCTGATGACATATTTAATAAACATGGTTAAGAATAGCAATAGACTGTCAGGTTCTGTTGAACTTGGACGATGTGTCTTTCTATTACTACCCTAAGGCTAAGATGTTCCAAGTGTGGCATTACTTTGGTTAAAGTGTAATTGGAATTTTAGATTCCATTCACAGGGTATCTTGGGCAATGATGGTAGTTACAGTTAGCTTAATCAATCTGCAAATGTCAAACAATTTGCGTCTAGCTCAAAGCACCATGATTCCAGACACTATCACTGGTTTACATAAATGTAACATAAAGAATGTAACTACTGTAGACAAACCAAATATTTTAATTTATTTAAACAAATACCAAAATCAAATAGGAGAAATGCAAATATATATCTGTTTTTGGTCAGTGTTTATTTGTATAACCAAATAAATTGAATTATTTACACTAATACCTATATAACTGCAGGGGAGAGAAACAGAAATATTTCAAATGAAAATGTTTAGCATCTTTAACATAATACGTGAAGGATATCTGATTACTGATAAAAGATATATGTTGGGAAAATGTTAAAATATTTCCAGTTACAGTCATTGTCTCATCTGTATATTTGTCTATCATTCCATTTATCTATCTATATAAAACTGGTAAGAATTTCTATTTGGTCTTATTTTTTTTTTTATTTTATTTAATTACTTTATCTGATATAAGTATGAAAACCAAAAAATAAATGTATTTATTCAATACTTTTATATGTTTGTGGAAACATGAAAGTTGTTTTTTCAAAGTTTTCTTCAGATCTGTTTTTTAGATGAAGAATGTAATTTGAGAATACACAGTCATCACATAATGCCATCTATCGTATTCCTTAACAAATATTTTTTATTTCAAAACTTTAATTTAAAACAAATTCGACCCAATTAACTGGAACAATACAGGTACTTTGAACACTTTTAAAAACCTCCCACCACAAAAAAAAAAAAAAAAAAATAAAAAAAAAAAAAGAAGAAGGCACAAGATCAATGATGGTCAAAGAAATGATATTTAATGCTAACAGAATAAAGAACTGCAGACACTAGAGACACCTGGTGATGTTAATCGATTTAAATCAGACATGGTTGGTGATGGCTTATAGCTTGAAGGAAATGTTAACATGACAAGTCTTCTTGCACTTTCATGAAGACAGAAAGAAAGAAAAGAATGAAAAAAAAAAAAAAAAAAAAAAAAAAAAAATTAAGTAAGCAAAGACTCTTCTAGAATAACATTCTAACATACCAATAGATACATATTAGCAGAAAAAAGGAAGACATAATAATTTAATAGTATTTTGATATGCTGCTATCATCATTTTTGTAGGACAGTCTGTAATTAAATGATAGTTAAAAGATTAATTAACAACATCTGCATATAAACTGGTCTCTTTTAAAAATTTCTGCAGAGTATCTGACTTTGTTTTTTTAGTTTTAATATGTAACAATAAAGACATAAATGGCATAAGGAACTGCGGAATGTTGGATATATCAATATTCCTAACTCTTTCTCAAATAAAGCTCCAGATTTAATATAGAATACATAAACTATAATATACTTCTTTATAAAAATGATGATAAAATCTGTTTAGTCTGAAGCTAAATGGATTTAAGAAAATAATAAAATAAATGAATGAATATAATATGTTATTTTAATAATAAAATTAAGCTTTGAATTTGGTTAGCAAAAACGAAAAGTTAAAATTCTAATGCTATTCTGGTTTCCAAGATTGAATTCAGCCATGAAGCTACAGTGCAAGGACAGATGTTTTATTACAAACACAATACACACGTACTGGTATGTGACCAGAAAGGAAAGTAATATTTGTTTAATGACATCTCAGCGGTTTGTTTAATGAGGTTTTTCAGTTCAGAGTGTGATTGTGTAAAAAGAAGAACAACAGCAAGTTTTCATTATCTATCCTGTAGATCCAGGAGGAAAAAAAATAAAATAATAATACATTTTTTTTTTTAAATAATAAACAAAATTAATAAAGAATTAAAAAAAAAAGTTAAAAAAATAAAAAAGATAATTAATTTTCTCAGTCAACAGGATCTTCATCCAGTTAATTTATTATATTTCCCAAATTGATTCTGGTTAATAAACTATAAATATATAAAATAAATAAAACATATTCATCTATCAAAAAATTGGGATGCTGTCCAAAACAAACAAGAAAACATGATAAAACTCTTACTTCAGGCATTTTATTAAATTTAATTTAAATTAACAATATTCTGTTAAAATTAGCATGATTCTAGTATAAATTCCAATTAAATTAGGAAGATTCTTGTATTAATTCCAATTAAATTATCAAAAATCTTGTACAAATTCCATTTAAATTAGCAAGATTCTAGTATAAATTCTGATCAGTAACTGCTACTCCCATACCATTTTCATAGTGATTACTGTTACACTAGATACAACTTGAAACTCAATCTACTTCTATTTCCAGCAGAAACTTGTCCAATATAGGCCTCATTATCTTCTAAATATATTCCTATCACAATCTACAAGCAATTAATTTCTCTCGTTATTTACCAGCAATTCTTAACAGGTCACACAAAAACAATGGTATTAAGGCCAATCTGTTCAGTTTGGCCATCTTCATTGGTATTCAAAACACAGCCTTGTATGCTCATGCTCATTAGTGTAACACAGCTGGCCTTTCATGTCATGCTTTACGCTGACTGGAATACATTGCTTCAAAGTAGCCATTTTTACACAACACCAACATCACATAACAACTGTCTGTGTGTGTGAACTGCATTAGTTCAAACACCGTACAGTAAAACATTAATACTCTCTCTTTCTTACCGTGTTACTGTTAGGCAAAGATTTGTATTTATTGACTGATGTGAGAGTATGAAAAGCATAAACAATTATTAATTCTTGTTGTTGTTGTTACTGCTATTATCATTCATTCATTTATAAAAGAAAAAAGAAGTTCTCAGTAGGATTGTTTCTAATTTTATGCACTGTCACAGCAACATTTTATTCATTTCTATTGTGAAATAAAAAAAGGCCCTCAAAAGTTTAATAAATTGCTAAATGGGGTATCTGCACCTGTTTATTGCAAAACATTATTTTTAAAATTTTGTTTAAAAGAAACAAAATCTTATTTACTATAATTTAATCTACTCTTCTTCCAGTTTTGTTACAAAATCCTATCCACAAAATTTTGTGTTTATATGTATGTACATATGTATGTGTGTGTGTGTGTGTGTGTGTGTGTCACTGTATGAATGTACATAAAACTTCATAAATTCAATTATTAGTTATAGAATTACATGACAGCAGTTCAAATGTGACAAAACATAAGAAATCTCAGATATAAAATATTAAACAAATCAGTGCACTATCATTCAGCATAATCATGACTGATACATTTATATCAGACAGATACAGATCCTAATATGTGATGTTCTGTGAACAGCAGATTTCTCTGGTAATCCTATCCACCAGACATTTTAAAGCATCACCAAGCACAAGGTTTTGCCTTGTCAATGCCGTGTTAAGGACACAGTCAAATATCTCCCACAAGTGTGGCAAGGGTCTGACTAGAATACCAATATCAGTATGGGTCAATATTTGGCAATAATCACTCCAGCCCTAATAAGCAATTCACTGTCACAGGCTGCTTAAAAACAGCATGATTTATAATATGTCAGATCATGCAAATTATACCATCATCTCATAAGATCTATTTTCAAATATCATTGTTATTCAAGTAGCTATGGTGGACCAACAATTTTTCTTTCTTTACAGCCTCTTGAATTGACGGTATGTTTTATTTTTTGAATATAAATGTTGGCTCTGGTTTTCAGATGAATATGTACAGTCATGCATGTGACACAGAAGGAGTGTGGAAAAGGAAATTGTGGAGACCCAAGGAGACAGAATCTGTCAGTGTAAAGAGTTCAATTCTGTGCGTGAAATTGAACATGAACAAAAAAAAAATGGTGTCTTCTTTTTCCCCCCTCTGCAGGTTAACTGTAATTACATAAAAGAATTAGAGATGAATGTAAATGGATTTAAATTTTTTTTATTTTAAAGCTTTTTATATAGTGTTTATTATTACTATTTTTCTTTGTTGTTATGGTTAATTAATTTTTCAAAAGTTATTTCTTTACAAAAGCACACTGGTAAATTTATTAGTATGTTCAGTATTTTATTAAAGATTAAAATACAATTCAGTTATGTACCTTAATCAACCCTTACCATTTCAGCAGGTATTTATCTGTTTCTAACAACCTTTTTAACAATAAATATGAATGGATCCTTTTTTTTTTTTTTTTTTTTTTTTAAAACTGATGATTTCACCCAGACTGAATAAATAATTGCATAGGCACATACCTAAATCTATCAGACAATAACAAGACAACAAAATGGAAAATATCTTCCTTCACTTATCTTCATGGGCTTGTTATTTTCTAATTAGCAAACACTAGTGACTTAGAAAACAAACCAAATGCTAGGAAATAAACAAGATGTATTAGGACTAGATCCATGTCTGTTGTGCAGAAAGTTTAATTTGTAGGTGGTAAATATATATAAAAACAAATATTTCAAAGAACAAAAAAATGTTTTCTTTTTCTGTAATAATTAGAAAGGGATTTGAAAATAATATTGAATAAATTCATATTTTCACAGGCAAGAATGTTCAATAGGACTTTGATGCAAAACAAATTCAGAATAATTATTATTAGATGAAAAAACTGTTAGCTCTTTTTGTAACTTTCTTTGCAGTAACAGTTTTACTGTTGTTAACAGGCACACCCTGTTACTAGCAGAAACTGATAAACAGATTTCTGAATCTTCAGTTAAATAGCTTCCTGGTTAACTAACTTTATGACCATATTTATTTTTAATCTGTAATATAATCTGTTGTTACAAAATATATATTTCCTATAAAGTAAAATGGAAACATTCCCTCATTTTATTTTTTCAAAACTCAGATTCATGAATATTTCACATAAATAAATAAGGACTAACCAATCTATTACCTACTTGTTATTCTTTGCACATTTTCATTTTTTTCCCAGATTTTTAAAGTGACTACTGGTAAAATCAATTTAATGTGTATTTGGAATGGATGGGAGCATTTTCTTCATACTCATGCCAGCCATGGAGATTAACACCCGAGACAGTTAATCCTGCTTGAATGTCATTTGGCATGCACTTCACGATAAATTTCTCAGGCAACTGAACGACCAGATACTGCTGTAAGATCAAATTTCACATTTTTCTGTGTAAGATGGCACAGCACTTCATGACAGGAATGCAAAATAACTGCTGTTTGGTCCACAACACTATTGTACCAGAAGAAACAGAAAATACATTCAAAATGGCATACAGATAAATTTACTTTAGATGAGAAATTCATTCTGCAACAGCACCAGTGAAGTTATGAATTTTCATGTCTTAAATTTGTTTTATAATTTGCTTTGATCAAACTGCTCCTTATTTGCAGTTTTTGTATACACTAAAATATTGTTGGAATGAAAATAAATGCAATCCGTGATTAGCACTTTTAAAATAGTTGATTTGACCTATTTTATATATTTATATTTGCACATCTGTCTGCAATGTTGCAATTAAACTTTTTTATTTTTACATCATTATTAGGTACCTATCAGTCAGTACGTGACACCCAACAGCTTATACTGTTTGTGCTGAGGTGCAGTTAAACATTCAGTAAAGAAAGCTGATAACAAAAAGTTATCAAAATGTACAACAAAACATTGGTTTTAAAAATCCCACTGTTTACCATCAGTTTGACATAAGCTGTTGTTTGGTTTACTTGTTATTTCATTCTCATATGTTCCTACACCAACAAAGCCCACCTCCCTCCCCCCAAAAATACCCTGTTTTTCACATTCAAAAGTTACCCCTAATACATATTCAGATATAACAAAAATGCTGAGGTTTTCTGGATTACCATGAATTCATTGTGGAGAAAAAAAAAAAGAAACCTATTGTTAAACACAAAGGTTCTTTTACATAGGTAGACCAAACAATGCATCTGAAACATAACTGTTATCAAGTATATATAATACACAATTATTTTACACATGCTGCATGTATGACCACAGCGCTATTGTTTACATTCTGTATTTACACACTGTTTTATTCCCATTCACACATCTGTCTTTTTACTGTGTTATTTTAATTGGATGAAGTTTTAGTTGTTTTGACATAGCCTCTGACATTTTCTGAAATGACACATAGGAAACAAAGTACAATGTGACAGGCATGTTAATGACATACCTACACATCATCACATATTACAAACAAATCAGCTAGATGTACAGGAAATAAAAACACACACACACACACACAAAACACATCTAAATTGTATTATAATTAATCCAAAAGATTTATTATTTCTGTTCTAGCAACTGACAAAATTTACAGATTTATTTTTTGTTATTTTCTAGTTTTCTTAACTGTACAGGAAGACAATGGGTGTGACAGGTAACTGTTCAACAAGAAAGATTCCTCACCAATCCTTGACACTATCAACAGCACTGAGTGATACAATTTACGTTGTTTGCACTGGACTTGAGGACTGATAAATTTTCATATCACGAAATTATTGAATAAACTGCTAGGAAACACAACCATGTGTTTATGTTCTGAAGAATTACATCAAATTTTCATTAACTTTCTGGATTCTAAGTCACATTTGCAACAAAAAAAAAATTATTGTTAATTAAAATGACTGCTTACTGTAAAAAAAAAATTATTTGTTATTATTAGTGAACTATGTTTAATCTGTTAATGATTTTCTTTTCATAGTACACGGTCCATTATTTATTTATTTCTTAGTATTTTTTTTTTTTTTTTTTTTTTTTTAAATGTCATTCCCTTTAAAAAAAATATTTTTTAAGATAATTATTATGCAGATGAACTCATGATTTCTTTGGCCCAAATTCCATTAGTTGTTTGAAAAGTTACCACTGAATTCAATGTAATGTATAGAGGGAGGCCTACATCTGCTGATGACTCATGAATTTTGACACAGGTGGCCTGCATTCTGTTTATTGTATCCTTTAATTCAATGTGTTCAGCAGTTCATTGGCTTCAAAATGCAAATCTTATGAAATTTTACAAATCACTGACAAAAGTCAGAAATGAAAAAGGTCTGATTAAAAACTAGCTTATTTTGATCCTGCAGCCAGATTTTTTCAAGATCCTCTGGATTTGCATTTCTTTTATTTTTAGTTTAATTTTTTTTTTCTCTGACAATAACAAATAATTTAATTTAGCAACAGTAGTTTTCTATTTTTCATAGAAACCACAAATAAATTGAACTTATTTGTACGTAAACTAACATTACAAGTAATTCAATATTAATTTATTTGTATTGTCTATTTATTCTTTATGATTCTGATCACTTTAAGATTAACTTTGGTTATTTATTTATTTTAGTTGTATATATTTCACTTTTATAAATAAATCATTTTTAATTTTTAGTTTATTTCTTAATCAGAATACATAATTCAGACTGTATTTTTTGTTACACACATCAAGACAATGTGAATGAATCCAGTTCTCTACCATAGCAGTGGTTAATATAATTATTTTACATGATTTAACCAGCTTTATGATAAAATGTTCTGGTTTCTAAGAGATAAAATTTATGACAATCATATCCTATACCAGCGCTGTAATTAATATTTAGATCACATTCGAACTCCTTTATTGATAATGGATTCATTGTGGGCAAAAAGCAAACTTTCAACCAACAAATCGGCACATTTTAATCTATCCATGTCAGAATATGGAAATAAATCAGACACTGCTGCCCAGATACCTGTGTTTCATAGCAATAACAAGTCTAGTGTTGTTAATTACATGGTTGTCACTAATTGCTTCTGTCTCTGAGATGTGCGTGAATTTGAAAAAGCTCTGTCACGCAAGCAATGACATTAGGGGATTGAGCTCAAGACCGACTTTATGCTGTGGCAATTTATGGCCTCATCTCATGCATACTTTGCATCAAAGTTATTTATCAAGTGATCATGGCACTACATTTAAGGAACCTCTGCTGATAATTAATGCAGATCACAACCAGTCACGACACATCCTCTGCTGAAAGACTTAACAAAACTCCAAAGCAGACACTGAAATTGATTAATTCTTTTTATTTCTTGAAGAGAGAGAGAGAGAGAGAGAGAGAGAGAGAGAGAGAGAGAGAGAGAGAGAGAAATTAAAAAAAAAAAAAAAAAAAAGAAATCAATGAACAGTAGGTGGAGAATATTAATTATAAACTAAATGAGAAAATATCATGTAATGCAGCTATATAAAATTTCTCTTCATTTGGATGAAAATAAAATGTTTTTTCTCACAATACCCCAAATAAACTCTTTATGCAAATCAACTAAATACATTCATGCAACTAGAAAAAAACATTCATCATAATAAAAATTGCTGGAATGATAATTCAAAAGTTATCAAAATATTCTTTAAACTCACTTGAACTATTTACTTACAAATATCATATCAGTGTTTGAACTTGACATATAAAGCATCAGGTCTGTTTTAAAAATAATCAACTGAAAGAAAACTACTAAAACATGAAAATGACATGTAAGTAAGAAATAAAAAAACAAAAACATTTGTTTTTTTCAAATATATATTTCACTGTTATTTGACAAGTAAGCAAAATTATAGATGCACATTTCAAACACCATAAAAATGGAAAAGTAACAAGACTGTTTGTTGCTCCTTAAAAGAGAATAATAAATTAAACAAAATATAAAGGCAGTTTATCAAAATAACACACACACACACACACACACACACACAAAAAGGAAGTAAAGAAGAAGAACAATCAATAAGCACAATTTGTTTCTGTTTTTTAACTATGAAGAAGCCATTTTGTTTTTTAAAAATAACACTGAATTAGCTTGAAGCAAGAACATTTCATGCATTAACATTATAATTATATTCCTTTTTCTCTTTCAATGTATTTTAATATTCCCTCATGATGCATGAAGTACTGTGACAGAAAATCATATTAAACTAATCCTATATTGTTAGTCTAAAAATAAGTAATGAAAACAAAATCATACTCATTTCGTTTGTGGAGGTATTAAGTGAAACTTCTGTATAACTGTTCAGATATTCTTAATTTTTATGGGAGAAAAAAGAAGTTCAATTTAGTTTTCTTTAGTAGCATCCATGGTCAACAAATTGAACTGACACTCACAGAGCCAGTTCTTAATGCATATTTGTTGTATATTTGTAGTATTTGTTGTGGTGTTTTTTTTTGTGTGTTTTTTTTAATTATTAACTATTCTCTATGGATAAACCATATTTCAAATCTACTTTTCATTAAAAGTCCTGAACATATATGTATGTATGTGTGTACATATATCTGATTTTATATATATATATAAATAAAATAACTGTGACAAATGTTAACAGGCATTATAAGGAGTGTATTATAAAGATCATTTACCAAAATTAACAGCTATGTATTTTGTATGTAATAAAAAAATATGTCAACATTACAGTAATATTTAGGTATAACTTGTTTGAAAAAGCTCCTGTCAGTGAAGGCAAATTATGCACAGGTAGCATGTTTTATGCATCATTACAAACCAACCATGAAATTTAGAAAAACTATGTATAAAACATTAAGTATTTGAACAAAATACCAACAAACATGTTTAATTAATGAGTAGACAATGACTTAGTGATTACTAGTCATCATTATATCATTAGTATTTCCAATAACTTGTGACATAAAAGTTCCATAACTAAATCTAGTAATATTGTTCAACAATGTATCAGAGATCACAAATAAAAATTTAGAACCAAACATTTTTTTTTAATAGTTGAAAGAGACATTACTTTTATTACCATATCAAAATACTAGATAAAAAATAAATAATAAGATTAAAAAAAATATTGTTTTAAATCAGAAAATAGTACCATACAAAAGTCACATCTCCACTAAATGAAGACAAAAGAGTATGAATCTATACAGACATGTACATTGTACACATTTATTCATTTTCAAAAACAGTAGAAACAGAAATCTATCAGTGAAATGATCAATTAAAAAACATTAAAAAATAAAGTTTGATCAATTACACAATAAAAATCAAACATTTTAACATTTTTCTAATTTATTTATTTATTTGTTTTTAAATGTTTTGAAATGTACTTGTGTATGCCAGTTATTCACCCAGTAAACACATTTAACATCAAAAATATTTAAAACTGTGGCAAAATTACATACTTTGTTCAAATCATTTTGTTTGTCTCTTCAATAAATAAATAAATATATAAATAAAATAAATATGTGTGTATGTGTGTGTGTGTGTGTGTGTGTGTATATATATATATATATATATATATACTATTGATAATTAAAATGTAACAGTTGAAATATACTACTCTCTTTAGTAAATTCACCAAGTACAAGACCAATCACAATAAGTTTTTAATTTATTATTTTTAAAAAATTTGTAGAACAGTGAATTTGAATTTTTTTTTTTAATATAAAAAAAAAATCTTCAAATAACACTTTCATGCTTTCAATTCACAAGTTGAATACTTAGCAACTACATCTTAATCTCTGTCATCATAAAGGGAATCAGACTGACAAATTACAAGGGTATCTACAATGAAGTGTATGTTTTAATGAATAAACAAAAATAAAAATCACTATTAACAATTAACTGGTAGACTTCTTTTTCATAACTGTTTTTCAAATAGATAAGCTCCCTTACCATAAAATGTTACACAACAAATTTCAGTGTAGAGTAATGGAGAATAATACACTACAGACTTGATTACCTACATTTTATATTGCCAAGTCTTAAATTCCACAAAGTAAAAACAAAAAATAAAAGTTAATTTTGTTTAAATATTATAAAGAAACATGACATTTGTACAGGATATAAACATTGTTATATTTTTAAACTGCACACACTGGCATTTGTATTGGAGAATCCTCTCTTTTCAGGTACATATTATACTTTTATAATGGTTCTTTTACTACCATAAAGCAAATCAGAATTTTCAAATGAGATTTCACATTTCACTTTTACGAACCCCAAGTTTTCTTCCATTACTCTGTGCTGATGGAAAAATTGTAGCATTTATGATAAAAGCTATACTAGAAATTTGAAAGGTGAGATGTTTTTTGTACCATTATCAACTTGAAAAAAACAAAACAAAAAAACAATTGTCCTTAATAAACTCAGAATGCCCTTTCCTTAACTCACAATTCTTTATTAAACTACCAGATAATGTTTAACTCATTTAATGTTGAAATGCTTATGTTTTGATACATGTTGTGAGTCACAATGCTGAGCACAATTCAGATGGTTGTCATTTATTTTATAAGTATGCCATCTGGATTATTCAATGTAATTAAATAATGAATGATCATAAAATAAAACAATTTTTTTTTTTTTAAAGCTGACATTTAGTCCAGTGCTGGTTTAAATAATTTACATTATTTACCTTTCCCTGTCAGAGGTCAAACAAACAATGTAACAACAAAATCTCTCAAACCACTGACTGTGGACATGTACAGAACGTGTTGTCTGTTGATTTTCACTTTCAAAGGATTTTCATGTGCCTAGTTCAAGCAGTGCTTTTCCTGCTTGACATGTCATTCACAAAATAACAGAGTGACAAAAATAAAGTTGTTGTTTTTTTCTAGATACTAAGGTTCACTCAGGGCATTACAGTTGTACATGAAATATGTCTCACATCCGATAACTGACTCAACAAAAATTAAAAAACTTTCACAATGAAAGATGATTTATACAAATAAAATTTTTCCAAGTCAATGGAAAAAAATAAAAATGCCAAATATGTCAACAAAGTCAAAAACTTATTTCAAGATATGTCCATCTTCTATATATATATATATATTTTTTTTTTTAAGTTAAGCATCTCTTTCCTTTTTAATTTTTTTTTCTTTGAAGTCATCTCCCAAAATTGTAGCAATTTCACCCTGCATAAATGCCCAAGGAACATTAGATCCTGCCAGAGGACACTTCTTCCCACTGGGACAGTACACTTCTGAACCAGAACCTTGTCGTTTAATGCTGTCTTTGGAACAAGGAAAACAGAATTTATGGCTGTTTACAGATGGACACTGAACAAAATGGGTATCTTCTAGTCTTTCATGACAAAGAGTACATCGCAAAGTTTCTGTGGATTCAGGCATAGTACTTCCAACACCAGCATCAGAAACAGGACCAAGTGTGGAAGCAAAACGTCCTTGAAACAGTAGAAGATGGCTGGGTGAAGCACTGTCATGTCTTCCACTAACATTTTTAATGCTTCCTTCTTCTACATTTGTTGGTGAGCACTGATTATCTGTGACATTCCTTCCTGCTACCAGTGGAGATGGTCCACCATGACCTGGTGCTATTTCAGGTGGTGTTGATGCATTATTACTCAGTGGAGACATTGAAGTAGAACTTGGCATACCTGAACCACTTGATGCAGTTGACACAGTTAGTTGCAGAGCTTCTGAGTGATTCTGTATCCATCGCTGTCTCTTCTGTTGTTCTTCAGTCATCTTCCCACTAGTTTCAACATCAGCATCTGGTGAACTTTTTCTCTTTCGTCCATCATAATAAAGAATCATATTTGAACCCTTTGGTGTTGGTCCTCTAGCAAGTATGCTTGGTCCTGGAAGTGTTGGCAAACCACTGTCAACATATGGAGTGGGAAGCAGTTCACGATTTACAGGTTCTTTAAACAATCTGACAGATTCTGTGAGCATATCACCTAACAGTCTCCAGTCACCACCACTGTGCTTCATTTCATATTCCAGATACTTAAATCCTGATGATAGTCCCTTACCACAATCTTTGACACAGTCATAATACATCTGTTTTACTACACCAGAAGCACCATTATAGATTGTTCCTGATCCTCTTGGGTATTCAATATAAATTTTTAATTCATAATCTGAAGGATGTTTGGTACTGACATCAAATGAAAAAACACGTCCACACAATGACATATCTTTTTTAAATCGTATTTCAAAGGGAACTATAGTTGCCAGTATACTTAAAGTATCTTTTACCTGAAATGGTCTTCCACTTGCATCTTCAGGTGAACTTGGTTTATTCCTGGCATCATCACCACAAGAATGATTAGAACTTTCGTCATCCTCGTGATATGTGCGTTTACCATTCATAATGGGTGGATGGATCGTAGAGCTTGTGCCCACAAGATGTGCCTGGCGTGCTAACGGTGCAGGCATGGGATGCAGACCTGCTATACCACGCGGAAGATGACTACTACGTTGTAGATCTGTCAACAAATCATCTGGTCGATGCATACTGTGTCCTAACGGTAATCCATTAGGAAATCTTGGGTAATCTATTACGTTTGGTCCCCGCTGACCGTCATGAAGAGAAAATCTTTCCAGTGATGGGGGTCCGTTATGAGCTCGGGGCGGATCCATGTTTTGTGAATCATGCGAACCAGAACGTGCGTTACCCCCATGACTATGACCATGTGACGGTTTTATCGCGGCTCGTTCTTGAAATCCATGTATACGCTTCATCTGTCGTGCTGTTTCGATTATCATTTCGATTCTGTCTGGTCCCTCATAATTGACACACCCCCTGCACACTGATTCTGAGAAATCATGTAACATAGCCCACGGAGTCCGGGGTAAATCGCACAAAAAACAGTGCTGTCTTTGAGTCCTATGCGGCACTGACATATCTGTTGTGTTAGTTGGTATCAATTAATTAAAAAAAAAAAAAAAAAAAATCAGTTACAGATCACAACACAGCAGATATCGTAACTTACTCGACTCACATCTTTCCTACGCTCGATCACATTTGACACTGTACCGCCAACCAGTTGAAATCATACTGACCAAACCTATTCGCCAGTACGCATGCGTACATTATTGTAAACGAATCCCTCTAGCTACGGTTAACTCACGTGTGCTTTTTCTCGATCACGCAATATACAACAGAGAGGTAAATTATCGAGGAATTCGATAGCAGTATCAGGCCTGAGGAAACTGCTACGATATTCAGCTCAGAAGTGACCCCCCACCCCGCGATAGAAAATTCAACTGCCATTATGCTAAAATTAACTATCGGTGGTACCTGCATTACGTTCAATATTGTATTAGTTGCATATTCATTAAAATTTAACAGATGTATAAACATATCACATATATAACATTAAAAATTATGTTTACATCAAAATCACATTTTATAAAAGCCTTAACATATATGTATAGTCACGTAGTTAAAAGTGGGTAGATTATCAAACGGCTTTGTATAGTTTAATAGAATAGTGGAACTTTGAACAGCTTTAAACTTGAATAGAAAAACGTATGTAATGTCTAATTTATTGATAATAATATGATATGATTTTTCTGCTGTCATTTGTGTCCAGATATAAAATAGGGTTTAACCTGGACGTTTAAATTGCTTTAAATATTTTATTGTTCTAACAACTGATATGGATTTTTTTTTTTTTTTTTTTTTTTTTTTTTTTTTTTTTTCATATTGCAACATGTTTACATAAATAAATAAAAAATACAGACCTAAATATTTTTGGATTGTATGTTCTTCAAAATATATGTTGTTTTTATTTATTATTATTACAATTTTTAAAATATGTTGTATATGCCTGTTAACTGAATACGAATATAATATCTTTTTCATATATATACTTTTATGCTTGTTTCACATCTGGTTCCACAGGAAACTTTTCTTGGAAAATTAATATTTTCTAATAAATTTGAAATATTTCATCACAACATTAACAAACAAACGCACAAAAACAACAACAATAAAACTAGTATGAAATTAGTGTCACAGTTATTAAAGACTGAAAAAAGGGGAGAGAATTTAGAATTTCAGTAAAAACTATTTTACTGAAATAATTAGTAACAGTGATGGTAATGATGATAATCACTATGGAAATGGGGGTGAAAGGGTGTGTGTGTGTATGCTGAACACTGCATTTTATGCGAATACTTTTGTTTCAATTTTTTTTTCCCTCGTCACGATCAGACGACGCTGATGGTTGTGGACCAGGGTGCTATTAAACTAGTCTGTTTTGTGTATTGTGAATGTTGATCGTTACCTGCAAGGCTGGAATTTTCTCCGAGACGAACTTAAAAATACGCAGGTACCTGGGTTAAACAGCCCTGATAAACAGACGTTTTTATTTATAAAGAATGACGTCTAGAAGACGACGAGCCTGCCTTCTGACAGCTTTGCGTGCCGCCAGTGTGCTATCCGTTCGCATCTCATTAAATTGCGGTAATTTGCATGTTTTTGCGCCAAGTTGTGTTCGTGACTTACCGTCCGATTGGCGAGAAATTAACCGGGCGCCGGGGTCTGAATGGCACGAACGAAGGACATCAATAAAACTACCTAAGGACTCAGAAATAAAATATTGTATGGAACAGAGCACGAACATTTATTTGTCTTCGTTTTCTGAAAGAAAATCGATTAGTTGTTTCTCAGTTCTCATCACTTTTAAACACACAGCCTGACGAGTACATCAACATTCATACGTGTATATATGTTTTGGGATTATTTAGACCAGAGACCATGTATTTT
Organism: Chrysomallon squamiferum; assembly: GCA_012295275.1. Lineage (NCBI taxonomy): Eukaryota > Metazoa > Mollusca > Gastropoda > Neomphalida > Peltospiridae > Chrysomallon > Chrysomallon squamiferum. The sequence goes on along the minus strand of CM022665.1, from coordinate 6,607,143 downwards.
ATTTCTTTTCTTTTCCTTCTTTCTTACTGTTTTTTTTTTTTTTTTTTTTTAATAAATAAAATAAAAATGATAACCATGCATTCAGCTGTTAGTAATAATAATCCTTTCTTTTCACTATTTCTACAGCACAGCTTTGAAATGGGAGAGGGTAATTAAAAAAAAAGAAGAAAAAAAGAGTAATAAATAAATAAATAAATAAATAAATAAATAAATAAAAAAGAATTAAAGTGATCGAGCAACGTTCAGTTTGTTAATACTATTATTTAGAATAAGGTAGGTCAGGCGAATCCTGCTTGTTCGTGTAATGTTCTGCATTTCCAGTCCATTCAAATTAATAATCTTGAATAACATGCAATGTTAACATTTCATTGCATAATATCTCCAGCAGTGCGAAGCCACATTTTAACAATCTCAACGAGATTACTTTTTTGTCATCCTTTATTTTCATTTACCGAGTTGTCATATGAGAAGGATTTTTTGATATACCAAGGTTTCGTGCGACTTTATAATGTAATTTGGCGACACAAACGAAGGGCTTTGTAATAAGAAGAAATCACGCACCAGTCGCCCTGGGCCACGTCATGTTCGTGCTGTGCCAACATTTTCAATCAAAGGCTAGTCCCAGTCTCTGCAACTTGAGCATGAAAAATCTACTGGCGGCACGTGTTTGTTTTCTGGTGAATATCTGAATAGGCGGATATAACTGATTTACTTTTCGTAATTTTCTTTTAATTTTTTTCTGTTTTAATAATAATAAAATCTGCAGGAGACAATTATTTACATATGCGCGTACAAGATTGGCTAAAAATGTGCTTTAAACGTTTTAATTTTGTTTTAGTGTCGTTTCTATTATATCGAGAAGTTTTAAATCAATTTTTCGATTAGTTTCACGGTAGATTAACGTTAACAGATACAAATTTTAACAAAAGGATTCTATCTACGTTATACACAAAAGCTATTATCAAAACCGAATTTCAAAATCATTAATTTTAGTATTAACGTATTTTTTTTTTTTTTTTTTTTGTCATTTCCGCATTTTAACGAAATAAGATTATTTATTTATTTAATCTAGTTAGGGTTGGAAAACAAACGTCTCATAATGAATGATAACGTCTGAAACTTATTTTTTATTCTTTTAATATTAAACATGAATCATCTCGCGCTATGGCATGCTTTGTATACACTTCTAACTTCAACAAACGCGCAGTATGTAATTACTGTTTTACTAGAACATTGTTTTTATGTTTATGTGTATGAAAAATCGAAGCATGTTTGAAATGGATGCGGGTCCCACACGAACGTTGCGTGACTAAACCCATCTCGGCAAATGGCATTGACGTATTTGTTGCGTGTGAAGCATTCATGAAGCCCGAACTATAAATGAAATATACACCATTGTTCGTGCATTTCAGGTCTGATAAGGGACACTTGCGTTTTCATAAATTGCTCCTGTCTGATCTATATGTAAATCATCTACAATTAGGACGCCAACGATTGAACTGTAATAGTGTTTCCTGATTAATTTTCTCTGAATTGCTCGGAAGTCAGATTAGATTCAATATCTGTTCATTTAGTTGTCTTTTTTCCCCCTTCTTTTTAAATGGGATTTTAAATGTTATTATTAATTATTTTATTTTATTATTATTATAATTAGTAGTATAAGCTACTGAACATTTATTAGTATTTATTTTAATTTTTTTTTAATTTTACTAATTGGAATATTAAAAAATTATCAACAAATATTAATAAATGTTTAGTAGCAAAGTATTGTTTAATGACCAGGTACTTGAAATATCTATGGAGTGTGCTGAAAACAAATGATATATTGATATACTGTATCATATAATGAAAAAAAAAAAATCATATTTCTAATATTTAATAGATTTAAAACAGAAAAAGACCAATTTTTGATGACACATTTCTGATTGTTTGCTGGTAAGGAGTGGTTTCTCTGTGCTTAAAAACTTGGCCCTTCACATGATAGGTCATGTGTTTAATTCTACGCACCACACTGACTGGATTACTTCCCATTCCAGTCACTGCCTATGAATGGTTCAACTCAAAGCTGTCATATGTAATTTACAGTCTATGGGAAAGTATATATAAAATATTACTTGCTGCTAGTTGATTTCTCTCACATTATCATACACAACAAATGTGACTAATACTTAAAATGTGTTAATATAACAAACTTCCCAGAATTCATTCAACAAATCATTAAGAAAACAGTTTGATTAATGAAGGGGTAAACTTCAAGGCAAGTGATTTATGTAAGTTTAAAAACTACATTTTTATTTTAAAGACCATGCAACATTGCATTACAAGGTGTTTTAATTCATCTGAATCTTCTAATACTGTCAAGTCTCTTCCTTTAAAATCAGTCAGCCTAAGACAGTAATATTGCATGAGTTAACCCTCTGAGCAGCAGACAATATAACATGGATCAACCTGTTCATTTATTCAACTACACACCACTATAAGCACATTGTTCCAAATGACAACTATGTTATGTATTGCAAACTCTTAAAATGTCATACAGTTTTATATTTTTAGTCATGCACAAATCTCCAACTTGGCTATTGTGTCAAATGCAGTCAGGAGTACTGGATGAGTAATTTTGCAATTTGATCTGTGTTGTAAATTTCCATTAGTCATAACAATACTAAGTTATCTGAAATAAAGTCCACTAAAGAACCTTAATATGTAACGTACTTTTTTAAAGATGTATACATCTTAAGAATCACTTATTCAATTTCAACTGCTCTTGATTCAGGAACTTGTAAGAATGTACCAAAAATTATTAAAATTTTATGTTGAATATATGCAACATTTACACTAATATATAATTTGGAATGTAAATTGGCCAGCTGAAATCATGTATGGTGGAAAACATACAAACTGGCTATTTCTATGTCTATGCACATTGGTGTAACTGTACTCCTATGTATCTCTTCTTCTTGTATTATAACATATTTTGTATACAGAAATAGAATTTTAAAAAATATACAAATTTATAGCTATATGGTATATCTGCAATGAATTTCTGTATCGTGTGAAAGGCATTTCATTAATTCAACTTTTTTTTGAGATTTTGGTAATTAATGGAACAAATCTCTATGAATTCATGCTGATACTGATTATGATCAAAGTTTTTCTTTTTTTCTTTTCTTTCTTAGTCACTGTTTATATTTGTTTAATATTATAGAATTTATTAACAATTATTTCTGGTTAATTAGATTATCAGCACAACATGGTAAATCATTCATCTCGTATTCAATGTTGTTTTATTTGAATAATCTTTTTATATATTTTGATTTTTGTTTAATACATTATTTAAAATGAAAAACCAAATGAAAGTGTAACCATGACCACTGAATGTTAAACATTTATTTCATAAGGGAAATAAACATATTAATTCATAGCAGAAAGTCTGGTATTTTATTTATTAACTCAGTCTGAATATATTTATTGTATCTTCAATGACATAACAGGCTTTTGTGTTGATGTTGAAGAACTGCATGTTTGCTATCATCTTGTATGGTAATTACTACTGTTAAACATCTTCAAAATCATCGTAAGTTACATCAAAATTAAAACACTGTACACTCATTTAAATAAAAAAGGAAATCCTAACCAAAGAATATAATGGAATACCTCATTTGCTTAAACACATTTTAATGACTGAACTTCCAAGCTCAAGAATTATAAGATAGAAATATGAGAATGGTAAGAAAGTGATATGCTGGTTTAACTTATTTATTGACTAACCTTATATATGAATCTTCTCTCAGTCTAACTGGTGGTGAATGAGGTGCTACAGATGATGGCTTGTACTGGTTAACAGGAGAGTCCTGAATAGCTAAAATCTCTTCTAAAAGCCCTCGATCTAAAGAGAAATGTATTTCAGATATATCATTTTTCAAACTTGCCTTTGTATAAAAAAAAACATAGTCTAAAATATTTTAGTACTTCAAAGTTATGATCTTTTCATTTCTAAAAGGTGTGGAAGTGGAAAGTTAAACAAACTATAAATGTATTAAATAAATAAATATATACAAAACAAAATACTTGTAAAACCAATCAAAGTGATGGTATTTACTTTTTTGAGGCTGTGACTCATAAATTGCAGGTTTTGGTGGTCGAGATCTTGGTGCTGGGGTATCATGAGCTCTCAGCTCATCTGCTTCTGACTGATATTTTGATAACTGACTGTGGTAACTGACATCTTTACCAATGAAAGGTGATGGCTGCTGCATTCTAGTTATGCTGATTGCTTTTTGGGGAGTACTGCCAGAATTCTTGGAAGGTGGACTTGCTGAATGTCCTTTAGAAACTTGTGGTGTTGTTGTTTTGGATGACATCATAAGAATATGGGACTACAATAATGAGAAATGGTTTACAAAAATGAATATGAAAATGTAAATAATAATGAGTACTAGAATGGAAAAAAAAGGTCTTAAATATTTTCAATCAATAAATAAACATACTCAAAACAAATGAAATTATGTTATGTTTCAAACAGTTTTCATTTGCAAATCTGGATACTGAACTTATGATAAAAACTTTTCAAAATCTTGTCTAAGCCACAACCTGAATCTCCAGCTGTTTCTGCTGCAGTTTTTCTAGATAATCAATTCTTTTCTCCGTTAGATCTGAGACCTGACGTTCCAACTCCAATACTCTATCTGATTTCTCAGCACTGGTTGGTTGCTTAGTTAGAAATCCTTGCTGAAGGCCACTGATGTGGTCAAGCAGCTTGCTCATACGAGATTCCAACTCACACTGAGCCTGAAAGGTAACCAAAGCTAAAGACTTTAATTCACAAACAATGCTAACTGATGGAAATTTTAAAGACATGGATCAGAAACAGTAACCATATCAAAGTATTTAAAATGAATTCTAAAAAATCCAAAAACAAAGTTATTTTTCTATTCTCAACACTGTATATACTGATCCAATAGCAGTATTTAAACAATCTATTTAAATTCAATCAAAAATGAATGAATACAATACCTTAATGAATGGTTGCGTGGCTGCAACTGCAGCAGTGGCAGCAACAGCAGCAGTAACACTCTCAGAACATTTTGCTGTCGATTGTTCACAGTCTCCCCTTGATTTATTTTCATTAGTATGTTTAATAATCTTTGGCTGGACAAATCTCTTAACTGGACCGTTCGCAGTGGATCTTATAAAAAAGAAGTTCACAACCCAACATTAAACAAATTGCTTGCAAAATAGTTATTTTATTTAAAACATCCAACAGCCATTCCCTGTTATTAGTGCAAATAAAAACATGCTTAAAATGTAAGTGAATGTAAATCACAATTAAGATCTACTAGATGTATGCATTGGTAACTTTTATCAAAATACTACATATTTTAACTACTGTTCAAATCACAATATACACCTTTTTGCCAAAGCTTCTTTTGCTGTTTTCTGTTTGTTTTCTGCTGAAAACTTTGAGATATGGATTTGTTCTTTTGATGAAAATTTATCATATGTAGATACTCCACATGCCAAAGCTCCTTGTCTTAAGCTGTTTGTTTGCTGAAAATAATATTAAAAATAAATGATTTTAGCAAATGTTAAACAATAAAGTTAAACATATTTCATTTCTGACCAAATGAATGTACTCACGTAACTAAAATAATACTTAATAATTATAATCAAAACACAGGCTATGCACATGGATTGATATTCTATTAAAAATCTTATTTCTCAATCACATACAGACTACAGATAAATTAAATGATTAACACTTTTTGTTAAAAAATATAATCTAAATTTGTGAACTTAATGATGTGTTAATTTCATTACCTACCATGTATTTAGCTATACATGTAATGTTCTGCTGCACTTTAAAGTATCACTTACTCTATTCACAGGCATAAAACGAGGTAGCTTTTGGGGCTGAGCTTGTATATCATTACTCTGTGATTCATCTTCAGATGGCAATGACTGTCTGGCTGACACAGTGACAATCTGTTCAAGAACAGTGATTATTTCTGGCTGAGAGCTGCTGATGCTGCTAACATTACCTGCAATTAATGATACCTTTAGTAAACTGCTTGGAAATGGATTATCAGCATTAAACACCTGAAAATCAACTGTGAAAAAAAATCTGTGTACTTAATAAAATTGCTTTACAAATGAATAATGATATATATATGGAGAACAAGACAAGATTTTAATCAAACGGATTATCATAATAAACTTAACCATATATATCTGCATTTACCTTCAAATTCTGAGTGTTCTGATGTTCTTGAAACGTCAACAGACTGTGATGCTCTGGTTGCCTGAATTTGCTTTTCAGTTTGTTCTTTTAGCACAGGATCAGCTACAGCTTTTTCTAGGTTCATCTCACTAGATTCTTCTGTAGTCTGAGCTCTGTTCGGATCTTCTACAGGGAATGAAGAAATTTCATTCTGATTCACAGATATTGGTCTTGTTTCTGTTTTACACTCATTTTCATATACTGATGGCTTTGAATCACATTTTGATAAACTTTGTTGATTTAACAAAGGTTTTCTTTCAGCTTGTGATTTTGACACTACAGCCTTATTACTGGACTTTCCACTGTTAGGTCTTGATCCACCAAATGGAAAACTGTATGAAGATTCCTTTCTATTAGCTGTTGATACAGGTTTATCCTTCTCAGGCTTCAAGTAACTATCTAATTTTGAGGCTATATTAATTTTATCACTTTCTGACTGAGATTTTGAATTTGATGAAACCGTTGATGAACCATTGCTGACCTTATAATTATGTGATACTAACTTAGAAACCTTTTTTGATTGAATATCTTCATTTTTCTCTGCTTGAGATTCAAAAGTAGAACTTGTTTCTTTGGTTTGTTTCAAATGAAGTTTACTTTCTTTCTTAGCATGAGATGGAATTGTAGATGGTTGTGTCAAATCCAGGAGACCTTTTTCTGTTAAAATCACTGAAGATTTTCTTTCAAAGTAATTTGGTTTTGCTGAATTACTTTTATTTAAATATACAAAACTGTCACCCTTTTTCATCAAGTCTGAATGATCAGCTGTTGGTGGTGACAAAATTTCATGTAAATGTTTCTTTGATATTTTAACTTTATGAGCACCAGTAATGTTAAAATTTTCAAGATTCCTTGACTGAGATATCTGACTGGAGTCTAAAATTTTCTGACCTTCATTACTTTTCTCACTGGGTTCTACAATTGTGGATCTTATTAAAACATCACTAGCTGTAGTACTTTGGTCTGATTCATTATTATATGCATCAGTGTAAGCACAGTTTGATATTTTATTCTCTTCTTTAGAAACTGTTCTACCTATGCCACTGTCAGTATTCAGATGCTCTGACAAATCTTTACTTTTAAGCAGAGATTTTGGCGAATCTTTTCCCTTTGACAATGTAGAAGAACTGCTGCTTTCTGAGCTGTGTGACCGTGAAGACTTGTCTAAAGCCTTTACAGCTGCATCTGTGACTGACAGCAATTCTAGAATGCTGCTTTCTAGGACAATTTCTGTAGCATTCTTATCCATTTTTCCAGGACTTACAAGAAAGCTGAAAATAGAAGAAAAAACAAAAAAAGTTATTTGGTATTTAATTAATATGTTATTAATGCAAATAATATGTCTGCTTAATTACCAATGAAAAAATATGACTAGTTAAAATAATTCTAAAATGAATTAACACTTGACATAAAAGACATAACTACTAGATAATTTACACATTATTTCAAATTTCAAATAATTTCCTAAAATTTCGGCTTAACCAATGACTTCATTTGGTTATAGACAATATATTGATATTTATATATTTTTATTTCTTCCATTACTTCTGCCAGTCAGTCGTTTGTACTTTCTCACAAGTGCGATTAAAAAATTAAGTAGCCTAAGCCCAATTAGTAAATTAATACTGGAGATGACACTTAGCCAATGCATACTGCTCTTTAATACACATCGGAAAGATAAAATAGATACAATAAAATAATAACAAGTTCATATATTTTACTTTAAATATTTTTAATAACTGTGTATGTCAGAATCAGTCCAAGTTGTTTAACATAGTAACCATTATAAGTTTTCACATTCCCGCGGCCATTTTGCAAAGAATGTCAAAGACACCTTATCTGTTTGTTGATTGGCCAATTAGTTCTGTCGTAATATTATTAATATACTATGGTAACTAATTATATGTTTATGTGTTAGTTATAAAATATTGTAATCACATTTTCCAAAAGGAAAACATGTGTTTTAATTTTATAACAATGTTTTTTATTACGACAACAGGCATTCACCAATGAAAAAGCTTGGTTTATGTCGCGGTGACTAGAGAACGATTTTCGGACTGTAAAAAATTGCATGTATGAACATGTGAGTAATGCAAATATTCAGTCTAAATAATAATAATAATAAAAAGGTATAAAATAATAATGAAAGTAATAAAATAGCATCTTTGTTCTAATATTTTTTTTTTAAATATAAATGTACTCTGGATATAACTGAAATAACAACAAATTGATATAAGTAGACTCCTAGTCCTAATCTGATTGTGTCTAAAAGTTACAGCAATGATCGTGACAGTTCCTCGGATTAGATGTAATCGCAACGAGTAGAGCTTAGATCATGTGATTCAGTATGTATTACAAGTCCCATGCCAAATCAAATGGTTTCAGAATTATAAAGCAATATTAAATTTAGTAGTTGTTCTTTATTTTTTTTACAAACTAGTTTAATGACATACTGATCTCATGTTCACTTGAAGTTCAAGCTAGATACATGCACAGGCTACAACTTGTACAAGATTCAGATTGTGCTCTCGGGTTACCATGACTTTGAGTTTAAGCCTTTTCCGTTTTGGCCAGTAATCCAAACGTCACATTTAATAATTATTTTGGCCTGTAATATAAAGATGTCGTGCAGTTTACCGTTATTTATTTGTTAATGTTTATTAATATTTTTTCTTATATTTTGATTTTTTAAATATTTATTTATTTATTTATTTATTATTTTTTTGTTACTGTTGGTGTTGTAACTTTGCATGTTTATTATAAACATGATGTCTGTACATAGTTATCTTTGACAGAAGTAATCAGTGCCTGTTGTTTAAAATGTCACATTTTTGTGAGGATACTTATTTTATTTCAACACACACACAAACGCACACAAACATACACATATCATATGTACTCATGTTTATATAATTTTTATTTTTTTTATTTTTATTTTTATTTTTTCAGAGAACTGTTTCTTAGAATAGAAAATGTCATCAGCATCAGTACCACAACCTTTTCAATTGGATCCAGAAAGTACAGTAAAACAAGTAAAACAAATTAAATTAATATCTCATTTTATTTTTATTATAAATATACTAACAATATATAAACATGTAATCTGGAACCAGAAATTGTTTTGTAAAATTTTGTTATAAAATGACCACACTAATTTTTCTTTTCTGTATCATATAAGTCTTCTCTTTATTTTTTCCAGTTTCAAGAGTTTCTAGCTTCATACAACAGAGTATCAGAAATGTGCTTTATGGATTGTGTCAATGATTTCACAACAAGAAAAATATTAGATTCAGAGGTTTGTATTATTTCTTTCACAATGTTTACTTCATATTACAGTCTTATTTTGGGATAAAAGAAGTAATCTAAATATGATTTATAAAAAAATATTTTATAATCTTACTGTTGTAAATTTCCTGGAATTTTTAAGAAAGCAGTCAAGTGCATTATTTATCTATGTAATTAAATTCATTAGTCTATGATATATGATAAAACATTTAAAGTACTTTATTGTGAATTATTTATAACTTATAAAACATTTAAAGTACTTTATTGTGAATTATTTATAACTTATAAAACATTATTTTTGTTTCAGAACACCTGTGCCTTAAACTGTTTGGAAAAATACTTAAAAATGACTCAAAGAATCTCTCAGAGGTTTCAAGAATATCAAATGACACAGTCTGACTCTGCTGCTACTGTTCAAAACTTAGCATCACAAAAATAGCATTTATTTTGTTTCACAATATATAGTTGATGTTTCTTTTAGAAGATATGATTACTAAGCTTCAGATGTATGGTTAAAAAAGTCATATGATTTGGATGAAGAGCAGTGTGTATGGACAGATAGGTTGTGCAATAAAATGTAATATGTCACTGGTAATTCTAGATGTGTTTATAGACAGAACATGGATATAATTATGCTATATCCAGATGTATCTGAAACTTTTTTTTTATACATTGACATCATATGTTATCATTTATTAATGTAATAACTGGAACTGTCATATTCAAAGTTCCATTTGGAAATAAAATAAAACTGATCATAATAGTTTGTTTTTATTTAGAGAATATTTTTGATGAAAAAGATAATGCAAGATGAAGATGATTTTTAAAATTATACTATATATTACAAGGCAACACAAAATTTTCCAGTTTCTTATATTAATACAATTAAAAACAGAGGCTAAATTCTTGTACCATTAATAACAAAGGTCTAAGTACAACTTTGGAAAAAAATGTATTTCTTTTTTACATTTTGAATTGTGGATCAAAGTACCCATCAACAAACACACATTTATTCTGTACAAAATACTGAGCATAAACCTGAAAAAAGAGCAAAAAACTCAGAACATAAAGTAACTGAAGCAGATATATTTAAATACAACAAGAAGTTTTAATTTACATTGTTATACTTAACGATATTCAAGTGAGTTGAAAGTAATTATACAATTAATTAAAAAATTAAAAGAAAAGATTTTAATAATGAACTTAATATTTTCCTATTGCTGAGAATCATATTATAAAACAAATTATTTTATTCTTAAAATATAACGTTTCTCTGTTTAACCTGTTTATAACATTAGTTTCGTAAGAATCATACCTTTAATACATCTTAAATGTTTCAAAAATCACTTCAGATGTATCCGGGTCATTCCGTGTCAAATCACCCAATGGGTTAAACCCGACCGTCTCAGATTTTTATGAAATTTGGTACACTTGTTGACTGGGATCCCACAGCACCAAATCTGAAATTTTAGCCCTATCCGACCAGTGGTGTGGGAGATATGGCCCACCGAATTTTGAGATTTTGGGCAAAAATGGGCGTGACCACCAACATTTGAACCCTCATATCTAAGGAACTACTGGGCCAATCTTCATAAAATTGGTATTGTTGAAAAGGCAATATGACAAGGATTTTTTTTTTTGGGGGGGGGGGTAATTTGACACAGAATGGCCCATCCTTTAAATTTTAAGATATTCGTAAATAACAGTAATCGGTTAATTCTATCCAACAGCTCTATTTATTTTTTCTTAATTTATTTTGTGGAAGGAGTTCATTACTTATGTTTGGCCTATTTTTATTTTTTCTTATTTATAATGACTTCTTAGTCTGTTTTCCCCTCACAACTGATTAGTTATTGCTTAAAACGTTTTATTTCATGTACAGAGCTGCGGTCGAAGAGAAGTAACTCTATTGTAGACATATAATTAACCAGAGATAACTCCATTTTAGTTCAGAAATGTCAAGTGAAATGGATCGCGAAGTTGCTGCTTATTTCTCTTCTTTAAGCTTTCCCGTTCGCAAAATAACGAAAGAAGTGCATGACTTAGAATTCTACTTAGGAGACAGGTTGGACAGTTTATCACCAGGAAGCAAAGATGAATTAATTGATTACTGGTTCGTAGACAAAGATACGAGACAAAAGTACAAACAAACAAACGTAAATGAATATCCGTGTTCGTTTCCGAAGCTGATGGTTCCTTCGGGTGAAAAGATCATGGTAGACGAAACTGATGTAAGTATCTATCTCCTTTTTAATTAAGATGATTTTATATAAGTGCGTAATTTTTTTCCTTTCTTCTCAAATATTTTTTAACTGGATGTAAAAATTACTATCCCGGTTGCTGCAAATTATGTTGATTCAGTTTGTTTAACGACAACGATGCTATTTAAGGCCTTGATTACTCCATTCGGAAATCATTTCTAAACAATCTAGAGATTTATTTTTCACTGTAGAAACATTTTGACAGTTAAAAAACATAATAGAACAAAATAAATTAATATTTTATTTGAAAACCATTTTTCTTTGTAATTTTATTTTATTTTGATATGTGTATTTGACTGAAGGTTTAAACTGATGTGGTTCCCATTATATCCAGTTAGTGGTATTCAGCAGTGTGAGTGTGTGTGTCAATCTCTAACTAGTTTCTAGGGAATTTGAAAGTTCATAATTTTATCTGTTAACATTAACTTATAAATAATTTTATCATTTTTGTGCCATGTTTTGAATGTTACTACAAAGAATATATCATTTGGGTAACCATATTTCTTATTTTTATAGCTGCGTACATGGAAAGATGCACACTCAGGACCATTTTCATGGAAGAGCAAAGTAAGATTGCAATAAAAATAGAATAATTTTTGGGATTAGAGTTAAAAACATCTGAAGATGATTGGGAGCTAAATCAAAAAAGAATGATTTACAATAAATATCACTTCAGTTACTTCAAATGTCAAATCTCAGTTAAATGTTATTTACAAACAGAAGAAAGATACTATCATACTGTGAAAGAGTTGATATATATTCTTACTTTTTTCTTTTCTTAAGTATACATTTGTTACGATTTTCACCTAAATAATCTTTTAAAGTAGAAAATTCAAATTTTTAAATGAGTTTTTCTCAGTCTGATCACATTTTTTTGTCAGAGTCAACAGGATTTATCACTGGATGATTTTGAACCAGATGTCATTGGCAAACCTCCACTCAAAGGAAAGAAAACGAAAGAAGTCAGTGATCAAGATCAAATGGCTTCTCCAGAATTTATCTACAAAGATGAGACTTGGACTGATGCAATGTTGGCTGAAGTTAGAAATTACCTTGACAAGGAAATTGTAAGGTCAAGGTCTACTAGCCCCCTTGAAGAGGTGAATGAAGCCTTTGAAGGAAGTGTTCAGAATCTAGCCTCTTCAACTTGCCAGAGTCAGAAAGACATTGTTTCACAGTCATCTTTAGAAAATACTGAGTCTACTAACATAAATGAATTTGCTTTACAGTCAGTTCAGAAATCAAAAATTCTGAAATCTCCTGTGAAGATTGCAAAGTCCAAGTCTTTCAACAAAAACGACAATATTGATACAACTCCAGTGTTGACAAAAGATAATGATGACTCAAAGCAAGCATTTTCTAACCCAGCAGTAGTCACTGAGTGGTCCACATTTGTTGGACAGGAATCTCATGTACAAAAATCAGGTATCATAGTTAACTCTGCTCTGTTTTATAATTTGTTTCATTATTTTATCAAATACAGAGATTTCTCTTTTAAATCAAATGTAAATATCCCATTGAGTGTCCTTAATTTAACTAGTTGTTACTGTCCCCATCACAAACTAAAATCAATAGGATAATAGTATTTTCTTTAATTTGCAAAATATAAATCTGGCAAAATCTCTTAGACAAATATCCATGCAGAATAATTTGAAACATTTCTGAAGCTTAAGTAAGTCAAATATGAGTGAAAGGAAAAGATTTGTGACATTTTGGATTATTAATGTTATTTAAAATTTCTATTTCAGCTGCTTCTTATGTTACAAATGAGCCACCAAATCTGTCAATGGACAGAGGTAATAGTCATGAAAGTCATTCCAGTGAATCATCTCCAGATCATGCTTCACATCTGATAGCCAGTGACCATTCAACTGAAACATCACCTGACCATACCACACATCTATTAGATCATGGAAAAATAAGCGAAGCAGAAAAAGAAGAAATTCTCACTGTTACTGTTACCAGTACAGAATCAGAGGTAATCAGCAGATTATAAAAATGTGTTTTCTTTTCTCTTTTCTTCCAGTGATAATTGCAAAACAGATGTATTAAAGCTTATAAAATAGTTGTTGTGTTTCATAAGAAAGATTTTACAATTTTACAAGTTGTACTTAGCAAAAATAAAATTAGCTTTATGACATCATTTACAATATTCTGTGACTTGTACAACACTTTTAAGAAATTCATTTTTTATTTTGTTTATTTATATTTCATAACTGTATCTGTATGTACTCTAAAAATCAGACCTAATGTATTTTAAAAACTATGAATATTGTTATTTCTTTGTTCACTTTCCTTATTTTGATTTATATAATGTTAATATTTATTCTAAAAGTGTTTCACTTTTTTCTTTCAGAGCAACCTTCCTCGAACAGGATTCGATTTCCTTGATAACTGGTAATGAGAGGCAACTAACAAATAATCAGTAATTTCATAAATTACTGTTAGGCATTTAAATGTTTCAAACTGTACTATAACTAATAGAAATTAATTAATTATTTAATTAATTAATTATTAGATATGATGTGTTTAACTGGAGAATATCTAATAATTATCTTGGAGATTAATGATTTCTGTTGTTATAGTTTTAAGTGCATTCCACCAATGCTTCATGGATAACCAACACCAGGGAATGTTAACTGAATATTGTTATATAATTTTAAAATATTTATGAAACAAATTTTCATTAGCATTAATTTATTTGAAATCTCTCACAAGCCATGAAATGAATATCATTTAATTAATTATTTAATTGTTTTATTAAAACAAATGATTATGATGTTTGTCAGTAGATAATGGAAATATTGTCTTTGTGCCAGTGTTTTTTATCATTTTTTATTTTCATTATTCTCCCCAAGTTTTTTCCCTTTTTGGTCTGTTTTTTTGAGTCATGTCTAAAACGGTATTTATGGCAATCTCAGTTAAGTTTTTGATTAAAGTATGACATAAGAGCCTTGATAATTTTCTGAAATTCCAATTTACCTTCTTCCACATGCATTAGTTCTATGATATTGTTCAGTTCATCTCCAGCAGACACTAGCATCACAGATTTCTTGTGCTTGTCATTTGTGATAATGTAACCCACAAAAATATTTAAAAAAAAAAAATGTTACTTTCAAGTTCAAATATACCCTGACTAAATGATTGAAAATTGGATACAATTCAGAGGTTTTATTTTATCGTATTAAAAATACAGTTGTGAAGTGATTCACTGTATGGTTCTCTATTTCCAATGTGAAGTTTGGATGGCCATGATTATCAATAGATAATTATAAATATCAAACATTATAATTTTCCTTTTGTCCAGTCATCTCATTTCTTCCAGTTCTCCTCCCCTTGACCTCTTGCCACACATTGAGATTTTAGATAGTAATAAATACAATACATTACAAACATTATGTGATTATTACATTCATGACACAGTCAAGATAAATACAAACAAGAACAACACTACATTTTTTTTATTAAATTGGTTTACAGTTTCTTACAAGAAAGCATTAAAACATCAAGAAAATCTTTTAAATATAAATTGAAAAGGTTATAATTTTCAGATATGCTGAAATAAAGATAAACAAAATTAAGATTACCATATAATTTATATGTACTGGAATTACTGAAAGGTATAATAATTATTAAATATATTTGATTAATAAATAACAAGACTAATAGTTTGAACATACTGTTTAATAAAACTATAATTTAATTAAAACTGCATGCATATAAAAAAAAAAATTATTAATTACAAAGTAGTATGTGCCACAGGCATTCATGAAGTCATTAACTTCAATAATATTAAATAAATAACAATAACAAATTTAAAAAGTAATTATAATAAAATATTTTCAAGCCCCTAAACTAAATAGCTAACTCATTTTTGCACTTAAAAAATATATATATATATATATATATATATATATATATATATATATAAAATTGGCAAAAATAAAACTTTCTCCAAACTATTAGCATTTAAAAACATTGATTACATTTTTAAAAGTAACAATAACAACCTGAATGTCATCTTTGAAGAAATTTTTTTCAAATAACAAAATATGAGTAAGTGGTTTCAAACATAAACTCAAACTATCACAGCTCATACTAAGAATTCAGTAATAACCTGTATGACAGGTTTTTAACATCCTTCTTTATGATATATCTCATTTAGAGATTTTAAAATTGCTTTAATGAAAGTTTTTATGATAATTATTTTTACCAAAATTTGTGTTACAGAAGTTAAAAACATTTTAGCAAAAAGAAATGTAGCATGGAGGATATATTCACCACTTTATTAATAAATAATGTTTGGAAGAAGGATTGCATATTCACATTATTAAATAGCATTCCTGTAATAAATAATATTTATACATTCACTGATAGTTTTGTGGTAAAATTACACTAGTGATGACACACAAAAATGTTAACTGCAACATCTGGCACTTTTTCTGTCTTCCTCATTTTGAAATGCTTCATGTACATGAATTGGTGATGACTGCAAATCAAGATTTTCTGCTGGCTTTTTACTATCAGTGGGAAGAGCTAGGATATGTTCTATAAGGAAATTCATGGCTTTCTCTGAAATTAACAATTAATAAATGTGAAATATCTACTCAAGATAATAAAATATATAATATCTTCTTTACAACATATACTGTATATTACTTTTTATTTGTTCATACTGTATTACTCATGCTGAAACAAGCGAATTTGGTTTCTGTTTCTAAACTGTTCTTTCTTATAACATTCATTAAAACCATTATTATTGGACTGTTTTCAGTGGTATGCTAAATACAGTTTAATAGACAAATGTCCGCATGAAGCAGAATTACCTATGTTTGTATCTGTTTTTGCTGAAGTTGGAAACCAACCAATAAAATTATGATCCTTACAAAACTTGGACAACATTTCATGATCAATGAAGACATCTTCAATATCACACTGTAAATGAGAAATAAGGAAAAACATACTGGTTTTTAAATTGTGAAACATATATAATTTTTACTTAACCAGAAATGGCTTATAGACTACATTAGTTTTCAAATTATAGTTTGAGTTTGAAGAAAAACATTATTAATGTTTTAAACTAAAATGTACTTTTCAAAAATAACATAGTCTTTGGATGTTTGGCATATTACATAAAGGAAAACAATAAATATCTTAAAAACAATATTAGGGGTTTTTTTTTTTTTTCTAAATCTGTAATATAATATAAGCAACATTTGAGTAATGAAATTTATTCTTATATATTGATTACTGTAAATCTTAATGATTGTAAGAAGAGTAATCTACCTTGTTTGCCAGTAATAAGACGGGGACAGGTTTCTCATCAGCTAACATCACCTTGGAGTTAACATCATTCAGCCACTACAATCACATTTTAAAAATCAACATTCTGAAGTTAAACTGCAAGTGGAAGTGAATTTGTAAAGGTGATAGTGTTTTTTTTATATTTGATATAATCACCAACTGTTTTTAATGCATACTTTGGCATAACTTTATAGACTTCATTACTTTCATTACATTCCAAATTATAGTATCTATAATCCACAAATATGGGATACAGAAAAACTCCAGTTTCACAAAAATGATGAATATAGTAGCTGGTAAAACAGTTCACTGATCAAGATGTACGTACTTACTTTTAACACACAGTCAAATGTAGCTGGTCTGAAATTAAAGTAATTATTTTAAAGAACATTGTTAATTTGTCTATGAGAAATCATTTATTAAAACATGGCTAGTAGATACCTTTTAAAAGCGATCTAAAATGATTTATTTGCATTTCATCATTAATAATATATAAATATTTAAAATTTCTTTAACTTACCTAGACAGATCAAAACATATTATTGCAGCAATTCTACAAAGAAAACACAAGTAATGGATACACATGTGACAGTTACACAATTTATTTGGTAAAGTTACCTGTACTACTAGATATTAAAATAGTTTTTCTAAGAAAATCAATCATTTATTTATTTTACAAATCAAAATACAAAATAAAGGATATATGAAACAGAAAATTATAATCATGTAAAAAAATTAGCAAGTACTGTTATTTTATTTGAAATGGATACAACTTATTTATCAGTTTAAAAATGTATTTGCTATTTATGTTGGTGACTTGCCACAAATATTCATTGTAAAACCTAAATGTTGTTTATAAAAGACAGAAAATAAAATTAAAATTTATGACATTTTTTTGTTCTTTCCGTTTTGTTCACTTTTGGATATAAATAAAAACTTACGCATATTTGTAGTAAACTCTTGTCATGTGACCAAATCGTTCATGACCAGCTATATCCCTGCAAAATGAAAATAAAAAAAGATGAAATATACAGCTGTTTTTACTGTTAGTACTAAAATAATTTTTTCTGAAATCTAAAATTTACTTTATTTTAAATAAACAATCATTTCATTGCTGTTGCAATTTAGAATTGTTTTTTTTGAAAGATAATGAATTTAGCTGAAAAATAATTAATGTTTCTATAATCAGAACTACCTTTTACGACAGATCAAGTTAAATCTTTAAGGTTTATTAGATCAGTATCAAAATATTGGATGGAATAGTTTTAGAGATGCAACTGATAAAACTGATAGATTCTTGAAACATCTTTCATTAATATAATTCATAAAACATTTCTGGAAATAATACAAAAACCAAATAAATGATGTTAGCATATGTGATCGATTCGGTCAAAAGTGTACAATTTCTAAAATATCAGCTGTATAACAATTGTTTACCAGAGTTGTAAACTGACTTTAAGATCTCCATCCCAGTCTACATTCTTGATAGCAAAATCAACACCAATTGTCAGTTTATAATTTGGTGAGAAAAAACCTGCATAAAATGAAATTACATAAAAACTGTTGAATAAATTATACACATTTTGATGTCTTTGTTATTATTGGGTATGATCATCATACATGTGCAATGGAATATCAAACAACTATTAAAGATGTATTTCTTTTTAAAAAATGATATTTTCACTCAAAAATGATGATTATTATTATTATTTTGTGTAAATTAAATTTTTTCTAAGGAAATGCTGATATTTTTTTTTCTTTAGTTTTTTGTTAGGCAAATTAACAAAATTAGAAAATTAAATTTCCTGCAGTCAAAAAGCCATACCCATATACATGTATACACTTGACGATAGACTTTTGAATAAAACAAGTAATTTAGAATTAAACAAATACCACAAACCCACATTATATCCAAAATTAATTTATCAAAAACATTAAACAAGTTTTAAAAAGAAAAAAGAAAAAAAAAAGAAATGCTATATAAGCTTTGAAGTGTTGTACAAATGTAAAAGTGATTCAAATATTAATATCTACCTCCATCCAACCGACCACCAGAAAAATATTTCACTTTAGTGATGGCAAAATAATATTCTCTCTCTTTTAAAACTGTTTAATACTTTATTAATTGAAACAGATGTCACAGTAAACTACAGCTGCTGATAGCAAGCAAACTTTATTTAATTATATCTATTGTTATCTGAATTTACTTCCTATTTACTATCAGCAAGTAACAATTTACAATCAGATTTAAACAGCATCATCAGTTTTATGATCCATAAATCCTGATAAATACTAATAAAATTTGATAATTATGGTTTTTAACACTGATTATTAATATATATGTGTGTGTGTGTGTGTGTGTGTGTTAAATTAAATATGCTTGAAAAATGTAGAGGTTAAAACAAATGAGACCTTATGGGGATTTTTTCAATTTAAAAAATTTACTTTTTAATTATTATTATTATTATTATCATCAAAAATTTATTTATATTTTGAGCATGTGTTTCCAGATAGGAAGATAAGTAAAGAACAAGGTGGTTAAACATTTGTTATTACTAACAAGCAGAAGAAAGTTAATCAAATATTTCATGTTACCTTCAGTGTATCTCTTTATTATAGATGTTTTTCCTGCAAAATCAGAAGTTTCACCTTTATAAACTTTTTGGGGGTTTTGGTGGGGGGGGGTTGTTAACATTAATGTATATAATTATGTAAGGACAACAATTTATGATCAAGAAATTGAAAAAAAAAAAAAAAAAAAAAAAAAATTTAAACATAACTAAAAATAAAAAAAAAATAAAAAAATGATAAAACAAAGCAGAAATCAAAAAAAATTATCATTAAATTATCCTGATCTTTGTCATGTCAAAAATAAATGGCTGCACAAAAGTTTTTTTCTTGTCCTGTAGCTAAACACTAAATTGTGTAAATATTTGTTTATATTTAATTAAAAACAATAGGAAAACTAGAAATCTAAAATTAATATTCAGTTTAAATTTTGAAAATAAGATCCTATGTTTCATCCTTCATCAAAAGAGGCTTTACCTAAGAATTATTATCCCTTCTCAATTCAAAGAATAATTTAAAAAATTTAAGAATTTGTTTTTTAACACAGATGAAAGCTGTCAAAAAGTGATCAATGTACAATTTGTATACATTAGGTTTTTATAATATAATAATATATTTTTAATAATCATATACAGTATTCTGCAATAAAGCTAATAATAAATTTTAAATTGTATCGTTTATTT
This sequence comes from Chrysomallon squamiferum, assembly GCA_012295275.1. Taxonomy (NCBI): domain Eukaryota; kingdom Metazoa; phylum Mollusca; class Gastropoda; order Neomphalida; family Peltospiridae; genus Chrysomallon; species Chrysomallon squamiferum. The sequence goes on along the minus strand of CM022665.1, from coordinate 6,586,765 downwards.
ATTTATTTTATTAATTTTTAATTTTATTATTTTTTGATCACTATATATATATATATAAAAGGAAAAAAAAAAATTAAAAAAGAAGAAAAATTGGACGAAAATTTAAGTTAATACTGAAGACAACTTTTAAAACAATATTGAAAAATAAATTTAAATTAATTAATTAATTAAAAAAAAAAAATTAATATAAAATTAAGAAATTTATAATAAATTAAAAAAAAAAAATAATAATAATAAAAAAAATGTTTAATACAAAAATACTATTAATAATCGATGTACGAGACATTAAATAAAAATAAAATAATAATTTCACATAATGTCAGCTTATCTTAACACTACCATCGACTATGCACTGACAAGTACAAGTCTTACCGACACCAAATTCTCCAATTACTAAAACTTTATACAAATGTTCTTTCGTATTTTCAGACTGGACAGTGTGGTCAGCACTGTCAGTTGCCATCATCCCTTGAAACGCAGATCATGTGCCATATCATGTGACTCAACAAATAACTCGGCAATCATCGTAGGTTTTCGCATAAAACCGTTACAGAGCTGGGGTTACAAACAAGCAACAACAACAACAAATACAAAACAAAAAAAAAAAAAAAAAAATAAAAATAAAATTAAAAATAAAATAAAAAAGTAAAAAATTAATAAAATAAAATAAATAAATAATAATAATAATAATAATAATAATAATAATAATAATAATAATAATAATAATAATAATAACCAGCACAACAACAACAATAATTGTAATAGTATTAAAACGAATAAATGCTATCTACAATGGTAAGAAACTGGAAAACAAATATTATCCAAAGCTTTCGAAAAAAATATCTTCTGAAATAATTATGTTTAATAATTCGGCAAATTACTTGCAGTGAAATATTTCAATAGCCGCAGAAAGTCTTTACAAACTGAGTCACCAAATATTTTTTTTTTTATCGACACTTACCGAAAGCCATCAAAACGAAACCGAACAAAGATTTACTCTCCATAGGTGAACATCTTTGTCAACTAAATAGTTCAAATTAAATATACTCTCTTGTTCATAAAATAAATGTTTAAAACTAATTTTAAATGAATTAACTATTTTGACTAACATGGAAATAATTTGATTTCTTTATGAAACCTTCTGTAATTTTTCCATTTAATTACAAATACTAATCATGGGTAATTTTGCAAGTTTCATTTTGTCATGTTTCAAAGTTGCCTTAACATGACATCCTATAATAATAAAGCATACATAAACACGCGGGGCTCATCTACATTATTGTATTGTTGTACTAACGTTGGGAAATAATAATAATAAAAAATAAAAATAAAATAATAATAAAAAGAAGAAGACGAAGAAAATGATGATGATGATGATGATGATGATGATGATGATGATGATGATGACGATGACGAAAAATGACGAATAAATGGAACAAATGGCAAGAAGATAATAAAACAATAAATAAATAAAATTAAATGAAAAATAGAAAGAAAGAAAGAAAGAAAAAAGACAGTACATGAAGCAATCGTTGAAAATGTTGAAAATAAGGTAGCAAATAAGCTTGGAACACATAAATCCGAAAATGTATATTTTGTGCTTTCAAATTTATTATCTCTGTGTATTAATAGTTTCATTTCTTTTTTTTTTTTTTTTTTTTTTTTAGCAAAGTGTTTGTGTTTGTATGTGTACATAGTTATGTGCGTAGGTATGTGTTTGTAAATATATATATATATATATATTTACAAACACATGCACATAACTATATACACATTTGTTTCTGCATGCTATCTTATCAGACCTACATATTTAGATATAGTTCAAAGAAATGATGTATAATATAGAATCACATTAAATAAATATCCAGATTACTGGAAGTAAGTTAAAAGTAATAATTTACTAGCGTTTTTGTATTTATTTTATTTAATTGATTTATATAGAATATAAACAACATAAAAAGAAAAAGAAAAAAAGATACAAATAAGTTAAATAAAATAAAATAAATACTACAAAATAAACACTGAAGTTATTGCTGTCGTCTCCTTATACTTTTATTTAAGCTGGTAATCAGCAATACAAGCAAAAATTATAAATATTTTAACAGAACTGAATTCTGTTGACTATTCAGATAAAATGAAAATAAAATGTCTTTGTACATTAAGTTCAAGCATTTAGCCCTTTCTCTTTATTTAGCTACAGCAGAATCGCAGTTACACAACTTCCCATGGGAGGAACTGCTTCAATCCAAGTGTTGCTATATTTGTTTTGTTTCAGATGCAATCATTTTTTTTTCCCCGTTCCTGTTCGTCGCTTTTTCGGTGACAGAGGTACAAATTGTAATCGTAATTTATTTATTTATTTATTTATTTATTTTTATTTTTATTTTTATTTTTATTTTTATTTTTATTTTTATTTTATTTTTATTTATTTCATTTAAAGTTTTTTTTTAAATAAGGAACCAAAGGCAACACACACACACACACACACACACACACACACACACACACACATACATACATACAAACATACATACATACACACACAAATACATGCACACACATACACACATACACATACACCCATGTATATCATTTTTTTTCTCATTCCGGGGTTCACAATAGATGGCATAAGTCTAATAATGCGTATACACCATTTTATAACTTACATGTTATCCCACGTAGAAATTTTATTATGATAATGATAAATATTTACGGATAAACCATTAATCTGTTATTTCACTGAAGACTTCAAATATTTTAATTTATTTATTTTAATTTATTGGTTTCACATCATATTGTAATTTTTTTTTTTTTTTTCTTATTAAATAATTATATTAGCGAAATAATAACAGAAACAGGCAATAGAATTAAACATCTGTTTTAAATAATAATAATAATAATAATAATAATAATAATAATAATAATAAATAAATAAAAAAAATTAATAATAATAAAAAAAAAGAAAAGAACTGTAAAAAGTATCTAAAAATTATTATTATGAGTGAAAATAAAAACCTTAAAATGATTCGCACGTATAAATGCACCTAAAATTCAATTTTTTTACAGAACTGCATGAGAATTTTTTCAAAATGAACAAGAAAAATACTGATCATCGCTGAAATAATAGGACTTAAGTAAGGTGCTTTTTATCAAATTATTATTTTTATTATTACGAGTAGTAGTGGTAGAAGTAATTTTAATAATTTTCAAATTGTTTAAAATTTATATTATATAATAATACAGTTTCACCTTTTAATTTAAAAAATAGAACATTTAAAATAAATTTGAATTTAAAAAATTTTGAATTATATTACATAAAAATCTGCAACATTTGTTTTTGAAATAAAAAGTTATAACGCATCAAACGATGAAACAAATTTGTATTTTAATTAACCATTAGAACAAAAAACATTAAATAAAAACTATCTTTTGAAAAGACCAAATATTGAAGATAAAGGACAGTTAATTAAAAGTAGAAAATCGTTTTTAATTAAATTGTTTTTTACACGAAATAATTATGGTATCTTCGTTTCTCTAGTTACAAATGTTTGTATCTACCAGTTTACATATTTATAACATCTTATATGAACTGTGAAAAAATAAACTTCTGTTTTTACCTGGTATAACAGTTGATATATAAAATGTATATTAAAAAAAAAAAAAAAAAAATTCTAAATTTGCGAGAATTCACATTTATTCACTTCAGTAATAATTTGATAACAAGACTTTCTAAATATTAATATATAATTATGAATAAAAATCAGGATTGTATCGTTACTTATAACACATCTGACAATCACTGAAGTTCACACACTTCTTCCTTTTATTGAAGAATACTTCTCAACAAGGTAAAAACTTCTTGTTAAAGTTATGATGATTTATTTATACCACAGGATTAACAAACTTTCTTACTCTGAAATAAGTAACTGTCTTGGATTTTAAAATGCGTTAAATTTTTGTACATTTGTATGGAATTAATAAGATGCTTTTTAATTCTGATGTGATACAAATTATTAAAAACAAGTTCATGTAAATTTGACAGAAATTTTGAAAATGTTTTTAAATTACTGAACTAGAAAAGAATACGTAAAAAGTAATATACTCCTCTGAAATAATTCATTTATTTATTTATTTATTGTTCCTTTGTTTGTTTGTTTACTTATTTATTTATTTGTTGTTTGTTTGCTCGTTCGTTCGTTCGTTCGTTCGTTCGTTCATTTATTTATTTATTTATTTATTTAGTTATTTTTAGTTATTTTACTGATATATAAATTACAGTTTACTTTAGTTCATATTTGCCGTGAGGATATTTAAACGTCCTGATTAACCATATATATATATAATGTATGTATGTGTGTATGTATATATATTAAGCATGTAATATGAGATGTTTTAGTTTAATAAAAAAAAATGGTAAATGTTATTTTGTTTGCGCTTAGAATTTTAAATATTTAGAAACTATATGCAGTAAAAGTTAAAAAATTATTTTAATAAAAAAAAAATAAAAAAAAAAAAAAAATAAAGAAAAAGAAAGAAAGAATAAATAAATAAAAAAAAAAAAAGGATAAGTAAAGAATAAACAGTTTTTAATTTCATATTTTAAATAATATTTGTATTAATTTGTATTAGTTGATAATTTAAAAAGATTTACAGAATTGTTAATATTATTTTTATTAGTTGTTTATGTCAGAAATGAATGAACATCTTTTAACTACTGTTATAATTTATAACAAATATTTTTTGACTTCATACCGTTAAGCGATTTTGAAGATAATTTATTATGTTAGTTAAAATATTCAACCTGAATCGGTAAAATTAGAACATTTATTAACTGTTAATGTATTTCGTTAAATTACTCAAAACAACTCTTTCAATTAAAGCCATCGCTTTAAAAAACAGTCCGTGAAAATTTCACTTTTAAATTGCTTTAAATTAAACTATAAAGACTGAAAACATTTTCTAAAGTTCCGTTCTTCTCACTAAGGACATCTCATTTAGGCAATGAATCTTACTCATTATCTCGAAGTCTTGAAGTTATTTAATATCATGAGATGAACTTATCTTATACACTACGTGAAAAGGTATGTTCTTGTTTAAGTCAAACTGCATATTTTCTAATATAATACAAGTGAAAACGTGTAATATATTTACCAATATTTATTCTAGGTGAATTTTCGTGATATGAAATAAAAAAAAGAAAGACTTTTTGTTTAACACATCACTAGCCTGATCGACGATTACTCTTTAATGAGAATTAAAGTCCATTGAAGCTTTATTAATCATATAAGATGAGACTCGATACAAATGCCAAACTTGCAATGAATGTTCATTGTGCAAAACCTTGCAAGCAGTAACCAAGTTACCCGAACCGTTCTTCATCTCTAGTTAGCATCTTTTTCATATTGTCAATCTGGGCAAAGGGAAAGGGAACAGAGTGACGGCTTTCGCCCATCTTCGATGAATTTCTAGTTGACGACAATAATTGGCTTCACTCGTCCACAACTGGTCCATCATCAAAACAATTTTCTGCCATTGGAAACCAGTATTTGACAAATTGACCACATTTTTCCAAATGACATGGCTCATTCTGGGTGGAAAATCTATTTTGTAGCTGTCATTTCAATAATATGAAGTACAAATGTTGGCAATTACGGACGGCCTTTTAAAGCGGTATTTTGGTAGTCCTGGTCGTGATTTACGCCCAAGGGGAGATTGGTCCAATCCTGTCCCACAACGTCATTATCCTCCCAATTTCGTTGCTAATCTTCGTCTGCTTATCGTCGTAATCATTCCAAACTTGGTTACTGTTCTATCTGCGGTCTAATCACAGAACGGCCGGCATCTGAGATGTGCACCAAGTTTCAAACTTTTCAATACTTGTAATATTTTTCTTTAAGGCAGAGACCAGTTTGTTGTTAGAGGACCTCACCTGCAGGCAAGTATTATTTATAATTTTAATTTTCTTTCTATTATAATTTTTTTTTCTTTCTATTCATTTTGTTGACTTTTTCGTTGTTAGAAAATATTTCTTGTAAAGCGTTATTTAACGTTTCTTGCCGAAAGAGAGTTTTATTACTGAGAAAATGTAATACATTTTGACAGTGCTAATCTGATATGGGGCATTATTTCATTTCTGTGCCTGATTCTATTTTCCTAATAGTATTTATGTTTATCATACACCGTGTTGCAGTAATGGTACACTTATTGTTGATGAACAACGTTTAGATCACATATCAGATCTCGTAAGCGTTTAACAAAGGATTTTATTGCATTGATGGTGATTGGCAGATGACCCTTTCAAGTAAGTGACAACAAGAAATAAAATTTCTGATAATTCCCTTTGCTTTTTTCTCAAAGGAGCTGTTTTGGCCAATTAAATATGATGTGTATGGAAAGTATTATTTGTTAAGATGTAGTTCATTAACACAGTAATTGGTTTTAGATATAATATGCTAAATCTTCGCTTTATTGCCTTCTGAAAGAAAAGTAAGCATCAAATTAGTTCCACCAACAATTGCTAGTCACGTCTTTTATTTTTTATTTATTTATTTATTTTATTTTATTAAATTTATTTATTTTTTTATTAAATTTATTTATTTATTTATTTATTTGTTGATTTGTTGCTAGGTTTTCTTTTTTGTTTGTTTATGTTTTTTTGTGGGTTTTTTTGGGGATGGGCATTTATTTTTGCGTTAACTTGTTAATATGTCAGATATTCTATTAGAAAATTTATCGAGAAAATTAGTTGCTTTTTTTTTATCCTTTATAATGTAAAATACAAGCTAATAATTGTTTCGTTGTTTTCCTATTAGTATTTATCATGACCTAATTGCCGATTCACAATAGCATGCAACTGATGAACCAGGAATAACCAAAATTGGCTCTTATAAAAAAAAAATATACATTTTGCTGATTTATTCTACTTTATTTTATTTTTATGTTTATTTTATCGCGTAAATTAATGGTTTGCGTGCAAAAAGTGACATGCGAATAACATGCTGGCATTGAACGCAAATCCTTGAATTCATTTCAAATTTCATAGACGCGTATATGAAAGGTGATATCAGAAGTTTGTGTTGGTGAGAAGGAAAGATTTTCAGTATTTTGAGGGTGAAAAAGTTTTTCCTAAAAACAAATATACAACAATAACAACAACAACAATACTACTACTACTACTACTACTACTACTACTACTACTACTACTACTACTACTACTACTACTACTACTACTACTACTAATAATAATAATAGTAATAATAATAATAATAATAACAATAATAATAATAATAGTAGTAGTAACAGAAATAATAATAATATCTAATAAGTGCAAACAAACATATTACAGTATAAATTTATCTAAAATAATTATAGGGCAAGAAAAACAAAAATCATTTCTTTATTATTATTTTTTTATAGCAAAAGATATAGGAATAGTAAATTTATAATGATATGTCACTGCTAGAAATGGAAAATAAATAAAAATTTTTAAAAAGTTCATTTCCTCAGCCCAGTAAAAATAACATAGGAGTTGCCAGATGATAAATTTTGGTAAATGGTCGAATTTTTTATGTAATTCGTAAAAATTCTTAATGTATTAGATGTAGGCTAAATACAGACTACCAGTAATTGTTTTTGTTTTTTCTTCACGCCAGTCTTTACTAATCAGAAAATCAGAATAAATGATACACAGAAGTCGACTTTTTCTCGTTTCGTTTTCAGCTTGTTACTGTTATTTTTACGTTAAAAAAGACTGATTGCTAAGAACAAGTATATATATATATATAAATATAGGAAATAACTGATTACTACCTTAAGATATCAGCTTTATCCTGACTGTATAGAATGCCGAATTCAATATTCAACTATAGCAGGATAATGCTGATATAAGTAACAACTTTTCTTTTATCCTGCAGTTTTAAATAACACAAAAAATTAAAAGAAACTGGTTGCTCTCTCTCTCTCTCTCTCTCTCTCTCTCTCTCTCTCTCTCTCTCTCTCTCTCTCTCTCTCTCTCTCTCTCTCTCTCGTAATAAATTCACAAGTATTTATTTCATTATAGGCTACCATCAAAACAAAATAGTTCTTGACTAACAACAATTTAATTGCTATTTTTTTAAATGAAAACCATTTTCAAAATAAGTTTTTAAGATCTACACCAGCAGTTAAATACTAAAGAAGTATCTCCAAACAGTTTGTGCGTGTGCATATACATACATATATATATATATGCACACACAATATATATATATATATATATATATATATGTATATATATATATACAAACACACACACAAACACACATACATATGTATGTATGTATGTAATAAATAATTTATCGAAGTAAATATAGTTCCATCCCCAAAAACTATAGTTTATCTAGTCAACATATGTTTCCATTACGTACACTGATTGCAGGATAAATAAATAAATAAATAAATAAATAAATATATATATATATATATTTCTAAATTCTAAATACATATATGTGTGTATGTGTGTGTAAATAAAAAATAAAAATAAAAATAAATAAAATTAAACTGTAAAATTACTTTAATATTCAACTACTAATTAATTGGAAATAGAATAGATAATGCTATAAAATTATTACTGTCATCATCGTCATTATTATCAGTTTGCAGTCTTTTACAAAAATTAATTACATAACATAATTACTTACAAACATGTATATATATATATATATATATATATATATATATATATATATATATATATATATATATATATATGTGCATCTACGTATGTATGTATGAATGTATACATTAATATATTCCAAAACCATTCAGAATGAAACTTCTTTTCTTGGTTATTAGCAATTAGGTAGATATCAGAAATAAATAGGCAATACAGCTTACTTGAAATTCCCACCTAAAAATGTAACTATCAGCCCACTTCCCCCCCCCCCCCAAAAAAAAAAAAAGAAAAAGAAATAACTCTTTTACTTCATTTTAAAAAATGTCTCTTTAATATCCACATCGAAATCTTTTCATTCATTCATTTTTTTTTTTTTTTTTTTTTTTTTTTTTTGGCACTTTAATAAGAATAATAATAGGAAAAAATACAAAATAAAACGAAGGTTTAAAAAAAACCAAAAAAAAAAAACCAAAAAAAAACCAAAAAAAAAAACCGACGCTTTCAAAGATTTCTGAGAACTTGAAATAGTATTGGAATGCTCGCCGTTCTCTCGAGTTGACGTTTTCATTTGCAATTCTTTATTTTCTTTTTATGACAGTCGATGACTGCAGTTGAATTGGGATGAGGTAACAAAATCAGCAAAGATTATGCCACTGAAATTTAATTTTCCTCTTCTCCGTTCAGCGATGGCCACAACTCGGCTCGGTCGATTCCATTCATTTCTTCATGGTCAATCGTTTTGACCCGTAATTTTTCGCTCTGACGCTTTGAAAATCTGTGAGGGTTTTCAATTATGGACTTTATTTTCATGCAAATGAAACTACTGTGTGGGTAATTAGGAACAAGAGATCACACGCTTTCGTGTTTACGCAACACGTTCGGCCGTAATTAACTACGACTGCGCAAGAGAAAGAGTTGTAGAAAAAAAAAGAAAAAAAATGAATGTTTACCCGAAGTAGACGAAGACATTTTTTATATATATATATATATATATCGAGAGATTTATAGAGTTAAATATGAATAACAAGTTTTGAAATAGAAATTTTTGGGTTAAGGAGGATGTAGAGGTAAAAGAGAGGACAAAATTACAAAGTGTAGCATGTTTGGAAAACTAAAAGAAAAAAACCATCGAATTTTTTTAGAAGAAAAAAGTTTTGGATTTTATTTTAACGTTTAAAACAGTTTATTAGTTCTGTTTTAGTTAACAAAAAGTAAAATGTTTGAAATGTTCGTTAATTAATTTATCTGGGTTTGTTTTTTTCCTGAAAATTATATAATGAAATTTTAAACTTAGTGTAAGCTGATATAATTTGAATACCATTTATTTATTTACATTAAAAAAGTGTTAGTTATGTTACAGTCAGTCGTTTCTTTTTTCATAATAATAATAATAATAATAATAATAATAATAATAATAACAACAATAATAATAATAATAATAATAATAATAATAATAATAATAATAATAATAATAATAATAATAATAATAATAATAATAATAATAATAACAATAATAATAACAATAGTAATGATAGTAATAATAGTAATAATAATAATAGTAATAATAGTAATAATAGTAAAAAATAAAAACATATTTATTATTATTAGTAGTACTATAGTGTTATTGTTATTATTATTAAATTACAAATAATAAAAATTATATTCTGTTTATGATCCGACTGTAAAATAACTCTTAAAGATAAAATCAAATAAAACTGTGAGTTAATATTATATAACAGCTTATTATTATTTGCTGTTACTTTTTTCTAATCGTGTTTTATTATTTTCTGCATTATTATTAATTTTTTTTAAGTGGACTGAAATCGACGTTAGGCGCTGGTACATGATAGGTCGTGGCTTCACTACTCAACGGTTCATCCTTCCACTTAGTTCCGCATGGCTAGTTCATAAAAACCGTAGTGTGTGTTTTCCTGTCAGTGGGAAAACGACGCATTTCTAGTAAAAGTCAACATTAAATATCGTCTATAGTCAGAAAATGAAAGAACGAATATATTACTGTTAGTCGGTGATAAATCCAATTTTTTTATTTTTATTTTTTTTTTTTTTGTTTGTTTGATTGTTTGTTTGTTTGTTACTTTATTTATTTATTTATTTATTTATTTATTTATTTATTATTATTATTTCTCTGTTTTTTGGTTTAATTATTTTGCAAATATTTACCGACATGTAACGTATCTAATAAACAGTAAAATAATGATAATAAAAAAAAATTAAAATTAAAAAAAATAAATAAATAAATAAATAAATAATAATTAAAAAAAAATTTGTTAAACAAATATTTAATTTTTCATTAATTTATTATAATACTTTTGAATTTCGTTTCATGTGTATGTTCAAGATTTTTTCTTATATTTCTATCAACTGTGAATTTGAAACAAAAATTAAAATAATTTAAATATTTAATGTTAAATAAAATTATATATATATATATATATATATATATATATATATATATATATATATATATATATAGATATTAGATAGATTAGATTTCTTTAAAATTACAGGTATCATTTAATAAAATAAGCAAGTATACAAATCGCAAATTAAACCAGGCTTCAAAAAAATTATTTTTTACAAATAATGAAATAACTTTAATGACATAAAAAGAAGATGAACATATTTAAAAGAAATTGAAAGTGCTACATTATTTATGGTCATCACACGTGTTAGTGATAATCAAAGAACTCTTTAAAAATAATTTCCTTTTCACCGATTTCGCGTGTCAACAATCACAAACTTTGCTTTAATCTTACGCTTTTCCACCCGGTTAACACCACAGATGCTTCGCCATTATGGCGGCGCGTGCCCATTCACGGACGACGAAGCTTTAAGTATGTTTCAACATGACACCGCTTAACTCTTATATTGACTTCTTTTGTGCCTCAACAAAGCCAGTTTGTTTTCTTACTAAGAGTCATTTTCTTAAACATTGTTAACTAAACGTTTTGCGAAGTAGCACGAAATTGCTAACAAGTCACGTGACTTGGCCTATCGTCTGCGGAGAGCCCTACGGCGGGCAAAGAGATATTTGGAGTGTCGGTACCTGATTATCCCTCGGTCCTCCCACCCGTCTTTAATACGTGCTTCACGCCTCTGTGATTTGCACTCAGATTGCCTAATATTGAAGATGTCCCGGCCTGAAAATCGTCTCCTTGTTCATTTAAACTCCAGTGTAAGATTATTTCACAAGAATATTTCCCAGCTGTCGAGCTTTTCAGTCGCTCCATCTGTTATAAAAACAATCACCTTCTATCGACATTGTTGTCTTAAAGATATAATGATATTTTTATCCTGTCATATGTACCGCTCAGAACAGATGACAAGGATTTTAATAATGAACTTCAGTAAATAAATAAACAAATAAATTGAATAGTAATTAACTTAGAATAAAAATTTAAGCATCAGAAATTTATTATAAAAATAAAAATGTCATCATATCTCCGTTTTACGTAAACAATTTATAAAGAAAATATATTATTTTTCTTTTCTTTTCTTTTATAATTTTGTATTTTTGTATGTATGTATGTATGTTGTATTATTTTTTACTCATCTGTTATTTTTTTAATCAAATTCAAATTTTTATTCACTTTAACAATTTTATAATTATTTATTAAGAAATAAAAATATTTAATTATTCCTAATGTTTTTCATTTTTTTCATTGCCATATATTTTCTGCAATTTATCCTTCAAAGACTTTATAATTATAATAATAATTATTATTATTATTATAACTTTTTAAAATCATTTATTTGTCTTTTTGACAAATTAATCAAATGTCAGGATTATATATCGTCGTAGAAAAGAAAGAATTATCATATAAAAAATAACTCGTAACGTTCAGACAATACTTTCAAACTAATGACTTAACAATCTGACGTACAAGATCCCAGATAGTTGCAAGCCTATTTCTTTATCTGAGCATTAAAATAAAATTCGTAAGTTAATACATATATAATACAGAGTGTATATTGACGTCTCTTTTCCATATATTTTCATTTAAGGTAGATGAAATACGTAACGAAAACCCGCGACTGATTTACTGAAGTAAATCGATTTCAGTACGTATACTCGATATCTACATCGATGAGTTATTATTTCTGTCTGTGTAAGCA
>CM022665.1:6473975-6571475 GCA_012295275.1 Chrysomallon squamiferum | reverse complement strand
TATGTTACATTAATTTTTTTTTAGTAAAATATATTTTTAAATTATCCGATATTAATAAAACACAAAAGTAATTTATTAATGCAGTTATTTTAATTATTTCAGTATAGTAATTGTTCCATTAATTTCTTTAAAAGATATCTTAAATACACAGCAGCTGGGAACGCAGTATATCAAACGGGCACTGTTTTAATACATTCTATTCTATTTATTTTTTTGGCAAACATTTTAAAAACCTCTTTTATTACAGTAATAAGCTACTAAAATTTTCTTAAAATCATGGATTGGCCATTTTATAATATTGCATTCCATAGGCGTAATTAAAACTCTATTATTTTTTGCTTTACAATATTTATAATATTAATTTTTACAATAATGATATTGTTGTTTTCAAATCAAGAAACGCCAATGTAAGTTCTTTTCAGAATTAAATTTGTCAGTCGAGTGCATCACAACATGTTACATCTAAATTTCAACCGGCGCGTGTCCGCGATATAAAAGGCACGCGCAATATAAAAAGGCACGCGCGTGCGCGACATGAATCGCACGCGTCCGCAATAAGGGGCACGTGCTCTCGCCATAGAAAAACTTCAGAGAACAATGTAACGAAAAACAAACAGCAATGATACAGTCATTAGCATCATCGTCGTCATTATTAGCGTTAACATTTGTGGATTTATTTATTATCATCATCCTCATGATAATATTTATTTATATATCTTTGTTATTGTTATTAATATGATGAAGATGATGATGATGATGATGATTATTATTATTATTGTTGTTGTTGTTATCATTATTGTTATTGTTATTGTTATTATTATTATTATTATTATTATTATTGTCGTTAGTATGATTATTATTTATTTAAAAACTGCTCTTTATTTAATAATATTTTTATTATGTGCTTATACATCGTCGATTTATGATTAGAGACTAAATATATTTATATTGATGGTGTTCATTAATGTTAGATATGATACTATGTTGCGCGCCGTGACACAATTTTAAAATAACAGATATAATAAACATTCGAAAATTATAATGAGACGCAAATAAAATTTAAATGATTTCTTGAGTATAATTATTTATTAAAAATAAAATCCAGAAAAATGGCCTATATATTAGTCTAAAATGTAAACAGATATATAATAACATTTATTTTTCGTATCAAATAAACGATTAAATGTTGTTTTCTGTTCTTCAACACACATAATAACAATAACAATACTACTACTACTACTACTACTACTAATACTACTACTAATGTTACTACTATTATTGTTGTTGTTTTTATTATTATTATTATTATTATTATTACTTACTATTACTACTATAATTTTTTTTTTTTTTTTTTTTATTATAATTAGTATTTTGTATCGGTAAATTTTTTTGGCGTTCAGTATTATTATTATTATTATTTTTTTTTTTTTTATCTATTGCGTCTTTTATTTATTTATTTATTATTAGAAGTAGTTTAATTTCAGATGAATATTAAATAATAAACGCTTGTCGTTTACATATATTTCAATTTTTTTTATTTACGGTCACGTTCTGTATAGATTACAATTATAATTAAATAATATTAATGTAATTCGACCAGACTATGAAAGTGCGCTAGACACACCAACAACATTTATGACTTTAGAGCAGCTAGAAAATATATATTTATTTTAAAAATACTTACTACATTTACAAAGCAAAAAAAAAAAATAATAATAATAAAATAAAATAAAATAAAATAAAATAAAATAAATAATAAATAAATAAATAAAATAATAATTAAAAAAATAAATAGAATAAATAAATAAAAATTAAAATAAATACATAAAAAGTAAACAATAAATAAATAAATAAAATAATAATAATAACAAATTAATACAAAAATAATAAAGAAGATAAATAAAGAAACAAAGAAATAATAAATAAATATAAATAAATAAATAAATAAATAAATAAATAAATAAATAAATAAATAAATAAAATAATTTTCATCCCTTTTTATTAAACTTCGTGCACAAATCTTTTGGCGACATACTGAAGTATAATACTAGCTTTGGCCTTCGGTTTAACAAACCACACAAATACTTTATTTATTCTTAAAGCCGTTGGGCAACAAACAAAATCTTTCGTATTTCTATGAGCGACGCGTTGATACACTGAACAGCGAACCGTGGTAACAAACGTTTTCAAGTGCGGTTCAGTTTCAACTGATCTGTTTATCTGACAACTTGTTTGTATTTAAAACTGAGTTTCTTTACTTAATAATGAAACTCACCAATCTGTTCACACACACTTGTTACGAAGGTCTGTCGAAAAAAGTTTTGCGTAATTGGCTAATTTGTATACGCATTTATTATTTATCTGGCATCTGTACTTAAAGCGAGGTTTCTTTTTCTCGCTTTTGTTAACTGTTAAATGATGTTTATATATATATATATATATATATATATAGATAGATAGATAGATAGATAGATAGATAGAGATAGACAGATAGATATAGTTATAGTAAATTATAATTATTTCCAATACGTATGTTCTAAGAAGCAAAAGAAAATAATTTTATATCAGACTGTAATTTCGATATTAGAAAAGAAATTTCTGATTTATTTCAAAAATATTTTAATTTTGTAAACAGTGAAACATTATTTTGAGAAAATTACAAACTGAAATTAAAACATCTCTGTTATTTACATTATTAAACGTTTGTTCCAAAATGATTCACAGCTTATTTAAATTGAAGTTTGTCGAAATTATAATTTGATTCAAATTCGTTTAATACCGTATTTTTAAGAATTAAAATGCTTGAATATAAAATTATTCATTGTTACAGCATAACTGGCTTCACTTTGTTCAATTTTCAATGTTAGTTTAAGTTTAATGCAAAAATTACAAGAAACTTAACGAATTATATTTATAACGATAACAAAATAATGAAATCTAAATTTCTTATTATCATCATCACCATCATCATTACCTATTATTATTATTATTATTATTATTATTAATAGTATAATTTAAAAAAATCTTCATCGTTTGAATGCAACATCATACGGTTACGTCAGAAAGCATTTAACTTTATTGTTGAATATGGTATTAGTGAATATATGTATATATAAATAAATATACTACACGAAAATAAATAAATAGGTAAATAGATACATATATATATATATATATATATATATAAATAAAATAGTAAGAAGATCTCTCTCTCTCTCTCTCTCTCTCTCTCTCTCTCTCTCTCTCTCTCTCTCTCTCTCAATAGACTGAAAGATAACTATATATCTAACTAACTAACTAACTAAATAAATAAATCAATCAATTTGTTAAATGAATTCTCATTCAACGAATTTTCGGTTTAATACATAAAAATAAAATCAAACTGTTCTTTCACATTTTATAAACATAAATATCTGAAAATATATAATTATCTATTTATTGTTTACTTATTTACTTGCTCTTTATTTACACACTCACATATTACTTCTTTTTTTTTTTTTTTTAATTAATTACTACTTATAATTCTTATTCTTATTTTTATCTTCTATTCCATGCAAGAAGTCTTTCATATGATTATATTTTACAGTGAATGCCGACAATATATTATTAAATACAATGAAACAAAATTTATATTAATGAACATTTATTAGTTATTAATATCGTTTGTTGTTTTTCTTATTGTTATCATCATCATCATCATCATTATTACTGTTGTTGTTTTATTTCATTTTATTTCACAAAATAAAATTAATGTTTCAGTAATTATATTTTAATACGCACATTAATGAAAATAGTTTATTTTAACTTGATATATCAGTTATGCTATTAAAGCATTCCATGTTTTAATCAACGATAACAAAGATTTTTTTTTATTGTTGTTATTATTATTATTATTATTATTATTATTATTATTATTATTATTGTTGTTGTTGTTGTTGTGATTATATTATTATTATTATTATTATTATTATTATTATTATTTGTATCATGGTTTTCATTGTTTGTCGCTTGACTTTTTGAATTTTATTTTTAACTGCACTGTAACACAATATTTATTTCAGGACACGAGGGAGCGTTCAAGAAACTGAAGACAGAGGGAAGTTCTCCGGGTATATCTCCTCTCTCTTCAACACCACTGTCATCATCAACGTCATCCAGCGGCCACTCCTTAACAGGGTCATGTTCCACCCCGAACAACAGCACGTCAGCGGCAACGTGTCCTACTCCTGCAAGACGACGTCACCGAACGACATTTACACAAGAACAGCTACGGGAACTGGAGACGGCGTTCTCCAAGAGTCACTACCCAGACATCTACTGCAGAGAGGAGCTTGCACGAATTACTAAACTGAACGAGGCGCGGATTCAGGTATGTGAAATGTTTATGACACGTTTACATCATCACCGCGCTGTGGTTAAGATAACAGCCCAAGGCGTAACAGGTTCTGGGATTGAATCTCCACTCAGGTCTCTGCCAGTAGTTAATAAGCAAAGTGTAAAATCATTTCATTTTTTTTTTTTCTTTTTCTCTAACACTAAAATTGTCTTGCACATATAGCTTGGGCTACAGGCTGAAAAGACCATGACAGGTCTACTGATAAAATTTAACTGGATTGAAACTTTTACGTGAACTGTCATTAAAGATGATCCTTCTTGTTTACAATATACATAATTTTAGTATATATATATATATATATATATATAAAAAATCGCACTTCTAACAAAGATTAGATAGAGGTTAATTAAATGTCAGACAAGTGTCACTGGCGCATTTATTCATTTCTAACAACAATAGCAATAGAAACAACAACAACAACAAAAACAATAATAATCAGTTGAAAATATTAATTAAAAAAATAATGCAAGACTAACAAAAAATATATATATATATATATAAGTAAGTGAGTATGTAAGTAGAATAAATAAATAAATAAATAAATAAATAAATAACTTTCATCAATTGCTGCATTTTAGACCTACTGCACTTTATTATACTTTACATGTGAAATTATATGAAGTCAGACGAGTTTTGGTGAATAGTAGGAAATACTGAAAACACTTCACATTCTGTTTAACACGTGGGTCGGCAAATGTTTTACACATCGATCTCTTCATGCAGTCCTTGATCTCTCACTCATCTACCACCACTTTGACAACCGCTGGTTTCATATATATTTTTATTTAAATTCAGTTTTTCCCTGCACGGGTTAATTTAGCAAATTCAGATGTTTCATTCACGTGCTGCAACTTCAGTATACGTGTATTTAAAGAAAGATAATAAATTTATGTTTAAATTTTTTTTTTTTTTTTCTTTCGTTATGCAAAAAATTAGACCAAAACGATTGTCTGATGATGACGATGAAATAATAATGAAGAAATAAGACAGATAGATAGATAGATAAATAAAGAATGAAATTTATTAAAATAAATAGAGGAATTTAACAAAATAAAATAAAAATTATAAATAAATGAATAAATAAACCAACCAACAAATTAGCAAACCAAAAAAGAAATGAACAAATAAATAAATCATTACATTATTTGTTTTGAAAATAAAATAAAAATCTTAAATATCTCTTAACTGTATATGACAAATAATATCAGAGGATAAAATCACTTTGTTTTTAACATTGGGTCTTCAGCTTAAAGTAATCATGTAATAGTAATTTTTTTTATTTAGCCAAATGTTGACATTGATAAACAGACGTAGCCAAATTGAATAAATTAATACATGTGACGTACAACACAGATTTTACTGTTTGAAATTTTAACTGAGATTCTGTCAGAAAAACATTTTTGTAAAATAATATTAGACTTAATTTTCTTTCGTGTGATGACACTGAAAACAATTTAAGTTCTTCCATTTTTCTAATTTTGTTTTATTTTCTTTCTTTTTCTTTTTTTTTTTATTTTATGTGATTAATATTAATCTTTTATTGTGTTAAAAGGAAAATGAGTTAAAACTGATCTTAATGACACACATTACGTAATAATTATATTTGTTAAAACTTGTATTTGTCTACTTTGTCTTACAATAAATACAAAGTATCTGGTGATATAAGCAGCCACCTTAAACATAGATTATTCATTATTTCCAAGTTAATTTTTGAATTCGATTATTGTATTTTGTTATTGTACTGCGTTGCTGCTATTGTGCGTGTGTATGTGTGCGTGTATACGTATATGTTGATGCGCGCGTGCGCGATTGTGGCGCGTTCTAAAAAAAATAAAAAATAAAAAATAATAATAAGACCAATAACTAAAAATTAAACAGAAAAAGGAAAACAAAAAAGAAATATTGTATCGTAGAAAACAAAATTTTGCAATATATGATTTACTAATGATAAAAAATAAAATAAACAACCAAACAAACAAAAAAAACCACAAAAAACAGTAACAACAAACAACGCATTTTTCTTTATCAGATCTGTAGTATTTTTCAGTTTATCGATGGCTTTGTTTGTTGTTTTATTTCGTATTTCTGTTAAGAAACGACGTGAATGAAAGATAAATTGGAACTTCTATTAATCGTGCTTCTTCTTTCATCAAAGTTTATTAGTAGTAAACGTTGGTACTAGAGAAAAATAAAAACGGAGTTAAGGAAGAACGTAAAATATATTTTAGAATACACATACTTTAGTAGCCAGACTTAAAAGTGTACCGAAATCAGGATCAGAACAAAGAAACAAACCAGGCGTTGTTTATTTTGTGATTATTGAATACTTTTACATTGTTTAAAATAATAAAATGTAAGTAATTTAATAAGTGTTTTAATCTTCACTGTTTGGTTAAATCTAAAACTAAAGATTAATTTTCAACTGTCCAGATTCAGAACAGCATCAATTTACTGCTGCTAAACGTAAGTTAAAAACTGGTTTATTATATGATTATTTAGATATTTTAAATTTGTCACGTTTGTGTGATAAATATTTTTGGAATATATTATTGGTTATTATTCATTTTATATTTCAAAAACGGAAATTCAAGTTTTGTTCCTTTGTTTTAATTTATTTTTATTTGTTTTGTTATTATTGTTGTTTAAATTTTTTATTATTATTATTTACTTTATTTAAATATTTTTCTTTATGCAGACGTGACTTCATTTAAGTTTTTCAAACCACTTCATTTGTTTTTATTAATACATTTTGATATGTGTGACACTGTGAATACCTAAATACGTAAGAATACAAATATATGAATAAATAACTAAATAACCAACTAACTAACTAAATAAATAAATAGTAATTGTATATTTTTATTGTAATATTATTTGCAATTTACTTTTTTTTTTTATTCAGTTTTATTATATATATATGTATATGTCTTTCTCTCTCTCTACATACATATACATATTTATATTATTTATTTATTTTTATTTATTTATTTATTACGTTTTAAGTTTTATTATTTTATGTGGGTCGACGATCGCGGATTTTCGTGAATATCTTTCAGGAGTCAACAGTTTTAACTGCGCGCATTTGCAGACACGCACACGCACACGCACACGCATGTACAAACTAGACCCAGGCAATTCTGTATCGTACTAAAACCACACTTGTTTTTTTTTTTGTTGTTGTTACAAAAACATGCCGCCGCCGTAGTTGTCGTCGTGAAACCTGTGATTAGTTGTTGTTTCTAAAATTCCCAAACATCACTCGCTGTAACGTAAGCACGAAGTCGGAGCACAGTGGTCACCAAGTAACGAGACTAATGTAATTACATCTCTGTTTGAGAAGTGTAACTTAGGCTGGCAGTTGCAAGTGTGCATGTGTCCCCCCGGCTACCTCACAAACCGACATTAGAAACACGTACGTAATGAAATTCTCTTCTCCGACTACACTAATGTTTAATTAAAAGCGTACGGATTTATCGGGTCGGGTGAAGCCGTATTTTCCGCAGTGAAAAAAAGCGCGAAAGCGTAACATTTTAAAGAAGCCGACTTCTGCCTGCGTTTGTGAGAGCCGAAGAAGCTCGAATTGTGATGTTTTTGATTGGCAAAGCCCGCGCGGGCCTTGTAAAATAAGATTTTCTTCGGGCTAAGATTTGTGCCATTATTAATTTCCATCAAACAATTATCGGAGTGGATTATGTAGCGCTGTATGTGAGAGAGCAAGGATGGAATAAAAATCCCGCAGTACATCGACGTTTTTAACTTTTTCAGACGTAGATTAAGAGCTGTTGGCAAGACTAAAGGAGTGCTGAACGTCCCCAAGCTGTTTAAATGTGACGAGATAATAACATAAGATTTTCTCTTAAAAGTATTTCAATGAAAAGCGCAGTAAACAGAAATCACTAACTTGTTTTGTTTGGAATAGGAAAAAAAAAATGTTAACGTAACTTGATTTAAATCTAAATAAATAAATACGTAACAATTAATATAAATAGTAAAGTCAGTAAGTAAGTAAGCAAGTAAGTAACGAACTAGCTAAGTAAGTAAGTAAGTAATAATAATAATAAAAACAATGACAACAGAAACAAGAGTTTTCTTACGTATAATGCTGTTTTTCAAAATACATGCATCCAGTGACCACGATTATATTAACTGAATAATATTTTATTCAAAACAAGATCTCTAAATGTTTTCTTTTCTGTAAATTTATTTTTGTTTTCCTCCATGCATATATACAATTCTTAAGAATTCAAACAAGCAAATATTTAAATCGGCAAAATTATAAATCGGCAAAAATTATTTTCTCCGTACGAAATTATTAGAGTTGTGTTTATTTCTGTTACATCCGCTGTAGTTGTGACGTAATGGTTACAGTAATGTGTCAGTCAATGTTGCACTTGAAATTTTGTTAAGTTTTAGAAAAAAATGTAAGTAACTTTTGCTTAAAAGCGATGGAAACAACACACACACGCACACACACACACACACACACACACACACACGCACGCACGCACACACACACACATAGACAGACTCAGGCTCATGCACACACACAAATAAATAAATTTAAAAATTCTAAAAAAAGAAGGAACTTAACCCGCCCCCCACCAAAAAAAAAAAAAACCTTATAAACAGTCCTTTTCGCTAAGTCCCATTTCTTATTTTTATTCATAATCATATTCATATTCATATTCATATTCATATTCATATTCATATTATTATTATTATTATTATTATTATTATTATTATTATTATTATTATTATTATTATAAACATGGTTAATGTTATTCATTTGCAAACCTAACTTAAAAATAAAATATACCTCTTCGTTTTAATTAATTTTAGTCTCAGTCATTACTAATATAAACTATTTGGACATTTTCTTAAATCTGTACGAATTCAAGTTCCGTGGAGCTAACGTGCCAATTTTAAAAAAGCAAACAATTCTACTCTTATCTGATCTTTTTTTTTTTTTTATATAGAAGTAATTTTAATTACAAGTATCAAAAGTGTGTTAATTCTTTATTATAAATTATAGAAATCAGTGTTACAATTCTTTAATTATATTTTTAATAGCAATTGTCTTTTTTAATTCTTCCTTTATCTGGAAGCACAAATCTTTATTTTGTTTTCTTTTGTGTCATTTTATTTAACAACAGTGTTTGTACACTTGTCTGGTCCATCGTACTTCCTTCTTTAGTCAGGTAGATATTCAGTAATAATAGTAATAATAATAATAATAATAACAACAATAATAATAACAATAACAACAACAATAACAATAATAATAATAACAATAACAACAACAACAATAATAATAATAATAACAATAATATAATAATAACAATAACAATAATAATAACAATAACAATAACAACAACAATAATAGTAATAACAACAATAATAGGAATAAGAATAACAAAAATAACAATAAAAATAATAACAATAATAATAGTAACATCAACAATAATAATAATAATAGTAGCATTAATAATGATGATAATAATAACAACAACAACAATAATAATAATAATAATAAATTTGAATTAGAATATTTGAATATTCTGTATTCATTTTATATAGAGCAAATGGAAAACTACTTAAATACAGGGCTGTTTTAGTATTACTAACTATTCTGTATTCAGATATAAAAATAACTTTCCTTCTATTACAAAAACATCTAGTTATTTTGTTTACAATATTTAAAATAATTGCTAATTTTTTTTTTTTTTATTTTATTTTTTTTTTATTACACGTTTATGCGTTTCCGAACTTTCACTTGTATTGGTAGTTTGAGATGAATGGTTCTGTCCTGCAGCATGATTTATCTCCCCGGCATGTTTTGTCACCCGAGTGACAATGAGAGAGGGTGACGAACTGTGCAGCGTATGGTCATTTAAGTCGCCCTGTTTACAGTTCTACAGGCAAAATTTTATACCCATATCAACAGACAGTTTGTTTGAGTATCTAAACCCGTTCATTCGAATCGTGGATAAACTAAACTAGATTTAACTTATTTCGAACATTCTCTTTTTAATAATAATACAAATAAAATAAAATAAAAATAAATGATAAAATAAAATAAAATAAAAAAGAATAAAAATAATAAATAAAGAAAGAAACTAATCAATCAATCCATCAATTTAAAAAATTAAAATTAAAATTAAAATTAAAATTAAATTAAAAATTAAAATTAAAAAATAGAAAAGAAAAGATAGACATGTTCTGTGCATTCAGTAATTTGTTTAACTGCGTTTATAGAGCGTCGTGTAGGATCGAATCTTCTTGCCAGTG
Source organism: Chrysomallon squamiferum (assembly GCA_012295275.1). NCBI lineage: Eukaryota > Metazoa > Mollusca > Gastropoda > Neomphalida > Peltospiridae > Chrysomallon > Chrysomallon squamiferum. The sequence continues at coordinate 6,560,791 of CM022665.1, read as the reverse complement.
ACTGATTACATCTCACAAAATCATTTGTCACGTAAGAGGGTATTACACAGGTAAAAACTAAAACATTAAAGTTTCAATACTTATTTTAGTAATAAAACATACAAACTGGTATTAACCTTCAAAATGCAGAGAAAATGTTTCGTCTTTATTTATTATTAAAAATACTGTTAGGAAATGAAGTCTTCAAAAAAAGATGATCTCCTAATTCTTTTTGTTCAGTAAAATGATTTTTCTAAATGGTATTATCATGCAGGATAATCCGCGCAAAGTGGTTCACTACTAGTATATATTCAGTAATTAATTTCCGATGCATTTAATCAGTTTCATAATTTCAACCATTTAATGACCAGCAATAGAATATCTGTAATATATTCGTATATACAAATGACGTAAGATATTGAATATGGCGTACAAAAACTAGACAGCAGTTTGTAGCTAGCTTTGAATCGGTCCTTACTGTGTGTGTTTATGCGTGCGTGCGTGCGTGTTTGTACGTATGTGTTATATATATTTGTATAAGTGTATATATGTATATGTTTGACATTAATTCTAAAATGTACCGTTAAAGAAATACTTTGATGAATCATAGTTGTGAAGTGTAGCCAGCAATAATAACACTGTAACAGTACTGCAGATATAAACAGCAGCTACGCACGTTAAAAGTATTATCATGTGGAACATAACGGTAATAAAACCAAATGCTTAATGAACACAATGATAAAACTAACAATGCCAAATATTATTATTTATATATTGTCATTATTACCCATTCGTCTACATTACGGTGGTTCTTGAGGTTTTTAAAAACTCTTAATTATATTATAAATATAATTAGCATTAAAAGGGTTAAAAGCTATTGCCTGACATATATATATATATTTTTTTTTTTTTTTTTGGCGCTTTCGCTTTTATAAATAATTATTACAACATTATGAAATGGAAAATAAAATTAAAAAAAAAAAAATGATACGGTTTTGCTCACTAATCTTTTTTCGAGCAGAGAATATTTCGAAAATTCGCGAAATATAGATTTTCGTCTTGAAATCGATGAAGAGAAACCGCGACATCTGCCCTTTAAAGTTTACCACAGTTGCCAGCATTGTGACAAGTGAGAATGGTAAAACAAATACGTCTATTGTGTTAATCAAGCCAGAAATCTTCACTTGTCACCGGCCAGTATCTGAGAGAAACCGAAGATGCTAAGTAAGTGACAGATGGATGGGCGGTAGGGGTTCAAAGAGCTCCTCTTCAAGAATCTTTGCTTAATAGAATATTCCAGTTGGCCAGGCAATAGCTTCGAGGTGCGAACATTGAGCGCTGGGCGGTCATTTGGGTCCGTATTCGCTAATTAAATCGCCTGTCGCACAAACGACAAGAAATCGCGGACAGAAACAGTCTGTCACCTTGCAACCAAGCCGTGACCTTTTACACGTCCACAATCAATATTGTTACTAATCAAGTGTTCACGTTGTTAAATTTCAAAATTAAATAATTTATGGTCGCTGTCTGAAAGGAAATACAACGTTGTTGTTTATGTAATCATTTTTCAAATAGCGAACGTTATGCATATACGATTCTTACTGTTACAAAAAATGACCAAACGAGAATAAAGAAAAAAAAAAAAAAAAAAAAAAAAAAAAATATGCTGTATAAAAATCGTATTGACATAAATGATTTTCACGGAAAGTTTACCGTTATTTTACGCTTGGATAAACATCACTGAGTCATGACGCCAGATCACACAGTAATGCTAAAACAGTTTTCTTATTTACCGTTAATTTGTTTTTACGAGTCTGAAATAAGCTTGTATTGTTGTTGTTTTTATTAGTAAATAAAGTATTATATATATATAAACAGTCTGTGGTCAAAAATAAATCCAAAACATATGTTGCCTCGCCGAATTCACATTTCCTTATGCCGCTGGTCATGTGTATATATTTATGGACACGCACTTTTATTTTGCGGTATCAAGTGGGAATTTTTTTTTGGGGTGTGTGTTTGTTTTGTTATTTTAAAAATACTTTTTAAAATAAATTTCTCTCTGGTTTAGTTGTTTCTTTTTCTTCTTTTATTTTTTATTTTTTTGTTTTTTTGTTTACAGACAGAATTTTTCATTTTATTGAAATTCATTTTGTTTATCGTGGAAACGTCCTTCAGTGTTTGCAAGTAAATATGACTTAAAAATATATTTGTAACAACAGAGATGATACAATCGTTATTTTAACAGGAATAGATACATTAAAATGGTGAGTAAACAAACAAACAAACAAAAAAATAAACAAATAAATATATAAATAAATAAAATACAATAAAAAAATACATAATTTTTTCTAAAAAATATAAATAACTAAAATTAGAAGATAAAAAGAAATAATACTAAATTTAAATAAACTAGGTTCAACTAACTAAATTAGTATTTAACTAACTACAACAATTTTATAATTTTTATTTTTGCTTAAGAAAAACAAAGAGAACAAAATAAATAATCTAATTTTACCCATGCAGCAGAAAATATAACGGAACTTGAAACGAAAGACAGAAAAAAAAATAATAACATAAATAATTTAATTTTATCCGTGCTGTAGAAAATATACGGAACATAAAGAAAAAACAACAATAATACAATATCTTTTCTATATAGATAACTGAAAATAGTAATTTAATATAGTGGTTTTCTTTAACCGTAAATACATATAATTAATATAATTCAAATGTGTTTTATTATTTAATTATAGAAATGGTAAATTAAAATCATAGAAGAATGAGTGAGACATTTGTTTGTTAATTTTTCATACTTTTCTTTAAAGAAAATCAAAAAAAAAAATCTGTTTTACGAACAGTAGAATTAACTAAAAAAAATTTTACAAATGTAAAAATACACACAAGAATAAATTTAGGTTTTATGTTTCATTTTGTAAGTCTCACCTTCGCATTATTTTCAATTTCTTTTTTAAATTAAAACAAAACAAAACCTAACCAACCAACTATACAAAATAAATAAATGAATAAATAAATAAATAAATAAATAAATAAATAAATGAATGAATGAATGAATGAATGAATGAATGAATTAATTAATTAATTAATTAATTAAATAATAAACAAATAAAATAAAATAGCATAACACTTTCTTGGAGATTACGCATTTCCTTCGGTAACTAGTTTTTGCACACAGCTTTACATCATAGGATTTTTATTATGATTTATTGAATTATTGTAAACCTGTTTGCCAATTTCGGAAATTCAATAAAGAGCGATATGAACTAATAGTTTCACCACATATCACTTCCAGGAATAAATCACATTTATTTATACGTGATTCTTGATATTTTAACTTTCGTTTTCTTTCTTCCATCTTGGGTGACGGTTTCAAGTGAGGATAAATTTAAAAAAATTAAAGAAAATACTGCCAGTGTGTAATAACTATATATATACAGGGTGTCCCAGAAGTCGCGCACCATATACATGTATATATATTTTTTATATTACAGAGTAAAAAACAGTTTTATAAAGAGAATTGAAGTATGTATCAATGCAGAGGGCAAGCAATTTGAGCATTTGTTATGATTATTATTCATAAAAATGTTATTCACATGTATCTAAATAAAAATCTTCATGGTGCGTGACTTCTGGGACACCCTGTATATATGTATATGTATGTATGTATGTATGTATGTATGTATGTATGTATGTATGTATGTATGTATGTATGTATTCCGCGTCTTGTCAAATATTTGTGGAAACGTTGCTTTATATCATCAGTAATAGATATATTGATATTTTTATTATAATTATGCAGTAATAAAAAATACGGCTTTTTCAAAGTTGTTTAAAAAGATAATTTAAGAAAATAAATAAAATAAATAAAATAAATAAACCGCCATATCATTTTAATATAATCTGACATTAAGGAAAGAAATAAATAAATAAAGATAAGCCAAATTATTTTGTATAAAAGTGTAGAAAGAAAATGATGCAAATTCATTGACTAAAAGCGTTGTGCGTGTTTCAGTTTAAAACTGACGTCAGTTTTTTATTAGTAGTAAACTGCAAAAACATTACAACGAACAGAACCGGGCAGCTGCCATTTACATTCTTTACTTGAGATCTACAAACAAACTAAATTAATTAACGCTTAATATCGCAAGTTTGGCATTGCTTTAGTACATGTCGCTTGTTTGACTTCGTTGTCATCTTCAAACCATTGTCAGAAGCGCCAAATCTATTGGCTAACAGTCTAGTTTTACATTCCTCTGTAAGTTAGGTTAGCCTGTGCTTACTAGAAAGAAATGAAACTGGTAGAATCCATGTTTTCTCGCTTGCTTGTTATTTTATTGCAAAATGTTATTAATAAAGGTTGAAACCAGCGATAAGTCAGGTTAACTGATAAAATATGTAAGATGAGCTAGTGATTTTAGATAAAATACAGCCTAGAATAATCTTCAGATAATATATTGTAGTAATAAACAGATTTACAGACAGAATTAAAAATATATATTTCTTCTCTTGTGTGAGAGATAGTTAATACAAAAATAATTTTATATGCAAATATATAATATTTTATTTCTTTATAGTTCGGTAGCTAAATATTGCATTGTCAAATGTATTTTCTTTCAGTATTATGTATATATGTATATATCATTTAATTTGCCCGATCTTGAAACGATCAGCCCCGAAGAAAGAAAACAAAAGCAATATGATCAAGAGACAAGTGTAAATATTAGTAATAAATAAATGTGATTTATTCCTGGAAGTGATATGTGGTGAAACTATTAGTTCATATCACTCTTTATTGAATTTCCGAAATTGGCAAACAGGTTTACAATAATTCAATAAATCATAATAAAAATCTTTTTTGCTTTATTTAATCAGTTTGGCCGACGTCAAGCATACGTTTTCCGTTTTTCTGCAATTCCGAATCATTATTAATAGAATAATATCTATAAAATCAACTCACGGCTCGTCTTTTGATTACTGTTTGCACAGAATGTGCCGTCAATTACTATCAGTTATTTTGCACGCATGAGATGGCTTCACGTAGCTTGATCTCTAAACCTAACCGCGGTGGAAATGAGTAAGTGGAGAAAATGTTATCTTCAATTAGCAACCATTATAATGCACTTGTTTTACGGAAATCCTTGGAGAGGGCCCAATTCTCGCGTTGTCTCAGTTCGACGAGAATAAAAAGGGAAACATCAGATGATGTCTCATGGGGCGTGACTTTTCTGGTACGAACCGTCTGGGCCTGTTGGTTGAAATGTTAAAAGAACGAGCATCAGGCTTAACTGGGCACTACAAGCAGTAATTAATTCTTGCTCGATGTGTAAAACGTAGAAATCTTTTTCGCTATAAGATGGCCAACGGCAAAGCCTTTGCGATAGTGTAAAAAGTTTAATTGCGTTCGAGTATAGTAGAAAACAAACCAAGTGAAGCAATGCCTAAGTGCACAGATGGCGTAAAAAAAAAAAAAAAAAAAAAAAAAAGGTTCTACTACAATAATCTTTCACTTTCTGTTGTGTTTCTTCTTCCACTGGTTTTCTTTCTCTGTTTACAATAATAATAATAATAATAATAATAATAATAATAATAATAATATTAATATTAATAATAATAATAATAATAATAATAATAATAATAATAATAATAAAATAATAATAATAATAATAATAATAATAATAATAATAATAATAATAATAATAATAATAATAAAGACAATAATGACGGTAAATAAAGAAAGAAACAAATAAATAAATGAAGATAATAATATTGAAATAATTATGCGCAACAATATGAATATATTATTAATAAGTAATTCAGATTCAAATTTTTCTCTTCCGAATAAATTTTATCTTTATTATTATGATGGATTTCACTATTTAATCTAAATAAAAAGTCAACCATTTTGCTTATCGACTTTTTAAAGAATATAACGTCAATAAAAAAATCTTTTCAGTAACATTCTAGAAACCAAAAGAAAATGAAATGTTATCATTTTTCTTTCTTAAAACATGAGACTGCGATAGGTTAGAACATTGACGGTATTCAGTGAATAAATAAGTAAATTATAAATTTCGTCGTCAGTACGTATTTTATTTTAACTGAATGTTTTCATACAAATAAAATCTAAATGTGTCTGAATATAACTAAAACATTTTTAAAATATAAGAAAATCAATATATAAAAGCAACTAAAAATAAATTACAACAAATATAGATTTATTATTATTATTATTATTATTTATTATTATTATTATTATTATTATTATTATTATTATTATTATTATTACCAATGTAGCTGCTACTTAGTATTATTTATTATTGTTATATGTATTTATTTATACATAATAAATGTATATTGTTTTGTATTTACAAAAACATGCACCTTGCAGTCTCGTCGACAGATAATTATCGTAAACAAATTCATATATAAACACACGAACAAAACGCAATAATAATACTTTATTTTGACTGAGAATCGTATTTTACAGAATCCAAAAAGGGCAATGCGTCTTCTGTTTCTGTTCACAGACTGATGGGTGACTTATGTCGAGAGTCAGAGTAAAAGCAGAGGCACTGCAGTACTCGGTGTTGTGAATTACTTCAAAGATCAATAATCAGGGTATCCATGATAAATCTTTTTTATCTTTTATGTCTTCCTACTGCTGAAGCTAAAACAATTTACACCGATCCGACGCGAACAATTCGCTAAAAATTAATTCTATAACAACCGTACTAGGTTCAGTCAATTGCAAAATGTTTAAATGAGTTTGCCAGCGTTTAGAATTTAACTTAGTTGCCGTCCCTACTATGTGACAGTATTTGGAAATCTGACTGCTTTGGGGTAAAAATAAATTGGATTTTGCAAATGACGAATACTAACACACTTCGCTGAACGCTGGTCGATCTGGGGGGGGGGGTGAAATTTTGAAAAACAGGGCGTCGAGCTGAGGCCAAGATCTTCAAATACTTTTCCATTAGCAACTTTGTCAATTTTCATTAGTGTTCCAGTTCTCTGGAGACAGGAGCGATTCTGAGAGGAATTTCTTATGACTCGTGCTGCGAGTCGAACGGAGGACGGCCACTCACAAAGGTACTTCTAATTCACGGGGAGTAGCAGGCTTGATAAGGCTTGCAAATTTGTGTCTGTAAGAGCCACAATGGCCAACTCTCTGATGGCCCAGCACGATAACTCGAGGTCCTGCTCCCGTCTTCAGTCGCGTTCTTTAAACTCCCAGTTTGCTTCGCTCTATCTAAAAAAAAAATTTGAAATTTTTGGTGTTCATTTTTTTTTATTTATTTTTTTTTTTTTTTTTTTTTGTCCAGCATTGTGTAAAATCGTTCTTAACCAAATGTCTTTCTCAGTCAGATTTAACTTACAGAGTGGCCCGATTTTGTTACGTGATTTTATTATGTTTAGGGTCATTAAATACAATAGACTTATTACGTAACAGTTACATAAGTCAGTACGATTTAAAAAAAAAAATATATATATATATATATATATATATATTGTTTTCTAATATATTGTACATATACTTTCAGTTTTTCTCTAGGATAATATAAGTAAAAATGCTGGGATGTGGTTATTATGTGTTTAAACTTTTCAGTGTTTCCAGTTTGTTAATATTATGTGAAAAACAGTAATATCGATTAGCACAGCTGTTACAATAATAATTACTGTATATAGCGACTGATATTAGAATAGTGCAACAAAATGTCCTGTGTTTGTATTTTGAAACAGTATCAAAACGAATATTAGAAGAGTGTGATGTAATTAATAATAATAAAAATAATTTTGTTTGTGAACAACCTTTTTTACTATCGATATAATAGAGTAACCTGTATAATTTTCCAAGAAAACTGACCAGAAAGTTAGAATTTCTTTACAAAATCAATAATTTTAATGTAAGATTCTTCAAGCGCATCTTTTATTCTTGAAAATATTTATTTTCCGCGAAAGTGCGAACATCAAACAACATACTTTATTTTCAGTATATATTTCAAAAACATTTCAGAGTTTGTCTTGTTACAGTACAGTTATTTGTGACAAATCAAAACTTACTGAGAACTGTGATGTCTTTAGATAAATACAAATGTTATCTAAAAATTGGGCAATAATATCAACATAAGAAACTCACATAGGAAGAAAAAAAAAAAAAAAAAAACTAATCAGAAATAAAAAAATAAGGATCATATGAGAGGAATCCTTTTAGACGACAAAAACAACGTTGTTGTTGGTACGTATGCATTGGAATGTTCATTTCACATACGCCTGGACAAATTAATATCAAAATAAATTGTGGTTTCATGTGAAGCGGCGGTCGTAAATTTGGAACACGCGCCAGAGCTGGAGGTCTATTGATCTGCCAGTGGGCAGGTGTAGATTTGTCATAGTTATCGCTTGTAATAGAGCTATTTACAAAGGACGCTAATTGAAAAGCTGAATAGACATCCAAATGACTAGGAAACATCAATTTCAAACCTAATCTGATTACCAAGACATTTGAAGATTTCCAAGGGGCTCAAAAGAAGGAACTCTTCCGAAATGGCATTCCATTGGCAGAGGGAATTTCTCATGCAAACTCTATTACAGTCCGTTCGAGTGATTCACGAATCGGCCACACGGAGGCAGCACCATCACGCCATGTTTGCTGACTGCCAGCACACCATCACGTGCCAGGTCTGAACCGGTTCCGTCTGTCTTCAGATCCTCCCGGTATAATTGTTTGAGATAACTGAAATCAATACATAGAGACTGCCAGATACTTCCATCCTGTCACTACCGCTAAATCTAGTCTTTCGCTTTCATAAACTTACGTGAAAATATTGACATGACGGGTTGGTAGGTGAGATGAGAGTAAATTAGTCTGCGACATTACTATTTTTTAATTTTAAAAAATAAAAATAAAAATAAAACATACATTTGCACACACCCACACATATATATGATAAAATCATTGTTGATTTATAAACTCGTAAATTATGACGATTCTTTTCTAAACGTTATTATTAAAATCTTCTCTTTTAATTATTTTTATTATCAATTACAATGCACGAAACAATTATCGTTTATTCTTTGTTTACTCTGACAAATTGAAAGCAACAGATATTTTACACAGCTGAAACTGAAACAGTTCGACTGACCGGTAATTCATTTCAGCTGAAGAAGATTTTCAATAAAATTAGCAACGACAAAAATGTGTTTACATTTTTATTTTCACTATGCAGGTCTGGTTTCAAAATAGACGAGCAAAGTATCGGAAACAAGAAAAGCAGCTGGCCAAATCCTTGTCTCCAGTGATTCCGACATGTAACGGAATGATGCGGAATATTTATCCAACAAACACTCGACCTTACGCCTATCCGTCACCAGGCAACATGAACATGAACATGAACATGAACTCCATGGCGCGATATCCTCAAATGAACAGTTCATATTCTCCTGCTATGGCGCAGTTTTCAAGCATGGGATCAATGCAGGCGTCCAATATGGCAATGGCCATGCCAAGACAAGTTCAGCAATTCCCAATGACTGCAGATTACAATTTGGTAAGTGCTTCTTAATCTGCATAATCTTTTCTCCCAAAAAACAAAACAAAAAAAAACCTGCGACAGGATTTTTATGAATTTTTAAAAGTATTAGTATCTTTTGTCAGAATTATGAAATATTATTCAGTTCTTCGTGTATGTGTGTGTGTGTGTGTGTGTGTTTAGTTTTTCCAAGTGGCTCCGACAATTTATTTTAATGAAATACTATGTAATAATATTAATAATAATAATAATAATAATAATATATAAATATTTTCATTTGAAAAATTAAGATGATTGCAATGGTGTATTTTCAAAGACATGTAATGCCAAATAATAATTTTAATCGTAGACTGTATTTCATGTACATTTGAAATTATCAACATTTCACTGCAGGAAACACCAGAAGACGATTGGTACAATAAAAGTCTGACTGCTCTGAGAATGAACAACGCTCATCCTGGTTCTCTGTCGAATTCTGTTCTTCAGTACCAGACGCAGGTCTAGTCGACTGGTACGCTTCTCTTGAATGTGCCAAACATAACACAGTGCTCAGTGTATGATCGTACAGGCAACAACGCATTTCCTTATAGGACTTTTGTCAAAATTGGATTGATCGAACTTAAACGTTTTGTGATCCAGTTACTGTGTGTTGTCTAAATAAACATTTTGAAACTGGAACCACACATGCAGAAAGAATATTTGTCATATATAATATGAATGAACATTTCGATTCAAAGTGAGATGATACTGTCCGATCGGCCTGTTTCAGGAAACGAAATATGAATTTGTAAAATAATTTCAGACTGTTTTATAGGATTAAAACCAAATTAACACCAGCATAATAAATTAAAAGATTTTATTTGAAAGTGTTGCCCTCATGTGAAATATAAATTTCCATCAGCGTCATTGTTAATTTAATGGATATATTTTTTATCCAGTATACAGTCTCTGCTGAGAGTTTGGTGAAGTTAAGACTACGCCCAATATAAGAATAGATCTGTGAATTTTTAATTATGTTTAAATATATTACTATTGGTTTTTTAATTTTCAAATGAAACCATCTGAATTATCATCCAAAACAAAACTGTTCATTTATGCTGTGAGTTTATTAATATTGTATTATCAGTGTATAAATAGTACATTGCTTGTGTATTCATTAACATTTCATTAGAAATTTCAATATTTCCATTTGTCAAAACTACAACGAATGCAACCCAACTTATTTGTGTACTACCCTGTCATTGTTATAATTACGTTGTTTACGTGTAATTTTATTTACTAGTTTAGGTAACAATGTTTTATTTTATTCTTGATTAATTTTGAAAGCGGTCTTACTTATAGTAATGACCTTGAAAATTGATTTGTATATAGAGTTTATGTCAATACCATGTTATGTGTCTTTCATAGTTAGCTGTGGATATCAAAAAACAAAACTTGGTGTCACAAACAATGTTTGTGCATTTAAATGTTAATGTAATGTATCCATCTAGGAACGTCTAATAAAGTAATTGCAAAATGCATCGTAATAGTGTTATTATCTTTATTTGAGAACAAAACAGAACAAAAATATACAAACAAACACAAAATGTCTTTTCAGTATTTAACAGATATACATACTTGATGGATTTGCTTTTAACTAAAGAATGTTCAAAATAAAGAAGATAGGAAAAAAACATTTGAAACTCTAAGACCATGTACCAGTCCAAAAGTGTAAACGTTTGTACATTTTTACACAAAATATTTCTACCGTCAAGCATAGAATATATCCGAATAGAAAAGTTAACAACGGTTCTGGAAAATACTTCCAGTAATATACGACTGAAATAAAATGTATTTATTTCATGAGTATTTATCTCACGCTTTAAACGCGTGCATTTGTCCGTGAGAGCCAGCAGTATGTGTGTTACAAAAAGGAAAAAAATAAATTTAAATATTTCGTCTGAAGAACTGATGTACATGCAGATTTAAATTAATAATGAAAATAGTTACGATAAAAAAATAAAAAAATAAAAAAATATATATATATATATATTATAATAATAATATAATATAAAATAAAATAATATAAAATACATAAATAAAAGAAGATATTTTAAAAAAATAAAAAAAATAACGTACGTTAACAATATTATGCATAAATAAATAAATAAATAAATCTGTTTACAGTCTTATTCAAATGAGAATCAGAATGTGATCTTTCCTCTTTATTACTATGAATTTGTTTCTTCTGTGATGTCATAATTAAATCTTTCAAAAAAATGTATAAAACTTCATTTAGATGAAATTTCATTTTTATTTATTGTTTGTTTTCTTTATAATTATAGTTAAAAATTATATCTATAACTTACTCTTTCAGTGTTAAAATGAACGTAAATATAAAAAATTAAATTTTTAAAATTACAATGATGTTTAAAAATCGATGAACATTACACAGAATTCACTGAAGTGACAGTTCCTCGAAATATATAAAACCTTTAATAATAAATTCGTAAATAATAAAAAAATATATATTTTGTGATTCATTTCATAAATAATAATAATAATAATAATTAGTACCGATATGCTGATGAATTCAAAGAATATTCAATTAAACTTCAGCGGAAAAGAAATGAAGAAATAGAAACTAAATTAAACTAAGTAAAATTTTGAAGAAAAAAAAACAAAGAATATATTGGAATCATTTATTATCATTCTTGTTCTAAATCTGTTATTAATTATATCCGAGACAAAAGTTATTTCAAGTATAATTTTGATAGAGATTTTTAACAATAAAATATGTGTTTACAAGTGTGTGTGTCTTGTGTATGGTTGTGTATATACGTGCATGCGCATTTCCTTATTCGTGTGTGTAAACACTCAAAAACCTTAACTGCTTTGCGGTAAACTATATCAACTTCGGGCATTTTATTCGTTATAACGGGCCTATGCCTTATCAGACTACTGTAGAAACGGAGGTTCCTGAACAGATCGAACTTTACAGAGGACAAATACTCATACTTTCATTTTTTTTTTTTTTTTTTTTTTTTTAATGACCTCCGAAGCAGACGTGGCAAATTGTGGGCACATTTTACCTTCATTAAAAGTAGTGCGACTTCGTTTTATGTTGTTCTAACTTTGATATGTATTAATATCCTGCATACTTGTATTTTATTTTATTTACTTATTTACTTACTTATTTTATTTTATTTTATTTTTTCATTTTCTATATATATTTTTATTTTTTATTTTGTATTTATTTATTTTTTTATTCAGACAATTCCAAGCCATTATGGCGTTTCTCGGTGAAGTTTCGATTAAATTCTGAACATTATAACGACTTTTGAAACAAATAACTGTTAGCTTTGTTTCTAAAGTTAGGGCATTGCAAAGTACGATTCCCGATCCACAGAACAGTTATTGTTCTTGAACTAGAGTAATAAAATACAGTCTAAAGACTCTTAACGGACATGTAAACAAACTGAACTATAGCGGTAATCGAAAATAAAAATCAGACGATAAAATTAATAAAAATGTCATTAACTGCATTAACCATCACCCAGTAAGGAAGTCAGTGAAAGGTTTTGTCATACATACGTTATAGATACACTATACATATTAAACTTTATTTACTGTCAAAAAATACAAAACTCGCTTTTTTTCGGACTCAAAATAACGAAGTAAAAGTAAATAAGTTTTATTATTACTATCTGTAACTCACTGTTATTTGCTGTATGTGGTAACGTGTAATATTTGTAACAACGACAACGACGATAGCAACATTAAAAGTAACAATAGTAATAATAAATTTAATAAAATAATGACAAATCGTCTTGGAATTATTATGAAAATAATGGTTGATATATGTAAATAAAATATAATTTGAAAAATAAATTATATTTTTTTTCCTAAATAAAATTTTATCTCAGTATACGTTTATAATTGAATAACTGAAAATATATTTTAAACCAAAGCCGATTTAAATAATTATATTTTAATTAAACAATTATCACATTATTTAAAAGCTACTAAAACATCATCTAAACATAGCATATTACTTTAAATTATAAAAATACTGTGTAGCATTTAAAAAAAACAATAAATAAATAAATAAAAAAAAAAAAAAAAAAAATTAATAATACAAAAAAAAAGAAGAGAGGAATTATTGCTGTAATCATTGTTGTCATAACAACAGCAGCAGGAACAACAACAACAACAATACATTAAATAATAATAATAATAATAATAAATTAAATTAATTGTATTAAAGTTCAAAGAATTAAATAATAATAATAATAATAATAATAATAATAATAATAATAATAAAATAATTAGTCAAAATGAAATGAAAAAGAGCACAAACAATATATATAGTTCTACAAATCCATGTTTATGTTTGGATATGTTAGTTTGTAGGGCATATAACATTTACACGAACATAACACTCACTCAAACATATAGATAAAAAGGTAATTGTAAATAGATAAATTATTCCAATGTGTTTTCCTCATGCATAATATTATATTGGATCTGAAAAAAAACAAAAAAAAAACGAACCGGATAATAATAATAATGATATTAATATAAAGTAAAAAGTTAGAACAAAATACATGAATATATTTATATTTAAAATAATAATAATAATAATAATAATAATAATAATAATAATAATAATAATAAAAATATTTAAAAAATTATAAAGAAATAAAGAAAGAAAAAAGAAAATAATAAATAGAGATAATTTCCAGTTTCAAAATTTCTAATATCTAAACAAATATTAAGGACCATGAAAAATCTGAAAGGATGAAAAGATAAAAAAAATAATAATAATAATAAAAAATAAAAAAACAATAGACAGAAAGAAACAGAAAATGAATAAATAAAGAAAAGTAGAGTTAGATGTTAAAAAAAATTAATAGATCTAATTCTTAAAACGATAATGAAAAATAACGTGAATTAAATTTTGAAATATTAATAACAAACCTCACAAACACATTCACCGAACGGTTGGTCCGTTCTCCTCTGTTACCCCGTCCTTCCCCGTTTGTTCCCGTTTTTGAGCTGTTATAAATTCAGCGTATTCGATGTAGCCATCATCGTTAATGTCGTACTGTTTTAGTATTTCATCAACACTGCCAGAAATTGTGACATCTGATGCTGTAGGTATTTTTTTATTGTCATCTGAATGTAAATAAAATTATTTTTGCCAAGTTAAGATGAAAATTAGTCATGCATAATTGTTCTAAAGTGTAATTCTCAAGCCTAAACAGAAAAAAAAAAAAAAAAAAAAAAAAACCCTATTAAAAAACCCCTCAAAAATACACTCAAAAACAAATCGGCTATAGTGAAGATTAACATTTGAATAAAAATAATAATGATTTTTATCTTTTTAATCAGTCAAATATTAATAGAAACAAAATTGCAATGACAGAATATTTAGGATCGTTAATATATAAAGCTTGTAAGGTGCCACTGTGAGGTAAAAAAACACAACAACATAGATTGTAAAGTATACCATAGTCTAAACTGCAGAAAATGTGTTACTTGTGTTTATAGTTTTTAACACATCTTTATCCATGCTTTAACTCATTTTTTTTAAATATTAATATTGTAAATGGGCAGCAAGGGACCATTTATCACACACACACACACACACACACACACACCCCATTTCCTGCAGAGCCCAAAATATTCATAGTAAGAATGGGAAATTGCTTGTCTTAGTTCCGTGACTCACAAACTCAGATCACCTGAGTGTTACGTATTTTCTCACAAATGATTATGTTAGATCTGTCAGATCATATTATGTTTAGTTTTTTCTCCTATATGTGTTTGATTTATCAAAAATCATAATTTCCTGTATGTTTGATCTGTCAAAGATAAAATATATTTTTCTTCATCTGTGTGTGTGTATGTGTATCTGTATGTATATATATGCATATAAATAAAAAAAAACCTATCTAGTTTAACTGAAAGCAGTATCTAGTGGAATAATGGGTGTGATTTTTCTTTCTCTCAACTTGTATAGAAATCACTTCAAGAATCCATTTATTCTATTAAAATAAATTCTATATTGAAATCTATTTGTCAGCTAATACATACATATACACACACACACACACACACACATATATATAAGATGTGTCAGCAGTTAACTGTGCCTATTAATGTTGATTTGCATACAATGAAAAAACAGACTCAGTATATCCAAAATCTGCCTGTATGGAGGTTATTAATAAAAACAATACCCAACATGATTTATACTTTAAATATTAACATTCCTAATTTTATGTGTGTACATTTATGTACACATCTGTTTGTACATATTAAGTGTGTGTGTGTGTGTGTGAGACTGTTTAGAATCTATCTTTTTATCTTCGTAACATCTGTTTTTGTTTTCGACAATCTCTTCTTCACTGAAAAGCAGAACAGACATCACTTCATCTGATAATTAAGTTCGAACAATTTCTAAATAAAAACTACAATGACAACAATGTGAAAATATTTATTTGTTAAGTGTTATTTGGCAACACAAGGTTTTCAGGGTGATTATCAAATATAGTTCATTGTCAGAACAGTGACGCATCACACTGTAGTCATTTGATTTCATGTCATATTAGACACAGATATTTAAAATCAGATACTTTTAAAGCATCCAAGATAAAATTCTTACTGACAAAAGTAAATCATTTTGATTATAAATATTTTTTTTTACATATAAAAAAGAAAAAAATATATATATGTCTTGTAGTTGAAAATTACAAAACCATATTACTGAAGAGAAAAATTATCTTCTGAACTAGAAAATGCCCTTTCACCATCAAGTTATAACAAAAACACCCTAACACCAATAACGAACAACACACAGAAAACAGTGGCTATAAACAACTTACTTCAAATGGATTTCTAAAGTAGTGATACAGGATTTCTAAACTAAATATAAACCTTTTTCACAGTTTGAATTTAAAATAAACCCCAGTTGTTGTAAGTATATATTTTAACACAGTTAAATACAAAATTCTAGGAATCTACATTGTCATACTGTTAATGCATTAACAGTGTAAAACCTTCACATCTTAATGAATAAATCATTGAAACACGATCAGTGAACTTGACTGCTGATATTAACAGAATTATTTTCAAATATCAATTTTAACTTTTCCTTTTGACAAATTATTTCCGTAACTCTGCTTGTAAGTGCTTATAATTTTAAACAACACAGATCTGAGACACTTTGGGTGAAAAGTGATATCAGTGGTCACTGGGAGTGTAATAATCATTCTCTAGAGAGCAGTTGTAACAGTCCAAATATCTGCTGAGCTTTCACTTAGTTAGAGTCCCTTATAGGACATCATCTCAATTCTTACTATCAGAGAAAAATACCAAATCTTACACAAAGATTTGTTTCTGTAAAATTAAATACAGTTGAACAAGATTAATATAAAAATGTAACTGGGTTAAATAATAAAAAATAAAATATATATATATATATATATATATATATATATAAAAAAATGAATTAAAATCCCGTCATTTTTGTTTTCAATATCTATCATAAAAAAATTGAAGTCTAATGATAAAGAGCACATTTATTCTAGACTAGTGTGAGATTAATTTTAATTAAATGTAATTTTAATTTTTTTCTTTTTTTTCAAAGCTAAATAAAACTATATAATTCATGATGGCCAGGTTCTCCTGGAGGTTCAATACCCTAAAACTGTCTAGGATGCTACTTGCAATAATTAGTCTCTGAATTAATCAGATTAAAAATAAACAACTTATTTATACCAGTTCATGATTTTTGTTTTAAACTAAAATTTAGTTGTTTTTAATTCATAAAGATTGTAACAAATATATATCATAATCAACTACAAATACTAAGTAAATTACTGCATAAAAAATGTAAAAACTTGATGACAGATTCTTGACTAGAAATATTGTGCTGACTGTATATGATTGTGACATCACAAAACAAGAACATATTAGTGCTGGTAATATTTTTTTTAAATTAAAAATAAAAATGTGTTAAATATAATACAACTAAAAGAGGAACTAAAACGAAATATTTTAAAATAAAATTAAAAGAAATATATAACTAGTAAAGGTATTAAATTAATAACATTATGATAATATATCAAAACAACAGTGGAATGTTAAATCTGAAACAAGAATGTTTTAAGTTTTAATACACAACAAATAATTAACATATAAAGATATGTTAATCAAATTACTGTTGATATATTTTGAAACGGATTTTACCTGTTAAACAAACAGTTCTTATAATCTTAAGTATTTTTAGTAAAAAGTTAAATGTAAATAATACCTCCTAGTTTTGTCTGTCAAAGTTGATAACATTGCTGCTGCAATCTTAATGTCATGGACTACAATAATTATATTTGTTTTTTCTTTAATTGTTTTGTAATCCCAAATTAAAAAAACAACAAAAAACTAATTATAAAATAATAACAGAAAAAAATCATTTTTTTGGGGGATAAATAACAGCACATGTGTATATGAATATGCTAAATTTGAATACAATTTTGTTTTAATATCAAACTTATAATTTACCAAATTAAGAACATACACAACGTTTTGTCTCTGCTACTGTATTTCCATTATGTATTAATGTTGTTGTTTTCTGAATGTAAAAAATTATGAAAATGTTTTTTTTAGAACAGAAATTTGTGTTAAACAACAATCAAACTTCTTCCTCATATGTCCAGATCTCCATTCAGTTTTAATTCTGTACACATTTATTTCTAAAACACACAATTAAACATACAAGTGTATACTACAACAAATTTAATTATGCACTAAATGAAAAAAAAAAAAAATGAAAAAAAAACCCATGTTCCCACTACTTATATAAATCATTCTCTTAAGCTCTGTAATAAAATTGTGACTACGATTTGAAATTTTAAAATACTGAAAACCACCCACAAGGTGAGAAAGTGAATGGCCACATACATATTACATTATTTACCAGTTCTTGATTGAATAAATTTGACTGGTACAATTTCTTTTCTTTTAGCATACTTGACATTCATATCACCGATATGCTACAAAACTGAATGTGTCTAATTGACATTAAACTATGTCAAAATACACTGGAAATAAATACTAACAACTGAGTTTGCCTTACTAATTTATCTGTCAATTAAGCATTTACTTCTGAGCACAAACCTATAAAAAAATACAACTTTCTTGCTTTCAAAGCACTCTGTCGGTTTTAACCAATGGCCAGAGAACTGAAACAATGTACATTTGTCAAACATGTTACACCTAGCTACCTCCACTGTAACAACAACAACAAAAAGTAATAATAATAATAATAATCATCAAAAAAGAAACTATTAAAGGGATGTCACACATATCTGCACCATTTATATTACAAATTTACATCATCCAGGCAAAATTAGAAAATAAAAAATGATATTTTATAACATTACGATTTAATATTTCAGTTCATTTTGGTGCATATAACATGTAAAACATAAACACTGAAAACACTTTTGTAAGTTTGAATAATAAAACAGTTATTAAAAACGAGATTAAGAGATTGATTCATATAAATTATAGATACGCACACTAATATTACATATATTTAAACATGTATTCACAGCATGTCTTGTCAAAATTTTATTTCAAACAGATCAGATCTTACACTCCAAAAATAACAAAGAATTTAGTATTTGAAATCCCTGCCCCTCATTTATCATTTAAAAATATCTTTGTTAATTACATGTTTGTATGTAGATTTGAAATTAACATCTTCACAACATTTTGATAACTGAGGTTTTTGACATTTTATTCCAGTTTATGTCTTTCATTATTGTTATGGGCAAATTTACATAAATATGAAGTGTTTTAAATATATCGTTAATAATGTTATAAAATTTCTCAAAATCTGTTAAACATATAAATAAATACATAAATAAATAAAAGAAAATTAAATATAAGACATTTATAGGAACAATGTTAATAAAAACAGTAAGATGTAAATAAATAAATTAACAAATTGTACATATAAAAACATAATAAAAATTAGGGAAATATTTGTGTATTTATCAAAGTTTTACAATGTTATTTTAGAAGGTTTATCTCCTACTGCTTTTGCTGCTATAACCATTTCTCACTACTGCTAATTTAAAACAAACAATAACTTGTGTGACAGAAAAAAAAAAAAAAATAATATTAATAGTATTTCAAACATGTTTTGTTATTTTGATTTTTTCTTTTGAAATAACACCTCAAATTACTCATAATAAAAAATATATAATAATATATTGTCTTAAATATACATTAAACCCAATCCAGACGCGAACAAAGGGTTCATGAAGAAGATTCTTTAAAATTTTCAATTTTGATTATTTAGAAAATAAATAAATTGTATGTTTTATAAAACTGTTGTTTAATAACACAAAAGAAGGTTAACAGGCACCACTGGAAATTGAGAATTTTGGCACTTCTCACACATTTAAAATCTTTATTTTTGCATCAATTTTAGAAAAAAAAAAAAAATAAAATAAAAATAAATAAATAAAAATAATAATAATAATAATAAAAAAAATATATATATATTAAAAATTAGCCTGAATTTCTTTTAAAGCCTTAATGCTTTGACTGTCAATAACATAGAACACAAAATACATACAATGTAAGTATCCATAGTAGTAATAATATAATGAACAAACAGAGTAAGTATTATGGAATGGACAGTGAAATTAATGTAAATTACAACAAAAAAACCCAGTGTAAGTGCTAAGGAACTGACAGGAGTACTAACACAGATACTATGTTAAATAATTGGTGATTTCAAAGTAAAAGACAAATATCAAATTAATGATAATTATTATTAAAAAAAATAATTTAATCTAAACATTGTTTTCATTTACATTATAGTGAACACTGAAAAAGCAAGTCCAGCACCATTACAGAAATGAATTCACTTGAAAAATATTTGGTAACAATCAGTTAAAAATTAACTGAAATCTCTTGAAATATTATTAAATAATAATAATAATAACAATAATAATAAAATACAAAAAACCCCAATAAAAACAATATGAGTAAGTAAACAAATAAATAATTTAAAATTAAACAGATTTGATTTTGTAATTGTCAGATATGATCTGGATTAAATGCGTTAAAACTTAATTGTGCTAAACAGGTTAAAGTTTCACAATAATATATTAACTTGTGGGGATTAAACTTCAACTGGTGGTGGTGATGCTTTTTTCTGAGCCTGCTTGAATTCATGGTATGTTATATATCCATCATCAGTCTGATCATGCTCCTTGAGAACTGCATCAACAATATTTGATATTTCATCATCAGAAAATACTTTTGTATCTTCGGTTTTTGAGGGATTGTCTGAAAAAATTAAATGAACTTTCTAAAACCATTACATCATTACAGTTATCACTAACATATTCATAATCAGCAACTATCTGAAGTAATCAGAATGATTTTCTTTTTTTTTTTTTTTTGTTATTCAAGAAACTTTTACTAGGCCTATAAATCATTCGCCCTCCACAATTGTCTGTAAAATTTCAGCTCACATAGATCTAGATGTTAAATCCCTTAAAAAATGTTTTTGCTTAACAGACATGTCAAAATTTACAGTATATTAACTATATTCTGATGTTGCACTTTAACAAAAAAGAAGAGATAAAAAAAATTATTTTATGTTCAGCTTAACTGCTATTTCTAAATTATGACAGAAAATCACAAGACATCTATACGACAAATACATGTAACAAGTATTCATATCCTTCAAAGAGAACTTGACAACACACTAACATGCAAACAAGCACTGAATATATCATGCTTTATACGAGTTACACATCACAACAACAAAAGCAACAACAGCAACCATCAGCAACCAATACAAAAGAAAAACTAAGTTAACCGTTTTACCATTAAACTTATCTACAGATTATTACAAAATGAACCAACAACACAAAGATGAATTAACAATAAACATGCACAATATAACCACATGCAAAACATATATACATTATTTAAGATAATGATAATAATAATAATCATAAAAATGTAAAAATAATTTTGTTTTTATTTTTGTCAGAGGTCACTGAAATACTGTGATAAACTAAGGTATCAAAAATTAAGTAACAGTGAAGTTTATTACAATTTGTATGTAACAGATATTGAAAAAAAAAAAAAGAGCTCAAGAAAATAATTTGATAAAATCTCAACAATAAAAAATAACAATGTTTTTGAGACTTTTCCTGGGTTTTTTTTCAGGGTTTTTTTCTATTTCTATTTTCATTTTTTATTAATTTCATCAAACACTAAACTTTCAGTCAAAGCAGTCAAAAAAACAAAAAAAATGTAATCATTAGGTCACATTACAACTATTAACCTCAATATTAATTTTATGCAGATCCATATGCTGATAGTGGAATGGATATCTGTTAGTCTAATTAGCTGTATTATTAAATCTGTAATATAAACATGTCTTGTTAGTGACTTTGACCACCTTTCTAACAAACAAAGTTCATTAACATGAACACTAATTTGTTAACATGAAGCACACAAAGTGTGACTGTGAGTTGACTTGGATCAACTCATCATGCCTGATTACGTCTAATGGAGATTTTAACATTGGAGAGCCACTCCTAGTGATGTTGTAATTCCAGCGATCATTTCGGGACAGAGCTATTGTGTAGAGAGGGCCTCTGTCATTAGGCCTATGGCAAGAAAATAGCACCTCTTGAAAACCAGTGCATTACATGAGACTAACATGCCATCTGGCGTCAACCAAACACGCAACTACAAATAGCCAGGGCTAACATCCATTTCCAGATGTAATTAAATTAACTTTTCTGTCAGTTCCAAGAGCTGAGGGAACTCTAATGCATATACACTTTCTGAACAGCTCTTCTATAAAATACTGATAACCTTTACACAAAAAGCTCTTCATGTACCATTTGGAGACTCCTGTGAAACTCTGCTCACATCAAAAAAAAAAAAAAAAAAAAAAAAAAAAAAAAAAAAGGTAAGAATGAAGCAGACTGACTTCACAGCTCTGTGTTTGCCCTCTGGGTGAGAACTGTCAGAGTGTGAAGACAAACCTCCAAACATCTTTGTTGAACAGTAATTGAAATAGCGACATCCTGGGGTGTGCAATGATGGGGGCAGGGACAGTGGAATCCCAGGAGGAAAGGCTGGTGCTAACAGTTAAATATGCATGGTGAGACATTCAATCAGTGGCGAATTACAATGTAATCGTAATTAGTGCTTCCATACAGTCAGGCCTCATTTAGTCTTTTAATAAAAGTCATATAAAAAATTAATTACTGCCATAAATCCTTTTTTTTTTTTTTCTTTCTTTCTGAAATCATGTGCTTACTTTTAAACAACAGTTTTGGAAATTTGGAAGAAGAAATCTTGACTTCATCAGTTTGATTATAAATAATCTTATGAGCAGAAGTGAGAAATGACAACTACAACTTGAGAAGAAAGATATATGTCTATAAACATTTAAATTTAAAACATATTATTTAAAAAATCATTTACATAAAAAAAAACATGTAAAAAAGGAAATTTAAAATGTTTGTGTATACATTAGTTTATATATTAGATATACATAAAACAGTAAGTGAAAGTAAAATCTTTTAATAAATTGATTAATTTTGCATGGCTTTAATGAGGAATTATATTTAACACTGAATTAAAATATTTGCACTCTTTCATAAATACAGCATATAAATCTAACCAAATACAATGGTATGAATTTACTTTGATATCCTGTATCTTAAATATCAACATATTATGCATTTAATTATTTTAGTGTACACAGTATAAACATGATCTGTTTCAGCTGTCATCTTAATTGATCCATGACAGATTAAAATAATAATTAAAATGATAATAATAAATAAATAAATATTTTTATATACAGATGGTTACAATAAATTATTTCAGTGTACACAGTTTTCAAATCTAAGAGATTAAAAATGTTCATTAAATAAAAAAGTAAAAATATTATGAATTTCTTCTATGTAAACTTTACATATAAGATGATAAATAATCAATATATTTATATGTTTTGTAGAGAATTAAAAACATAAGATAGAGTGAGTCATAATTTATTTTCTGCAGCTCTTTATTAAATTGTTAAGGTATACTGTTTGCATTAAATCAGCAATATATAAATGTATCTTTCAAAATATGTATGTAATTTTCTAGGAACAGTGTGTGTGTTTTTATAAACAGAATGTTATTACTATTTTGTAAGAATGTGATAATTGTATATTTAACATAATTAATATTTTAACTTTAGCTATATTCAATAGCAATTAATATATAACTCAGCCTTTTCTTAATTTGAAAAAATAAAACATGAAAACTGTCTGTATTTATATTCCATAAATTCTATTTGACTGGTATTCTGGCTATAGCTAGAGATACAGCTGACATTTGGTGTACTTCCAACCTGTTATTATATTTGGTTATTGCAAACAATCTTTGTTAACAACAAAGCATGAAATAACAGTTTCCAAGATGATGTCTTTTCATATACAGAATGAAAATATTAACTGAGGGACTGAGTACATTATTGATATATTTTCAACTATAACAATAAAGGATACATGCTAGCTCAAAATAAAATACACATATCAGTCAAGATTATATTATAATACATAAAGATTTTTTTAAAGTTTATTAAAGATCTACATGATAATAAATTAGCTATGTAATCTGGATGTTTTTTATGTCAAGGAAAGGGCAAACCTCAAAAAACATATTCCTTACATGTTTAAAGCAAGGGGCATAACTCTTATCAGTAATTCTTTTGAACAGTTCCCTGTGATTATTGCCAAAATATAAATCTGAACTAAACATCGCTGCTGTTAAAATGAAATAATGCATTAATATAACAAACAAAGTGTTTATTTCATTTTTCTGTATAAACTGTAATTATTAAAAAAAATATGATTTTTAAATTAATAATATTTAATATTTTTAGGATTTGTTTTAGTGCTTGTTTTTGGAAAATGATATATACAACAATTACATTTTTTTCTGAAAGTTGCAGAATATTTTGATTTTACATTGTCTGGTTTTGTGAAAGATCATAATTTACAATGTTTAGTCAAAAATGTTAATTTATCTTTGCTCTGACTGTAACGTATTTCAAAACTTTTGCATTAACCATGTGTTTCCAACCATTTTTACATACAGAAAAAGACAATAAAATTTATTTATTTAAACATTTCATGTCAAGAAACAAAAAAAAAAAAAAAGGTTAAAGATAAAAGCAGGAATTAAAATTCTACATAAAAATGTCTAGACATATGGGAATGATGTATTAAAGATTTTAAAAAGTAGTCCATGATATAAAAAAGGAAAAAGAAAGAGAAGCTACAAAATTTGAAAGAAACAAATACACATATTAAATGTTTTATTAATATACTTTTTTTAAATTAATATTTATTTTAATAATTATATCATCAAAAACAGACAATTACATAAAAAGAACTGTGTATTTTAAAATAATAAAAATAAAAATAATATTACAAAGATTATTTTTAATAAACACAATTGTTTTCTCTATATAAGAATGTAATTCATGGTCTTTTAATAAAAACATGTAAATAATAATAATAATAATAATAATAATAATAGTTATTTTAAAAGACAGTTGACAAGGTTAGTATAAACATACAAGCATGCATATAAACCTGAGTCCATATAAACAAGTATAAATCCTCATCAACAGGGACAAGTTAAATACTATTTTAATGAACATCAAAACTGTATATAAATCTTAGTATAAATTTTTATACTTTCTAAATCTGAAGGAAAGTAAAAGTCAAATTCTTTAATGGTTTTTTTTTAATATCTCGAAAGAGTTTTAAAAAAATATATATTATGCACCATTAACCAAGAAATTAATTACTTAATATAAGAAATATAAATTTACATTTATGGAATATGTATAGACATATAAATATATACATACATATATATATATATATATATATATATATATA
Organism: Chrysomallon squamiferum; assembly: GCA_012295275.1. Classification (NCBI taxonomy): domain Eukaryota; kingdom Metazoa; phylum Mollusca; class Gastropoda; order Neomphalida; family Peltospiridae; genus Chrysomallon; species Chrysomallon squamiferum. Next base: position 6,535,263 of record CM022665.1, on the reverse strand, counting down.
TTTTTTTTTTTTTTTACATAAGGTGCTGTTGAAATTTAATAAAATTACAATAATCTTAAAAAAAGTTAATTAATAATAACTTATTTTCCTAACTGTCTATTCCAAAAACAATGACCACAATATCATGTTAACTTGTGAAAACATCAACAACTATGTAAATTAAATAATATTAAAAAAATATGGTATAAAAAATTTAAAGCAGGAAAAAAATAACAGAAACTCACCTTTGTCATTATCAACTGACAAAAAAAAAAAAAAAAAAAAAAAGTTTAGATAAAAATACAGATGTATTTATATGTATGGCATAAAATAATGGATAACATCAACTTGGTATTCTCAAAACAAACAAAAATTAAAATTAAATAAAATAAAATATCAGTAAAGCATATCAGGTGAACCAGTAATATTTTGTACTTTTCATTATATATATATAGTTATATACTCATACAAGTTACTTAAAAGCTTTATGCAGTAACAATCAAACACTATGTTAAGTAATAAAGATTTAATTATGGTTAATTTCTAACAGTGTCTACTTCAAAATATTAAACTAAAATAATGGATAATAACTAATATTAAAAATTATTCATGTGAAATAATTAATAAATTTTAGTAATTAGTTTACAAATTTACAATATTTACTATTTTATTTTTATTTTTGATAGATTATAATGTGGTTGATGACAATTATTTTAGTTACTGCACTTGTTTCATAACAGATTCACAATTTTACAAGTACCATTTCTTAACAAGAATATTTGTCTAATATTTTTTATAATTACAAGTTACTGTCTTATGTGTATGTTTGTACACACCGGAACTAGTTAATATGAACAGGTATATAAATCATTAAATAAAATGAATAAATAGTGTGTCTAATAAAATACTGAATAACTTTGGAATCAACAGCATTTAACCTTTATTAATACAAAAACATAGCTATTATCTGAATGATTTTTCAAATAAATAATTTTTAATCATTTCAAAATATAAATCTTGTTGTAAGTATAGGTTTAATATTTTAAAAACTTACTTCCGTGGTAATGAGTAAGAGCCTTGCCAATCTCTACACCATCAAGTTTATTGTTGTTGTCATAGTCATGCATTTTAAAATAGTGGAACTCTAGTTCTTCATCGGTCATTTCATCTTTATTCTTGTCTATAACATTCTCTAAATGCTCCTTTATATGTCTAAATAAACACAAAATAACAGATGTAATTAATAAATTAAAAAAATAAATAAAAGTAAAGACAGTTTTGTCAATCAGAAATTGAGAAATTGCTTTAATTATTTTGTTATTGTTGTTGTTATTATTCTTTAGAATATTTATACTATCTGGTCAGCTTCAGCAATTAGCATGATGGTCTTGGTCATCATTGATGTTCTTAGTGCACCAATGGGCTATTTCCCAATACCATCAGTCATTAATAAAAGGACACAGTTATGCTTTTCTGTCAGTTGTTTATAAAATAATTATTTTTGTTGATAAAAGAACTCTTTGATGTATCAGAGCAGTTTCACTTACATATAGCCAAAAACTGTCAACAATTTTGAACACAGTAAATTCCAGCCATGTCGTATATTCTTAGTATACAGTAATAATCTATGATTCACTAGATTAGAACAAATATTAAGGCCTTTACTTTTATTTTAGTTTAATAACACAACATTTTGTTTAGACATTTTATAATTAGCATAGAGTATACGTCCTTAATATAAATAGTAAAAATATGTTGCTTAAAATGATTCAAAATAACCTTCATTCACATCACCAGATCTTAAAACAAAACTCACTCTCTATTATGAACCTCTGACTGAAAATCAAGAGATTCTCCAGGACTGCCATGTCCATGACCATGATGGACATCACCTGGAGGCTGCTGATGCATTTGTTGTGTGTTGGCATTATCTTGCTGCATTACTGGTGGCTGTTGCTGTTGGTGATGTTGTTGGTGTTGCTGGTGTTGTTGGTGTTGCTGGTGTTGCTGGTGTTGTTGGTGTTGTGTGGGAGGTACACCAGGTGCATGACCTTGAGCAATGGTTAAATCAACGAGCACACTTAGTGTCAAACAAAACAGCAGAAACATGATGTATGGAACTGAAAAAAACAGGTAATTGTTTGTACTTGCTTGATGCAGATATATTTTTCAAATACAAAAATCAGACAAACTTGCAGGGAAAGAAAAAAGAAAGAAAAATCATATTCTTAATACTAAATCAAAACAGCTTAAAATTTGGTTTTGTCCAAAGAAAAGAGAAAAAACACACACAAAAACAACGTAATAAAATAGAAATAAAAAAATAATAATAAATCTGCTTAGATGATTTATTTTATGTGATAGTAACAGAAAATTTTTCGCTGGCAATTCAATAAATTTTGGTTAACCTCAATCCAATAAATCTTATTTATTGTTACTTTAACTAAATATCTACTTTAAAACAATATAAAAACTACAATATACTTAATTATATCTTTTTTTGTAATGATTACTTTTATATTATTAACAGTAGTTTAAATAAAATAATAAGCTTGATTTTTTTTTTTTTTTTTTTTTTATTTTTTTTTTTCTTCATGGTCATCTTCATCAAAAGCATTCCTTATTTAGGTAAAATTCAAATTACACTATTAAAACATTGATTAGTTATCACTATGGAATTATTACAAAATTATAAAATTGCTGTCAAAATTATTAAAAGAAAAATAAATAAATAAATAAATAAATAAATAAATAAATAAATAAATAAATAAATAATAATTAACAAGTTGTTCCCTTGGACTTGTTTCATTTAAAAATAAGAGATTTTATTTATTTATTTATTTATTTATTTATTTATTTCACACACTGGCTGACAGAAAGTGCATACATGCAACATCTACATTATTAACAAATAATTGGTTTTAAAATCTTAACAATGACTGAATGAGTTTTGACATATTTATATGTCATTATGTGACCTTTTCAAATTTCTATATCCATTACAAATGGTGACAAAATATTCAGTAAAACACAGGCAAACGTCAGTGTAACCTCTCAGTCTGTATTTAAATAAACTGCAACTTGCAGGATTACTCTTACCAATAATACTGATGGAATCAATAAAATATTAAAAAATAAATGTTTCTATTCATTTAGACAGTTTCCTGTTTTAAGAACCTTTAGACATTTAACCATTTTAATGTCGTTAAAAGATGAAAAATGTTTGTAGGTTTTTGCTGTTTTCTGTTGTCTTTTATAATTCACTGTGATGTGGCTATTCATCTTAACAGTTCAATGAAGGATTCGATTCCGAACGCCATATGCTTACACCAAACACTATTGTTTTAAATTAAGTTAATACTTATTTGAGAAGAAATAATTACCCTGACGACAGTTATGCTCCAGACATGCGGTTGCGTAAGTTATAAGTACCTTTAATTAGGTCAAGTTGCTTACCTCTGTTACTTAACTAAGTAAACGACTGATGAGGTGTCCCACAACAAAACCGGAAATAATTGTCTGGAAAGATGTAAATATGACCTTTACCTTACTCGTCAGTAACCGTAACTCTGAAATTATTTTAGCCTTTGTCGAGTTTTCACCCATTACACTTGAACTGATGCTGCATTGTTAGACTTTTCGTTTAAAGCATTTGTCTTATCTTTCAGATAAAAAATGTTTATTGTCAGACTTAGCTTAAACAGTTAATACCTATCTTGTAAATGTATATTTTTAATATAAGTATTTTCAGGGGAAATGATAGAAGATATCGCACACTTTGGTGTAACTTCTTTTTACTGTTCTGTTAAGGAATCTATTTAATTTTATTTATTGCATATGAATTCCTATCGATATAGTTTTAAAAAGTATAAACTTGTATCTACAATCGTTCCATAAGTGGTTACATTAATATAGCACGCACGCACGCACGCACACGCACACACACACACTTTTCCAAACTTTCCAATACTTTAAAAATGAAAATTAATAATTAAGTATATGGAATCATTAAAACTTATGATCATTTACTTATTTATTTATTTATTATTATTTATGTAAAGTTTTTCCTGGAAGCAATTTTGTTGTTGTTTTGTTAAGGTATGCAAGTCCGAATAATAATAAAATTAATGTCAATATATAATAACGGTAGGAATCAATTTTTCTGCAATCGAAACAAAATGGTTATCTTGAAGTTTCATTATTATTATTTAATAAGTTTAGTATTTAAACTTCATAACATAAAATCGTTTCAATAAGAAACTCAATGCGCTTTGTTACTTTCTGTCTGTTGTCATAATAAACCTGGTGTATTGTATTTAATAGATAACACGTTAAGTAACTTATTTGTCTGTATAAGAGGTACATATATTCAGATCTATTATGAAACTAATGAAGCTTAAGCTTCAGGTCCCATTTAGTTCACATTTCTTCAAAATTTTAGTCAAAATCAGAGATGTGTCTAAATTTTTAAAACCTGTCATGGACATTTCTAAAGAAGATAAAAGTAGTTAGACAGAGCTCGTTGCTGCTTGCAAAGGATCCCATAATTCTTCAAGCTTCAGGGTCCCAAAATTTAGGTCGTCCCCGACATGCGCCGTTTCGACTTCACGGCGGTAAACCCATAAATAATTTAAAAAATAAATTTCGACTCAAAGCAGCGCGGCGTAAAATTCAAACATCTCGGGCGAAAGTGTGAGCGTGGCGGAAGAATATGCTGTGTGTGTGTGTGTGTGTGTGTGTGTGTGTGTGTGTGTATGTATGTATGTATGTATGTACGTACGTACGTATGTACATACACATACACAATATACATACATATACACACATATATATATATATCTGCGTGTACATGTGTGGGCCTATCGGTAAATATGTGTAATAATAATAATAATGACAAATTAAAATGTTTGTATATTTGTACACATAAAAACAACAACAGATCTACAAAAAATGACGAATACATCTTTATTGTACAAATTCACTTCTGCAGAAAGAAAGTAGCCATAACAATAACACAATATGTGTCAATAATAAAAATTTACCTGTTTTCTTTAGTGTAAATAGTTGAGATAAATAAAGTATTTCGTGATATTTTATCCGGATCAGTTTTCGTTTAATCTATTTGAGAATATATGTATGTGAAAATTATCACAACAGTACACAAAAGTAATATTCCTGATGCATATATACATACATATATATGTATGTATATATGTATTTTCAATAAAAATAAGCTAACATATTATAAAGAAGTCATAATCTATCAAACATTTTACAAAATGTAAACTCTCTCTCTCTCTCTCTCTCTATATATATATATATATATATATATATATATATATATATATATATATATATATATATATATATATATATATATATATATATATATATATATATATATATAAATGTTAGCTTTGATATATATTTATCAAAGCTAACATTTATTTTAATTTCATCCCCCGTTACCTTTAGCTACTTTTTCTAACATCCGCAACATCAAACATAAATTTAAACACTACTTCATTCAGTGAATTCGTAAATGGTACTATTGACTCTCATAACTTGCGAAAAGGAGTAATGATCAAAGAATTGTTCTTGTTAAAAACATATCTAGCTATCTGTCTGTCCATCCATATAGCCAAGTAATTTACCATTCTATATATGTATGTATGTATGTATGTATACATGCGTGTGTGTGTGTATGTATGTGTTTGTATTTATGTATCTATCGATCGATTGATCTACCTAGCTTCCAAAATTACGATTCATCTTGAATGCTTGAAGATGATATACGAAACACAATTTTCAACATTCCATACAACGTAAAACAATGAACACTTAAAGTAATAGTTTATCACAGAAACATCAAAAGCTTAAAAATGCCACTTCACAAAAAAAAAAAAAAAAAAACGAAAATTTTACAAACACTCATGGTAACATAATTAAAACTGAAAATACATTTTTATAAACTAAGATAAGGAAACCTAAGAAAAATTATTTCGGCTTGCAGATTTATTTATTTGTTAGTTTGTTAGTTAGTTTATTTTTTTATTTATTTTTTATTTATTTATTATGGCATATGGAGTTTTCTCTTTGATACTGTGACTATTAAAAATATAATAAAATATTTTCTGTTATTATACGAACAATCTAAAGTTGCCAAAATGCAACTCATTAATAATAAAAATTAAAACATTCTTGCCACAGTCAACAGTTACAACACTGAAAGCCTCTAAACTGGAATTCTGATTGGACCATAAACTCTAAATACATATAATATTATCACAATGTCTATGCTAATTTCCAGCACGTATACATTTCTACTCAGTATTTTCTGCTAACAAAATCTAATATGGCGTCTGTTCTTTCACCAAGCCATCACCGAGCAGATTCAAGAACGATCAAAAGGGATTATCCACTTCACAGGTTCTGGGTACAGTAATGTAATTTATTTATATATTTCATTAACAATTGTTCTTTATTTCCAGGGCTGGTAATGATCACTCAGTATCGGTTCTTTTTTGCGGGTTTCATGACAACACTGATGAACTTCATCAGATGCAAGCACAAAAATCAAGAGTCGTCCGCCAGTGAAATTGAATTAATTTTCTTTGCTGTTAGAGATTTGTTGTTTGTCAGTTACTTACAGCTTTAGTCGGCGACGACCATGATGGCTCAATGCAGAATAGTATATATCTACACGTTATGGCATCGGTATCAGATGTAGACGTCAGTTATATTTACTAATACAGCGATCTAAAATGTTGGACATTGCTAGGTCCGTATCGTCATTGCATTGTATAATAACAGGCATTCCTTGGAGTTTCCTCAGAAACGCCTGCTTACTGCTGGAATATAACATCTTTTGTTTTACTGTTGCTGAATCAGGACTCCTGAAATATCAAAAAAAAAAAAGAAAAAAAAAAAAATAATAATAATAATAATAATAATAATAATAATAAGAAGAAGAAGAAGAAGAAGAAGAAGAAGAAGAAGGAAAAGAAAAAAGATGAAAAGAATAAGAAAAACGACTATATTTTCATTAGCTTTTTGATGCTCACATATTTACAATTTCTGATCAGTTTTAAATCTGTTTTGTCTGTTTTGTAATAATTATTAATAATTCAAACTTTTAAATTTATATCATATTTGTAAAGGATAAACATTAATTGTAATCATAATCAGGCTTTCTTAGCAGGTCCACATATAGGTGGGAAAAAAACACAACACCCCCCCCCAAAAAAAAAAAAGCTTACTAAAATGAAAATTATGAAAAGGTTTTTGATTTTGTTATTTACCACAAAAAGAATGCTAATTTTTGTTGGGGCACATCTCCATGGAAAAATTTCACGTCAAAGATGGCGTATCTACATTGTCTTTTAGATTCTGCCTCTTTTAGTTTGTCGACAAAGTCTTCGTACGATTTGTCTGGAAAAAATAAAAACAAATATTTTGATGTTACGGTAAAAGTGATAAAACTAATGTATAGTAATTATATATACATTTGGATCTCTCTCTCTCTCTCTCTCTCTCTCTCTCTCTCTCTCTCTCTCTCTCTCTCTCTCTCTCTCTCTCTCTCTCTCTCTCTCTCTCTCTCACATATTACCTAATCCCGCCTTTTCTTCTACCATGACTTTTCTTAAATCATCTGTAAGTCTGTAAATAATGTAAAGCCATCTGTGGCCCATCTTAATTTCTTCATATGCTTCTAAACATTCGTCCTTAATACCAACTCCAGAAGCCTAAAAATAAATAAATATGCATATATATATTTATTTATAAAAAACTAAATTTTTATTTTATTTTTTATTTTTTATTTTTATTGTTAGATGTTATTATTGATGTTGGGATTTTTATTTATATTAAAGAATCAAATAAAGGTTAATTATCGAATATTCGAATGATTTATTTTACTAAATAATGATTTGGCTTGATGAATATGTGCTTTTTTATCTGTCTATCTGTCTTGTTTGTTTATCTATCCATCCATCTAATTCATCTATCCATCTATGGATAAATACAGATGAAACATTTTGTATAAATTACAGTTACATTTTGCAACACATTTCATTTCAGTAATGTAACCAAACTCGTAAAGCTATTTACGCTTTACCGCTGAGGGGCGGATCCAGAAAGTAGTAAAAGAGGGGACTGCAGTAGTTATAAATATAATTTTCAAGAAAGATTTTTAAAAGACAAAAAATAAAAATAAAAATAAATAAAACCTAAAAAGAACCCCTTTGGCTTGGGGATACCTCCCTCTGCATCCGAATTGCGCATAATGATGAAAACTTCAGTATTCTAATATCGATCTTAAAAGCTGCCTTATGTTACAGGATACTACTAATATTCCTCGAGCTAGACACAGTTAAGTATAGAAGAAAAACAGGTCATGGCTGACGTAAATATTCTTAAGAATATTTTTAACCCTTGAACATGAATGAGTCGTCTGCTCATACGCAATGCTAATTCCAAACATGACGTGCGGTGGTTGCGAAGGGCGAATGTTATTCATTGTGTGCTGTAATAATGACATTTAATCTATATAGACATACATACACATACGTTTAGTCAGACACACATCGAGTCAGACATACCACGTTGGAGATGACGCAAACTCACTAGTGGAGTAACAAGAACATTAAATAAATATGCTTTAAAGGAAAAGGCCAATAATAAAGCTAATAAAATGTGAATATTAAAGAGATTTTTAATGGCTGGATCACAAATTTAGGACTTCAGTATTCCTTTTAAATGTTAGTATAATTTTTTTCTCTCGATATTTTTTTCTTCGTATTTGTGTCGTGTGAATAACATACATACATGTAATTGGGTAACAAAAAGCACTGAGAATATGAAAAACTATATCTATCAGATATACAAAGCCGCATTAACACAATAAATTTAAGTTAAATAAATATTACTTGATAGAGACTGCATCTGTACATTCATTGATTATTAGTGTTGTTGTTGAATTAGATTTTTAATCAGTATATATGAACTTTCTCCATCCTGGAACTGATCATCATTTTTGTGAAACCGAAGATTTGGCATTACTACGAATAAATGTTATAATCACATGATACCTTGCGATGTAAGGTGGATATCTAACATAGTTGGGGGCTAAATATAATTATGAAGAAAAGTTGTGGTGGCTGATACAAAAACAAATATTTCAGGTATGCACATATAATCACATTTTTGCAACGGATGACTATGTTCGCTTCGCCTCATTTGCTGCTGAAGGTAAGCATCATATTACTGTCGTAAATGCACTCACTATTTTAAATATGCTATCTCCGTTATTGTTATTATTATTTATTTATTTTAAGCACGGATATAGATACGCATGTTTAATAATAATCCAGAATATTATTAAATCTGAACTGATTTATATCAGGTTCTCATTTTAACCATAGTTAAAATAAATAAATAAAATAGTAACAATAATAATAAAAATAAAATGAATCAACATTTAATTAAGGCATGAATAAAAAAAAAAAAAAAAAAAATTAATCCAAAAGTAAGACAGAAAAAGAAAAAAAGAAAAGAAAGAAAGAAAGAACAAAAAAAAAAGCCGCCAAACAACCTCCTTGAATACAAAGAATTTTTTAAGGTCATATTTTCAGAATATATGGTTTATTTATTTATATATATATATATATATATATATATAAATTTATAATGCTAATTTATAAATAACAATTTATATTCATAATCTTATTCTTATAAAACATAAATCACCTAGTTTTAAGCATATACTCAAATAATATTCGTAACTTTAAAATGAAGGCATATGAATAAACGACCTGGTTCAGAATAAAAATTCTTTCTGACGTCTGGAATGTATCAAGAGGTCATACACAACAGCTATAAAGTACGTGAAGACGAAAACAATAGAAAAAAAAAAAAAAAAGAAACAGAAGAAATGCATACACGTTACCATGGTACAGATTTGTACAAACACACTAATCTCGAAATATAAAACTAATACATATAAATTTTTAAATTATATAAATAATCATAACTATTTTCCTACTGAAGCTGTAATAACTTACCATTGTGAAAATGAAAGTTACTATCCAATAGCTACGGTAATGCTTGGTTTTAGTCGGCTGCTGCACTTTACGAATAGCGGCGAATCGCTGTTCTATTAATAGTCCAGCACTATGTCTAGTTGCCAATCAGTGTCAACATAAAACATAATGTTAGCAGTTTATTCCAAATATATTTACGTTATTTTACTCCATCAGTTAATATTTTACTTACACTACATATTCGTCTTACTTCACTTAGATATATTAAGACGCACTATATTGTGGATCGGATTACGAAAACGTGTATGCGGAAGTTATTAGAAAGGTAGCGCAGATGTGGTGTATGAATAACAAGACTGCACCATATTTGGTAAACTCACGGCTCGAACTTCACTTTCAGTCTTACAACGTTAATTTGATTCAGAAAAAAAAAAAAAAAAAAAAAAAGAGAGAAACATATATTGCATTAACATTTTAAACACAAGTATACATTAGTATTTAAAAAACAACAAAACTGTTTAATAATGACATTTTATAAATTTCAAAGAATAGATAGGCCGTTTATTACTGTTGAAGATTAATTACATCAGTTACATTGCTTTGGGCACAACTATGTGGATTGTAAGTATGTAAACAAATTTGAAATAAAGAAATAAACATATTCAAAACACATTCAAAATACAGAAATTTCATCGACTAGGTTGACTGAGACAGAAGGTAGATGTTCCTAAGGACAGTTTCTGGAGACGAAAAAAATTCCCACTTTAAAGCGAATGTTCATTTCTTTTAAACACACACAGAGAGAGAGAGAGAGAGAGAGAGAGAGAGAGAGAGAGAGAGAGAGAGAGAGAGAGAGAGAGAGAGAGAGAGTCACAGTTCTTATCCACTTGAAACTTCGCTCATCTCAGTATTTGGAAAAAAACGGCCGATCTGTATTGTTTCATGTACGCACACGTGTATAAAGTAGCACACGAACGTAACAGACGCACCACCCTCACCAAACACACACAAACTAATAATTGCAACATCTACTGGTTTAATATACATATATAGATTATAAATGAAAAATGTTTGGTTTTTATCTTATAATTTTTAATGCCAGTTTCTGGAAAAAGTGGTAAGTTAACATGTAGCACACATTCGTACACGTTGACAATAATACCAGATATTTGTTGAGGTTGGTGTATTTGGAAAAATGCCAACTACTTTGTCTGACGTCAAGTGTTTGTAAATCTATTTCTATATGGGTTAGCATCTCCCATGAAGCAGTTTAACTGTACATACTCTCTTGCAATTATATGGCAAGGTTCAGGTGAAATAAATAACACTAATATGTTTTAATATTAATAAAAAAAATATTAAAACAAAATAAAAACTGTATTTGTTTTCCACGTTATTCCAATATTTTAATGTCACCTTCTGAAATACAGTAATGTTATGTAGTTCTGTACAATGCGTATGCAGATATTTTATGGATCAGCGTAAGCGACTTCCTCTCACCTTTCAACATCTTTCTCACCTGCTGGTTTTACGAGCACGAATTTTTAACCTCATTAAACAGAGAAAGTCAGGAGTGGATCTAAACGTTCACGGGGGAGGATGCGATTCAGTGTGTGTGTGTGTGTGTGTGTAAAAAAAAAATGTAATATTACATCGGTGGATTTGTTATATTGTATTGTTCACAATGTTACTGTATTTAACTGTTTTTCGGTATTTAAAGTTTATTTTGGTCATGCATAAACACATCAAAAGAAACCATCCGTTAGCATTAAGCGGTTTGTATCTGCTTGCAGCCAACATATGAATATACCATTATTAAGAAGTAATTAGTATTATTTATTTTATTATTATTTTTTTTTTGCATGATGTTATTGCGTCACGTAATATTGATAGACGTAAGCAAGAATGCTAACCAGTGCGCAATAAACAAGAAAGAATATCATCTTTTATGCATTTTACCTGGATTCTAGATATCTCTCACATAAAATAAATGCTGTGTCTGAAAATACACTTAAAATATTTTAAATCTGTTGGTATAAAAGACCATGCAGATACTCAAACATAAAACGCACAATTGGCTACTCGTTTCTTTTTCTTTTTTTTGCCCCATAGTCTCTGATAAACCAGTAATTGCTTTAAAAATTATTTTAACATGTAAAAAGTGATAGTTAAGTCTCAGATTTGTATCCTGACAATACTGACATAATGCAGAATAAAACTAATCAATTATTTGGAACACAAAATAATAATGAATGTACTTATAAAAATAAAAATAAAGTAAAAGTAAAAAAAAATGTAAAGTAAAATAAAGTATAGTATAATATAAGATAGTAAAGCAATGCAATGTCAAATATAAAATACAAAGCATATATATATAAAATGTTAAAACATTAAAAATAAATAAAATCTCATTAAACCATGACATTGCTAGATATCCAATATAAATACAACTGGTTAGTTCCATTATAGGCATGCACACAATAAACATGGGCTAAATGGTTAAATACAGTTTACTAAACATATATTTCTGACAACGAAACAAATAAATTGTAATAAAGATGATGTTTTATTTAAGAATCATATATAATAATACATGATAAACTTTGTTCATTCTTTCACTGTGTTCTTTAAAAACAGACTGTAGTTCTTAATAAATATTTTACAAATTATTCTGAAAAGACTGTTAACCTGTTTTCAATATTATTTTTCTCTCTTTGCAGGGAATTTATAGAATTTGTGGTGTCATCATGACAACTTTCCTGATAATGTGACAGTTCCATATTTAGTCAAAGCACTATTGTTAGTGTAAATGCAAGCAAATCCTTTTCATCACAGCTAAAATACTTCTGAGACTAAAATCACTTTTTTGCTGCATCCAGTAACTGGAGTGGAACAACAGCTCTGACTTTGCTTGTTTCAGCTGCAATTCCATTTAACAACATGTCATCAATTAACATGTACACTCGGTCCTGGTTGTACATAATCTTATAAACAAATTAAGGAAAATAATAAAGTGCTGTCAATAAATAAATTTCTGTTAGGAGATCTAATATACATTTTGAAAAAATCAGATAGTGTGTCTTTAGAATATATCTTCATTTTCAAACTGAAAATAAAACAATGGGAGATTCTCTTATTTGAAATTCCGAGTGATGAATTGAAGAATAGACAAACTCTTATGAGCTTTATCATGCTTTAGAGTTATAAGAACAACGTTTCAGTGTAATTTAACCATATGAAACAAGTGAGATGTGCAGTGATAAATAAATGCACACTTTAAACTAGACACGTCCATTAACTTTCAGAGGGAACATTTTACTTCAGCATTTGAATAATATATGAAAATATATCTTATATTCAAATTATCACATGGATACACATGCAAATCTTAATAATCATCAGATTTAAAAAATTTAAACTTAATACTGTTCACACACACATACACGCACACACACACACACACACAAACACAAACACACTGAACAGCATTGAAAACACACCACCAAGAAATATTTGGATTTTAAAAAGAATACATGAGCAATAAATGTCGTGAACAGCAATAGATGAAGATTTATAATAACAACAAACAAAAATGGATGCACAGTTACTGATTAGTTTTTATTTATCTGCTAATGAAAAATGTGGGGTCACACTGAAAAGTCAGTAGTGCACATAACAATCATCTGCTAAAATACAATGTCTTCCAAGCCTGCATATCAAGTTCTGGGAGATAGCATTCCATTCCTGTAGTAGTGTGTTTTCCATTCTCTAAAGAATTTCAAATGTTAGATGCTATGACGAAGATAATTCCAATGATGCTTTATTGGCAATAAATTTGTGGACAGTGCTGACTACTCAAGCAGAAGGACCTTACTGTCTGTTAAATACTGGCTTGAAAAATGTGCTGTCTTGCTGAAATTTGTGCAGGTCTCAATGCTGATAAAAGAAGGGCATGTGATTTTGCAAACATTATTCCAAAGGTAAATGGCATTCCATCTGCCATGGCAAACATGAAGTGCTGTTTGTTGATGATGACTGATCCCACCCCACACCCTGACACTCCCTTACTACCACATTAATCTGTTTGGACAAGGCAGCCATTTTGGTACCTTTTCACATGCTTACACCACACCTGCAACTGACCATCAGCATTCCTTAAATGGCAATGGGATTTGTCAGAGGATAGACCTCATACCAATGTGTAATCTCCAGTGATGAAACCTTCCTCCCAAACATCAATGATTCCCAATGATTCAACTTGAAATACTGACTTAAATAAGCCTAACACATGTACACATTCATCAGCTGTCATTTGTTTAGCATTCCCTCAAAGACTACTTCATAAAGGAAAGTGGTTATTCAGAGACCATCTTGAATAGCCCCAATCAGCATTATTAGCAGATTCAATTTACGTTTTTGATCCTATGCATGCAATATGTTGAATTCAATGGAATATTCATTCAATTGTTTTTTAAATTATTTGTTGTCATGCATACCATCTAAGTAGGTATTTCATATTTGTTATAATCAACTGGTGGTGCATTTTCAATGTGTTCAGTATTTATATATGATTTCATATATAAAAATGTAAAAGAAAAAATTGGTGGTAAAGTAATTAAATGCAAACATTTGGGGGATTATTTCTGGATTATTTTCTGGATTGTTTTCTTTTACATAACAGTCTCGAGTTTTTATACACTCTATAATACACTCTATATATACATACGTACCTACCTACAAACATATATATATATATGTATAAAACTTAAATGAAAGGATACATCCAACTCAGACTGTAAATTAAAAATTAATAAAAATTTAGAAGACAAAAATTCAGTAATATCTTAAAATATATCTTTTGGCAACTGTTAGGTAATAAATTATAAAAATAAAAGAATTCTTACTGGCATATCTTCAGTTAATAAAGATTTGTTTTACATTTCTGTTTATGGTTTATTACATCACGATTAACATACTTTATTATTAACAAACACAGGTTGCTAGTCGTAAATAATTACAAGTTTGGAAGTACTGAAAATGTATTTAGATTATTTTGAAAAATCTATAATAAAGCAGAATAATCAAATAGACAACATTTCTGATATATGTGATTGTTACAGCTAAATCAGAAAAATCTATATTATCAAAACAAACTAAATAAATCAAATTAAAACTTACAAGTTTTCCAAAATACTGATTAAGGGTCTCGACAAAGTTATGAATAAGCTCTATCACTGCCAGTTCATTCTAAAAATAAAAACAAGCTAAAAGTGTATTAAACAATATTCACATTAGTGAATTCATTCTAGAAAGTGAATGACAAGCCAAACCATACAAAAACTGTATTAACAAAATATTCATATTTCTAACTATGTTTATAATTAATTGAAAGATCACTATCTTTTGTATAGTAAGAGGAAAGATACTCACTCATTAACTAGTATGTTAGGCTCTGTAGTTTTTAAAAATAAAGATTTGATGAAAAAGTTAGCAGATGAGGTGCATGGTTTGATTTTGCACTGGTAAATGGTAATTTTTTACATGACTTGCACCTTGTTAATTCACCAGTTTTTAAATATGAAGGGAATCATTACCTCTTCTTCTGTGATTCCAGCAATGAAATATAAATTCACATATTTCCTGTATATAATTTTGAAATTTTCATATTCAAAGAAAGTACACTGAAAGAAAATAAAATCAAGTTAGTTCATTGTTTTGTTACACTGTCCTAAAGTTATATGTAAAATTTTAAATTGAATTACAAGTAAGAATCAAATTATATTAACTATTACTGAACTAAAAAAAGCTTATTCCTATTTTAATATCAAAATATTAGGTGCTACTTGATCGTGTGATCTACTAGCACCAAATATTCTGTTGAATCAAATATTTTCATATTCATTCCAATAATTAAAAAATTAGAGTTTCCTACATTTAAACAAAAAGAGAAATATTATCTAAGTTCTAAAATAGTAATTATCAAGATAAATAACAACACAAACCTGTTTTTCATTTCTGTTGATGCAGTTTCTAACAATTGACTGTTGTAAATGTATTCTTTTCTCTTTGTGAATGTGTTCAAAATATCTATAAAATTAATAAAAGTATCCTGAACATTGTGTTTATGATGTATGTTCCATATTGAAAATGAAGACTGGTGCTACTAGAGGTTACTTTTGTAAATAATTGTAAGGCAAATAAATGATTTCTTGCTTACTGATCAGAAATAATAACTTTGTGATAGCTGCACCTTGCACATCTCATACTTTATCACTTTACAAAAATCACATTTAACACCTAATTATTGATTATAACCATTAATATAACTAATGCTTAAACATCACTATGTATCAAATACATGAATTGTCATTAACTTGCATTCTTCTATTTATTGTCCACAAGTATAAATTATCACTCTTAAAATATATCATGGTGATATAAACAACTGTTTGAATTTTAACTTTTATGTAATTTCGTGTGATTAATTTTATATGTTGTAATAATTAAGTATGATAACAAAATATAGCTCAAACAGATGAATTCAGCTTGCCTATTTTCCAGTTTTGTGATATCGTTTCATATATAAAAATGTAAAAGAAAAACAGTGATAGAGTAAGTGAAAACATTCGGGGGTTATTCTATCTGTGAAATGACTTCACAAAAAAAATAAGATGAAGACGTTTACTTTAAAAGATATAAAAATTGTCTCAACGAACGTATGCACATAGAATTTACAATTAATCACACACACCTGCATATTCTCAGCTGTCCTTGTTTATTAACAATAAACAAAAACCGGATCATTTTCTTTTATGAGTCTTTGTAACTGTCACTGTTATATTCTGCTTAAATTCAACAAAATAATAATAATAATAATATGTTAATATATTAGTAGCACCACTCGTACTAGTAATATTAAGTAGAGTTCTTTTCGGTATTTAATCTAAAGTGACTTGACACCTGCACAATTGTATTCAGTTCCATTATAGCTGTTACTGTTTGGAAACTATAGTCTTTAATTAAGTGCATTTTAATCAAAAGTAGCAACTAACACTTTTAAATAACGACAAAAGGGATGGGCGTTAATGAACTATTCTGCTTTATTTTTCGTTTTAGTGGTAATAATGAGTCTTTATAACCGTCGTTGTGAAAACATTTCCGATTATAGAGACTGGGTTGAACAGTTTCATAATTTATTTTAGAAATTAAGTACTACAATTAGTCACTAAAAGCTATTAAAATAAATACATAAATAATAAAATTAATTAAAAATTTTTAAAAATAAATTAAATAAATAAATCACAAAAAATTATTAAAGGTACAAGATTATAAATGTATTTTGAGAACATTTCAATAACAATGGATAAGTTAGTCGTCCGTCGGAAAGAATTCAATCTATAAAACTGTATTGTTATGAAAAGTAATGTGAAAAAAATAATTATTAACATTTTAAAAGTCCTTTTAAGTTTTATTATTCGAAGTAATTATGTTTGAGAACAAATTGTATTGTTGGATAATAAAATATGTTTATTATTTATGATAAAGCTTTTTTTATGTTCACACACACACGTATAAAATTGTTAGCCTTCCATAGCATTATGATTATTATTAAATCTAATTATGGTAACTGCTATCAATTATCGTTTTTGTTATATTTGATCAATAATCTAAAAAGAATGAAAACAGACCATAAGAACATAAATGTCTAAAAAAAATAATATTGAAAATCCAGAAACTTAACACAGGAGATCTTGTCTTTTAGAAAGAAGTTTATTTTAGCAATCGAGGCCAAACTAATAAACTGGTTCGCTTCAGTAAAATGTCATTCAGCGCAATAACTTTGTTACAATGTCTGCGCCCATTTCACAGAACTGGTTCCCAAAGAAAGCTTATAGCGAAAACGTGAAATAACGAGATGGCATGAGAACCAGGCTATAACATTCTGTTGACATAAAAAAGACGTCATTGGTTAAAATAACCGACTCTACCCATAAAAGGAAATATACTATCATCTAATATACTATTTAAGCTTTTATTATCATAACATTATTATTACCTTATCAAAGTATCCACAATTATTTGTTGAAATTGTCCATATTTTATTTTGCCAGACATGGATACTTTTAATGTAGTAATATAGATTTTTATATTGATATCATACTTCTGATCTTCTATAGCGTATGTTAACATAATGCAACACATACTATCCAGCATTAACGGTGGTCTCTCTCTCTCTCTCTCATATACACACACGAATCCACGACATATAATTATAAAACCATTCTATACATCTCATAATGCTGCTTTAATATGTATGTATGTATGTATTATTTTAAAAATATGTAGACGTATGATTTTAAGAAAAAATAGGTTACCATTTTTAATAATATTATTTTTTAATACATATAGCGTTCAACTTATTATCAAACTGGGTAAATAATATATATATTCAAAATACCTGAAAACTGCATGTAAGCTGGGATTTCAGAGAGGTGTTATTTTAGGTTAACTGGAAGCATAGATATAATACAATTCGAAATTTTTTTTATTTTTGTTTACATATTTCACCTGAACCAGCGATTACCCTAAGTCTGGTACATCTAAAATCTAGTCAGTCCATAAAAAAAAAAAAAAAAAAAAAAAACTGCTTAAAAACTGTCTTCTGATACCACTTGATAAGAATATGACCTTTTAAAAGGTCGTATTTCGTCAAAATAAATTTATTTACTCATTTCATAACTTTCATAATAATTATTACTTCCATTGTTAATTGTGAAAACGTACAATAATTTAAATATCGATCTTTTATGCTGGTTTCTGTTCGACTCGATTAAGACACGAAACTGGCATTTTATTGTATCATATTAAATGAATTCTTATCTCTTGGTTTGTTTTTAATTTTTGAAAATATATCTTATTTATATAGGATTTAAATTTCTTTGAATGAAATATCACACCGATTTTAAACAGTATTACTTATGAGGGGAAAATATTTAACTTGTACGTGTGAATGTACGCATGCACACGCGCGCGCGCACACGCACACACACGTGTGTGGGGAGTAACTCATACGGTTTTGTTGCAGACAAAATAGGCATTTATCGTTTGAGAATTAAATTGAAATCATACCTCCTTTTCTATTAAAACAAAAATAAGCAATAGTCGAGTATTCATAAAAGGTGAAAAATCAAATTAAAATAACATTTAACTGCTATCGAACAGAAATATATAACAGGCTGGTGTCAATTTCGGAGTATACTTTGAAACATAATATACTGTTGGTTGTGTTTGGAAAATGACGTCTGTTTTTGTTTATTTACAGTATCTGAAGACTGTGGAAATGTTCAGGACTCTCGGAAACCATTCGGAAATGTGGGGGAAAAATTCCGAGCATTTATTCAAGATTACTTTTCTGTACTATGATTCTAAGTGTTCCAGTTCAGCTTCAGATGTTATTTGATATATAAAATATTAGTTTTATGTTGAATATGAATATTTGATCATTTACGTTTGTGTGTTTGAATATAATCTCGATTCATTATCAGAAAAGAAATGCTAACATTGTTTTACAGTAATAATAAAGAAGAAATCGAATGAATATAGTCAGTATTGAAATGAAGATAATAGTATCAGTTTAAGAAAGCTGGTTGTAATGGCGGCCAAGAAAAGATGATTGAAGACAGCCCAGGATCACAAATTGGAGGGCAAGTCGGCCCCGGGTCTAGTATAAACATTGGCATGGTCACTAAACAGCAACAAGACGTAGAGTCTGGACAAAGACCTCAGTACTCTATGCCAGGCATTCTTCATTTTCTGCAAACAGAATGGGCAAGATTCGAGATGGAGCGTTCCCAATGGGAAGTTGAAAGAGCAGAACTTCAAGTAAGTTTTCGGATCTGGTTTACATGCTTTCTTACCTTAACAACAGAACAACTATTTTTTAATATACATATACATATATATATATAAATTAATTGGATTTATAATGTTAATTAAATTCTAAATGTTGATATGATTGCATGTTTTGACAGCCGCATAAGCCGCCATTTTGTAAGATGGCGTCCATGTCTACTCTTTTACAGAAATAAAATTCTTTGTTCGTTTGCTCACTATGACAGCTTCTTAATAAAATAAAACAACAATTTAATTATGATAAATTGTTGACAATATACATTGCATTAAATGTCGTTGTTGTTATTTTAAAAAATATGATTATGTATTGATCTTTGAGGATGTCAAAATTAGTCAGGAAAATTGGGATAATCCGGAATTTATCATAATCATAATGGATGGTTTAAACGCTATTTCAAATCATAACTATCCAGTTTGTGTCTTTAATTATTCTTAAATTCAAAATTATCTCAAATAATAAATTTTATGTAATGATGTAATCTGAGAAATCACATTTTTATTTTTTTTTTTTTTTTTTATGTGTATACATAAATATATATATAAATAATAATAATAAAAAATAAACTTTCTGAATACGTTTCCTTTTTTGTTGACATTAACATTTTGGAAAAAAATGTTTAGAAACCAGCTTCTTAGATTTCTGGTTTTTAACATGTATTCATACAAAATGTAGTTTGTGAATATTCTAGGAATACACATAGAATTTCTTTGACTGCCATAATGCCAATATATTAGAGTTAATATAACTTCATGTATCCATAAGAAAAAGAAAAAAAAACGAAATAAAAATATCACAGTTAGTCATGACAGATTGAAAATTAATGCTAAGATAGTTTAATTGAAAAACAGATTTTAGTCTGGCAGCCTAGCCGATACAGTTAGTCAAAGCCGTTATAAGTTTAGATTTTGACCATTTTCCTCCACTCCCAAATCCCTTCTGTAAAAGATACCATGAAAAACAAATATATGGAAAAAAGATCATTATGTGTTATTTTAAATAGTGATGATGTTTTTGTTGTGTTAAATCAGTCCTTTATACAAGAGTGTTAAACGTGTTGGGGGTAAACAAATTTCCGTGCCCATGGAGTAAAAAGTCCTAAAATAGTGTTGCTCTACAAAATCCTGACTTAACTATGTGAAAGTTGCTTCAGTATTTTTTCAGCATTGCAGGCAGGGTCAAATCACTTATATCAAAAGCTGTGTCCAAAAATATATTTTTGCCTGCCTTTAAACCAGTTTTAAAAAAAAAAAAAAATTGGCTCAAAATAAAACCTACAAACTAATAATGAAATCAAAGTTAATTCAATTACATTTCAAACAATGTGCAACACTATGGCAGGGCTCAAAATGGCCACTCACCAGGTAGCTAAATGCGACCAAAGTTCTGTTTGGGTGACAGGGATATCAAAAAATATAAATTGGGCGACTTTTTTTTTCCTATAAGTTATAACACAAGAGCCACTATTAATGATTTTATTGCAAATAGTTATTTCACATAAAATGTTTGCTTGTAGTTTGATAAATTGGATGTCTCAACTTACCTTAATTTTCCAACTACTGTTTATAAACACTAATTTTTTGACTGGATATGCATGCAGTTAACTGTAGTCTTGATAAACAAAACCACACATTATGCTGATCCAGTTTCATAAATCTGATCATGACCATTTGGATAATCTTGGCTGAATACATAGACAAATTTGAATCTTCCCAAATGGGTGTCTAAGCATCTGTCATCTGTTGAATGTTGTTCCAATTTCTGGTAGATTTTTTTCTCTTTGAATTGATTTGTTTGATTGATTGGTTAAGCATTTGACAAAGAAGAATTTCAATATCACATGTTGGTATATTTGCATAAGTGACTCTTCAAAGCATATTTTTTTAAACTTACTTCAAAAGTTAACGATCAAGTAAACATTTTTCTTCACTTGAAAGCTGAAATATGAATATTTTTTGTTTGGGCTACCAATTTATTCAAAATGATAATTTTGGGCCACCAAACATTTCAGACGAGTTTTGAGCCCTGCTACAGTGTGCATCCTTTGGTGTAGAACAGCCCCGCATTTGAAAGTTGCACATGCTTAGCAAAATCACCATAATTTACATTTTCTACAGTGCCATATTTCCATAGATTTTATGTACAACAAGAAAGGACTGGGTCTATTTAAAATGATTATATGTTAATTATATTTTTAATAACTTGATAGGTGTATGTTTTTCTTCAGTGTTCCTACTTTAGCATATACATGTAATATGAATAACATGTGCATATTGAAATTGCCATAAATTCTCTTTCCTACCAGGCTAAATTGCCATACATTTTATGAGCAGCTAAAAAGAACTGACACTATTTAAAATAATTACATTTATCTGTTGTTTATATTTTTAATAACTTGTAAGATGCATGTTTTATTCTGACTTTCACTGTATATAATACTAATACTTCTGAAATAAACAAATAAAAATTGTGCTTTGTCAATTACTATCTCTTCTGTTGTAAGAGAGGTGATTGTTTTGCTTTCAAAATTCTTGCAATAAATGGCAAATTAAGAATTTAAGAATCATAAACATAACAAACTGTACTACACAATAGTACAATGTATTCTGTGAATGCTGAATAAAAAAACTAATTATTTTAGTATCATAAAATCATAAACTGATCAGTTTTAAAACTTAGATTATTGTTGCTTGTTGATTAACTCCATCAGAGAAAATTTCAGCAGTGGTCAGATGATAGGTAATGTTTGTTTGCAGTCAGATCACAGCAAGTACAAAGCTAAGAAAATTATTTTATAACTGCTTCAAATGACAGACTTATCACACCTTTGCCTTTTGCCTTTAGTCTCATGACTACATATATTTTATTGCCCCTAAGTAATATCTGCAACACCTTTCTGGAGTAGACTCCAAGGATTAGCTGAGTTTATGTATCATAGAGGATTGTAGTTAAACATCAAATGTTTGTAGTCCTTTTTAAGTAACATTTATATGTATGTGGATATATACACATCACAGTATTTTAACTTATTACTATTAATAGTTTAATAGAAAGAAAAATCAAGCTGCTTATGTAAATAAAGTTGTACTATGCTATATACAGGTGTTTGACCCATATCAATTGTTTTTTTTTTTTTTTTTTAAATGTCCAACCCTGTCATATAACTACCTTAAAATGCAATATGACTCTAAAATAAAATGCATCTGAAGTTCAAACATCTGTTAAACTATAAAAAAAAAAAAAAAAAAAAAAAAAAATAATAATAATAATAATAAATAATGATAACAATAATAATTCTTTCAGTGACTGCAGCAATGGTAGACCAGCTGCTCTTTAAATTATAAACAACAACAAATACATGTTAAATTCTAATTAATTCTTGCTGAAACTAACCTGACTTGTTTTCTCTAAGTTTTGGGGCTTAAGGTGTCAAAAAATACATGGCTGCTCTGGACGAAATGTAATTAGTGTTGACTGGCTCACATTTTTACTTCAAATTGAAAAGGTAAATTTTTTATGGGCTTGGCAGGGAATAAAATGAAATAGACTCAAGTATGTCATTTAAAAGATCTTGGCAAATTGATCACAACACAGGTTGAATTTTTCAGATGAGACCAAAACTGAAACCACAGTGTCCGTTTGCACTTTTAATCATTTTAGGGACATTCTCCTGCCTTCCATTTTGACAAATATGGCATGCTCAACAGTGCTGTTCCGAATATACAGATAAACTTACAACTCTGCAAACAAATTAAGCTCATTTAGCAAGTTGGTTCCAGCACTCTTGGTAATTGTAAGTCTTTTATATCAGTTATTTTTCAAACTACAGTTGGCAGAAGTTGCTGTTTCCTTCAATTTGCAAAAATATCTTTAAAAAAACCACAAAAAAACGACCAGTTACCTATGGTACTGATTTGCATGTATCTTTTGAATCAGTAGAAACAGTGTTGTAATTTTTTTTTTTTTCGTTTTATACTTATTATCTTGCATATTATTAAATTAATGAAAAATTTGGCTGCCACTACCTACATCTAAAAAGAATTGTGTGTGTGTGAATGACTAGATGCAGTTGAACTTCAATCATCCTTCATGACTTTTACTCACTTGTGAACATCTTTGTATATATGTCACATTACGTTTGCAGTCAAATTCCATTTTCTACAAACTGAAAAAAAATCTATGAGTTTAAGAACAGCTAATGAACAGTTTTCTAGAACTGATTCTATCATTCATATACTTGTATAATTTAGTTTTATAATTATTTCATAACACTTGATTTTCATTATGTATAATATTTTATTTATACCTTCTCAGTGTATATTCATGATTAAAATATAACAATACATTTCTCATTTGTGCAACATTATAGAGATACCTGTTTCTTAATGGTTGTCATTATATATTAAGTGCCATGTAATTTTGAAATGTTCAGAAACTGAAAGTGTATCAAATGTTATGAAACTCTATGTTTAGTCAAGCAAATTATAAATTTATATATAGTATATTGGTTAAAGAAATGGCAGGGATTTGTATTGTCAGATGACATCTCTCTGGATGGTCAGTTCTAATCGATGTAGAATAACAAAAAACAACATTATGTACAAAATTCCATTTGGCCCTTGGTTCCTGTGAAATAATAATTAACACAAACCCATACTTGACATAATCAATGACATTAGCTAATTCTTCATTGAGATTTATAGTGTAATCCAGTTTAAATTGAACATTCGATTATCAGCTCTCCCCTGCCATTAAAAAAATAATAATAAAAAATAAATAAATCCCAAAAATATATAGACATACTGTTTCTGCTTGAATGACATTTTACTGCAGTGAAATTAAGACAGATTAAACTGTTTACATTGTATACTAGAAATATATTACATGTTCACTTTAATACTATTCATAAAAACAATTACTTTGCCTTTATGTTGCAGTCATATAGGCTTGTTCTAATTATACTATTTTCAGGTAGTTTTCTCTTTACCAGAAATATTTAAAATATTATAATTTTATTTTTGCAGGCTCGAATAGCATTTTTGCAAGGAGAGAGAAAGGGACAAGAAAATCTCAAACAGGATCTTGTACGAAGAATAAAGATGTTAGAATTTGCCCTTAAACAAGAAAGGTAATGTGACAAATTTAGTATTGTCAGCCATTAAATAATTTTTTATCATTACTGAAGTAGGTTCTGGTTTATTAAGGTACATTTTGAAATACTAAATATTTTAGAAAGCTAGTCAGAAAGACGAACAGAATTTTTTTTTTGGTGTGTATTGCAATTTTTTAATGATATGGAAATATAGGACATATCAAACCACCATGCAGAATAATCCAGTGATTATAATTCTTGTAAATGTTGATAGTAAGTCCTTTTATAGACAAAGATGATTCTGAATTTTTAATTTCAAGAATTTAAATTTACATATACTAGTATTAATAGTAGGTTAAAAAAAAAAAAAACCAATTTGTTTAATAGTTTTGTATTATATTAGGTCTGCAAAAGTACATACTAATATTTTTTTTTCTCTTTTTTTTTAAGGGCTAAATATCACAAGTTAAAATATGGAACAGATCTTAACCAAGATGACCTAAAACCACCAAGTTTTGAAAAAAAGGCAGATGGTAAGATTGTAATAAAATTAATTGATACAGAGTTATATCAGATTGTCAGTGTAGACTTTTCTGCCATTGTTAATTTTAAATCTGTCTTCTTAAAAACTGTCATTGTTTTAATCCATGTCATTTTATATTTATAAATTAAATAAATATATAATTTTTTTTTATTTTTATTTTTTTAGATGATTTAGTTGATGGAGAAGCTCTGTTTTCTTCAGGGCCAAACAGTACAGCGTCATGGAGACAAGGAAGACAACTTTTAAGACAGTATGTTTTTCTTTACATATTAATTTAATGCAGTTTTACTACAACAGCTATTTATCAGTCAGTTTATATCACGTTGTTGTTTTAGATTGTTAGTGAGTTAAATGGAACTTTTTCTTACAGATACCTGCAAGAGATTGGCTACACAGACACCATAATTGATGTTAGATCTGCACGGGTTCGATCACTGTTGGGTCTGCAGCCAAATGCAGTAGATGACAATGATAGTAGTGCTCAGCATGCACTTGTCAATGGAGAACAGCAGACAGGGAAAGGCAATGTTTCCATGACTAAACGGTAAAAAATGCATCCGTGTATTTCCATTTGAATAAATAATACAAAAAATTAAATGCACATTATTTGAATTTTTTAAAGTAAGTTTTAAGTTTTAATCCACAGTATTTTGATAACTAGATTGAAATTTTCTTTAGCAGTGAGCAGGTGAATAACTTTATAGTATATATGTTTGTCAGTTTGAATAATGCCAGCTTCACATTGTCGTTTTAGAGTTTGCCAGTTTCAGTTTCTATCTAAAATATGAAAAATACATTCTGAAGCCACATATAAAATAATTAAATAAAAAATGTTTTGTGGTATTATTTGTGTTATTTTTTATATAATTAGGATGGCTGGAAAGAAAATTGCTGGAGCCGCCAACTTAGAAGGGGCTTTAATGGATACAGAATCAGCGGTTTTAACCACTTTTGACTTCTTAGCTTCAGAAACATCAGTTGATGAAGATGAAAATTTAAGGTAATGATTAACATTTTTCACTGAGTTACAAAAGATAATTATCTTTCAACAGATGTGATCTTGTATATATGTCTTTTAACCATCATTGTACTTTATTTCTAAAATTATATTATTTTTTATTTTATTTTAAGTAATGTGTGTTACAACACACATGACATACCTGTAAAAGGTATATTTGCCATTTTGATTTCAGTGATGAAGACAGCAGTTCAGCTGATGATGAAGCTGATGAAAGGTTGGAAAGAAAAAGATCCAAGATAAAGGTGAGGAGAATTTAGTTAAACTTCTCTGTTGCTGATTTTTATTTTTTAAAACAAATTTCATGGTTGGATAAATGACAGTATTTTGAAATCTGTAATTTGTGTTAATACTTCAAATTTTCTACTGATCACTAAGTAACTTGAAACTGATTTTATTATTTGCGTGACTTTTGATTGACCTGTTACTATTTTAAGGTAAAAGTAGATGTTTACATATCTAAAAAAAACTTTACTACTGCACAAAATAATTAATGAATATTCATCACTGTGTTAAGTTAAACTGATTTCAATGTCTTATTTTAACATTTTTAATACAGCTGGTGGGAAATGAGAGTATGGCAGGAATTGAGGATGTTTTAGGTGATCCTGAAACTGAAGAAGCTCTTGCTGAATTTGACTTCCTTGTGTCTGAGAGTGGTGAAGGTGCAGGTGAAGCTCGTAGCCCGAGGGATGGATCAGAGTGGGGTAAGATGTTATGAATGTCACCATATTGTTCACCATTCTGGTTAATTCTTGCTTTTTTTCTGTTGTTTGTAAAACGTACTGATATATCCAATGATGGTGTTTCTGTTTAAAGTTTGTATCAAAATTAGAGCATCATGGCATTTTGTAACAGCATGAACGTTTAGGGTGGGACAGTTTTTATAGTTTTATTTTTTTTATATATACATGTATACTTTTTAAAAGTGAACTGCTTGACATGGCTGATAAAGATTAGAAAATAATTAATATGTAGGAATAATAATAATAATACAAAAGGTAAAATCTAATAATTGAAAACATTTGAAAGTTGTTTTATTGCCAAAATTAAATAAATTACCTTTGCATGTTTTAACTGCAACTTTGCTTATTTTAATACATTTTGCTTTCGGTAACTGTAATTCTTACTTTCTGCTTGATGTGTTATTTGTAAAATTTAAAGAGACATATTATTTTTGAAATGTATATTGTTCCTGAATTTCTCTTCATATGACATAAGAAACACATGACATAACAACTCTGTGCAATTAGCTTTAACTTGGATAAACATATTACTCACAAGCATGTGTACTAATCCTTATACCCACAATAACAGCATAAAACAGGACAGGTTGTTGTGGTAAATTTCATCATATGTCGAAAGCTTGTGCTTAAATAAGTTAGAACAATACCTGATTTATTGTCAAAAGTTCTTTAAAGATCTGCCAGTTTACATTAGCATATTGTACATGTTGTTCTTTGTTCCAGGCTTAAGAAAAATGTTAATCTTTTTTTCAGAGAAACAGGTTCATTACTATTATATGTAAACATTTGTTCTGTGAAAGTAATTTATATTCATAACAATAACCTGGGATAATAAAATGTGTAGTTCCTATGGTAAGAAAAAAGATACCTTTTGGCCATCTTACTTTTCTGCCATGTCTGATCATAATTACAAAACTAATATTTCACATGGGTTTTTCATTATGCTTATGAGATACATAAGTGTACTAATGCTTGCCATGATTTCACATAATCTTTGGTTTGAATATGAAATAACTTTATTACAGAAACACCATCTTTCACCACCTTTTTAACTGTTTTTTTGTTGTTGTTTTTTCATTAACTTTTTTTTTTTTTTTTTTTTTCATTGGAAATGCCTTCACATTTTTTGTCTGATGTGTAGTTTTGTGTTTGATAGTTTTCATTCTTTCCTTCTTTCTCTTGGTACTAACATCCAATTTTTCTGGGACATTAACCAACAGAGTGACAAGTATTGCCTATTTGTCAAAAAATAGAACATTAAAAAAAAATCAAAAATAAATCATCAAACGTAAAATTAACTGAACTTGCTCAAATGTGGGTTGATCTTATGGCTGTCTGTATTACACAGAGAAGAAGGATGAGTCACCTAACGAGGAATGGGTCGTAGATCAGCAACAAATATCTAAGCTTAAAGAACAGTACAAAAAGGAAAGGAAAGGAAAGAAAAATAGTAAGTCCGAGTCTTATACATTTTTGTCTTCATTTGGCATGCTTGACTATTTGCCAGGTGTCATGCATTATCGTCACTAGATGTGCAGCTTTCAAATTTAGTTTGCATTTTGTACAAACAATTTTTACTGCAAAGGACAAACGGTTTAAAAGTAGAGGATGCAATTTAGATTCATGGAAGAATTTCAAATTATTTCATAATTTCTCTAAAACTTTAAAATATAACTGCATAAATAGATACAAGTATAAGCTGTTGTGAATAACTATATAGTTTCCTCACATATGTGCTAAATAATTGTTGGCTTCAATTATGGCAAAAGATTTAATCTAGTGCATGTAGAACGGTGCTTCATTTTCTAAACATTTTTATTTATTTTATCTGTTACCAGACAGTTTTTAAAACAGTATTGATTGGAAGTGTAAAAGACTAAAAAGAAACTCATTTTGTATGATTTAAACAGCTGCATCAAGCATGTCTTTGATGTTTTTTTTTATTTATTTTTTATTATTTTAAAGTTATTTTTTAATGACAGTTTGCTTAAATGGTATGCAGATAAAACAAATTACTCAGAATAAAATTCCAAGGTGGATGTGCATGTCACATAACTAAAGTACTAAATTTGAAAAGGTTAATATTGTTAATCTAATTACAGTTACTGTCCCTTGTCAAATTACAATTAAAAACAAATTAAAGCCTTAGAAAATAAAATTAAATAAGATCCTAAAAGAAGGAAAATCTTTTAATATGTATTTTATTACAGTTTTTAATGTTCATTTCTGGAATGAATGCAAATACCTCACAGTTTTAGGAAAAGGATCTAAAGCAAATATAAATATTTATTAGTAGAAATTTATTGTAAATGGGTAATATGTACAGTAAATCTGATTTAAATAAAAGGGTTTTAATTTAAAAGCTAGTATTTGTTACGTAGTTTAATGTTAAGTGAAAAGTAAAGAAAGGTCTGAGCATATGAACTTAGATCTTAATAGTAGCTCGTACAAAATATTACAGAATAACATATTTATTAAATCCATAGATTAATTAATTAGATTATAACTAAACAGTATCATCTGGAAACATCTGAATTATCTGATTATTTGTTTCACTGGTAAGTCCGATGTTAAAAATTAATGACTTATTCTCATTATAACATCTAACACGAGAATATCTTGTTACATTCTGTGGATTGTTATGTGCTGTGTCTTGCTCGCTGACAGGACCTAATCGATCAACTCTGCGGGCCATGCTGGCAAACCTGGGCACTGAGGAAGAGCTCTCCGCGCTGCAGGCCGGAGGAGCCACTTCTGAACAGACCTCTGGAAGTAGCATGCCTGAAATAGATGTAATGGGTACGACTTGAGCCTGTTGCTGGCATAGATGACATGGCATTGTGTGTTCATTTTCATCTAAGGCTTGAGATATTTTGGTTAGGCCATTTCAGTGACATTCATTAACACACTACATTTTTTTAAATTTTTTTTTTAATTTAAATCTTTCCAGATCTTCAAATTAATTTTATTGTGTTTGTTAAAATAGGTATATCAAAATACCCAACATTGTTTTTTTTTTTTTTTAAATATACAGGTTTTCAGATATTGCAGTGAAAATTAATATTTTTAAGAATGTGTTGTCATTTTCCTATGATAAAAGTGGAAAATTGTTCAAATAAATACAGCATTAATGAATTTTATGGATTTTCTTTTTTTGTCTATTTTATAAATGAAAGTATTTTGCTAATCACATTCATTGCTTTTTGAATTTTGAATTAATGTAACTAATGGAGCAGTTTGCAGTAACACAAGCCCAATGATTCTGTGTCAGCACAGGTTGTTCACATATTCACCATGATTAATTATTTTGTATGTTTGCTGTGCATGTTTTTGTTTAGAAGCATCTGTGTTTTGTTTTTTCTTTTGGTTTTTAATAGTTATTAATTCTTTTGCTTGATTTGTGCACATTTGAAATTAATTTAAAACTGTATAATATTACATGTTTGCATTTTTCAGCAACAGTCAGCTATGTATATTTATGTGAACTTTACATACTTTGGTTCAGTAATAAAGAGTAACAATGACCACAATAATAATTTTAAAAGAGTTTTAAGAAGTAAAAAATAGGATTTCCCCAACTGTTCTCAGATAAACCCAAAAATAATTTTCAGCTTAATAAAAACAAAGAGCAAGCAAATTGCAGAAATACTAAAATCTTTTACATACCATTTTTGATCAGTTTTAATACTAGTCATCAACAGCTTGGGAACATTACATAATAAAAAGATATCGGAAAACTAAATGCATAGTTATTACACGCACACACACACACACACAAGGAAGTGATGGAATATTTGAAAACAATATAAATAACATAACAGTAAATGTTGCAAAATGTTCTCCTTCTTTTAAATGAGTATAATTGTCAACTTCAGGTGTTCAGGGTGGTGGGTCTATGCCGTTTCCTGCAGGTCCTAGAAAACCAGTCTTAGGTGTTCCAGGAGATGATGATGCTCTGGATGAGGCACTTGGACTTGGAGAGTTAGCTGGACTAACTGTCACAAATGAGGCAGATCCAATGTCAAATATTAGCATGAGTTATGATGTAAGTCCTTTATTATTATTATTATTATTATTGTTGTTGTTATTATTGTTAAAAAACCTAAGCACAAAACAAAAAGATGGTTACTTGACATTTTGCGTGTTTGGATCAAAAACTCATAACATTCAATAAAACCAGACATTTCATGAATACAGTACTGATAAAATTTGTTTAAATAAGTATAGTTCATACTTGCTTGTGTTCATGTTTTTCAGTTAATGTTTAAAATCAAAATTCTGAACATGTTGACATTTATGAATTTCAGATAACCGCACCAAAGGAAGTTTTTAGAAAAACATGGAATGCAAAATACACACTTAGAAGGTTAGAATTGTATTCTGAGTTATAAACAGAAACTCAACTTAGAACATAATCAAAATTCAGTGGAACAGATATTATTGTAACTGTGCACCCATTTATCTAATTCAGATAAATTTCCATAATATTGTTTATTAGAAGTTTATCATAACTTCTTATTTTAATCTACTTAAACTATCTGAAACCTGTTTTTATACATGTCATCATATACTTGCCTTGCAAGTCTTGAATTTTATCCAGAACTTAACTGTCTAGAAAGCTAGTCCAGGTTTGTATTTTTTTTTAAATCATTAATCATATTTTCAGTCATTTTGATGGAGTGAGAAGTCTGGCATTTCATCCAGTGGAACCAGTTCTTATCACAGCTAGTGAAGACCACACACTGAAACTATGGAACTTACAGAAAACTGTACCAGCCAAAAAGTAATATAGCATGTATTCTTGTTTCAGTAAAACAGTAACAGTACAGAATGTTCAGTCAGTACATTTAATAATGAAATACAAATGAGCAATGTTGGTTCAAACTAGTAGATTAATTACTACTGTATGATTTCTTAATATTATTTATTTGTTGCTGCAAATCATCTTTGCTAATAATATAATAAAAATTAGCCTTTACCAATTATTGTAACACATTTATTAATGAAACTGTTTTTTATACAGAAAAATAAAATAATCTGTTGCTGCACAAGAGATGCACTTTAAAACTGGTCTTAAATTATTTTATTGGAGTAAATGCACTTAAGAACTAAATATGAACAATTTTCAGGATTGAAATTAAGCCAAGCAGTTGAATTTAACTACAGGTGTCATATTTGAAATGGAACACTAAAAATGTCTGAACCAGTTATCTGAGTGCTTTTTAAAATTTCTACTGAACAAGTAAAAAGATGAAGTAAAGTAAATGCATGTATAATTGTTTCAGAGCTGCATCACTGGATGTTGAACCTGTGTACACGTTTCGTGGTCATGTGGGGCCTGTACTGTGTCTTGCTGTCAGTGCAACTGGGGAGCAGTGTTTTAGTGGTGGCATGGATTCCACTATCAAGTGTTGGAATATTCCAAACTCAAACATTGATCCTTATGATTCTTTTGGTAAGCACTGATTTTAAAACTAGAAATAAAAGATAAAAAAAGAATACTATCTGAGATAAAACAAGTGGTGAGTTCATGCACATTTTTTTAATACAAAAATGCATGATCAAATTGTAGCCTCCTCTTCCCACAAAGTATAAAAGTCAAATAGAAAAGTATAAAAGTTCATCTTTACTTGTTTCTTGATAATGACCATAAATTAATAATAAGTATGACAGTTTTTATTTGATTTAACTGTTATAATTAATCATATATGTTGGTTTTTCTTTTCAGATCCAAGTGTTTTAGCTGATACATTAATAGCACACACTGATGCAGTGTGGGGTTTGTCAATACATAGTTCCAAGATGCAATTATTGTCGTGTGCTGCTGATGGTACTGTAAGATTGTGGAATCCTGGTAGTAAATCTCCTCTGCTTAATACATTTACAGTTGATACAGGTTTGTACTGGATGTCATTCTGCAATACAGTGTGTCAAACTTACTTTAAAAGATGGTTTTTTTTTTTTTATCATCTTAGTTTTCTTGTTACCACCACTCCATTTTAATAGTTTACCATATGCTGATGTTAATCAGTACCATATTTTCGAATTCACTGGGGTATCCAATTTTCATTAAATGTCAGTATAAGGACATGATTTTTGTTGATTTGTGAAGTTGGAGAGTACCCCTTCAACAAATATGCTAAAACAGTTCTATATTGAAGCATGCTTGGAATTACCTTGTTCCCATATATTGATTGTAAATCTTTTATCATTTCCAGAGGACTGTGTTCCTACCTCAGTAGACTTTGTGCGTTGTGATCCAAGTCAGTTAGTTGCAAGTTACACATCTGCCAACACCTACATCTTTGACATCGAGACAGGCAAACAAATTCTCAAACTAGAAACTAAAGATAGTTCAGGTAAGTTTGAATGTTTTTTTTTGTCTTTTTCCTAAACCCTTAATGAAGTCAGGCAAACGAATTCTCAGACTAGAAACAAAAAAACACTGTAAATCTGAATACTTTTATAACTTAACAAAAATATCTCCTTGGATCATTTAAATGTATAACAGGAGTATTTGTGCATCTTACAGTGTCATTATTTTGTAGTTTCAGAACTTGTTAATATTTCTAAACAAAGATTTATAAATAACAATATTTTTGCTTGGAAGAATAAAATAGATTGTTACATTTTATTAAATGTTGACTTACTAGATGTGTTACATATTTTTTTTTCAGAATCTGTTGGAGTGAATCAAATCAACCGAGTGATAAATCATCCAACACTTCCAATGACAATAACTGCACATGAAGATAGGCACATTAGGTTTTTTGACAATAATACAGGTGAGCATTTTCAAATATTATAAATGATAAATTATTTATTACAATATAACATATTAAGTTAGATCTTCCAGTTTAATAGCAGAAAGAAAGAGATGAATACATTTTGGATATATTGCATTTTTCTTGTCTGAATTATTTAAATTTGAAATTTCCTTTACAGTATCATAATACATATATTTTTAATTTGCAGGAAAATTAATCCATTCTATGGTGGCACACTTAGACTCAGTAACAAGTTTGGCAGTGGATCCAAATGGCTTGTACCTTTTGTCAGGCAGTGAGTTTTATTTTTATTTTATCTTAAGGAATTTTGTTATTTAAAAATATTTGGTAAAAATTTTTTTAATAAAACAAATAAGCAACTTGGACCTTCTGTTTGTTTTTGATACTTACAGATCATTTGAAAGAAAATAATTGGGTCCTGGGAACAATATAACTGTAAATTTTAAAATTTTATGGCAGCTGGAAACACAAGTATTTAATAAAATATAGATTAAATTTGATTACTTAACTCAGGGTCATATTTCAAAAAAAGATTTCATTTTAATATGTAACTAAGCATCAACAATAAGCATTAATATAGTTATATTTTGTATTAATATAATTATATTTTTAAAACCTCTTTGATGGAAACTATTTTCAGCTTGTACACCAATTACCACAATTTTATTTTTCAGGTCATGATTGTTCGATTAGGTTATGGAATTTAGACAGCAAGACGTGTGTTCAGGAGATTACTTCACATCGCAAGAAATTTGATGAATCAATTCACGATGTTGCCTTCCATCCACAGAAACCGTATATTGCAAGTGCGGGAGCTGATGCTCTTGCTAAAGTTTTCGTATGATGGTAGTCGTGCAGATAGAATTACTCACAGGGAGATCACAATGGAACGTGAAGAAACAGTGAGCAGACAAAAATGTTCACTATATTTGTTCCAGGACTGAGTTACATTGCTTATTTTATGGAATACCATTATTCACAGAGAGACAGT
The DNA here is from genome assembly GCA_012295275.1 of Chrysomallon squamiferum. Classification (NCBI taxonomy): domain Eukaryota; kingdom Metazoa; phylum Mollusca; class Gastropoda; order Neomphalida; family Peltospiridae; genus Chrysomallon; species Chrysomallon squamiferum. The sequence goes on along the minus strand of CM022665.1, from coordinate 6,500,155 downwards.
TATGACCTTTGTATGTATCACTGATGAAGGCAACATCTGGTGTTAAAAGACTTTTAATACAGCAATAGATAAATTATTAATTTAGCAAATTAAAAATGTCAAATATGCAGTACAGTTGTAATTTGTTTACTTTTAGAAGTATACAAAACAGTGGAAAATAAGATATAAAACAAGACCTAACTCCCAAGAAGTAACATCTATTCTAATTACTGATATAATTACATTTTTACATCCTTCAATGAAAATCATGTAATGCGAAGGCATTAAACTGAATTAAATATATTACACAATTACTGTGTATGTGGACGTAATTTATTTATTAAAGACTAAAAATATATATTATTAAAGTTTATTTAAAATGCTAAATTTATTAATAACAGGGCAATTCATTGCAGTTAAAACATTATTTTGTAGCAATGATTGCCTCAGTAACTGTACAGTTCAGAATATTTGTTCATAACTGATTAACAAATACGGACCAATATAATAGTGGAATGTATTGTGTAGATAGTGCCAAAATGAGTAAACTTACAGACCAATAAAGCAGAACACATTTTACTTCATTGCTATGTGCGCCAGATGTAATAAATCTTTCACAGCTCACGTAAAAACAAAGATTTTGTTGTATCAACTAAAATTAAGATATGTATCATTAAATGCTATATGTTTTCACTGGGTCTGTGAATGGGGAGATAAAAAATAACCCACAACTGAGTAAGCAAATTTGACAGTGTGCAAGTTGAGGAAGGTGATTTAATGTTGTGTTGTGCCACCTCACACTGTGTTGCATATTCTTAGACTGCCAGATCGTTCACATGTACAGTTTGCATTTAATGGAAATTTTTGTAATTATAGAACTACTAAACTATTTCAGTATTTTATAGTTAGTGTTTAGCATTATATTGGTTGATGAAGTGCAGCCATGTTGTACATAGGCATGTTGCTAAATGCATATTCAGTGTTCAGGTTATGGTTCAAATTGAATCTGAGATACCATTTTAATTTTTAGGCAGCATGGATTTCTGGTGCAGACCCACATACGTATGTATGTAATGCATTAACCAAGATTAAATCCTTTTATTTAGATTGTAATAACTTAATTCTGGTTAATATTTTTACATTATTCATATAAGCTAAATACTTAATTTTAAAAGAATAATAATAATAATAATAATAATAATAATAATAATAATAATAATAATAATAATAATAATAATAATATTATTATTATTATTATTATTATTATTATTATTATTATTATTATTTTTTTTTATTATTACTTTTTTTCTGGTAATTAAAATTGTATTTGTCCTCTACATTGGGTTGTCTCCTCTTGATACTGTTGACATTTCAAGTATTTAGCTCTGCATATTTAGTGATAGATTCATACAAACTATATTTTGGTAATTGTGAAATTCCAAGATTAGACAATCATATTTACAATACATATTAATCATATTCAGTATAAATATTAATCTTTTAATGCTGAATGTAAATTTATTTATATTGAAAACAACAAAAGATAGGAATTATTTTGTCACAGATTACTTATAATACCTTTCTTTTGGTAAATTTTTATTGTATTAACATCAAGTGTAATTAGTTGAACCATTTGAAATTATATATTTTAAATAGCTTATAACTAGATTTTTAGTTGGTTTTTTTTAGTTTTTTTCCATCTTTTTTTGTTTTGTTTTTATTTTTTTGATTCTAAAAGAAAAATAATGATTGGTGTGTTGTCTTTGGTATTGGTATTTGGGAATTATTAAAAATAATCTCAACTGTTTAGTTGGGGATGAAGAAATGTAACAAAATATTTTTAAAATTAGGTAATGAAATCCATGCTGCTTATGATCATTGATAAATATGTACTGTAGTTGTAGGTTATATCGTATAACTAAGTAATTGGGTTAACATTTTAGGCAAATAAACTAATTATTATTTATGAGATGAATAAATAACATCTCATTGCCAATGAGAGTTCATTGAACAAGACTTAACTGACACAGCCAGCTGTAGCTGTTTCAGTGTTACTGTATGTATGTTAAATGTTATTGTATCTGTAATACTTTCATTATGACATTCATTACACCTTTATTAAAATGTGTATCAAATTGTTACCACTCTGATACAGCTTTATATTAAAATGGGGGAAGTAATGTGGTCAGTTCAGTAAAAATCAAAATACAGATGTTGTGTACCTTGAATTTGTATACTGACAAATTGCTTCATTTTACATTTTAGTTAAAAATGTTAAATTATAAAAGTAGTTAATATTTACCTGTGTCTGAAATGTATTTTAAAAATTTTATATGTATATAATGTCTTAAAGTTTTTCACTTGCCTTTCTGTAGTGGTCAGAACTGAGGACTTTACATTTCACAAATATCTTTTAGTAAAGATAACCTAACTTATCTTGTTAAAGAGATGTACCTGTGTTGTATTCTCAATTAATTTTTATATCTTTTATGTATACTAACAAAATAACAGATTTATAATTGTATGATTATATATCAAAATTCTGGGTTTTTTTTTTTTTTTTTTTTTTAAAGAGAATTAAAAACAATAAATTAAAAATATGGATTAAAATTTTAAAATCTTCAAAATTTTACTAAACTTTTTACTATATACTAAATTTGTAATTATGATTATCTGAATTTTAGTTATATTATATTGATTAATACTATTATAATTTAATCTATTTATTCATGAATACTTATGATAAATAGTTTTCCTCTTAATATATTTGAGGTTTTGTTTTATAACTTAATACTCTTGTTTAATATAATCGGTTTATTAATATAAGTGCTTATGAGACAAACTTTCACAATCAACACTTGTAACCACATTTAAAAAAAAATAAAATGTATTTTTAAGTGTCTTGATCAACATTTTCAGTTTCAGTATCTTGCTAATTGTCATTCTTGAGCCTTATTTTGATTTTTATTATAAACTGAAAATGACAAAAAGCACTAATTTTTTTTCAAGTTTATTGTTGCCCATTCTAAAATTTTCAAAACCTTCTCTTTTTTCTTTAAAAAAAAAAAATAATAATTATTTATTAACACTATTGATCTTCATTAATAAATGAAATAACACAACTAGTAGTTTTATATATTAATTACTTAATTATATTTTTAACCAAAGAAAGACTTTACCCCCTTGTCTTACTGATATATATTAAATGTTTCACTTCCCCCCCCCCCCCGAGAACCACATATGAATGCCTCCACACGAATAAAAATATAAATGTGTCTTCATTATTTTAATCTTAGATGGCCAGGTATCTTCAAATTAATTTAGTTAAACAATTGTTAGCAAGATTTTGAAGTACAAGTGTTAAAATTAATTAATGGAGTTAAATGTCATTGATAATCATTGACCAGTTTAAATGTGAAACACCTGAGCTTATGAAATTAATGTGAAAAAAAAAGTTTTGGTGTGCTTTAATTTTTAAGTTTTGTGTAACTTGTCAGATCAGACTTAGAAATCTGAGTACTGCAACTCTTGTATGGACTTTGTCAGTTTGGTTTGTAAATCTTTTGTGAATCTAATACTTAACCTAGTCATGAGAAATTGTTAAATTTATATTTTTAATTCAGCTAAATGTTTGTTTGTAATTGTTTTTCAGCTAAGAAATATTTTTGTCTGTATTTTATTAATGCACCATTTCATTAATTCAACATAGAATCAAATAATTTGTGTTTAATATTTGAAATCTGTTTCAGTAGTTGTGGTTTGAATTACCAACAAATGATATACAAAACAGTTGTCAACAAGTCTTTCTCCATCATTTACAGTCATACACACAGCAGTGTAATAAATAAATTTAACAATGTATTGACTTTTGTTGTGATGTTCTTCAGTTACTACTGTTTATATCTACATGTTTCTATTTTAAGTGGACAGAGAATGTTACAGTTCAGCAATGTGAGCACTGGCAGAGAGCATTTTAATTACAGGCTCAGTCATCTGGGTTATTGATTGACTAAATTTAAAGATGGTAAATAAGAGGAAATTCAGTGCCATCCCTTTATCAAGATGTTTTTAAAACATATTTGAAAAAAAAACGAGCAAAAAAACCCATGTATTTTTTTTTTAAATAAAAGGTTTCTTTAAATAAGCCTTCCGTTTATTTGACCTGACTACTGTGAAATTTCAAAAGAAGAACGACAACATGACACCTACCCCAATGCATGGTCTTTTGTATTTTGAATACAATGTAATTTTGCTCCATTTTCTCTATGAACCAACAAAAGGAGAACAAAATTTGCAGGATATTTTGAATATCCCTTATTCAAAATCATTCATGCTGGTAAAAGTTATCTGGAAAGGTTACCAAGAAAATATCCTACCCTCCCAGTAAAATAAATAAATAGTGGTTGGTTTTCAAAGAATTTTGGATGTGTGTTGACCTGACCTAAATAATTTATTACTAATGGTTGATAGGTGAGAATATATATATATATATATATATATATATATATATTAGTTTTCTTCTTTTTTTTTTTTTTTTTTTTTTTTTTTTTTTGGTCTAACGGTATATAACCAGGTGTATTTCACATGCACCACTTATTTATTCAAGTAATGAAAGTTTTCTTTGATACAGGCTTACACATATAAAGTAATTACTTAAAAATAAAATCCACCTTTTTATGTTGAGTATAAATATTTAATTGCTGAAGATTAAGATACTACTATCAATCATTCGTTTTGTTTTACTTTTTCAAAAAATGTAGTCGCAGCTAAAATATGTGTAATGTCGGTTACCAGTAATATCCAACTTCGTCTGTGTTGTCATCTGTTTTTATAGATAAATGTTTACACTGCTTAAATCTTGCTAACTTGGTTGTATTAATATGTTTTATATATTTAAAAACATTTAAGAACAAAATGTACGGTTAAGATTTAGAAACTAATCCTTATTCAGTTTATACTGTTATTAAATTTATACTGACTTCCGGTTCATAGCGCCACCGGTTCTTATTTTGCCTTGTCATAATCATATAATCTTTAGATTTTAAGAACTATGACTCGTGGAAGCAGCGCTGGGTTTGACAGATATATTACTATATTTTCCCCAGAAGGTCGACTCTATCAAGTTGGTATGTCATTTTTTGTTTCTGCACATAGACTTAAAGAAAATAACAAAAGCTTTAGTGAATATACCTCAATTCTGAGAATTGAGATCCTAGTTTAATACTTACTTCAGAGTTCCAGGTTTTTGTGCAGGAATCAAACTGTTTTGTTGATTTTTCTCTTTTGTGGTCGAATACATAACATATTTTAAGCAATAATAGTTTCAGACATAAGCTGATGCAGTATCAGTACATGCTGGGTATATTTCAGCCAACAATGTAACATGCAACGTTCTATAAATTCATTGAATGATTGATTCAGTGATTGTATTATAGGAAGATGACTATAAGTGATACCTTGCTACTGTACAGTGTAACAGTAGATAGATAAAACGCAATTAATATTACAATTAACAAACTGTACTGGAACATTAAGTTCATAGACGATTTAATATTAAAACTATCTTTCTTCACATGTTACATCAGCTGATGTATAACTTTATTTGTATCAAATGTATCAAATCTGTAATACATTACTGTAGCACTACTAACAGATAGACTTCTAACATGAAAACAGTATTTTTGTTCAAACTGAATTCATTTTTTAATTGTTTTTTATTATTTTTACAGAATATGCCTTCAAGGCAATAAATCAAGGTGGTTTGACATCTGTCGCAGTTCGTGGGAAAGACTGTGCTGTAGTGGTCACTCAGAAAAAAGTCCCTGTAAGAATTTTGTTACAGCTGGAAATTATAGTTGAAAATGCTGTATTAATTTTTTTTGGGGGAAACTATCATTTATTATATATATATATATATAATATAAGCATTAAAAAATGTGTTTTAATGAAATAAATTTGTAAAGGTTTCTGTATTCACAGAATATGATTGTTTCTGAATATAATAAAACATATTAAATGTTTGTGTGTGTGTGCTACAGCTAACATAATGTATCTATATTTAATATTTTCCAGGACAAGTTGTTAGATGCTGATGATGTGACCCACCTCTTTCAGCTAACAGAAAACATTGGCTGTGTTATGACTGGCATGATAGGTATTTCTTTATCTAATAAATAATATTAAAAAAAACATATTAAAAAAAAAATGTCAGAAATAATTCACACAAAAAAAAAATGTGTTAAAGAACAGATAACCATAAAAGAAAACAACTATTTTGGATAAATGACATATTACATTATTCTTAAGAGATATAGTTAAAAAGAAAAGAAAAAATGTATTCAAATTATATTTTAATCCTTTTTGAAATATCAAATCATGGGCTATTTTAGTTAACAAGTAAATGATCAATAGTTTGATTGATTTAAAGTAATCCAGATGATATTTTTTTTAGAAATTTATTATTACAGCAGAAATATATAAATAAAATATATATATATATATATATATATATATATGATTTTTATTTAGTTTGATATCTTAGTTAGAACTGTTTATTTTGTAGCTGACAGTAGATCTCAAGTTCAGAGGGCTCGTTATGAGGCTTCAAAATGGAAATACACGTACGGTTACGAGATTCCTTTAGATATGTTGTGCAAGAGAATAGCAGATGTCAATCAAGTGTATACACAGAGTGCTGAGATGAGACCTCTAGGGTGCTGTAAGTTTTCTTTTTAATTATGAGAATGATGTTAAAAATAAATTTCTATAGTGTATAAAAGAACCTGTGACACTTATGAACTGTTTTAAAACATTTATTCATTTAAAAATTAATTTAGCAGGTGCAGTTTTAAAATATGTACTTTTTGCTGTATACCATTTGCATAATGTTTGAAATAAAATTAGTCAGTTTTAAAATGTTACAAATTACCATAATCATTCATCATTAGTAGTAAGATTTTGATTTATAAATTGGTAAATGTCAATTAATAAACAGCGAATAAAGAGGCCAAGTCAACAGATGCTGATGTAAGATTTAACACCATTTTTATTTTTAGGTATGATTTTAATTGGATATGATGAGGAATTTGGACCTCAGGTGTTTAAAACTGACCCAGCTGGTTATTATTGTGGTTTTAAAGCAACATCAGCTGGTGTCAAACAGCTAGAAGCCAACAGTTTCCTTGAAAAGAAGATAAAGAAAAAACAAGACTTTAATTATAATGAAACAGCTGAGGTAGAGATTTTTGAAGTCTAGCATTCGAATATTAAAGAATTGCAAAGATATTAGTACGTTTTGAAAGATACAAAAGTAATAAACAGGAAATTTAGTTTTGTTACATTTTTTTTTATCACTGTTTAAAAACAAGAAAATGGTATTTTTTTAAAACAGTAGAATATATCTTTTCTTTATTGTGCCTTTATGAAATGTCTGTATTTACTCATTTTGGATTGTATCTGGTGTACATGGTGGCTGAACAAAATGAATTTTTTTATTTTAAGATTGCCATCACTTGTTTGTCAACCGTGCTTTCTGCAGATTTCAAGGCTTCAGAGATTGAAGTTGGAATGGTTACAAAAGAAAAACCACAATTCAGGTAGGCAAGACATATGGAATAACTGATAACAAATAATTTGTCCAAGAATGTAATGTTTGGTGACTGCTTTTGATATTAACTATATAGCTATGAAGTTCCTAAAATTTTACATCTCATGCGTTTTTCCACATTGAAATTCACAGGACTAGTTTGAGTATCATCAGTCCAAAAACCTCTTAGCATTCTCTGATGCAAGGCTGGTGTTTATTTCATACTCTGGTGTTCTGTTATTAATGAAAATATTTGTTGCCAAATGAGTATGTAAAATATTTAATTTTGTCTTCCAGATCATTAAAAGAAGAAGAAATAGATCTACATTTGGTTCATATTGCTGAAAAAGATTAATTTAATGCCGACGTTGGACTTAGTATTTGGATCACTTTTGAAACATATAACATTGTAATGAATATAATTGTTTTTAGTTTCCTTCTGATATTCAGAATCCAGCAAATAATGTTTCACAGACTTCTCATGAGTACATTCATTTTCATAATAAAGTTAAAACAAGCACTGAGGAGTAGTTATTTCTTTGAAATTCATTGATCTTTGTTGTTTAAACTTGTAAATTAACAACAAGAACAGAAATGTCACAAATTTTTGTATTTAATCACTGAAATATTCAAAATAAAGAATAAAATTTGGCTGTTCCAAACATTCTTACTTTCACAACATAAACCTAATACAGATCCACAGTATATATCTATTCAAAAGAAAACAACACCTTTATTATTTTTTCTCTTTAATAGATTTCAACATTTAGAAATAACAGTAAAGATGCCTTTGGTCCTAAATAACAATTTGTGCAACGTCTGATGATAAATAACAAATATTTGTATGGATGGTAAACTGAACATGAAACAGGATTATCTTATGAAGCTGAAATATAAAGACACATTAATAAAATGTGGTAACTGTTTAACAGTCAAACAACATTCTGTTTTAAATCATTAAAACATTAAGGATTATTTGAAATCAAAATAGAACATGCAAATCTCTCATTCAGTAAAATCTGATGTAAAAACAGCACTGAACAGTTCATGATACATCTGTGAAAATATTAACCTTGCATTTAATGTTGCAGTGATTTCCTTCTAAGTACCAAATATAAGCCAGTATTTTAACATGTCATAAAAAGATAAGTGATAAAATGGATTTTAAGTAATGTTGGCCTGTAAGTTGGAAAGAATATTATGCATATAACTATGTTGGTAGGCATTCATTTATTTTGTTCCCAACCAAATTTATTTTTTTAAATGATGAAACATCTTGAACATTACATGGCAGCACTTTTTCTGTCTGGAGCATTTGGTCCCTTTTTCAGAACCAGAAAATGATTTGTTTTACATTTAGATATGAAGACATCTAGTCTTCTTGTCTTCATCATGTTTAAGTTAAAAGTCTGACACTGTCGTCCTTTGTACCATACAGAATCAAGAATGGAGATCTAGAACAGATAATATGTTACATGCCATCACAACAGTACAACAAAATATCATTTATTTTATTTAAGATGTGATCAAGATTGGTAAAAAGCATTTAGAAAGCCTCATGAACAACATTTATGAATGGAAAACCTATTTAAAATAAAGTGTATGCAGGTTCTGGATGTTAGAATTTCCATCCACATATGTTCTTTAAGAGACAAAGTTTATTTGGTAATCATTTTATTCTAAATTTTGATTTGTTTAAAAAAACAAAAACAATTTGTTATTTTAAGTGATAAATGAGAATTTGTTATTTACTTACTTTTTCTCAAACATGTACTCATGAATGCGATCAGTGATTAGAGTCAAGTACTTCCTGTGACGTGGCAGTCTGAGGGATACAAAACAAGTTAAATGGTTAAAAAAAACAACAGAATTAACTTTGTGGCTGTTCATTAATATATTTTAATTAAATAAAACAAAACATACCTTTCTATAACACCAGCAATACTGGCATCAAATTCCACTTCTGTTCCTCCCAACTGGAATATTTAAAAAAATAATAATAATAAATAAATAAATAAAATTTGAAACAAATTACTGAAAATGTAATAATACATTGAACGATGTTAGAAATAAATGGCTCTGAAATTTAAAAAAAAAAGAAAGAAAGAAATAAAGAGGAATATTTCTAAGGAGGAAAAATACTAAACAAATGAATAACCCTGACAATAACATCCTCTTTATTTGAAATGACACTGGACAAATTTCTTATTAATTTGCTGTTTACGAAAAGGTTTAATTATTTTTTTCTCACCTCTAAATATGCAGAAATAATTTTTAGAGCTGAAAGATTCAGATCTGTTGCTATCACATCTACAGATTTTGCTGGTAACCATGGTAATGTTGATAAGGTCTTGCCAACAATCTTAAAAACAAATATTTCAAAATCTGCAAACGACTTGTATTTTGTAAACAATACCTAAGTTTTTTAAAGCATAGAGCCTTATCTAAACTGAAACAACAGAAAAAACAGTTATTGCTATTTATTACTTTTTTTTACTTCCTTATATCTACTGTGTTATATTTACAGCTTATGTTGTGACAGTGCTCTTGTAGCATTTCTTTATTTTGACAACATTCACATTAATATTTATTCTGAAACATTTCTAAAATACCATGTCCTCTTTAATGAAACACAACATTCACTTTATTTTATATTCTTACCTGAGCTTCAAACTTTTTACGAGTATTTAATGCAAGTTTTCCATCTTGCATGACAAAGATGAAGTTAAATGTTGTGTTTCCATGGTTACTGTTGTATACTGGAGCTGAATCTGTGTGGCTTATAATGTTTGTTGTTGTGCTCTTTCGTTCTGCTCCCTGAAAACAGTCAGCTGCTTCCCTGTTTACAAGCATTAATTGATAAAATAATGATATTATTACAGTAAAAGTAATTTTCACAGGCTTTCTGACATCATTCTACAGTGTCTTAAACAAAAAAGATTGCTTTTCTGTAATTTAAGGTTTCTGATCATGAAAAAGGCAGAATAATTTAAAAACCTGATTTTCTTAAATAGATGAATCATGTGAACTTTTTACTTCATTCCAAAACATTTTTTCATACTATAGAATTTATTTAAAAAGCAAAAGCTTGAATTTCATCTGTTCAGAAATGCATTTGGTTAAAACAATAAATAAAATTTAATGAAATTATCAACAGTATTAAGAATACAAAAATAATGCAGACATCACACACACACACACATTTTTATAAGTGTTTGTTTCTTACATTTTTGCAGTGTTCAACTTTTGTTGTAACAGGTCAGCTACTTCACCTACTGGCACTTTCTTCTCAGTAGGTCGATCTTTCTCCATAGACCGGATCTAAAAACAAAACACTGATATAAGTGACATGAAAAAAATGATTTCATTACAAATAAAATATAGTTAAATGCACATTTAATTTAGTCTACATAGAAGTTTAAATTTTGAACTGAAATATTTAAATTTGTTTTAAAAAAAAAAACTTTTTTTTTTTGTTGTTATATTTATTATATTTATTGTAATAAATTTAGGGTTAAACTTTCTATTTTTTTTTTTTTTTAACTTAAATTTATGTTTCTTTCAGTGAAGATTTCAGAAAATAAAACACTAAACATAAACTCTCTGAAGAAAAAAGTATAAATTAACCTTGACATATCCTGCATCTCCATCTCTAAGTATGACTATGTGAGAAATTCCAGCTTGCTTGCAGTAGTCCTGAATTTCTTCAAGACTCTAAAAAAAAAAAAAAAATTTAATAGTAACAAAAGCATTAGATCCTCCAAGGATAAATTAAATTTTCAAATGGTAATTTACCACAGCTATTTATTTCTTTATTTATTTCTTTATTATTACTTTTTTTTTTTGACTCTAACCTGCGTGGTATCAAAAAGCAAATCGGCTTTCAATCCAGCAGCCCACAGATCTTTAATCACTCTAAGTTTTTCTTTAACCATTGTTTTATGGCCAACTGCACAAACCAGAATATCAAATGAATGTGGAACCTGCAAAAGAGAAATTCTTTTTATTGTTATTTTGTTAATCCCCAAACCCAAGAATAAAACATTTATATTTACTAGAATAAACTGACATGTGAATGCTATTGTATTCATGATGATAAACTAAATACTTTGTTCCTGGCCATTTGGCATCATTTATTTTTTAGCTTGTTTTAAAGCAAATCATTAATGCAGTATCAAGAACGGTGATAATTATTTAATATATTTTTTGTTATGTAAAAAAAAAGTTATTCACACATGTGCACGCACACACGCACACACACACACACACACACTCTCTTACATGTAGTCTGTCCTGGGTACACTTTTACATTTTACTATTTTGATTCTTTGTCATATAGAACATGATAACTAAAATACTTGTTGACAATTTTGATGTTTTATTTGTTTTGGTTTAAAAATTAAAAATTATTTTCCCCCAGAAAATAATATGACACAGTAAAAAGTCAAAAATAAAGTTGTTAAAATGTGAATTAAAAACATACCAACACAGCTTGCATTAATGTTGTAATTAATGTTATTTAATTTGTGTAGAGCTATATTACAAATATACACAAATATACACAAAATTTTGAACATTTCTGTAACTGGGTATCTGAAATAAATTAAACTCGTACAACAAACCTCAACTTCGTCACTGACTGCTGCCACTATCTTCTCAAACGAGAGACTAACACCAGCAGCTCGCTGACAGCCAGTAGGAGGATGCACTGGTGAGTGAAACTTAGAGATCTGAAAAACAAATAAACAACAAACTATTAATGGATGATGGTAGGTTGCTACCCCAGGGGCCAAATTTGCCAGCGATTTCTTTTTTTTAATATAAAAATAATGAATTCAAATACATCATAAACATTTTTTTATTGTAAAGGTGTTATTTTGTTTCATAGTTTTTTAATACTACCATCTTATTTTTTAAAAAAAGTTCTTGCTAATCCTTTAAACATGGCAAATAAAACCTCACTACCAAATGTTAACAAAATACTAAAGAAATAGCTAAATCTGATCCTCATTCAGATTTAATATAATTTTTCTCTGCTGTATAAATCTTCATGAATTTATTAAACTGGAATGATAAGTGAATATTACAGACTCTGCTAGCAGTTTAATGTTATGGTTTTTATATAATATAACTGTCATACCAAACTGTCATATCTGCCACCAGCAGCCAGCACTTCAACTCCAGCATGTTTCTTTTTCTTGAACTCTCGGATCACTTGAAACAAAAAACCACTGGTGTACTGCAGGGGGTTATAGATAAGACCAAGTGTGACCAATACCTGCAATTTAAAAAAATAAACTCAGATTTATTACTGCTATCTGGGACCAGATCAAAATATAGCTACTTAATAGAGCTCCTAACATTTCAGTAATAGCTATTACAGAACTTTATTATCTGTTAGTGTTTGTCAAATACATCAAATCTTAATCCAGCCCTGCTGTATCCTTAGTTTAAACAAGCCATTACAGTTTAACAGATGTGAAACTTTTATGGTTTTGTAGTTCAGGAGATATATTTAAAGATAAAAATATATGTTTTCAAATGATATAAATAATTTCAGAATAAATTAAGGCTGGGAGAAACAATTTAATAGATTTCTTATTTAGAAACAGGATAAACATCAGTCTTTCAACATTTTGTTTTCTTTTATAAGGTATTTTACATATATTCCTTTAGTGACTTTCCTATTATATTTGCAATTCCTACCTGTAATTTCAAACCCATTGTTGTTGCATTTGTGATGATAGCTTCTAGTTCATGCAAAGCTTGCTTAGCCAATGTACTTGCCTTAAAAATGAAGCAGATTACGAAAAACAAAACAACCTTAACGTTTTATGAATATATATTAAAAAAAAAAAAAAAAAAAAAAAATACAAACTAAAAAACATAATGTAAGAATACAATATATAAATGTAATTATATTTTGTTATTTTGTTTCTTTTTTTTTCTTTCTTTTTTTGTATGTATTTTGTAATTAGAATCAGAACTATTTGTATGCTTTGCCCAATGAATGAATATTTATTTATGCAAAGTGTCTCCAGAACAGAGTGAGAAAAGAAATTTATTTTCATTTCATACCTCTCCCTTTGTTTTTGTTATTATTCGTAATGTACTGGCTACTTTGCCAAACTGTTCCTCCATGTTTAACAGATTGATTAACCAGGCTGATTTTTCTTCTGTAAGAACAATGTCACACTGAGTTTCCAGTGACTTTATAAGTCTGAACTTATCCAACTGAAAAAAAAAAATAATAAGAATAAAAAAAAAATGAAAGTAAAATAATGAGATGAAATGTCCAAAGCCAAATAAAATAAAGATATTTTTTGAAAAAGGGTTATTTTATTTAAAATCACAATGAATGTAATTTGGTACAGTTGACATTTTATCACAAATTTTATATTTTATATTTTTAATTAAGACACAAGTAAAAATTCGTTATTGTATTTAAATCTTAAAAAAAGCTGAAGACAAACTGGGTTTATTTTCTTCAAATTGTGGTTTACATATACTGTAAAATATGCTTATGACATTAGCTAATGTATTATTTATGTGACTGTCTTTAAATGTTTCAGAATAGGAAATATCACTATTATCTGGAGCAGTGAAACCAAAATTACTAACCAATTTAAAAAAATAAATAAATAAAAAATAATAATAATAATAATAATAATACCTTTGACTTGTCTAAAAACAAAAGAACTTGTTCATGCTTTTCCTCAGGAACACCAGAGAACAGAAGAATAGCTTTCAATAAAGCACCATGGTTAATTCTAACTACATAGTTCCTTGACTGAAACAGAAATTCATGTTTATTCTAAAATATTTTGTACATTACAACATTGACAAGTTTTATTTATTTAATATTTGTTACCTGAAAAATTAATTATGAAACTACAAAGAGTTTTTTTTTTAAAACCAAGCTAAAATTTTAAAACTACTTGACGCTAAAATGTTCACTTATTCAACGTAAAACAATAATTTAATTTTATATGAAACAAAAATAAACATTGAGAATAATATTCCTATTCATTTAATAGTATGGTTTATATATCCAAAGACTAGATCTTCATGTCTGACAGCATCAATGAGATGAAAAAGACTGATGTAAATTCAGAAAGAACAAACCTGCAAAGATACAAACTCTGAAATCACATCCTGCACTACGATTAAAATTTCTGCATCAGGGATCAGTCTAGCAAGAGAAATAAAAATTGTAAGAAAATGATAAAAATAGAAATTACTCATAAAAAAAAATATATATATATACCTATATACAAAGACAACACTGATACACAAATTTCAGATATACACACGTACATAAATACAGATACACAAATCTCAGATAAGTAACTCAAACACACATACACATATGCAAAGAAGACAAACAGAGATGAACAAATCTCAGATACATTGCTCACCCAGCAGCTGTTGAAGACACAATATCAAAAGAACACTCAACCAATTCACGGGGGTGGAGACCAAATGGTTTTCTCTCTCTGAACACTCGTTCGATGATGTAACGTTTGAGATAGTGAATGTTGTTTCTGGCAATGTATCGGGCAAATGGAACCTACAACAAACGAAATACAATTCAGAAGCAAAAAAAAAAATTGAGGCCATTATTCTTTTAATGTCCAGATATCACATTAGTGCAAACATGCAAAAAAAAAAAAAATAATAATAATAATAATGAAAATATTGTCATAACTTATATTTATGTTCTGTTAATATTCTTTTCTAACCAAGGTGACGGAAAACAATAAATCAAGTAAGTTTTCATTTAAAGATAACTTACTGCTGGACAGAATTATGGATTATTCTTAGTTGTAACTACTTTGACATAAACATTAATTCTGATGAATATGAATTTCCATTTTTAGTCAAAAGGAATTCTTTAAACAAACGGTTATGTGAAATACAGTGCAGTTATTAAACTGAGAAATAAATGTGATTTTAAAATATAAAAATTACTCTTAGATCGAAAGGGAGGCTGACAATTCCTCCGCTGTGGTCCATGAAGCAGACGTACTGCTCGCTGTGCTCATACAGTTTGGACACAGGCATCAAAGTTGGTGTCATTACTTTGACTGCACCATGAATTTGAAAAATTCTCTCGAGACTCTTGTGAACTAGATCTTGTAACAGTATATTTTTTGCAGAAAAAGAACCCTAAAAGATAGAAATATAGGTTGAGGATCCATTATTTGAAACATTTTCTGAGCAGCAGAAATAGAAATATCTTTCAGTTTTTCAATTGTTTTGCATACACAAACAATATTTGATACACAAAACAAATTATTAAAAATATTATATATAAATATCCTGAAGACTATTTTGATAAGCTGTATATGAAATATAAATGAAATTTGTGTTTAGACGTGGATCCTTTTCTCAGTTTATCTCCTTAAATTCCACAATACAAAATTTAAAATTGGATTAATTGAAAACAAAAAAACAAAAACAAACAACAGCATTTCACTATTTGTCAAATAGTCTCTGTACTCTTACTTTGAAGTTATCAACATCATATGCCAGATCATATCCTGAAGTGACTGGCTGTGAGAATATGGCATCCATCATTCTGCGATGTGCTTTGGACTGTGGGTTGGAAAGTGTGGACCTCAAAATCTCATTCAGTTCTGCTTCTTCCATCTGAGGAGGGGGTAGATAATTTGACTGCAGCAGTTCACGAGATGTAGGTCGCAGATTTGGATCATGGTTCAATAACCAGCGTAGAATGTGGGCCTGTGAGGCAATAAAAAAAAAAAAAAAATTCACTTTTGACTCGATATTTACATTTGTTAATTTTGTTAACAGTTCTTAATCTTTCTCAGTTCTGTATTATGTGTAAATTTTAATATCAAACCTGATTAAACATTTCAATCTCATCAAAATCCTCAGGAAAAGTGATGCTCTCTGTTCGAATAAGGGTGAGAATATTCACTCTTTCCATCCCAGTTGGTAATGGATGATAACACATTTCAAAGAATATTACACCAAGACTGTAGATATCAACTTTCTGTGAAAAAAAGAAAAGGAAAAATGAAAAAATGAAGTAATTAAAAAATTAATTTCTTTAAAAATAAAAAGTGAAGAAAAGAAACTACATTGACTTTGACTCAATTAATGTCTATTTTGTCCATAATAATATTTGATTAATATTAAGTTTTATCATTTATAAATATTTGTTAATTTTAAAAATGTTAATAACTGTCACACAAAAACATGGTGAATGTCAATATGGTAAATTGATATTGATATCAAAATTACTTTCTTCTGACTATTTAAATACATTTTTAGTTAATTCATACTGACAGTGATAATTATCTATAAGCCTATCTTGCTCTTCACATTTTATAATTATTAAATATAATGTTTGAATGAAAATACCTGATCATAATGAACTTTGGTTGCTCCAGACATCATTTCTGGGCTAACATATAAAGCAGTTCCCACTTTGCCTGTCAGATTTCCCTCTTCTATGCTGCCTGATCGGGAAGAACTCAGATTTTCCAAAAAAGTATTCTGTCAATGAGAAAGAGTATTCCAAATTTTATTATCTATGTTCTGTTAAACTGCTGTCAAACTCTGTTTACATGAAACATGACAAAACCGATTTAAATCTGAACTGACCTTATGAATGAAATCAGTAGTAGCAAGACCAAAATCTCCAATCTTCACATGATCATTTGAGTCCAAGAATATGTTAACAGGTTTCAAATCTCTGTGAATCATTCCCTGAAAACAGAAAAAGAACTAATTCACAATCTTTTGGAATGAAATTATTCTTTAATCCCCCACCTAACATCTTTATAGGTCACACTTTTAAAACTGTTTTGGTCAAAAGCATGTGACTGTAAATGAAATCATTTATATTTGTTACCAGTATTACTGCATGAAGAACATTTCATTTTTTTTTTCAATACATGACTGTCAGATTAATGTTTTCTTTGTTCAGCAATAACCAGAATGGTGTGTTAACTAGTTAAAATTTTGAATTCAGGGGAGCTATGGTGTCAGTACATGCAGACAAATTTTGACTGTTGGATGTTTAGTATGACTGTGATTACAAGCTTTGCAAAAAAACAAACATGGCTGTTGAAGTAAGCTTACCAATGCAGAAATTAAGCTATAATTTAATTAAAACAAAATAACTAGATATATTACTGGTCACAGTAATTAAAGGTTAGAATGCTTAACAAAGAATACACAAATCAGCCTCTCAGTGATGATGTTATATATGTGTGTGAAGTGGTACAGTTTGTGTTAAACATGCTCAAGCCTAAAAAATGGGCCAGTCAAACTAAAATAAGACCTGATTTTGATTACTGGCATGTCAGTTAAAAATAAACCATTTTTCTTTTTTAATGTTAAATGATATACCTGTATTTTTTCACATATTATGAAAATCAGTTTTTTAACAAGAGCTATTTGTGTCAAAAATTATTAACACATTTTAAAAAAATATTTACAGTGGCAAAATGGAGATTTTTAAAAAAAAAAAAATTCTAGGAAGGGACTAATATGGTTAATGTCAAAAACAGAAATTTTCTGGGTGGAACAAATACAGGTTAAAAAAAGGGCAGGGCATAAGCGGGAAAAGTGGCATTATTTTCATATTACCTGTCTTCAAAAAGGTAGGACTGACAAGGTCTCATACTTTTGTGAATGTCTGATGACACTGAAATGTGACATTTGTATTTGTTTACTGGCACTAAAAAGTGTTGTTTTTATTTGTTTCTTTGTACAAAAAAGTGACGTTCATATTTTGTTTGTTAGCACAAAATGTGCTGCTTGCATTTGTTTATTAGAGGTAAAAACTGTTGTTTGTATTTGTTTATTAGAGGTAAAAAGTGTTGTTTGTGTTTGTTTATTAGAGGTAAAGAGTGTTGTTTGTATTTGTTTATTAGAGGTAAAAAGTGTTGTTTGTATTTGTTTATTAGAGGTAAAGAGTGTTGTTTGTGTTTGTTTATTAGAGGTAAAGAGTGTTGTTTGTGTTTGTTTATTAGAGGTAAAGAGTGTTGTTTGTATTTGTTTATTAGAGGTAAAAAGTGTTGTTTGTATTTGTTTATTAGAGGTAAAAAGTGTTGTTTGTATTTGTTTATTAGAGGTAAAAAGTGTTGTTTGTGTTTGTTTATTAGAGGTAAAAAGTGTTGTTTGTATTTGTTTATTAGAGGTAAAAAGTGTTGTTTGTATTTGTTTATTAGAGGTAAAGAGTGTTGTTTGTGTTTGTTTATTAGAGGTAAAGAGTGTTGTTTGTATTTGTTTATTAGAGGTAAAAAGTGTTGTTTGTTTTGTTTATTTGTTTTGTTTATTAGAGGTAAAAACTTGTTTGTTTTGTTTATTTGTGTTGTTTGTATTTGTTTATTAGAGGTAAAAAGTGTTGTTTGTGTTTGTTTATTAGAGGTAAAAAGTGTTGTTTGTATTTGTTTATTAGAGGTAAAAAGTGTTGTTTGTATTTGTTTATTAGAGGTAAAGAGTGTTGTTTGTATTTGTTTATTAGAGGTAAAAAGTGTTGTTTGTGTTTGTTTATTAGAGGTAAAAAGTGTTGTTTGTATTTGTTTATTAGAGGTAAAGAGTGTTGTTTGTGTTTGTTTATTAGAGGTAAAGAGTGTTGTTTGTATTTGTTTATTAGAGGTAAAGAGTGTTGTTTGTATTTGTTTATTAGAGGTAAAAGTGTTTGTATTTGTTTATTAGAGGTAAAAAGTGTTGTTTGTATTTGTTTATTAGAGGTAAAAAGTGTTGTTTGTGTTTGTTTATTTGTTTTTGTATTTGTTTATTAGAGGTAAAAAGTGTTGTTTGTTTTGTTTATTTGTTTGTTTGTGTTTGTTTATTAGAGGTAAAAAGTGTTGTTTGTATTTGTTTATTAGAGGTTGTTGTTTGTGTTTGTTTATTAGAGGTAAAAAAAGTTTTTTGTATTTGTTTATTAGAGGTAAAAAAGTGTTGTTTGTATTTGTTTATTAGTTGTTTGTTTGTGTTTGTTTATTAGAGGTAAAGAGTGTTGTTTTGTTTTATTTGTTTATTTGTTTTATTAGAGGTAAAAGTGTTGTTTGTATTTGTTTATTTTGTTTGTATTTGTTTATTAGAGGTAAAAAGTGTTGTTTGTATTTGTTTATTAGAGGTAAAAAGTGTTGTTTGTATTTGTTTATTAGAGGTAAAAAGTGTTGTTTGTATTTGTTTATTAGAGGTAAAAGTGTTGTTTGTATTTGTTTATTAGAGGTAAACAGTGTTGTTTGTGTTTGTTTATTAGAGGTAAAAGTGTTGTTTGTATTTGTTTATTAGAGGTAAAGAGTGTTGTTTGTATTTGTTTATTAGAGGTAAAAAGTGTTGTTTGTATTTGTTTATTAGAGGGTAAAAAGTGTTGTTTGTATTTGTTTATTAGAGGTAAAAAGTGTTGTTTGTGTTTGTTTATTAGAGGTAAAAAGTGTTGTTTGTATTTGTTTATTAGAGGTAAAAAGTGTTGTTTGTATTTGTTTATTAGAGGTAAAGAGTGTTGTTTGTATTTGTTTATTAGAGGTAAAAAGTGTTGTTTGTGTTTGTTTATTAGAGGTAAAAAGTGTTGTTTGTATTTGTTTATTAGAGGTAAAAAGTGTTGTTTGTATTTGTTTATTAGAGGTAGAAGTGACAAAATTTATAGATGAATTTGAGGCAATATTGCAATATTTATCAGTGCATTTTATTGAGAATTTAGGCAAATGAGTGTGGCACAAGGGTGGCCCTAAAAAGGGGAAGGGTAGACCCCCTCTTATTCATGCATAGGAGAAACACTATATATACAGACACATATATAGACACACATACATGCACACATGTAAACATTCACTTACAGTGGACTCTGTCAAAACAGGATTCACTTGGGACCAACTAGATGTGCCATTTTAGACAGGTTACTGGCTTATAAAAATTCAAATGACATGAAACTGGAATGTGTTTCATTACAAATATTACAGTAATTTAGAAGTAAAATATGATTAAAGTCTATCAAGTGTCAGTGGAGAAATAATCTGTCTCCGATGAAGAAATATTTTGTTTTATCACATGAAAGTTAATTTGTATTGTCAATCCATTCAGAGTTTTTAATTTGCTAGACAATTGCCTGGAATGGTCACAATTTCTTTTATACTGCATAGCTAAGTATTACTGTTTAAACAGTGGATTTGATGAAAACTATTTTATTAATTTCACTTTAGACTGTATTGAAAGCTGTATTGTCCATATGTCAGTGCAAAATGTGCAAAATGTGCAAAACTGAATGCTTTTCACTTAGGTACCAATACACAGTAATAATAATCTCATTCACTGAGATGTAAACAGTAATTACAAGAAGCATGGCATCGTTGTTTATTAAGCCATCATCTAATTACATGCAAATTGCTGCTATTGTTTAAGAAGTTATCATACTTGCAAAACTGCATGCCACTGTTGATAAAACTAATTACTATACAACTTGTTTTTTAGTTCTGGAATTTACACTTGGAATCCAAAATAGACAACATCTGGATCAGACAATAATAGATTAATCACAGCTGGACGGTACTCTGAAATGGTGCCTGTTATACAGAAAACTGGATTAGCAAAGGCAGAGTCCACAGACACCAACAAACAGACAGACAGATTTACAGAGAGAGAGACACACACACACACACACACACACAAATATTTACATTTTGAAATTAATAAATCATAAAACCAACTGGTGAAAGTACATTCAGTGTATTCTTGTAAGTCACTAGAGTAAATAAACTTCAGTTTCCTACCTGATCATGAATGTGGACAAGACCTTCAATAATCTCTCTGAAAAGCCTCCACACTCTGGTAGTGTCTTGAAAAAGACCAGCATCAATACAGTTCCTCAGTGTACTCTTCTCACAGTATTCCATCTGCACAAAGACGATAATGTTGAAATAACATGTTTACAAGCAGAACAGACAACCAGATCTTAACACAGAGTGGCAATCTACTGACATCCCAGCAAAGAAATAACATGAGTCCACTGTGGTTAAAGCTATTAAATGTAAAATTAATATATCATCATCAACACATAAATATTTCTCATTAAGGATTGTTATTTTCATTATTATTGCTTGTATCCTCCAAAATTCCGGTTATTAGACATTAACAAACCATTAAAAGAGCAATTAAAAATGTTTAGATGGCAATGTGTAGTTCAGAGTAACACGGGTATAAAGCACTGAAATCAAGAACAAAGACAAAAAAGACAAATGAAAATAATTAAACTATACCTGTATGTAAAGGTACTGGATTTTGACAACATCTGCGGCATCTTCACTTTTACTCTCATTCTGTTCGTCATTATTTGTGAGCTTAATATTAAAAACAAGGAAACTTATCAAAAACAAAAGAAATTAAGCAAAAGATGCTTTTTGTTCGTATCTCTGATAAAATGTAATTTTCCCCATCTGCAGTAATAAAAAAAATGAAAAAAAAAAAGTTACAAATTTAATATACTTCAGCTCTGTGTCTTTCAGTTACTTTTTTCATAAGAATATTGTTAATTGTTAAGTATGACAATTAATTTTTTAAGTTTTAAAAACAATTACCTCTGTCTCTGTTCCAGGATTATTTTCTGAGGAGTCTATTATACCTTCAAATATCACACTCATTGATGTGTCTTTCAGTAGCCTACAGAACATTTTTTTAAAAGTAATAAATAAATAAAACAACAGACATGCAGAAGATGAAGAAAGTAAAAAAAGGGAACAGTGAATAAACATTTATATAATAATAACAACATCCACACATTACAAGCAGACATTAATGTGACTTGCCACTCCTGTTATAGACAAAAACAAATTAATATTCTGGATAATTATGATTCAAGCCATTCAGTAATGCATTTAAAATATAAACAACAAAACCATGAACGTGAACACTTACAGGAAAGACGTTCCAAAGACATCACATTCATCTTCATCCTCTGAGTCTGACTGCACATTGTCATCAAGCTGGTTATCACATGAGAAACTGATATTCCATTCAAATGACGAACTGACCATCTGAGGCATATTTGGTTCAAATGTATCAGAGAAACCGAGACTGTTTTTTGTAGCATTTGCAACTGATGGGGATGTCTTAGAGCTGGAATAACTCTTTGACAAAGATGAATCTTCACTATCAGCCAGTTCTTCACTTACTTCAATCCATGAGTTGTAATACCTGTACACACATGTAGATATATTTGTACATGATGTTAATCCTTTGTATTAGCAACAGTATTCCTTGTTTGAAGTATTTTAATGAGACAGATCTCAGTTTTTGTAATAAATATTTGGGTCGCTACTTCATCTTTTAATTAGAACAAACAACAAGTTATATTACAGATAATTATATGACTATAAAATAATCTCAAATAAACTCCAATATCTGTAGACAAAAATCAGTTACTTTGTAATTCAGGTGTCTTTGCCATTTTATTTCACAACTTAAAATGGCTTCCAGAAGATTTATTACAATTTATGAAAATTATATCATATGAAATTCAAGATGGTATTTAGAAACAAGCATAATTTGGATTTATACTATTTAAAAACTGATAACACAGAAACACAAACACACATAAAAGACAAATATATACACAATAAATGAATAGCTTCTTACCTGACTACATTTTCATGGTTCAGTCTGGAGAGTAACTTAACTTCTCTTGTTATCTTTTTATTGAACTGTTTGCTTTTTGGGTTCAGTGGAATACGCTTAACAGCATACAGTCGACCATCTAATTTGTTCTTTACCTGTGAAATAAACAATTGTGTGGAAAAATTTAATTTTAATTAAAATCAGACATTCCTCAGTGGTTGACAAATAAAAGACATCATAAAACAAGAATGCTAATTTAACATGTTAATTTCAGGTCGACAAAAGGAACATTCTCAACACGTGATAAATCAGATACAATTTATTACATACAACATGTGGCATTTACAATTTAAATTTACATGTTCTCTTACTACCATTTAATTATATGTAAAAAGTGACTTGTTGAAAGAACTTCATAATGAAAAAATTAATTCAGTTTTAATATTTTAATAACAGAAGACCTGTTGTCAGTTGACAAAAAACAAACTACACCACCATATTGTGTATCTCTGAAACAAAATACCTTAATAACATCTCCAAATGCCCCTTTTCCAAGAGATTTGAGAATTTCAAACTCTGTTGTAAGCCGTGATTGTCCTGTTGCTTCAAGAGCAGTGACAAAGATGTGAGGAAGTTCATCACCGTCACTTGAATCACTGTCTTCAGTGGCTTAACAAAGAGGAAATAATAAATTAAATGTTCATACAACAAAAAGGTTACCTTAAAATTACAAGGTTGAAGTTATTCAATAAATCCAGAAGTTACTGTTCAAAAAAAAAATGAATATGTATTTTTAAAATCACAATGAACAAAATACTATTAAAATCTAGTTCAGCAAACTAACTAAACAATAAAGGTATCAGTTTGTTATACTGTTATCTGCTTAAAATCTAAAACAAAATTAAATCTTTATTAAACTGGGATGTCTTTAGAATCAATTAACTTTTATAAATTAGTTGTTTGAGTGGGCCTATTTTGTACTGCACTTGTAAGAAATCTGTATTTTGTGAAAAATTAGTAGAAAAGTGATTTAAAAAAAAAAAGACCTTTCCTAGTTCCATTGTGCCTGGTGCCACAATTGGGAATCATGGCAGGGGGTGGTTCTTTAAGAAATGTGTGTTCAAGCAGCTGAGAGGCTGACCACCTGTGATGTTCATCTTGTATCAAACATCTGAATAACAGAAACATTTATTTAAAATATAACGGAAAACAGTGACACGAAAAGTGTATAAAATATCACTCTCTTTAACCAAACTTACATGAAGAAGAATTTCTAACCTTTTTCTGTTACATGCTATGATTCATTATTTCAGCCACAATATGAAAACAATCTCATAAAATGTGTAAGTTAATTTAAGATATACAAGTCTGCATTTTTAGAAAAACAAAAGTATTCGGCTAATGAATGTATTTTTTTTTTACAACAAAACATTTTATTTCAACACCTGAGCAAAATAGTTTTAAAAGAATGTAATTAAACATTAAAAGAATGTAATTAAACACAGTGAAGGAAAGAAAGAGAAGCTGAGAGATGTTTTACTTTGTGATGAAGTCGTGAAGCTGAGGAGGAAGATGTGTGGAGATGACTGGCTGACAATCTCTTATATGTTCACCTTCAGTTAGTGACAAAATTAGTAAACCCTAAAACAAACAAATAAATAAACAAACAAACAAACAAACAAACAAACAAACAAAAAGCAACAAAACAACAACAACAAACAAACAAGCAAACAATAAATAACGCAGTAAATGTCATTACTGAACAAGTCTAAATATAATGATGCACAAATATTAATCTTTCATAAAAAATTAAAAAACCAAATAAACAATGAAAAATTATGAACATTTTTTTTGTAAAAATAAAAACAGGTTTATTTAATAAATATAATACAAGACATGGAAATAATTTTGTCAGAATACATCAAACGAATGATACAAAATGCTTTCAACTTTACACATGGGCATATCCCATATTATGCTGCATCTAATTATAATTCTTGGAATCTATCCACAAGTATAAATAATTAATTCTGTAAAATATGTCAAAACAAATAAAAAGGACAGACATAAATCTGCAAATACCAGCTGAAATATATCCTCTTTCTTGCCTCCCCGGCCTGGGGGCAAAGGTTTGATATTCTGGAAGTGAACTCCTGGACAAGCCTGTTCTGATGTCTGATACAAATCACTCAGTCTGAAACACCCAAATTACTTCTCACTAACAAGTGCAGATTAAACCAACACATTTATATAAACACCTTACAAATCTATTGATGAAGAGTTAAGTCTCTACATACTAAACAGTTACAGAAAGGTTTCTGTTGCAAGAGAATGTGTTAGCATTATGAACTCGTGTTTAAAAATAATTTCACGTCATACAGATTTCGGAAAATTAGTATGAACTAAATGTATTTGTGAAACATTTGAGTGACAGTAATTTAGATAAAATATGATTTTTATCTTGCCTTTTGTCAATACTGTAATCAGCAACTCTCACTCGACAACAACTGTCAACAAACACATTAGAAGCCTGAAAGAAAAAACAAACTAGAAAAACACAACAGAAATTACCAAATAATAAAAAATATTGAATTATGCTAATTAAAAATTACAAATCAGACTTCTGGATGAAAAAATATGAAACAATAGTGCACAGATGTGATTATTAGTATGAAAACATTAATTAGGAATAATAATTACCCTAAGGTACTTGTGCACAACAGCTTTCTTGTGAAGATAGTCTAGAGCTTCAACAAGTTCCTCAGTGTAATATCTTAACATGTCAAGAGATATAGGCAGCTTGTGCTTAATGTAGTTCTCAAGGTTATAGCCACCACAATATTCTGTTAAAACCTAAAATAAATATTTAAAACAAATAATTTAAAAAAAAATAATAATAATAGTCAAAATTAAAAATAACAGTGAAATACCGCACATCAAATAAATGGAATTTAATTTTTGGGACAACTGTTTATTTATTGAATATTTTAAATCACAGGGATAATATATTTAAAATACT
>CM022665.1:6322900-6473775 GCA_012295275.1 Chrysomallon squamiferum | reverse complement strand
TGAATTTATACCCACTTCAATACCAATCCATGACATGTAATACCTGTACACACATGTAGATATATTTGTACATGATGTTAATCCTTTGTATTAGCAACAGTATTCCTTGTTTGAAGTATTTTAATGAGACAGATCTCAGTTTTGTAATAAATATTTGGGTCGCTACTTCATCTTTTAATTAGAACAAACAACAAGTTATATTACAGATAATTATATGACTATAAAATAATCTCAAATAAACTCCAATATCTGTAGACAAAAATCAGTTACTTTGTAATTCAGGTGTCTTTGCCATTTTATTTCACAACTTAAAATGGCTTCCAGAAGATTTATTACAATTTATGAAAATTATATCATATGAAATTCAAGATGGTATTTAGAAACAAGCATAATTTGGATTTATACTATTTAAAAACTGATAACACAGAAACACAAACACACATAAAAGACAAATATATACACAATAAATGAATAGCTTCTTACCTGACTACATTTTCATGGTTCAGTCTGGAGAGTAACTTAACTTCTCTTGTTATCTTTTTTATTGAACTGTTTGCTTTTTGGTTCAGTGGAATACGCTTAACAGCATACAGTCGACCATCTAATTTGTTCTTTACCTGTGAAATAAACAATTGTGTGGAAAAATTTAATTTTAATTAAAATCAGACATTCCTCAGTGGTTGACAAATAAAAGACATCATAAAACAAGAATGCTAATTTAACATGTTAATTTCAGGTCGACAAAAGGAACATTCTCAACACGTGATAAATCAGATACAATTTATTACATACAACATGTGGCATTTACAATTTAAATTTACATGTTCTCTTACTACCATTTAATTATATGTAAAAAGTGACTTGTTGAAAGAACTTCATAATGAAAAAATTAATTCAGTTTTAATATTTTAATAACAGAAGACCTGTTGTCAGTTGACAAAAAACAAACTACACCACCATATTGTGTATCTCTGAAACAAAATACCTTAATAACATCTCCAAATGCCCCTTTTCCAAGAGATTTGAGAATTTCAAACTCTGTTGTAAGCCGTGATTGTCCTGTTGCTTCAAGAGCAGTGACAAAGATGTGAGGAAGTTCATCACCGTCACTTGAATCACTGTCTTCAGTGGCTTAACAAAGAGGAAATAATAAATTAAATGTTCATACAACAAAAAGGTTACCTTAAAATTACAAGGTTGAAGTTATTCAATAAATCCAGAAGTTACTGTTCAAAAAAAAAATGAATATGTATTTTTAAAATCACAATGAACAAAATACTATTAAAATCTAGTTCAGCAAACTAACTAAACAATAAAGGTATCAGTTTGTTATACTGTTATCTGCTTAAAATCTAAAAAACAAAATTAAATCTTTATTAAACTGGGATGTCTTTAGAATCAATTAACTTTTATAAATTAGTTGTTTGAGTGGGCCTATTTTGTACTGCACTTGTAAGAAATCTGTATTTTGTGAAAAATTAGTAGAAAAGTGATTTAAAAAAAAAAAGACCTTTCCTAGTTCCATTGTGCCTGGTGCCACAATTGGGAATCATGGCAGGGGGTGGTTCTTTAAGAAATGTGTGTTCAAGCAGCTGAGAGGCTGACCACCTGTGATGTTCATCTTGTATCAAACATCTGAATAACAGAAACATTTATTTAAAATATAACGGAAAACAGTGACACGAAAAGTGTATAAAATATCACTCTCTTTAACCAAACTTACATGAAGAAGAATTTCTAACCTTTTTCTGTTACATGCTATGATTCATTATTTCAGCCACAATATGAAAACAATCTCATAAAATGTGTAAGTTAATTTAAGATATACAAGTCTGCATTTTTAGAAAAACAAAAGTATTCGGCTAATGAATGTATTTTTTTTACAACAAAACATTTTATTTCAACACCTGAGCAAAATAGTTTTAAAAGAATGTAATTAAACATTAAAAGAATGTAATTAAACACAGTGAAGGAAAGAAAGAGAAGCTGAGAGATGTTTTACTTTGTGATGAAGTCGTGAAGCTGAGGAGGAAGATGTGTGGAGATGACTGGCTGACAATCTCTTATATGTTCACCTTCAGTTAGTGACAAAATTAGTAAACCCTAAAACAAACAAATAAATAAACAAACAAACAAACAAACAAACAAACAAAAAAAAAGCAACAAAACAACAACAACAAACAAACAAGCAAACAATAAATAACGCAGTAAATGTCATTACTGAACAAGTCTAAATATAATGATGCACAAATATTAATCTTTCATAAAAAATTAAAAAACCAAATAAACAATGAAAATTATGAACATTTTTTTTGTAAAAATAAAAACAGGTTTATTTAATAAATATAATACAAGACATGGAAATAATTTTGTCAGAATACATCAAACGAATGATACAAAATGCTTTCAACTTTACACATGGGCATATCCCATATTATGCTGCATCTAATTATAATTCTTGGAATCTATCCACAAGTATAAATAATTAATTCTGTAAAATATGTCAAAACAAATAAAAAGACAGACATAAATCTGCAAATACCAGCTGAAATATATCCTCTTTCTTGCCTCCCACGGCCTGGGGCAAAGGTTTGATATTCTGGAAGTGAACTCCTGGACAAGCCTGTTCTGATGTCTGATACAAATCACTCAGTCTGAAACACCCAAATTACTTCTCACTAACAAGTGCAGATTAAACCAACACATTTATATAAACACCTTACAAATCTATTGATGAAGAGTTAAGTCTCTACATACTAAACAGTTACAGAAAGGTTTCTGTTGCAAGAGAATGTGTTAGCATTATGAACTCGTGTTTAAAAATAATTTCACGTCATACAGATTTCGGAAAATTAGTATGAACTAAATGTATTTGTGAAACATTTGAGTGACAGTAATTTAGATAAAATATGATTTTTATCTTGCCTTTTGTCAATACTGTAATCAGCAACTCTCACTCGACAACAACTGTCAACAAACACATTAGAAGCCTGAAAGAAAAAACAAACTAGAAAAACACAACAGAAATTACCAAATAATAAAAAATATTGAATTATGCTAATTAAAAATTACAAATCAGACTTCTGGATGAAAAAATATGAAACAATAGTGCACAGATGTGATTATTAGTATGAAAACATTAATTAGGAATAATAATTACCCTAAGGTACTTGTGCACAACAGCTTTCTTGTGAAGATAGTCTAGAGCTTCAACAAGTTCCTCAGTGTAATATCTTAACATGTCAAGAGATATAGGCAGCTTGTGCTTAATGTAGTTCTCAAGGTTATAGCCACCACAATATTCTGTTAAAACCTAAAATAAATATTTAAAACAAATAATTTAAAAAAAAATAATAATAATAGTCAAAATTAAAAATAACAGTGAAATACCGCACATCAAATAAATGGAATTTAATTTTTGGGACAACTGTTTATTTATTGAATATTTTAAATCACAGGGATAATATATTTAAAATACTTTTTCAAAGATAATTATTATAATTGTTACATTAAATTTTTTTAAATTATGACTGCTGTGATGAAATTATTTCATATAATGGAATTAGCTGCTATTTATATTTTGTAATAGCTACAAGCGTATGCTATTTACTGACTAAAGAAATCAGGGAAAATATTAAATGATTAATCTATACATATAATGGAAGGAAAGCAATGCCAATAGTATTACATATTAAAAATGAAGGCCTGGTAAGATACTTCAGTATCTAAATAAACATCCACCTACATGAACTGTTATTTTGCTGAGTTCTTCCTCATATCTCAAAGCCAGATACTTAATGAGATTTGTGTGATGAAGATGAATAAGAGACTTCATTTCTTGTTCAATGCTACGAATCTGAAATTAAATCAGAATTTTGTTTTCATCTATCACATTATTAAAACTACATCTATGTAGACATTATTATAACTTTATTATTTGGATCTTGTTTACTAAGTAATGACACGCTAACTGCTTCATATTTTGAATAACATAAAATAAGAAATAATTAAGCTGTGAAATCTGCTCTGAATTTAACTTTATTTTCATTAATTTATTTAGTAAAAATTAACACCACACAAAATAAAGTTAGTAACTAACAATCTCATCCCTAAGGCTTTTCTTTATTTCTAATTTTCAGTGATTAGATTCCAAAAAATCAAAACTGAACACTAATTTATTATTTACTTTTTGGCCTTTACTGTTTTTGTTAGTGAGAAAAACAGCCAATTATCCAGCAAACCTGGGATCTTATGTGACGTGGATTTGGTTGATTTTCCAATGTAATGTAACAAAGCTTAATATACATTTGAAATGTAAAACAAACAATGACAACTAAAGAATAAAACTGTATTTAACAGATACAAATTAATACAGCCCATTCTGTGGTAGTTCCAGTTTTCTTGAAGCTGGATAAATGGTCTGGTACCTTTAACTAACAAAGTTAAAATGAATAAATTCCTGATTATATAAGAATTACTTGTTTCATATAGGCTAGAGATTCTTTGTCTTGTTCCGTTTCACAGTTCTTGCTCCCACTATAGTGACGCCATTTTAACACCCATTCTGTTATTGTAACCATGGTTCCAGTATCTGTATCCATACCAGCATAAACAATGCTTCCATTAGGATTATGTCCTGAAAACAAAATATTTGTTTTCAAAAATATATCTTTATCAAATTATCAGTTAATGCTCAATCTGATGTGCACTGAAGTTAAAAAGGGTAAAGCTTGTTTTGGGTTTTTAATTAAAAACTAGGACATACTAATTCTGGTATCTTCGACTACTGTATGTCAAATATCTTCATCTATAGTCCTCAAAAGACACTCAGTTAAATTTTCCTTTATTTCAATCTCTCAGACTGTATCTTTGATAAACCAGTTGTTATGTAATGACTGGAACAGTAAATATCTCAAAGGGTACACAAATAAAATATTGATGACAAGATTAATACCATCTTTAAGCAATGATTTAAGCACAGATACATACCAAGACACATTCCTCTTTGCACAGTTCTTTCTGTCTTGGTGTTGAAAGCTAGCACCTGTGTACCCCTATGATGTCCAAGATTTCTGCACTCATTCTCTGCAAATACTGATTTTGGAGTACTTGTTTGCCTACTAAAGACAATGCATTTTAAAAGAACATAAACTGGTGTAAACATCATGCTGAATATCTTGTATCAAGTATTCTCTCTTAATACATTTTATAAGGTATGAATAAACACTTTCTGTATTTTATCAGAGAAAAGTATCAGTCACAATTCTTTCTGTTGAAAATTAGGTTTGAACTAAGTACAATTAGAAATTTAAATATATATATATATATATGTATGTATATTTAAAAAAGAGAACAGAACTGGTAAATAAACAAAAACAAAACCTTAAATTATTAAATATAAATATAAAAATAAAAAAAATTATATATTATCTTTGGTATTAAATTATAAATTATAAACTGATAATTTAAAACCAAAGATAATTTTAATTTTTTTTTAAGATTGTAAAAACAATAACACTGATATGATTTATGCTACACAAAATGATGCAGAAAAAAGATTTCAGAAAGAGTAAATCGGCATGACTGACAAAGCAGAACATAAAACAAATATTATAACCTTTGTCTTCTTGTAAACATATTCCCACCAAAGTATATATGAGCTGATACAGGAGAATCATAGACTAGTGACAACTTTGGTGTTACTGAAGTGACTGGAGAACTGTCTAATACATCATTATCCGTATATGCTACTGAATATTCTCTACCCTGAAAATAAAGAAAATTTAAAGAATAATGGCATTATTGTAATTTTTACACTGAAATACATTCATATTTATTTGATAATTTTCAAATACTGAAAACCAGACAATATTGGTCAAAATTGCACAACAACATTATTTGTTTAACAGCATATTCAGTTTTCTAAAGTAAGAAAATTATTATAATAAAAACATTTTTGTAAAAACTACAACATGAGCAAATCTAATTCAGAATTACATACCTGCAAATTTTGTTCAGTTTTCTTTTTTGTTTCTTCACGAAGGGCTTCTCTTTTTTTCATGATCTCATTCTCTATGATAAGACGCTGAAATTAAATATATTAAACCAATTATTGACTAAGGAATCCTATTAACTAAGGGGTAAAAAAATCATAAAGTTTAACTTGGAAAATAATTCTTTATTGGAATAACTTAAATATAAAATAACAATTTAACAAGAAAATAATCATGTAATGTAACATTTTAAATAAAAATGGTAATTTACTTAGAAAAAAACTGTTTAATGGAATACTTTAAATAAAAAAATTAAAATTTATTTAAAAGATAATTCTTAAATGAAATAAATGAAATAAAAACTATTTATTCATTTACAAAACAATTCTCTAATGCAAAAATTTAAATTAAAAATAATTTACTTCTCTTTCTTCTTTCTTTCTTTGAAGGTCCATAACTCTCTGTTGTTCTTTAGCTACCAGTTCTTCTTTCTGACGCTTGTTCAAAAGCATCTCTTCATAAAAAGACTTCGGTTGTGGTTTATTGTTATCATGAAGAAATTTCTGAACATGATCAGCTAGATTGTGAATCATAACCTATAATTAGCAAATAATTTAAAAAAAAGGATTTAGTTTGTTTCACCTAAATTAATAAACCACTACTTATCATTAATATTACTCTAGTAACCAAGAATTCCTGTACTATTTAACAATATAAAAAAAATACAACAAAAAGAAGATGCAAAAAAGGAAGTCTGAACTAGAATACATATATGAAAAAATGTTAAAATATGTTTAGATTACCAAGTATACAAATTCCAAATTTAATTATAAATAAATATTTTTCATTCTCTCAATTCCTATTTAAAGAGTATTTTTAAAAATGGTAATTTTTAATATTTTTTATTTAATTCCATTGATAAAATTAAATATACATGTGTTTATATTCAAAATATTTTTTTAAGATTTTAATGAGAAAGAAATGATTATAACATTCAAATAAACAAAACAAAACAAAACATGTGCCTAATGTTTAATCTTTGGGGAACATATTAAAATTTTTAAGAATTTTAATAACTTTTTTAATTTTGTTGACAAATACCTCTCCAGTTAATGTTTCTGCCAAATCATCCAGTTCTTTTTTTAGAGTTATCACTTTCTGGATGGTTAAGCCTTGAGCATTCTTCAGTTCAATTACAGGAGGCCTAAATTGAAAATATAACAAAAACATCATTAAGAAAAAAATCATAACCTCATTTTTGTTTTCAAATCTGATCTTAATTAAGAGCAGCATGCACTATCTTTATCAAAAATGTAAAATGTCTGTGTAAATGATGTATTCATGAAAAATTATTTGGATGTGTGTTTATGCATATATGGCACCCTAGGCAACATTAGGTTCTGGCCACCCCCAGGAAACTATCAGTTTCAAAATATATATACAATAAATTTAAAAAAAAAAAAAAAGGCTCATCATTTGGGCATAGAC
Source organism: Chrysomallon squamiferum (assembly GCA_012295275.1). Classification (NCBI taxonomy): domain Eukaryota; kingdom Metazoa; phylum Mollusca; class Gastropoda; order Neomphalida; family Peltospiridae; genus Chrysomallon; species Chrysomallon squamiferum. The sequence goes on along the minus strand of CM022665.1, from coordinate 6,466,294 downwards.
CAAGGTTAATTTTAAAAAAACAATTACCCTCTGTGCTCAAATATCCAGTTACCAACAAAAACGCTATTTGATACTATTTTATTTGCAAAATTAAAACAAGAATAAATAAACAAACAAACAAACAAAGACAGACATTAGTGATGACTTCATACTCAGTTATCCCATTGTCTGATGTTCTAATTACATCAACAAAATGGACATTTGCTCAGTATGACTTACATCAGGTGTGCAATCCAGAATTATGAAATAGTATTAAGCAGAGTTTACACAAGTTAAATTTTTTTTTTTTTTTTTTAGCATTGGCTAGACACTGCATAAATTCATTTTGGATATCTTTTCGAAGAGAGTGAATTAGCATTTTGTGATTCTTAACTCTACGCAAATGTTCATTCATGATATTCGGGCTAGATATTCTACAATCTTCAAAAACTGTCCATTGCCAGGGCAATACAACTTTTAATTTCTACCACGGAATGCCAAATTTTGCATGCCAAGAATTCGTACGAAAGCAATTAAGCGTTGCTAAATTTGATGCCAATAATGTTCACTTTGCCTAATTTTCTGTTTGTCCCTTAAAGCAGACACAGCAGCCAAAATCTCTGGTTTGGCCTTTTGGTGTCATTCCACCCAAAATGTGATTTAAGTAGAAATGACATGTTTAAAGCCATATTTAAACAGCAGAACTGCACCTGAAATATTTTTAAAACATTTATTTTCAACATCCTATGCAATCTTTAAAGACAAGATTTTTCTGTGACAAACATTTAAATATCCCACACAGGCCATTTCTTTCCTCGTTTATACCATTAAATAAGGAGTTTCCATGGCATACTGAAGGTTTTGCATAAGTGTGATTCTATGGAAAAACAATAAAAAACATGCAAACATAATTATGTCTGGGAAGTTTCATGTAACACACAATTCTCATTCACTCATTTTTGCTTGTTTCAGTCAGACTGAATCAACCTGATTATTTGTCCCTGTATGAAATAAACCAGGATAAAGAATGACCCTCACTAAAACTGAAATTTATTTATTTATTTTTCAAAACTGTTTGATATCGGCACCCTAGGCAGCTGTCTAGTTTGCCTAGTAGCGCTGACCCTGCATATATGTATTGATGATTAGAATAATGGACTTGTTTATGTGTGTGTGTAAATGTGCTTATGGATTTTTATACATTCATGCCAATGTGTTTGTGTGTATAAAAATATACTATCATGTTAGACAGCACTTACTCCTCTGGATAGAAATGTGTACACCTGACAACCAGATCAACCTGCACGTAAGCATGTCCATCTCCTCCCATACTCTCCTGAGGTCTAAGTGTTAACTGTACCTCAGGTGGCCTGTATACCTAAAATTAATATCAAGCACACAATTAATAATTGTTAAACCGATAAAAATTTAAGTATTTAATTTAAATTATGTAAAAGCATATGATTTCAGATGTATACAAGACAATTTAAGGTCTGTGCTGATTTTTTTTTTTATCTAAGGCACAAAGCAACTGAAAAGTGATATATTATTAATTATGAAAATATTACACCATCATGTCTGTTATTGATCACTGGACTAAATTTGTAATGCATCTTAAAATAAAATAAAATAAATGTTTTTTGGTAAAATGATCTAATATCCATTTCATCTTTATAACTGTATACTATTTCCAGCTAAATGCTACAATGTTCAGAAATATTTTCTCTTGTCACCTTCCATGCATCACTGTTTCTAAGATCTTTAAAACCATCCATAAAAATGGCTTGCACTGCTTTAATTTCATCTTTCTGTCTTTCGGCCAATTCGGTCAGTCTTGATGTCGACATGTTCCTATTTTTTTAAAGGTGATAAGGTCTTAAATATTTATTGTCGGCTACGGCCGCTGACAGTGTACAACTATCTTGCAGGTAATGTCATCATCTTCAGTAGGGGCGGTCGATTGACATTTAAAAAATAATTATATGTTGCAGAAGGAAAAAGCCACGTTTCACATCATTTTTGAAGTGTAGACGTCGCTTTATTGTTTACAAATTATCGACTTCTCTTCCCTAGTTCTTTATACAGCGAACACCAGAAGAGAACCAGTGTAACTAGTATCAACAAAAGGGACGGTTATAACCGTCATATTATAAATTCATTATGCCTGGTAATTGATATAATTATGTTTGCTGTTATATTATTAATTCACAGTTTTGATATTGAATATAATATTTAATTACGTAAAACTCTAAGACATTTTTGTTTTTTTTCTGTTTCTCACACATACATACACAAGACATAATTTTAAATTTAAAAAGAAAGCAGGAACGTTACAAAATAATAAGAAAAATAAAAATAACACTGATCTGTTAATTTCATTTTCAGATAACCTTCATATATAATTAACATTTAGTAATTTTATATATCTGCAGTATCTAGTAATTTTATTTATTTCCAGATTCTTTAAAAGATAACGAAAATTACAGTTACGCTGGCCGATTGACAAATGGTTTGATATCTGCACTCGAACGCAATCTGTTTACCGATGTTATCATAAAAGTTGAACAAAATGACTTTCCTTGCCATAAAGTGATACTGTCTTCCATGTCTCCATACTTCGAGGGCATGTTTGCTTCTGGAATGAAGGAGAGTTCACAGTCGGTTATAGAATTACATGATCTTCGAAGTGAATGGTTTGAATCCGTTCTCAAATATATGTATTCAGGAAAGGTTGATCTTACCAAAGAAAACGTCAGAGACATTTTGCAGGTTGGATCCTTCCTCCAAGTTCTTTGTTTACAAGAACTTTGCGAAGAATTCATTTTAAATGAAATTTTATCTTTGGAAACGTGCTTGTCTTTATGGCAGATGGCTCCACTCTATGGATGCACATACCTAGCACAACAAGTGAAATTATTTATTGTACAACATTTTAAAACCATAGCACTGAATGGAGATCTTTCTCAGTTATCTGAAGATGAGTTGAAAGCCATTCTTTCAGATGAACACATAAATGTCAGCAGTGAGTGTTTGGTGCTCGAAGCAGCTTTAAACTGGATCAGAATAACCAAAACTGATTCCACCACTGCAAAAAATATATTTGATTGTGTTAGAATGGATCTGATTCCAGCAGCTGAATGGGAATTGTTTAATGAAAAGCTGAAACAGTCAGGAGATGAAGGTTTATGTTCATTGTTGAATGAACTAAGATCAGTGATGTTAAATGTGGAAAAGTATAATGTTTCAAGCCGGCTGCGGTTTTATGATCGATTGCAGGATGTAATAATCATCTATCCAGCTGCTGGGTTTGTGGACATGGATGACTTCAACGATGATGAAATTGTTCTTGACCCACACTGTGTCAGTTTGGGGGATAGAAAGTTGATGAATGTTGCACAATGCCCTTTTGGTCCGGAAGAAACTGAGTCAGTGTGTTTTGTTGGTCAAGATCTTTACATTGCAGGTGTAACAGCAAACGAAGTAGCCCTCTGTAGATTTAATGGAAACACTGGTATTTGGCAGAACTGTAAGAATCTTGGCCAAGTGAGAACTAAATTTACACTAGTATCATGTGGGTCATGTATTTACCTGATTGGTGGAATCAATGAAAATTTGCTCCAAACATGGACCACTGTTGAAGAATATGACCCAGAAACAGATGAATGGTGCAAGAAGGGAGACTTGATTTGCCCTGTGACTGAGTTTAGCTTTGTCACAACAGAAAATGCAATTTATATATACCTGGGCATCTGGCGCCGAACACTGTATACAGGTAATAATTCTGTACGCATAATCAGTGAATGCGTACCAGATATCCAGTCTTTCAACTGCACAACAGGGCACTGCCAAGTAATTGGACATCTTCCTGAAGAGATATCATCAGGTCCTGGGAACAGACATACCTTTGCTTTCAGAAGAGGCACAACAGTTTTCATTATAACTCCTAGAGGAATGGTGATAAAAGTATCCGATTTCTGTAGAGATCCTGTAGTGGCTGGTGATGTTGGAGAATTGAGCCCTAAGGACAGATTGTTTCATGGTATTGACACTGGGACTGAGGTGTATCTTATAGGAGGTAGATACTTCTCATCAGCTACTCCTGATGTCTTTATGTTCGATCCTCACAGTGTGACGGTTACGAAGATATATGACTTACCTCTTTGTTCACAGGTATCAACGTGTACATTCGGCCACATAAAAACAAAATTTCTCCAGGCCTTTACTCCTAATGGAAGAGAATCTGATGATCAGATTTAATAAAACTTGGATTTATTTCAGCCTAACATCATGCCTATGGTTAAACCACAAAGAAGCAGAGAAAGAAGAGTGCTGATATCTGTGATGTTAAACATTCATTCATTCATTTAGTGACAGTTTTTGAATGATCATCTTTACTAGTATTAACTCTAACAGTAATAAACATGGGCATACATTTATCTAAATAAGCTAATTAGTTTAGAAAAATGTATCTGTTGAATGAAATTCATTCATTAAGAATTAAAAAAAAGTTATCATTATTCTTTAGTTGAAAGTGTGCATGTTTTACTGCAATATTTCTGAATGATAAAGAATTCACTATAAATATAAATTATTACCAAAATGAAAATGTATAATAGTATCTGACATTTTAATAAATACATATTGTTGCAAATGTTAATAAAATACTGTTATGAATTTTGACAGTGTTTGTTCTGTTGTAACTGTTTGTGCCATATTACATATTTTAGTTTGTTTTTGAAAAGATTGACATTTTTCTGCTTCTCTACCCCCACATATCTGAATATACCACATCATATAACATTTATGAGTAGTGCATTACAATCAGTTATTCAGAACCAGCAAATCAGTTAGGTTTAGAATGTTATGCAGTTTAATTCACATCTTGACAAATTACAATTTTTTTTCATTGATGTCATAATTTTAAAACTAATTTTTATTTATCTAGTCTTAAAAAACTTAAAATATAATTACAGTTGGTATGAAAATACAATTAAAAAAAAAGTTTGTTCACAACAAGTGGGAATCAAACAGAGTAAGACAAAGTAATTATATTCTAAAATATCTGCAACAAAAGCACTTGGCATCAGCTTTACTAGAATAATTATTGAAAGTGTTCATTTGCAGGTTTCTCCTTCAAAGCTTATCTGATACAGAAGACTTTTATTCTGGCAAGGAAATAAATTTTATTATCAAAATCAACATTTTTTTATTCTCTTTTTGTTTTCTTTTTCTCTCTGCTAATCGTTAACTATATTGTTGTGGACCGAATAATGAAAGTGAAACAGACTGCTAAGATTCTTGTTCAGTTGTAAAAAAAGAATGATGTATATATGCTTTCCCATTTTTTCCTAATGGCCTTTGATACACCATTGATTGTTCAGTGGGTGTTTTTGAAACCTGCAATCTAATCATCGAATGACAGCTCACACTGAACTAGTTAATCCCGTTAATGACGCATGAATTAATCGGGTTTGTTTTTCCTGAGGTTGTAGATCCACGTTATCATCAGGTTACCTCATTGTGATTTTTTTCCATGAAAGCTGCTTTTATATGTAATTTTTTATTATAAATAATATTAGATATTTATTTGTGTTGTTGTTATTATTATTATTATTATAAATTAATACATAAGTAATGTTTACAGACCAAAGCTTATTGGTTCTCGCATTGTTACTGGTGGAAAACAAATAAAAAAAGAAACTATTAGCGGAAGTTGTGTTTGGGACGCTGAACCAGGGGAGAACTGGAAGATGACCAACATGTATAGTTTTCTTTTTATATGAACAAAAACAAATACTGGAATGAATTCTAATTGCGTCAGTACTTGTTTTAAATAATAATAATAGTTGAACGCATCGATGTCAGCTAACTTAAACGTATGAACTATGATGTATCAACAACATCATGATCATGCATGAAGAATACCTACCATTACCATATGATTATAATTTATTCTAATTATCATTATGTTTTATGATTAAGTTAATTAAATTAACCAGTTAATTAATCTTGGAACAGTAGAAATAGAACTGGACTGCTAGACTAAATATTTATTTCTTTGAGTAATATGAATAAAATAATTTTGAGTCAAGCAGTAACTAGTAAGTGAAAATAAATAAATCATAGTGTTACACATTTAATGATTCATATAGTTAATAATGATTTCCCCAAGAAAATTAATTAATATATTTGACAGATCTGTGATGTTGTGTTGTGGAAGAAAACGTCATATAATGGTTTCATGTAAAATAAAGTCTTTAAATTGTAAACCTTAAAGGCATCAGTTTGATACCCAACATCTTTTAAACATTACTATTAAAAAATCTGTTCATGCTATCTTTTTAGTATTTTTTTTTAGTAATCTAGGTTATATATGTTTCTGTTTTTAGATAATTTTTAATGGGACAAAGGGAAACATACAGTCATTCAGAAGATTAAATATGGCAGACAGTCTAATATTATTCCTTCTCAGCTTTGCTGTTTAACTGTTTATCTCTTGGACACAACAACTGACATTCAGCTATGACAACAATGGATGAAAAAGTGGCAATGTTTGATCTCCTGAAGAGTCAGTTTTCTAATCAGCTGGAGAAGAGTCAGTCATGCAACTTAGAGAAGTTAGAAGAAAAAGAACATAATGTGGAATCAAATGGTATTATTTTTGTGTTTTTTAAAAATCCCACCAAAACCCTACCATAAAAATTGTGTGTGTGTGTGTGTGTGTGTATATATATATATATATATATTCCTATATTTGTGTTATCTGTAAGAAGGTAACCTATTAGTTTATGATTTATTTTTCAGCTAGTGACAGCTTGATGTCCAGTGTTCATAAACAAATTCTTAAAGACAATTTAACCATTCTTGTGGAGAACATGGTCCCAGATGACATGTTTAATATACTGATTTCAAAAGATACACTCACATCTATGGATGTACGTCGCATAAGAGCTGGTACTACATGGGAAACTATTAACACTGAACTGATTGGACATATCATGAGAAAGTCAGACTTAGCATTCACAACTCTGGTAGAATCCTTAAAATTGACATGTCAGGGTCATCTGGCAGATTTGTTGGAACTTGGAGAAACAAAAGAAGATAAAAATAAAAGTTTAGGTAGGTTACTTTAGTATGATTAATGTCAGAAATCATATTTGAGTTGTGTATGATCACTTTAAGATGTATAATTAATGTTGTTATATGGTTAATCAGATGATAATTGTGAAAATTCAATATTTTAATATTTGTTTCGAGTTATTCTCATGTTTATAAAACTAAAAATATTAAGATATTGAATTATATCCCTAATGAAATGTTATTTAAGTAAAATAGGCATCAAAGTTGTTTTTTAAAGAGACAGAATTAGCATAATCATTTAACTAAGTTACAGTAGAGTAAAAACAAACAAAAAATATGTCTTGTCATAATTTTACTGATTTGGCTAAATAAATTTTATTTTATTTGAAGTGGAACATGTGATGAGTGCAAAGAAAAAACAGCTTATTAACAAGCAGCGTCCATTACTTGTCAGTGACATGACACCAGATGAAATTTACAATGAATTTGTTTCTCAAAAGATCTTGACACTGTCTGAAATAAGTCGCTTAAAAGAGAAGTCAAGAGAATCAGCTAATGAAGAATTATTAGATTATATTGTCCGGCGATCAGATCGAGCATTTCAAGTTTTGGTTGAATCCTTGAAAAAGACACAGCAAGACCACCTTTCCAAACTGCTGGAGCTTCCTGTAGATTCACTATCTTTAGAACCTGTCCCCAAAAAGTTGAAAGTGGAAGGTAACTTTTTATTCATTCAGTTTTAGAATCTATTTATTTTATTCAGTATTATTAAAAATTGAAACAAATTTGGTAGTTCACTCCATTTCAAAAATTACTGTATAATCTGAAGTAAATCTGTTTACAAACATATCCAGTGTAGGATCAGCTGACATTTTCATTTTTGAAATGGTAATTATGAATTTAATTTATTATTTTCAAACATAAACCATGAATTCCTTTTTTGCTTTTTCACGAATATATTTGTTGTGCAGCTTAGTTTCATTTTAGATAATCTTGTGTGAATTCTTTTACAGTAGTGGTTAAAATAATAAACAAATTTTGTATAATATTAAAGTGCCATCTAGTAAAACATTATATGAAATTTTGAGAATTAATGATATAATTATACAGTTTATTTTTATGTTTATTTTGTGAACTATAAACAGCATCTTGTTCAAGGTAAGTATAAAGTTAACAGTATTTACTAAGATTTTCAAAATGTTCATTGCATGTTGAAATGGTCATTTCATTTTAGTTGAGGAAGAAAAAGAAGAAAATAGCCAGCTGAATGTGGAAGCTGAAAAAGAACATGTTTGTACTTTGGAGGATGTACAAAACCAAATTGTACTCATGGCTGAAAGTGCTTTTGGAAATATTCGTAGGAAAGATGATTCTCGTGAATCTTTTGACCAGTTTTGCAGTGAAATGGCTCAGACAACAACTAACATTAATAATTCATTAGAACTGATCCATGCTCTAAGAGCTTTCTGTGAACAGTCAACAGCCAATACGGGTGAAGAGTGTTCTTCAAGTGGCTCATCATCAAGATTGGCAAACACATGACTGTTATTCCAGGTTTTAAGAAGAAAACAAGTTTTTGCTTAACCATTCAAAGGTTTGTTCAAATGTGATAATTTACATCATTCCAGATAAAGAAGGTAGAAGCTTTGTAAGATAATTTATATTACCAGTTAGAATCAGACCTAATGTTTCTATGAAATAATGTCTGTCTGCAGCTGTGGTGCTTCAGAAGACTTTATCAGTACATTAACATCTAAAATATGTCTTAAAATATATATATATTTTCAAAGAAGTTTTGATTTATCACTTGTATAAACTGAACTTTTATAATGTTTTTACACTATTTTGATTCAATAAAATTATTAAAAAAGAATGTTTTTGTTATTTTATTTTATTTGATTTATCACTTGTATAAACTGAACTTTTATAATGTTTTTACACTATTTTGATTCAATAAAATTATTAAAAAAGAATGTTTTTGTTATTTTATTTTAAATACATATAATGTTAGTGTTTATGCATCTACCTAACTGAATATTATAGGTATAATTTATTTATTCTCATTCAAAAGCAAAAATGAACCATTTTGTTGATTTCTGGCTAGATATATTAACATTCTATATGTATGTGCATAACCATGTATTTATTAAACCCATCATAAACATTCAATTCAGATTTAAATGAAAATTAAGGTAAAATTTGCTTTATTAAATCCAGTGTTGTTTACTGGTTATAATGCTGTCAAAAAAATCCATGTATAAAATGTGGGTTACCAAGTATTGCACACAGGTCTTAATACATTAAAGCAAAAAATTTGTTGGGAAAAAAAAACAAAAAACACCCATGCAAAAACCCTCACCAAATAATACAATATGCATTTTATTAATTACCTCATTTACAGTTTATGATTGGAACATAGATATGTATACAAACTAATAAGACAGTTACAAAATTTCAGTTTTTAATTTAAAAACTTACAGTGAAAAGAATAAAATGTTACTTATTCAACATGACCATGAATAGTTGCATAAAAATAAATCAACATTACATAATCTGAAAATATTCATAGAAAACTAAATTTCAGTTTAAAATGAATCTTACTAATGTTATCATTAATTATAATGTTTTATAATTAGTAATTGCCTTTTTTCATCAGAAGATGTTTCTGCCAAACATTACACGGTCTACTGAAAAGCAGCATTATTACTTATTTATAAGTTTTTGTTGTATCAATATAATCTCCATCAGGAGGCTCATAATCATCCTTTGGAGGTGTGTGTACAGGTCCTTGTAAAACAATGGGAATTAATCCTTCATCCACCTTGAGAAAGAGAAACGGATTAAAAATTAAATTAAAACAGCTTATAATTGATATATATATATATACATACACATATACAATGGTACCTTGACTTACGAGTTTAATTCATTCCATGACCGAGTTTGTAACTCAGTTTGCTCGTATATCAAATCAATTTTCCCAAATGAAATTAATTGAAATACCATTAATCCATTCCAGTCCCCCTAAAACCACAATTTTTTTTGTAATATGTGTTTAAATAAGAAAAAGGTATTTATAAATGATAAATATTGTATATAAATAAAAGAGAATATCAAAATAAATTGGTTTTGTAAAAGTATCTTGGAGATCGGACAAATTATTTTAATTCCTTTGGCTGGAGTTATAGCCTTTATTGACTCCTGCTTCAGTACGGTACATATTGTAGAAGTACTAAGCTTCTACTACCTAGCCAAGTCGACTAGATGCACACTTTGCTTATGTTTTTATGAAGCTTACTCATAACTCAGATTTTGGATCATAACTCAAAAGCAAAACTGCCCAGATGACTGCTTGTAACTCAAAACATTCACAAGTTGAGGTACCACAGTATATATAAAAACCTGGATAATTCTTTTTATTCATTTTAAAATATAAGTAACTTTTTTCTTAGATCAAAATTCTAAAAAAAAAAAAAAAAAATTTTTTATCCTGATATCAGATAAAGAAATAACATTTCTCTTCAGCTAAATTAGTAATATTTAATGATCATTTTATTCAATCATTACAGGTGGCTTTAATTATAAAATTGTCTTGTTTTTACCATAATTGCTTGCTGATACAGATCCTCAGATTCATTTCTTAGTTCTGTGAGTGCCCTCTGCTGGGCCTCGATGGCTTGACTTATTACTGTCAGTTCATTAATGTGTTCTTTGAGTTTGTAATGACACCATGATTTGTGTAATGCTATTCGAGCTTCACCTTCTTCAAACATCAAAGGCTTTGTTTCTCGTTTGCGTAGTCTGCAGGTATAATTAACACAGACTGTTAAGATATGTACTGCACTTCAACAATATATTTAATGTCTTGATACAAAAATTAGATCTGCTTTAATGTTATTTTACATGTTTAAATATACCTGAATAATTATGCATTTTAACATTACCAGTGAAAGAATTAATATCATATGTACTAGTATGCTGTGTAAGGAATTACAAATTTTCTGTTATTGATTTTAATCACAAATATATCCAAAGAAAACAGCTTCAAACACATCATTATACAGTGTAAAAACGATCTTATGTTTAAGGATAATCATCTTTTGTTACATATTACATATGAATAGAGATTATAATACTCACTGAATTTCATGTCTTAATTTTGGTTCTCCTTCAATTTCCATTATAGGTTTTAACTGTCGGCCCTGTTTCTCCAATCTCTTGATCTGTTTTTCTATTCGTTTCTTCTTTTTTTGTTCTCGATGCAAAAGTAAAGTTGGATCAACACGTTTCTTTTTCTTCATTGGCTCAGCACTATAAAAGATTTATAATTTCTAAATTAATGTTCTTGTTTATAAATTTAAAAAAGTAAAGCAAAGATTTTTCAAATGTTAATAATCTTAATTGTAGAAATAAAGAAGACAGAAAATATACTTCTGCATGGTTAATTGAATACTGTTTCACTTTTAATTTAACTTTAGTTAAGTGTAATATTGATACTGCTTATTACTCCTCCAATAATGTATTTACCTTTGGCAATATTTTCTAAGCTGGAGTGTATTTAAACCTTTTTTCTTTTTTTATAAATTATAAAAAAAATATATACTGCTGTGGACAAAGTGATGTATACTAACCTAAGCAAAGGCGTTGCACGAAACAGAAGTGGATTCCTTTGTGTATGGAGACATTGGTACTGTAGAGGTTTCACTGCTGATGACACAGACAATCTGAAAATATACAAAATTTTATGGTTTAGAAAGAAAAGGAAGTTATCTGACACTAAGTGAATGTGTATATTTTTCAGTGAGTATTTAGAATGTTTAGACAGTGACAGTGTCCAGAATAACTGGAAAAAAACAAACTTCACCAAGGTTGTAGTTCTGACAAATATCTCATAAAGACTTAAACTGTGACCAGTTGCATCCAAAATTATTTTACAATTCATTTTATATGATTTCTGTGAATTTGGTGGCATTTGGTTGAGAAATAAAGATATGTATGTATTAGATCAGACAGAAATGTTTGTCCAGAACATGGCTGCAGGATGAGGTGGTTGTAAAATCTGAACTTGTCCCAAGCCTCTGTTAGCTCTTTAGTGCTCTTTGTGAAATTTCATCACAACTGACCACAACATATCTAGCTTTGTTTTCTGATGCAGTGTTTAAAAAAAGGTTACAAGAGCTTTCTTTTCAATTATTGTGTTGGAACTGTTAAAATGATAATACAAAGTCATAAAGGGAAGAGAGAATTTCTGTTTTTAAAGATAGTTAAGTCTTATTTTTTTCCTTTTCTGTAAAAGCTGCATTTTCTCTATCTTTTTTGCAAGTATAAACACTCATACAACAGTTTGCTCTTTACAATGGGAAGAGCCTTGACAGAATAGTTTGAAATAGGATGCAATCTCCTTGTTAATCTGACTATTTATTAGCAATCACTGGAACAAAAGGGTTTAATTAGAATCTAATCATAACTGACCAACACATCAAAAGAATGTAATCAGAGCCCAGAAGTAATCACAGAGACCATTAAGTGTATAACTATAATCTAATCACCATCAACAATTAAAATTTCAATATATATTAATTGGTTTGCAATCCCAGTTAAAATTCCAGTATATACAGTAAATCTCATGTACATCAGATTCAAGTGGACCAGTGATTTTCATCCAGTAATGTATATATGCAATGTCTGATGTGTACATAAATTGGATAATACCCAATATATGGTGTAATTAAGAAAACTACTGCAACACCAAATCATTTCCAGTTGGCTACCCTGGACAAACCAAAAACATGACAGAAAATTATTTCCAGTTGGCTACTCCTGTCAAAAACAGAACATCAAATTACCATCATAACCATATGTCGGCTACTCTAGGCAAACCAAACACGTGACTGAAAATTATTTTTAGTCCATTGCTTGATTTATAAACTGTTAGTATCTCTGGAGTGTTATTTTAGTTGTTTCTCTTGCTACCTTTAAAATGTTTACAACATAAAAATTTTGTGATTGCATATGGACATGTTTTTTGCATTAATTTCCTGAATAATAGTTCATCCCCAATACCGATGAAGTGATGGATGCTGTGACATTTTAAACAAATTAACATTTTGCAGAATTGCATAATAAACAATGCTATCTGATCATTTTATGTCTTGAAATTATGTTTTTATCAACATGATAATTGTACACAGTTACTTTTTTCTGACAGTATATAAACCAGATTAAATCGACTTGCAATCAGTTAGGCTAATTAATTACAATTAGTGGGTTTTTTATTAACCCAGTTAATGAACTGAAGAAACATTTTTCAGTGTACCAGCTAATGATGGCAAGTGTTGGTGGTCAAATCATATATAAGTGTGTGTGAGGGATTTATAGTGCCATCATCAACAGGTTTCTTGCTCCTGGAAAAATAATGATAAAGATGACAAACGTGATGCCTTCACAACATCCAAGAAGTATCATGTGGAGCCTGCAGATTTGTCAGAAGTGGCTAAACCTGCATCTATCTACTATGAGAGGTATAGTATTTGCAGTCACAGAGAATGCCAACAACTCTATGGAAGTGCTGGGGAGAAGAGAGCAATCCTCAACCATTTTGTGCATTACTTAAATACACCATTGATTTCGATGAACAGAGAGAATCATGATCAGATAGCAAAGTTTTGAATGATAATGAACCAGTTCTTGATGTTGAGAAATTGTCCTTGAATATCAAAACCATTAATGCGCCCAGTGATTTCAAGCAACCTAAAGTACAATCTATTATCAGAATTATGTAGAATAAGAGAAAAGATCACAATGCAGTTTTATATAATACAATAATCCTGAAGAAACGTAGCAGCTGGAAAACGAATTTAAAAGCTGGAACAATCGAAGGAAATCAAAACACAAAATAAACAACAACTAAAAATAAGTAGTGTATCTGTCTTTGGGTAAGCGATCATGATTTTCAAGAGAACGAGATCAGACGTCAGACTTTCTGAAAGCAGAAGGTCAACTTTTTATACTAAGATTACGACACTAACAAACATTATTCTGTTATAAGTCGATTATAACTTTGATGTACCAACACATGGTAATAAAAATGTAAGTCTATATTACATTTTATAGTGCTTACCTAAAAAACTGATTACATACAACTTGAAACTGCGACCACAAGGGCGCTGCCATTTTATTTCTTCTTTGCTATATTTACACTAATAAGCAGGAGCATCGCAACGCATGCAGTGTTACGGAAAATAAAAAAAATTATATTTGCAAGATTTGGTATCTATCAGTTTACAACCTTCTTTCTATAGCTGTATCTCTAACCTTTACTATTATTTACCTTTTCGGTATGTTTCATATATATATATTATAATTACTTTTAAATTAAGGTATCGACGTAATAAGTTATATATATATATATAAGTCGAATTCACAAGAGATAGATTTAATTGCTTTTTCTTAGGTAGATGAAACTACATGGCTTTTATTGCATATTGAAGAATTCATTACAGCTCATATTTACCTTACATATATTTTGTGTATCATTTATATATGAAGTTTAAACCACTTATAGAAACAAGGTTCTGGTGAATGACCAGTAACTAAAAACACAAATTTATAAACCTACATTTTGTATAATGATATCACATTTTATAAATTCTTTTTCATCATTGGGAGGATTGAATTTTTTTTTTTTTTTTTTTTTTTTTTTTAGATTACATTCAGTTATGCAAGTTGTAATCATATTTAGGCCTAGTTTTCAATTGTTCCAGTTGTAAGAATAAGTAAGGTCATTTTGGAATAATAAAAACAACAACAACGTCAAAATAAAGACTAGAGAAGATTACTCTCATATTTTTGTTTATTTGTTTATAATAAGACTTATTTCAACTTTAATTTTACATTAATCACGATATTTGTAAATCCGTTCTGAAGTTAATAAGCTTCCCTTAAGAGAAAATCGAATCATCCGTTGTTTAATCTCGCTGAATGGATGAGAACCACAGATTTCAACGCGGTAGGCCATGAACAACAACGATAAATTACAGATATTTGTACACATACATAATAGCCTTTTCACAAAACCGGATGTGCCTCAAAACGAATAGCTGATAAAAGATTTAAAATTTGGCAACATTCCGCTCTTCTGTCTTTCTCGCGTGCTTCCAAATAATGACGTTGCGTCACTGCATTGTTGTAATGTCGTAAGCGCCTTCCCGAATGCAGTTCTATACACTAATGTTTATAGTTATTTACATTATTATTTATCTCGAAAACAGAAGTATATTAAGAGGTGCGTCATATTCTGCATTCTTAATATATTTATCGAATGATCACAGATTTATGAGAATAAATTAATGGAACAAACTTTAAAAAATAAATATTTGTATGCAAAAAAAAAAAAAAAAAAGGTTTCGTACATGGAGGGAAACGGGTTTTAGGAATTAAGGGTACTCTCAGTCCGTTAGTTTGTTCGTCCCTCCATGAATATTATTATTATTATTATTATTATTATTGTTGTTGTTATTGTTGTTGTTGTTGTTGTTTTCTAATGTGAAAAAAGCAGTTTGTTATTGGGGTCAGATAATAATAATAAAAATAAAGTACTGAACTGTCTATTACCTACCCTCATTCAGGCCTACCGTAAAATTTTCGCAACACAAACTACTTCAGTTTGTACTGATTTACCGAGCCATCCTTACCACCCTGATAACTTGCCAGAATGCACACCCCCGTCTAAAGCTATTAAATCATTAAAGAAGGAGTGTCTGAAGATATCTTAATATAATTATGTGTTGATTTTGAGAGATGAGCAAGATTATCAGCTATAATTAAAGAAAATAGAAACTAAAATTTTAACTGCTCGAAACCTAATAACGGCTCGCTAATAAACGTTTCTGACTCCATACTAGTAAAGGGGAAACAAAAGTCGTCCCTCATTTCCTAACTGGATCCATGCAAATATAATTTGAAAAACGTCAAATGAAAACAAAATCAAGTGAATAAAACAAATGAAAAAGAAATAGTTAATATTTATAGAACTTAGTGAATCCAGGTGGGTCATCCGTCCAAGAACCGAGTGTTACAATTACACCTCTTTATTTACGTCTGTTGTCGATATAAATAATAAATGAAAAAGTGAATAAACGACGTCGCAGCAACCTGATGAGGCAATTATATGGAAACAAGAGAGAAAATGGTCGCCTGTTTATACAAAATGTATCACTGTGCCTGCTGTTTACGGCCACACAACGTTGGAAGTATCGCGTTTCTTTTGATCACCGCAGTTAAACGACATAGGTCTCGTTACTTTAATGAATGATTACATGAAATTACAGATTTCTGTAGGAATTAATTTGTCTGTTTCTTTAGTTTTGTTCATTTGATTTTTGTTTTTGCCTGACAATTTTCTAATTACATTTTTACATATTATATTAGTTTATTTTAAATGTTTATTTAAAAAAAAAAAAAAATAAAAAATAAAATAAAATAAAATAAAAATTTCTTACAAATTTGTTTTTATTTGATAAACGTAAAGACAACTCATAATAATACATACTCGTTAAGTTACTTCTAATTCCGATAAAAATAATAAATATAAATGTTAATGTATACAGTCGCATCGTGAGAGCCGCTTACGATTTCACAACAATGCAGACAGGAAGCAGAAGAAACAGAAGAGCCAAAAGATGTTAAAGTTTCAGTTTTTCGTATTGGCTCTTCATTTTTAGGTACACCTGATTCTGTAAGTTTGAAAAGGTATAATTATATGTATATGTAAATATATCTGCATCTTACATCTGTTGTCCATACTACGCAGAAGACAGTGTTTCTAGTTGGATCATCAAAATTCAACAACATACGAATCGGTTAGTACTTGGGTTATTTCCGCCCTATGAACACCAAATGTTCTACAGATGTTCACTTTTTCCTCTCTTCAGTTTTGTTAATTTGGTTTTATTTAAAAAAAATTAATTAATTAAAAAAAAAAAAAAAAAAAAAAGAAGAAGAAGAAAAAGAATGTACAACCCAAACAACAAAATGTATTATAATACATACCTTAATTTAGTTTTGTTTCCGAGAGAAATGGTAAATATAAGTGACGTTATAACAGGAACTGACAAAAAGTCATAAGCAGGAAAGAAATACAGAAAAGCGGAGAGTCGCCAAACTTTTGATTTGACATATCTGCTATTCATTTTTAGGCACATCCTGTTCTGTGAATTCTAAAGTCAGATATACACATGTTTATATTTAATTTACCTGATCTTTGTCGTCTGTGTACAAACAATCTTGAAAACACAGGTTCAAGTCCGATCGTCGAAGAAATGCAACATAGGGCTAGTTTGTAAGTGGATGGTACCACCGAGTTCCGTAAACATTAATTTTTTCACTTTCTTTAGTTTTGTTCATTTGATTTTGATTTTTGACTGAATTAATATAAATTATAGAAATATGTACACGTATATCTCTACCTTTTTCATCTTCACAAATCGATGTGCCTCAAAACCAGTCAACTTCATATAAGACTGAGACGTAGTCATTGACCCCCTTTTCTGTTCTCTAGCGCATAATGACGTCTTGTCATTGCACTGTTGTGACGTCGTAAACAATTTCTACGATGCGGATGTATACCATTTTGTTTATATTTATTATGTCTGTCGCATATCAACAGGTATAATATTACTATGCATTTTTAGTATGTTTATCGTAGTATCGAAATGATTTGTAGAAATAAATTAATATGTAAAGAGAGAATATGTAAAAAGATAATTTGAAAGCTGTCAAACAGTAATCAAATCAAGTGAACAAAACTGAAAGGAGAAAGAAAAAAAAAATGATGTTTAGAGGACTTGCTGTTTCTAGGTGGTCATCCACGCAAGTATTAGCTGATAAAAAAAAAAAAAAAAAATAATAATAATAATAATAATAATAATAATAATAATAAATGCTAATAATAATGGCTAAAGGATTAGATATTTCCAGTTAGTTATTCGTTAACGTTTTGACTGAGCTCTCTATGTTGCTTAACTTAGATAATCAATCGGACGGGAAAGTTGACAACAACAACCATAAATTACAGACATATGCAAACGTTTAAGTTTACAGAATCGGGCGTGCCTCAAAAAACGAAAAGCAAACATGAACAAAAGCAAAGCTTGACATCTTTCCATTTTCTATCTTTCTGCTTCTTCACACTGTTGTGACGTCTTAAGCGTTTCCCATGACATTGTTTATATACATTAGTTCTACGAGAAATAGAACAAATTAACAGATGTATTATTATATGCTGTTTTTTTATGTTTATGAAATAAAAACAGATTCCTAAGAAAAAACTGATCGAAATAAACATCTGAACCAAATAAATATTGATATGTAAAAACATAATTTAAAAACGTTCAAATGAAAGCAAAATCAAGTGAACAAAATAGACGAAACAGGAAAAGGTAATGTATACAATATTCGGTGTTTTCAGACGGAAATCATCCAAGTACTATCCAAGTCCAGCGTTGTTTAAGTCCTGTGAACAGAAAATAACAGATGTTTTCAAAGCGGTATCAACGTAGACAACAAGAACAAAAACAATGACAAATTACATACATATGTATACCTC
The DNA here is from genome assembly GCA_012295275.1 of Chrysomallon squamiferum. Classification (NCBI taxonomy): domain Eukaryota; kingdom Metazoa; phylum Mollusca; class Gastropoda; order Neomphalida; family Peltospiridae; genus Chrysomallon; species Chrysomallon squamiferum. The sequence goes on along the minus strand of CM022665.1, from coordinate 6,447,630 downwards.
TATATATCCACCATTATCTGAGAGATAACTTTGGTGACTATCCATTTTATTCGATATTTCTGTCCTGCTTCGAGATAATAATTTTACGTCATTTGATTGTTCTGACGTCGTAAGTACTTTTGTTCACTTACTTCATTTCATTGTTCTGACGTCGTAAGGACTTCTGTTCATGACTTCATACAGAAATAACTCGACAGGTATGTATTATTATACATTCTTCGTATGTTTATCAAATTAAGATAGACATGAAAGATTCAAAATAAACATTTAAAATAATACAATATTACTAGGTAAAGAAAATACACGCTAAAATATAATTCAAAAACTGTGAAAAAACAACAAAATCACGTGAGAAATCTAAAGAAAGAGAAAAAGGTGAATATCTTCAGACTCGGTATTTCCAGGCGTTCACCCGTTCATGTACCAACTGAACTCACTGCTCATTAACTTCGACGATCTCTGTTTTTGATACTGACAGAACCGGATGTGCTTTAAAATCAAGTGTAGATATCTAAGATTAAAGCTTCGTGTCTCTCCTCTTTTCTACATTTCTTTCCTGCTTCTAGATAACGAAGTTACGTCACTGCATTGCTGCGATGTCGCAAACATCTTCCATGATGCGGTTTTGTACGCTTATTTACATTTATTATTTCTACAGGATGTGTATTATTAACCATTCTTATTATGTTTATCGAACAAAAACAAATTTCTAACAGTAAACTGATCTTAAGATAATAAAAATAATAATAAATATATAAAAATCAATTGTTAAAAATACATAAATAAAATAAGAACTAAAATATAAAAATAAAACAAACACTACAATAAGGCATTAATAATAAAAAGATTAATATGTAACATATGGTTGTTTCCTACTGGGTTACTTCCTGTTTTGTTAGTTTCCGTGCCAACCAGTAATTATAAACGATCTTTTGCTACGAGATGCTACAAGTAGCTAACAGTGGTTTTCCTGTCTTATATTAAACGTCATGATTAATAGTCACTGATATATAAAAAAAAAGTATATGTTAACCAGAAGTACAAAAATTTAAATAGTTTTAAAATAATAACTTCAGTTATTAACCATCGTGAGCAAAAGTGCCCCATTTATGTATCTGTTAACTCATTCTGACCTGAAGAATTAGTTATTTTATATTTATTATAAAAATTGCAAAACACCGGTTTCAGGTCGTAACGCATTGGATTTAGTTCCAACATTAGCGGATGACGTCAAATGGTATGATCTTTAATAATACGACTTAATGGCGGTATTCCTGAAAATCAATATTTGAAGGATTGTATCTTTCGGCAAAATTAAACCTATCGTCGTTTTGTACGGGTTTCGAATCACATTTGCTAGGATCAAGAAAAACGTAAACATCGACTCATTTGAGCGATAACCAATTAGATCCCGAACAAAGAGCTTTAGGCAGCTGTATCTTAGTCGCATAATAACAAACATTGTGGCCATCTGCTTTTGCTCTGTTAAGTAATTAGTCTGCACTGCTGTGACGTCAATAATGCTCTTTTGTCTTATCGATTTTTATATTTAAATAACTTCCCAGTTTAATATATCTGCTTCCCTGTTTTTTTGTTGCTGTTATCACTGCGGTATTCTTGCAGCACATCGGTAGAAATGAAAATTTATTGCTGACTGTGGTAAAGAAAAAACTCTCTCTCTCTCTCTCTCTCTCTCTCTCTCTCTCTCTCTCTCTCTCTCTCTCTCTCTCTCTCTCTCTCTCTCTCTCTCTCTCTCTCTCTCTCATGATTACTAAAGAAAACTCACAAAAATGGTTTCAATTTTCCTATCTGCAGTTATTGCTTGTAATAAGTATGCATTATAAAGTTTATAGGACGACTATCCCAAAATAATTTTTGTCGTGAAAGATACCTTTTTCAAAAGATCTTTTTTTTTTTTTTTTTTTTTTTTTTTTTTTTTTTTTTTTTTTTCTGTATAATATTATTTAAATAAATATTTTGTTAACAAAATATAAAATAAATTTTTTTCTTGAAAAAATGACCTCCTCACCCCCCAAAAAAATAAAACCAAACAACCCCCCCCCAAAAAAAAAAAAACCACAGAAACGAACAAACTAACACAGACCACCAGGAAGCCAAATAATTTTAGTATGTTTATATATATATATATATATATATATATATATATATATATATATATATATATATATATATATATATATGTATGTATGTGTGTATGTATGTATCTGTTTTTTCGGATTAACTAATAAACTTTGAAAGTATATAAATATAAAAAAACAGACAAACACACACACACACACACACACACACACACGCACACAGAGACACCATAACAACCTATTGCTAACGTATCTGGGGGAAACCAAAGAAACCGTTCTGATTGGTTGCTTTGGAAACTTTTTCTCACGTTCGCTCCTGCTCACTTAGATGTCAGAACAAATACACCGCGAATCATCTCGGCATCTCGCTAATGCTGACAGCAGTATTGATTTATTGTGCTGCCGGTCTGCTAGAGCAGGAGAGGGGAAACCCTACAAGAACATGTGCGCTGACTAATCGCACTAAAATCCAAAATACCTGCCTGCCAGACGATCGAATAAATACTGGTGTTAATAAAGAAGAGGCGGAATCGGACAGACGCACGCTGCTTCCGAAATACACAGGCTACCTTGGGTGTGCATGTGTGTTTGTGGGTGTGCGTGCGTTTGCGTGGGGTTAAGCTCTGTTGCCGATGACGAACCATGTGAAACTATTTAGCAGAAATCCACTCACCAGAGTGCCGTATTATGGGAAATAACAGCAGTAGAAAAAATCAAAGAAGACCAGTTCAAGCAGGCCAAGCAGGTAACAAAAACATTGTTCTTTTTGGTTTCTTTTCCCTCTTTACACAGTGTTCAGTGTGTTTCTTTTATGATGTTGTATTATGTATCATGATTTAACATTTTTTTCTTAATTATAATTTTCTTCTTTTAACATTTTTTCACCCTTGTTTCTTTGGTCTGATACTGAATAAGAGTAAAATGTAAAGCTTTATGCTTCTTTATAATGAGTAGTAATTTATAGGCCTACGTTCTGCTTAATGTGACCCCAAAAAACCCCATAAAAAACATCTAGCATTTCGTTAATTTCTTAATTATATATGGAAACGTGCTATGATTATTGTTAACACTGTCTTTATCAAATGATGAAAAAAGTCACAAATTTTCGAAAATTTTCGTTACAGTTATCATGATTATCATCATCATCATCATCTTTATTTCTACTATTTCTATAACTATTATAAATATATATATTTTTTTATTAATAGAAAAACAAAGAACATTATTTCAGTTATTCAGTAAATTAATAAAACATGCCATATTGATCGCATTCTGTATTAGTCAAGAGTGTGCGTTGGCTCTGAACACAATATTCGCTAACTCGCTGATAACTCAAAGCCTTTTAACAGCCTAATAAAAAACACGAATTTTCCATTTGTTATAATCTGATGTTTACCTTTTAATGTAACTATCTGCACAAGTGTGAAGAGACATACTCTGTTGATGTGTGTTATTACAAAGAGACAATACTAATAGTTGTAAAAAAAAAATATACATATATAATGAATGCCACAATAGCTGAATAACAGGATTATGTATGAAAACCTCTTGATATTATAGGATTCTACGTGAATTCATTTCAGAATAACGAGGAAACTATAGCACATACGTCAAAAGCCAGACAAAGTGATATATTTTTTTTTGTAAAAGTCACTTTAAATCGTTAATATATAAACGATAAAACCGTTTATATACTTTCGTAAAGATTATTTATAAAACTATTCACATATTTTGGTAAAAATTTCATTAAATCGTTGATATATTTATTATTAAAGTTATTTTTAAATAAAATGTATCTCTGAAAGATACTTAAAATATCTTTATATATATATATATATATTATATATACTTAAACTGATCATGTTTTGTTGTTGTTGAACATGATGAAGTTATCAGTGTAGAGGAAGCAAAGTGTTTGTGACGACTACAAGTTACAAGAAGAAAAACATTAATAAAATTTAATATCAACGTATCAGATCATCAAACCGTTAACAAATTAAAATTCTGGTTTTTCTTCAATGCTCTAAATGTCAAACGAATAATTTGGAATTTTCTTTCTTTCTTTCTTTCTTTCTTTCTTTCATTCTTTCTTTCTTAATTTATATGCAGTTCGTTTGCGACACTGAATTGTAAAAACGTTCTACAAAGATTTAATATAAATATATTCTATATATATCTCGTATTAGACAAACTTCAGTGTTCATTAATCGACCCAGTCACCGTTACAAACAAGATGATGGCTTCGGCATTAATGGCAACCGTGCTTGTAGGTCTCCCTTTGTTCTGACGACCTACAGATTGTCTGGTTTGAGGGTTTCGAACGTAAAAATTAGCACCGTGATTGTAACCTAAGGGAATGTGAGACAGGCTGTCCAATTACTGTGACATATTGGCTGAACCCATCTCAGCCTTATAACGCACGAAAAGAAACACGAGATGTCAAACTCCTGATTTGCTGATTTTGATCGATACGATACATTTATGTAGTTCGTCAAGTAACGGAATAAAGAAGAGAGAGAAGATTAAAAAAAATAATAATAAAAAAAATAAGAATGTTAAACTGATTCATGGTAGATATGACGAAGTTCTTGTCACTATTATTATTATTATTATTATTATTATTATTATTATTATTATTATTATTATTATTATTATTTTTTATAAATATGTGGTCGTTTGTTAAAATAGATACTAGTTTAGTTTTGGGCTTTATTGCAAAATATCCACATCCACATCCACACACACGTCCAAAAAAAAAATAAAAACAGTAAAAAAAATACACTCACCAAGAACTCAGTTCAACATACTGTACAATTTTAATACGAATTTTAGAAACTCCCATATTTCATTTGTAATTAGTGCAGATTTTTCAAAACCACTTCGGTGATTAGGTTATAAACCATAGACGCTCTTTTCAGTTTCTCGTTAAAGTTCTTTTGCTTTAAGCAGCTGCCACTTAAGTCATAATTACCTCAACTGTTTGGAATTAGTTGTCTTAACATATTGTTTTTGGTTAAAAATTATACGATTAAAAGAAATTTGTTTCAAGTTCGTTAGCTTATTTTTGAGGGAGACAGAAAAAAAGCTAATTCTTCTAGTACTTAGTATGATCATTTTGAACACACACACACACAAACACACACACACACACATACACACACACACAAAATCAATTACCTATAATTATTCTGACACCAGAACAATTTTCTTTTATATATAATTATTTTGATAACAAAACTCTTTCCATTTAACGTAAGCATTTTGACAAGAAAATGGTTACTTCGTTTTAACGTTATTAGAAGCAATTAGTTCAGCTCTATTACGTTGTCAGTTTTATTAATGCATGAAAAACGTCACAAAATAAATCAGCAGATCAAAATAATCTAGAGTTAAATCCTGTAACGACGATTTTATTGTTTGCCGTAATAGAATACGCAGTAGACAAGATTAATAATGATTTATTTATAAGGGTATAAAAATATTTATTGCATTCTTCTATAAATGGCATTAAAAAACTGATTAGAATTGATTACAATAAATAATGAAGACTGATGTTAAGACCTTAATGACGAAAATATCCCAATGTTTTCACAATCAGTGAAATTTAGTATGAATTATTTTCCAAAATATGTGTTCTATCAGATTATATTTACTGAAAATATATGCTTTCTAATATCATCGATTTTTAAACCAAATCAATAAGTGTTGTGAGACAGAAATTGCATTCACAAAAGTGACTAAAATTTTTTATTTAATGCTTAATAAATATAGATATATTAATTTAAAGTCTTGCAACTAAAGAGACCTTAGAGACTCAAAAATAGTGACAAATTTACTAAAATATCAATTAAAAGTTCTATTATTTACTACTACTACGTCTACTGCTCCTGCTTCTGCTACCGTCACCACCACTACTTCTACTACTACCACTGCAACAAATATTACTTTTACTTACTACTACTACTACTACTACTACTACTACTACTACTACTACCACTATTACTACTACTACTACTACTACTAGTACTACCACTATTACTACTACCATTAGTACTATAAACTCTACAGCTTTTATTGCTAGTACTAAGTTTACTTTTGAAAATAATCTTTAATTCGGCCTTTTCTATGTAAACAAGAGCTAGTATTTTTATTTAATATATATATATATATATATTGTACTATTTTCGATTTCATGTTGTTGCCAAAGTTAATTGAGATGAAAGAAATAATAAATCCATGCAAAAAAAAAAAGAAAAAAAAAAAAGAGATAATTGTTTAGTTGTTGCAGACATAGGAATGTGTATTGTTTTTGAAGTCGTAAATGATTTGCATTTGTTTTGAAACATAAAAACTGGCGTGTTTTTTGTTGGCTTTTTTTCTGTTACAGTAATTACCCCCTCAAACTCATTATTAATTTAACAGTAACGTATTGAACTCGTTTTCTTTAGCAAACACATTTGTTTTTACTTGAATGGGTTTTTTTTTTCCAAAAACGTTATCAGCAGTTCTACAGAACAAGAAAGTGTTAGCTTTTCATTCTAACAGATTCTCTTTTCTAAGAAAGGTTTACTATTCATGTCTTTTAGTGTGTTCTTTTATTTGTGACTTCTTTTTTCTCATTTTCTTCTTCGCTGTCGAAATAATTATAAAAGTGAGAAAAAGAAAAAAAAAACCCAAAAAAAACAACTGTAGCAGAAAATAACAAAGACAAAAATAATCATACTCATGTTCATGAGTGGCTTCACTATTTATTTCTTTGTGTGGAAAGAAGACAGAGTTGTGTCGGTCTAGATGCAAAGCGGACAAATATAACTTGTAAATTACGATTGCTAATACTTTGTACTGTTTCTATTCCTCCTCTTCTACCACTACTATTATTCTTGCTCCTACTTGTACTTACTGTTATTATTTCTGTTGTTGTTGTTAATTCAGTACATTAAGGCTTATTTATATTTCAAGAGGACTATTACAAACGATAATAATAGGTTTAAAATGTTTTGTTTTCAGTAATAATATTTGCTCTATACTGAAGCAATATCTTGTGCGTGACTAAATTTAGCAAGCTACCTGTCTGTTTCAAACTTATAGTATATAACATACTCCATTAGCACAACACGAAACACCTGCTTCCAGTATGATAGGTCAGCCGCGTTTTAAACTCAGAACCGTAGTTCAACAATGGAACAGACAGTAATAAAGCAGCCATAGATGTACTGAAAAAACTTTTTCCTGTTTATCGGGAACGCAGCTGAAGAGAAATTGGTAACTTAGAAGTGTGTGTGTGTGTGTGTGTGTGTTGTGCGTGAGTGAAGATGATTCATGAATGGGAAGTTTGAAGATACTACTTTCAAGATGAAATGTTTTAAATTACAGTAAAAATGTTCAAAAGCCATTCCTTAGAAGATTTCTGAAAAAAAAAAAATAAAATAAAATAAAATAAAAAAATAAAAAAATAAATAAATAAATAAATAAATGAATAATGAAGGATTTCTTTAAGTCTTAACATTAAGGGTTCTATATTATTAATATTATCTGTGTCGAGCAGTTTATATCAGATCACTTCTAGCCATGAAACATATGATAAGTAAAAATAGTTACCGGTGAAAGCTTTGTTAGATGAACACAGCGAACAAAATTATGAGTAAAAGCTAAAAAAACTATAAAAAAAAAACAAAGAAAAAAAAAATCGCTTTTTCGCCAAATTTCAAAGCGCATTAAAAACAAAATGTATTATTTAAAAAAAGAAAAAATGATAATTTTACGATAATGTTCAGAATATTTACTACAGCTACAGATAAAAGATTAATGTATAATTATAGCACTTATTTATATTTTGATTTTAAATTGTCTCTTCTGCCCGACAGTATCTGAATCCATAAATATGTGTAGTAAGCACAGATAACGTCCATGGACATTCAGTTTATCTCTTTTTTATTTATTTTTCAAACCAGTGTCAGTACTCACAAAAGGTATTTTTTCTTGATTTACGCACAATTTAGTTATCTTTCCTTTTTTTTTTTTTTTTTTTTACGTTCCTTTTAATATAATACAAAACAAAGATGTTATTTGTATTTGTCATGAACTCTACAGTAATATGTTGAAGCCTCTAGGTCTCTGAAACAGACGGTTATTATTGTATGTTAATTTTTCTGATGTTTTCTTACATTCTAACATTTTTGTGTCATACTGGTGTTCACAGTTATGTTGCTGATAAACGCTAAAAGTACGCGATAACCTCTGGTATTGTTGTTATTTACGGAGCAATATTCTGATTTAGGCAGGATCCACGAGAAACCGATGTATTTTTCAAAAAGCAGACCTCTAGTGATTTAGCAGACGTAATTTATTGCTTTGTTACGTTTTAACCGTCGGAAGAAACTAAACTTAGAACGGTTCACGTTTTTACAACGAAATCTACTTCGGCTGTAACAATCGTAGCCAAATTGTATACAGTTGTCAGCCTTTTTTTTTTTTTTCCATCAGTAACTTACTGTAATTATAAATTTAATTAAAGTTAAATTTACTTTATGTACAAATTTATTCTGGGATAATTTGAAATACCCAAAAATTTTTTTTTTACCCAAGAAATTTAAAAAAAAAAATATATATATATATATATATTTGTTAAGTGCTACTTTTCAAACGGATACAAATGTTATTTCTTGAGTTCAGCAAAAACTTCTGCAGCAATAAAAAGAGAACAATGTGCGAAAGCTTTACATTTTGATTTTTTTGTAATAACTTTGTTTTGAATAACAAAAAAATAGAAAAAGAAAAACAAATCTTTTCATTTCAGTTTGGGTTCAGTTCATTTTGCGATTCGTTTACGTGAAGGAACTTGCAGACAAACATGCTGTATTGATATAGTAACACACTGTAACGTAAAGCCGAGTCGAGAAAATTACTTTTAAATGTAGAAATTGTAGAAAAGAAACTAATTTGGTATCACAGATATAGTCACTTTTAAAACAGAACAATATACAACACAGGTAGAGTCACTTTTACAAACAGAACAGAATCACTTTAAGAAATACAGCAGTATACATCAAAGATCACTTTTACAGATAGAACAATATTCAAAACAGGAACAGTTACTTTTAGAAATAGAACTTGAAACAAAACACAGGCAGTGTATACAAAGAAGGTAGAATCATTTTAACAATTATAACAATATACAAACAGTAACTATACAAACAGAATCATTTTAACAATTATAACAATATACAAACAGTAACAAACAAACAGAACAATATAAAAAACAGGTCGAATCATTTTAACAACTGTGTCTTTAACAAATATAATACATGGCCGTAACTAGACTCTTTTTGAAATGAGGCAAAAATACTTTAATTTGGGCGAAAGGGTCTGGGGGTCGACTGAGGTCCCTCAGAAGCTCCAACTTAAAAGGTCCAAAATCCTCGAGTCTAGCCATTTATATTTTATATATTTTTAAAGAACATCTTTGTATTTAAAAAAATAATAATAAAAAAATATATACATATCGGCAATTTCAGTTCGAGGCATTTACCTCATTTGCCTACTTGTACTTACGGCCATGTAATAAATAATAACCAACACCGGTATAGTCACTTTAAAAATTAGAACAGTATACACCTACAAAACACAGATTTAGTTTTAATATTTTAAGTTATTTTAGTTAGACCACTGGGGTAAAAGTGTCTGTGGAAAATGAACTCGCTAACGTATTTATCAAAATGACCATTGTACTACAAAAAAAAAAAAAAAAAAACTATTTCAATTTTAATTCTTTTCGACCAGTCCCGTGAGGTTTTAAAGTTGTAATTACTTAGTTACACTGGTTTATCTCATAATGTAAAAGCTTGTTAATTAACAACACTATCCTTTAGTACTTCATGAACTGTGTGCCATTTTCGTTTAATTTCAAAGCGTTATCTGCTCAAAGGTATATCGGAAACATTCCGTTCCTAATTACATCAGTTCGCCGCACGTTTCTCCACTATTGGTTTTATCTCTCGTTAAACGCGGGCCATATTGAACGTAAGCAGTTGTTACCCCGCTTAGTTTTAATATTACCTGTTCTAAACTGATTTCGTCGTTTTTCATACTAATTGACTGCCAAGGAGTGACCGCAGTAACAGAATGAAAAATACATGTACGTTAAAGTGCAGCTCTAAATGAAATTAATCTTACAGAGTTTTTCATTTGTTAACAGGGCTGCAAAACTGTTACCAGACTTCATTAAACTGCCATCTTAATAAAGACGTTTTTTTCATGCTATGTTCCCTGTAGTGAAATGTAGAAGTCAGTGTCCTGCTTTTTTTGCATGCTTCTATTTTTATTTTACACATATACGCGCGCGCACAAAAAAACAACAACACACACACACACACAGATTAACAAAGTAATCAGTATTCAGAGGAACTTTTTTTTTTTTTATTAAACGAATGTTGATAAAGATGTAGCAGGAAAGATAAAAGTAATAATAAACATAATAAACATAATAAACATAATAATAATAATAATAATAATTTAAAAAAAAAAAAATTACTAATGAAAATTAATGGAAACATTCATTATATACGAGGTGATTTAATAGAACATAAAAAAACCCACCTAGAAATAATCTTTCAAAACAACAATATGCATGCACTAAATTCGAAATATTTGTGTTTTGGGTGTGTGTGTGTGTGTGTGTGTGTGTGATGGTAAAGAAATCAAGCTTTTTAACTCAGGGTGATCAAAGAATTAGTATTTGTATGTCCACTATCGAACGAAGTCAGTAAGATGCTTGCTTTCTGTAAATAACTAAATTATCTTTATACAGACTTAATAAAACTTGCAGAGTTTCTACACGGATACACATCAGAAATGAAGAAATCCGTATTAGAGATTCTGAAATATGTATTATTAATTTTAAATAAATTCTTAACACAAGATTTTTTTATTTTCCAGCTCGCACGTTGAATAAAATCGAGAAGTTACGAGGACCTTCTGTAGATTCTTATGACAAACTAATCGCCTGGTTAGCAGAAATGGCAGAAAACGATAACGTTGAATTGGATACGTCTAGCTTTGTAAGACAGCTGAGCAAGGTTTGTGACGATTCCAAGAACAATGTCAGAGGACAGCCAGTACGACAGAATTCAGCATCTTGTGAATCTCATGCAAGTTCTGGATCACAAAGGTACACCAAATCCTCGCGTTCTGCAGACGATAACAGTCTGGACCCGAGGTCAATATTCCGTCAAACAAAGAACAGTCGACAGGGAACATTCAGCGATGATCTGGATGAAGAACACGATGACTTGAAGAATGCTTCAATGGAGAGTCTGTACAGTGAAACTGATCGGGATATGGAATTTGATACGTTATCTTCCTTCGATGCGAAGAATGGTAACTGCAGTGGATTTAAAGCTTTTCTTAGCAAACCAAAGCAGTTTTCCTACAGCTCAAGTTTGGGAGAACTGGATCGTATTGAAATCCCACCGACAGAAAATCAGATTTATTTAAATTCAAGAAGAAAAAGCGTAAGTTTGTTAAACTTATGTCCACCAGAAAAAGCTCGCGGGAATGGTTACGAATACGTCGACAATCAACCAGATGAAGAAACGGAATTTCCAACTTTGGAAAACGGAAGTAATTTTCTTAACGATAAGCTGTTGGACGGAAATATAGCAGACATTTTGTTTTCTGTTGAAGCCCTGTGGGGAAAGTGAACGCCTAATTAAGATACTTCGGCTTCACTTTGTATGGCATTTTTGCCGGATTTGTTCTGTCTGAGATATGAAAGCTCGAAGGTGCTGTTTTCACCAGTCTCAAGTCAGCAGTGGGTATTGACCATCTCAAGTTGTGCAGACAAACAAAAATGTTTTCAGTAGCGCTTGATCAAAGTCATTTTGACTTTCTAAAGAGAAAGATATTTTGGTTGTGGAAACGTAATGTGTAAATACTGCACATTGCACAATTTCAGATTCACCTCGTATGGCCAGAGGTAATCTGAATTCAGTCTTGTTGTTAAAGATTTTCTTGTACCGTAGACCAAGCTTTATATATATATATCAACATGTTACTGTGCATTATATATATATATATATTTTTTTTTTTTGTTGTTTGTATGGTTCAGGATTTAATACAGCACTTTAAATTTTAGTTCTCTTTATTGCAACATAGCGAGTGGAATAAAATTAGTTTGGCAATTTTTTTTTTTTTTTTTTTTTAATAAATAATTTTTGTTATCATCAATAAGAAAAATCGGAATCAACGATTTAAAATATTACATTGTCTGATTTTCAATATTGCTTTTAATATATTTTCATACGTTTTGTTTCAAAGCTGTTGTTACAGATAATGCTGGCATTTTGATTATTATTAATTTATCATTTTTCTTTCTATATTATTTTTGATGTGTTGTTCAAATGTACTAAACAGAAATTAATATTTCGAATTTCTTATTTTCGTCATTGTGAATATGTCCTGTGAAATAACATTGTCATTTATATTATTCTGTCAGTCCTTTTGACTATTTATTAGAATGTAAATGTGTGTGTATTTATACATATTTGTTATTCACATTTTTGTTAATGCTGTTTTAGGCATTGAAATTATTGTTTTTTCAACTGGAATTGAAAAAAAAAAAAAAAAAAAATGGCAGAAATTGATTAGGTAATTAACTGTTTTGTCTCCTGTTACCATATTTAGCAAACAACAACATACAACAACAAAAAAAACACAACATAAACAAAATTCATTAAAAAAAACATATGTCATTATTTATTTGTACAGCTAACAATGGTTGGTGTATTTTTTGTAATGGGTTAATCACAAAGATTTAATCCCAGTAGCTATACTGCAGGTTTCTTTAAATTTCACAAGAAATCGATATGTAAAACGATAGGAACGTAAATTGAAAAAAAGTGTCATATTACAGTCTCTGCTTTTAACGTTCAAAACAAGGCTTAGCATATGTTTTCATTTCCTAATGTAGTGTTCGAGAAATAAATATTCATGTACTCCTCATTAAATTTTGTTTTGTTGTTTCTGTCAGTAAAAGTCATACATCAAAGTTTTGTTCGTATCAGTCTGCCAAGCTGATTTACTGTTTTGATGGCTACAAATATTAGCAATGGTCGTGTCATGCAATTAAAATTGTGAAAATCACGAACCAATTTTTATCGTTCCGCGACGTAAATAATTATATAAATACATTTGTAGGAAATAAACTAGAAGATAAAAAATTAAAATAATTATAATAATTTTAACCCCACCCCAATTTATTTCAATTTAAAAATTTGTTTGAGAAAGAATATATATTATTCATTACGTTTCATTTAAAGACGTATTCAAGATTTTATATCTACGGTTTAAACGGAGTTATATAAAAATGCTATAGGTTTCGCTTTGAATCCGAATTGTGCACGTTTCTATCGATGGGGTGGGGGGGATGAACGTGCAAAGTTCTTTTGTGATCCTGCTTTTGGGGTAAGGCTGCGGTGGCAAATACATACAAGCACCGAACAGAGTTGATAAAGTGACTTACAATGCCTGAAGTCAGAACTCTTATCTTCCAGCTATAGCTCTCTTTTCAAAAACATTTTTGTTCTATCACATCTGTGATAACAGAATTATGTTTATTATATCTGCATAAATAAATAAGAAAGACTATAGTGTTAGTGTTTATTCAAAATCAGCTCACGGAAAACATAAAGCAAAGATCAAATTTAGATACATAATAACACGTATACTGCAACCATTACCTTCCAGAGAATGATTTTAAACCAGTTTATGAAACTACTTATTGTAATGTTATTTATCGTCTTTACCAAGCCATATATTATGAGATTTGTTAAAATAAGTTCCACAAAAACGTTATTCTTATATTAAAATAAAACATTAAAAAGGGGTGTGGGAAGAGTAAAAATAAACAACAACAACAACAACAAAAACAAAAACCTGCAACAAAAACATAGAAAAAACCCCACAAAACAAAACAAAAACACAAAAACCCCCACAAAACAAAACGAACAAAAACACAAACTGAAATAAGGTAATAAATAGAAATAAAAGTGTCAGCTTAATTTATTTAGAAATTTGGAAAAGTCAATAAGGATCATAAATGTTTGCTAAAATTAAAATGCTTTGAGTTATATAATCTACAATAAATTAGTTTAATAATAAAAAAATTCTATCAAAAGGTAAGATCAAATAGCACTTAATCAAAATTACTTTCTACATAGTGCTAACTAGTGTAACTGCAAATGTTAGTATTCGTTAGGTAAAGGTTACAAATGTAATCTTTTAAATAATCTTTTTATACTGTTCAAGAAAACAAATACATTTTAAACCAGTATATTTTATTAGCCACACGTTGTATAACAACACAGTGATTAAACAGCATTATGAAAAGATTACAAATTGAACATGGTATTGTTTTACCATTCGTAGCTATAAAAATTCTGTATCTCCATAATTTTTTTTATAATTTTTAGTTTTTTGAATAAATGTAAAAATAAATACAAAATTTAACAGATCAACATGCATAAAATATTTTAAAAAGTGAAAACAATGGTGTTTTTCTATCTCCTGTATAAGGCATTTTTTTTCTTGGAATTATTATTATTATTATTTTTGATGTGTTAGTGGAGTAAATTCACAGCATCTGCAGATTTAAATTTATCATCACAATTAAATACACATTCATGCAATGATTACAATTATTTCATTGTGCAATGAGGAAAAAACAAGATCCAAATAAAAAATTATTTTTAGATAAATGTTATAAAAACAGCCAATATTTTTCTATTTGCTGTATAAAGGAACATATCTCGTTATATAATAAAATTTTAAAAATTTATATTTTCTGTTTTACTTCAAACAATTGCAAATTTCAATTCATTTTTTTTTCCCTCCATATTCTTTTTCATAGGTAAATCTTATCAAATCTATATCTAACACAAATTATCCAGCTTATGTACATTAAATATAATTTATCCTCCTTGTATAACAATTATTTAATTATTATACCTAAAAAAAACCTCATTATTTTAAATTCTTATTCCTAAAGATATAAACAGTCAAAAAGGGTTATGTAAAAAATAGGTATTACTGGGGTTTGGGGAATTCATGGATACTAAAATCATAACATTTTCTTCAGTATTATGCAAACAGAACGTTATTATTTGAATGTAATTTATAATTTTCACTATTTTACACATTCATTGGCTCGGAATAGAAAATCTTAAATGTTTCAGTGTACGAATATTCTGTAAAGTGCTCCTCATTCCCAATGATTTCTAAAAACTGATAATAATAAATATAATAAAATAAACACCCCCACTTTTATTTTATTTTGCATATTTAAAGTGATGTTTGAATAATAATGAATCTGGTGTCCTGATCAGTAATGAAGAGAATACATGGATATGAAGTGAACTGAATCTTACTACAAGAACCATTAATGAAAACTGTCAAAAGAACAGTTTATGAATTACACGAGAAACAATGATTACTTCATCACTCCCAAGTAGGAATTGTTGCAGAAAATGAACTCAAAATATTGTGAGTTATAAAAAAAAAAAAAAAAAAAAAAAAAAAAAAAATAACAATAATAATAATAAAAAATTTCCAGATTAATTCTTCCAAATGTCTTGAAATAATACTTAAGAAATATTCTTTATAATATATATATATATATATATATAAAAGAATATTGATGCCATTTTATAAATTACTGACTGATAGCAGTATGTTCAAAAATATGAAAATGAGCTTTTGAGATTTATTTTGACAGTTTTAAAACAGGACAAATCTAAAAAAAAAAAAAGTAAGAAATGTACAATTGTAAGCCCAGAATGTTGTTAAAATACTGAATGTTACAGGACACTGATTTCTCAATCTATGTTAGAGGCCAAGCATAGAATTTACATGATATCAAATGATGTGACAGTAGTGTCCCAACACATTATGATAATATTTTATGAAAATATATTATTACAATTTTGATATTAGCTCTTTTTATAAGATGAAGGTGTATATGTATGCTGTGTGTTAAAACATTAAACAGAAAAGTTTTGAAATTCTTTTTTTTTTAATTTAAATTTATACTTTCTAGTTTCTGGTATTTTAGATTGTTACTGCAGTCGTTGTTAACAAATATGTGTATAAAACCTTTTTTAATTAAACATAAATGTTAATAGTACTTTAGATTGTCTTGTTTTGTGTTTTCGCATTTGTACAAATGTGTTGACATATGAGTGCATGACATAATCTAGACTGTTAACACATTCCAGAATAATGAATTGGTAATGATCACATAAATGTTTCATCATATATCACCTACATTACCTTTTGTTACACAGTAACAACTGAATTAATTACATAATCAAATGTATTGCCACACAGCTTCCATTAAATATATATATTAATAAAAATATAACAACCGATTAACAAAGTGTAATTTTTTACATTATTAAAATTTTATTTTAATAATTTAATTAATTACATTTTATAAAAATCAACCACAAACTGACTTGGCATTCTAATCTCAAAGTTGTTAGCAAAAAATCATCATGAAAATAACCCCCAAGTACATTTTTGTTATTATTTCTCCATATATCAAGCCATTCCACAGTACTTTTGCCATTCATGTTAAAGTATACCAATGATACTATGTAATACATAATACATACAGCATTTTTCATAGCAATTTTATCAAAATGTTCAACTCTGAAGATATAAATCTACAACAATCTTTATTCAGCCATGACTATTTTTTTTTTTCTTTCTATTATTATCATTAATCTAGGAATACTAAAATACTTGTTTATAGCTAATTTGAAATGAATTATTAGGTTAAATCAATAATACTCAAAAACATAATACCCCTTTCTATACAGTTTTTTAGTCATGATATTACAAAATACATGTACTATGGAATGGCTTTAAGGCAAAAGGTTGGTTTAGCTGTCCAAATTCCAAGAGGTAAAAACAAAAAAAAAAATCCAAACAACCCCCCCCCCCAAAAAAAACCCCACTGTATCTAGTAATTTATTACTCAGCTTTTAAGTCACTTTTTCTCATCTTGGAATGCTTCATTCTCAGAAAGCATGTAGAATTTTATACCTGTACCTAATAATTAAGGTACGTCTGGTAAATAATGAAATAATCTTAAAATATATTTCACATATTTGCAAGTTATTGTTTTGTTAGCTTCTAAACACCAACTTCTGCTAATAGTGGAATATGACATTGTTATAACAAATTCATGGGGGATGTATAAAGGCCATAACTGTCCTTTGTTTCATTAGATCAATAGTAGGTTGAACAAATCCAACATGTCAACTGAGGATATAACAATTTTCAATGTATTAAGACTTTGTTATTTGCAAAGATTGGTTGCCAATTACAAAACACCATTTAGAAATTTTTCACAGTATCTAGACCATTAATATAACTGACTAAAGTTTTAGTTAAAGCTGCTGCATCACATAATTATAGATATTTAAAAAAAATGGTTTGTATGTGCAAATCAGATTGTTTAAGCAGTAAAGCTAGGAGAATATGATTTATTTATTTACATATAATTTTTATATTTGTTAATAAATATTGTAGTAACTGTATATGTATGTAACGTATTTTATTGTCTAATGGAGGCAGGCAATCTAAGTACTAATGTAGAAGAAATTGCTGAAGTCTTAAATGTCTTATTTTACCTGAGGACAGTTAAGTCAGATTTAGGTGCACTTGATATAAAACACCATTGGGAATAATTAAAAAAAAAAAAAAAAGCACTAAGGACATGTATTTATCATATAAACATATAAAAAAGGAAAATGTAAATCATAAAATGCCCAAAATTGGTTACAGAGCTGACTAAAGAAATTTATCCATTAACAAAATTAAAATAAAATACACATAATCCAAAATTAACCAGCACAGTCACAAAAATTATTAGCAACAACAGATAACAGCCTCTATGCTAAAATAAAACTGACAAACATGACAGTTCAACCAATAAAAGAGCTGACAAACAACACTGAAGTTTGTAAGATTGTGTGTTAACAATAAAAACCAGATAAACACTAATTATACAATGGACTCCAGACTAAAAACAAAATATAAATAGTCCAGTGTCAAACCCAATGGCATATCACGATTATATTCTATTTCAAATACTGAAAAAGTTCTCATTAATAAGAACATTTAGTAACAAAATCTAAAGGTTAATTTAATAACAGTCTGGTATTTGGTACTGTATCCTCTCAGGAAGAAAGAGCGGTAAAAAAAAAAAAAAAAAAAAAACTGTCCAAAGCAGAATTTTATCGAGGAGTGCGGGTAACATATCCACAAGCAATCTGATATTTCTTTCTAGATTTAGGAGATTTCCATAAAAAGATGTAAGCATGACAAAAAAGAGAAGACAATAACTGTAGCAAAACTGAAAACAAACTCAATGGTGTGCAGATAAGTCCTAGGGGTGGCAACCTGTTACAGGTGCACCCACACTGTGTAGGACCCCTGCACACTATCTCCTAAATGATTGGGCGGGAGAAGTACATGTAGGTGAGTTTGTAGTTCTTGAAGTTGCAGTACTGGTGATCCTGACACACGTATTCCTTTTTCAGGAAGTTGTTCTCCTTTTCCAGCTGTCGATGAGTCTCCCTAGCGACTGATTCCTGTAAAATGGAACAATATGTTGAGAACACTAATTATGCTGGTGCACAGACTTCTGATTACATTACTAACGATTTGGTTTTGTTCTAATTTAACAGATTAAAAAAGAATATGATAATTTCAATTTTCAATAATGTCACTTGATACATTTTTTTATGTTTAATACAGTAAACAGTAAACTAATGTATAATCTTGATGTATATGCCATTCCTAGGACCAGAACCATAGTACTACACAACATGTAAGTAAGTAAATAAATGCAAATACTGTGTCACCCAGCTGAACTTACAGAATGGCCAGTCACATTAACTTACTATTTCCTTTATTTTTTAGTTGTTCTTAACACAGAATCATTTGTTTATAAACTGTAAGACATACATTCTGACATTAAATCTGAATCATTTAAAACACACTTGGATATATTTCTATTCATGTCTGAAATTTGTTGCACTGTTATTCTAGCTGCTGTAAATTTAGCTATTAAATTTTACAACCTGATATTTCACAACCACTGTTCATCATACAGAATATTTATCACTTCACAAAAACAATTTAAAGTTAAACACTACTTTGCGTGCTGCTACTGTTCACAGATATATCATCCACATAAAATAAATGTATCATGCACGAGTCTTTTTGGCTATTTAGTTTTAACAATAAAGACTGTAAGTAATTGTTTGATAGTTACATACAAAACTCCATTTCAAAATATTAACTTTTAATACAGATATTTAAAACTTGTTTAACAGACAAAAATACCACATTGCTTAAATTAAAAAAATAATAATTATAACAATAACAAGGCCACAACTATTAATGTGATAAACTGATATCAGATATACTGTGAAAAAACAAAAACAACGTCAACATAACAAATGGAAATGAATAATTTTCATTAAATGAGGTATTTCTAAATATTTCTCAGTACAACAAAGCAATAGATTCTTTTAATTATTATTATTATAATTATTTTTTGTACCACTTTACAAGTATAATTATATAATAAACCCACCTCATTTGCAAACACAGTCATGAGAAACTTTCCAGGTCTAAAGACATCAAGAACTTTCTTCATCAGGTCTTGATAGGATTCCTGAAAAAATAAAAATAAAAATAAAAATAAAAATAAAAATAAAAATAAAAATAAAAATAAAAATAAAAATAAAATAATAAAAATATGTGCATTTATAATTAAATAACTAAATTTAAAATTATTCTAGAAATAAAAAATATAATAAGGAAAAAATTCTGAAACCAGATAGACTCCCCATGTATAAACCTACCGGTACTAAAGAGTTGATGGCAGATGTTATTTTAGTGGGAGAAAAAAAAAATATAAAATATAAAAATAAAAATGAACTTACTGTTGGAACATTGCTTTCAAAGCTGACATAGCTGCACTGAGGTTCAGGTGTCACATGAATTGTGATGTAGTAACCCTGACAATGGAACAAAATAAAATGTGTTTATTAAGTGATTTAAAAGCTCTTATTAAAATTCAGTATTTTACATATATGTTAAAATTACAATTTCAACAATGACTGAAAAAAAAAAAAAAAAAAAAAAAAAAAATCCTTTTATCTTTTACATCCTGTTCATTTAACAAGCACTTGCATCAGATTTAAGCAACAGTGTTATCTGATAATACATGTAATAACCGTATGTTAGTATCTGTTTAGATATTCAGGACTTGAAATTACAAAATGATAAAGTGGCTTACTCCAGGCAGAAGACCATTCATAGAATATCCACATGGATCAAAGATAAAGTCATCAATCTTGGCACCAGGAATGATGTCACCAATACCCGATATCTAAAACATATATTTGAACTATTTCTGTTAATTTCAATAAATAACTGAAGGTATCTCTCCTGTGTAAACTACTGAATGTAAGAAACAAAAGTAATAATTATAAAGGGTCTAAAAAAAAAAAAAATAATAAAAAAAAAAAAAAAAATTAAAATTAAAACCGAAGTATGTGGAATGACAAAAATAATGAATGCTTTGTGAAACAACGTGACTATGACTTTTTTGTAAGTACAGTGTTTACACAAGTATAATGTTACTGAAATGTGATCATTATCAAACCATTCAACTGACAAGTTCACCTCTCTGACAGCTAAGATCAAACTTAACAGTTCAGATAACAGATATGACCATATTAACAACAAACTAAAGTAAATTACCAGATGCAAGATCTGAACTAACCTTTGTTGCTTCAGATCCACTGCTGCACGCCTCCTTGGAGAAAATATTCATTCGGTCTCGACACATGTCCCACATCAAAATGTACACATTGTCAAGAAAACATTACTTATTTTTATAACAAATGTGCAGAATAAAAATAATGTTGTTTTCCTTATTTCTCTCGGGTTTTTTTTGGTTATTTTATTGAAACAAAATTAACTATATAAAATTACTTCTGCATTTTTTATATAAATTTAACTTTCAGCTGAAAAGTTACTGAAACTGTATTTTAAATGTTTTTCTTAAATTACATTGTTATGAAATGTATGTCATCACATTTAGAGCAGTCAAAAGGATATTTCAAATGTTTGGTCAGGCATTAATACTCCTTCCTGGTCCAGAGTATAAAGATACCTACAAATTAATTTTCACACTGTCAACTTTTATTTGCACACACCAAGCAAAAAAATAACAAAACAGAAAAAACATCTATTATACAGATTCCAGTTTAAACACAAAAGCATACAGATGAAAAGATGGGGGAATTTAACTTGTAAAAGTTTGTAATTTAAAGTTGTTGCTGTTAATAAAACTGTAACTATAATAACATTTAAGATTTTTTATTTTACAAAGCAGCCAAATGTGTATTTGATAGAGAACAGAGTTTGTTGAAGAAAAAAGAAACTTACCAGCAATCACGATTGACACGCCCCAATGTATATGCAGCTCCATCTATTGTGAAAAGAGAATGCTGAACTTAAAATCTTAAATTAGTAGCCCAAAACTTTCCAAGTCTAAACATACAGTAATCAGCCAAGTGATCGGAAGCAACTACATTTTGGACTTAGATTTTACTCCATTTAGCTGAAAATGGTTTAATTAATTAATTAAGATTTAATGACATCTCAGCACAAAATACAGCAAAATTGTCATACTGAAGAAAATTCATAAATATCAATCAGTATAGCAATAAACAAAAATCAAATGAAATACAATGTGACAATATCAGAATCGATATAAACAAAACTATATTAACTATCACAGTCCACATATTTTCAAAATTATTAGACATCTAGCAGAAATGTATTAAATGGAAATTCTGTTGATTATGTTCCACCAAGTCTGGAAATCCAAAAATACTTGGGGTTTATTTCTGGTTATGTTTTCTGGTTTTGTTGTTTTATAAAAATTCTATTTTATAAAAAACTATTTTGCTGACACCTTCACATTCAAATTATTTAAGTTTGACTGTACATAAAAATACACTCACTTGGGAAAAGTTCATCCAAATGTCTAACCTGAAAAAGAGAAAATAATTTCATTTTAATTTAACATTGATCATCTGATGAAAATGGAAATGATTTCTAAACACATTAAAAATATAACAGAAATATTATTTTGTAAAAATGGTGTCACAAATTCTGTTTATCATAATGTAAAATCAATAGAACTTAAAAATGAAATTCGAAAGTTTTTATTTTATATGTTTCTTACATCTTTTAGGTTTCAGATATTCTAAACTGTTGAATGAACATACAAAAACAAAGTATACCTCATTTTCAAAGGTTCTGTGTATCCCAAACTGTAGATCTGGACGTGAGAAGTTCTTTCTTGAGTAGAATATATCCTGAAGAAAACCATGAAAGAAATTTGCTGTATTTTAAAAGCAAGTAACAGCTACATACTATAGGGATTACAAATACAAATTCAGACTTACTGGATCCTGATAATTTTGATACATATCTTTAGGTGAAATTCCAAGGTTCTTTAGCAGAAAAACTGAAAATTTGTTTGAATAAGATCAATAAAATTGATCCTTTTACAAAAAGGAACTGTATATGCAAATTACTCATAACTGATGCTGAAGGCTTATTAGTCAAGCAAAACTATACTGAGAGACAAGACAGAATTACACACACAAGGCAATCCAGAGAAAATTTTGTTTGAACTGGGTGTGATGCACTGTCCAGGAATTAGCATTTTTGGTTTGGGTTTTGAAACATCACTTTTGGGCTATGAAATCAGTGCTACTAGCATATATACTTGTTAACAATACTAGGATTGTTTTCTAGTCCAGATATTTAAGAAAAGTGAGGGTTCATGGTATAAAAAGCCAAAGTTACTGTAGTTCATTTTTCTTACTAAAAAGGCTAATCAAATCTGTAGACTGCTAATATAATGGACATGCCCATTTTTAACTGTACCTGATAATTCCCAAATACATTTGTTCAGTTCTGCATTTTTTATGGTGTACAACTGATAATTACATTTTTGGTTTTAATTTCTGTACAAAAAATCCTGGAAAAAAAAATAGTAATCAACAAATACAAATATCTAAAAATTGTAAAACACAACACTTATATTTAGACTTTGGATTAACTGAACATTTTGTATTCTGGGCAAATTAAAATCTTATTCAGCTAAACTTTTTCAGCAAATATAAGCCTTGTATAATGCATACATACCACAACTTTATCAAAGCCACATTTCTCTCTGACCAGCTTGATGAGTGGAGTAACAGCAAACAAGAGAGTTGTACGACCACAGGTTTTCAAAATGAACCTCTTCTGAGTGACAAACATACTGCTCTCACTAAAAACACATAAATAAATCTGTCAGTGAATTAATAAATGTTTAATAACTCATCTATATGAATACAATAAGCACAAATCGGAAAAAAGTAATTAATAATTTAATATAGCCTTCCCGTCTACTGTAATTGTCTGATGTAATTAAAATTGTTTGTTAATTTTTCACCCTTTTTGCAAATTCACATTATAATTATTGAACAAGGAAAATATTCAGTGACCATGTCAGCAACCAGTCTGAAATACATTTTTTAAATATTTATTTGTATTATACCATCACTTTAATCTGAAAACGTTCAAATGAAGAATAAAAAGAAAATACAGTAAAACAATATGATGATTATCAAAGTACTTCATTTAAAATTTACCTAAGGACGTAAGCATCCATGTCGTCATCAGAGATACAACTGATTATCTCACATTTCACCAAGGTAAGTAATTTTTCCCATTCCAACCTTAAATAATAAACAAGACAATTTTGAATATGTATAATATGAAAATATGAACATTATTATTAATATTATTCCCTTCAAAAGTATTTACGTTATTAATATTACTGAACTGTTTATTTAGGCTTTTTGCATATACATACTGCATTGTTGAAAGATAACTAGACACCAGATTGCTTCCTATTAAATTATAAAACTATAGGTTCTTCACTTGATCTGCGACTGTCACAGAAGACACTAAAATGCTATTCCTGTGACAACATAAAAGGATCTATGTACATTTCATGGCTAGAAAAATACTGCTAATTCTAATTAGCTATGTCTTTGAAGTGATACACTGACTACTGATAAAATACTGCTTTCTTCAAGAGAAAGTTAAGGATGTAGCACAAGTTTAATATTTTAGTTTTAAGTGGATTTCCTTGAACCTAATGATTGTACTGGAAAAAAAAAAAATCAAAAATGAATTCTGTAAATAATACTTGATATGCTCAAGTTTCATGCTACTAATTTTTTATTATCAACATGAATTGTGGAATTTTCTGCATTATATTTAATCTATAATATGGTATCTGTACTATCTAGATTTGCTTCTGTTTTTAATAAAATACATCCTTTCCATTTATTAAACTTAACTGTTCATATATAATCTGTATGGTTGTGTCTTTAGTTATTTACTGATTTATTTTTTTGCAATAATTCTCTTTAATAATTTAAAAGTACAAGTGAAATGATAATAATTATAATATTTAATGATGCACATGATACTTTTTAAATGGAAACCAACTGCTGCAAGTGCCAAATGGTGGGCTTCTCTGTTGTTTATATTAGCAGAAAGAGATATTTTACATGCATCTTCTAATAGACAGAAAAGAACACATTGTGATAAACCAGTCATGGAACAAAAGCTGGAATAGTTTATGACTAAAAACATGCCCTGAAGAGAGCTGATCCTACGACAAAGTGTGCACCTCAGCTTATTCTGATCTTCAAAATACCACTATACCTGAAAGAGTTTGGGCTCAAGATTGTGTTCCATACATCCAAAACAACACTGCTTTTATTTAATTAAGCCAGGTTAATGTAAGTTTTTTAATATTAAATTAACATGAAATGACAAATAATAAATATTACATGCATACAGAGTAGTTTGTCAGGGTATGCATTAAGAAAACAGTGTCCAAAGATAGGCGCAAACTGATTTAACCTTACTGAAGGTGTTAATCAATAATGTCACTGCATGTGAATTTACTGTTGCCAAGACAGGCCTTGCTGAGGCTCATTCTTCGATAAGGAACTAGGCTGGTCATCTCATAATGAAAAGAGAGGCTGTCAGAAAACACAGAAAGACACGAAGACCTGGCTGCCTTCCTGAAGGAATTAGAGTTGTTTGTCATGCCTTTAAGAATTTGATAATAAATAACTAATACTATTTCTTAAAATCCCAACACACTCTTCAGTTAGAGCATTAGCATGTGCACACACACAAAATAAATAAAAATAAAATTTACAAAAAAAAATTCTTTTTAGGCATGGGCGGAGCTTAAATATAACAGTTAAAATTCGCTGTTCACAGTTTATGTTTGCCTTTTTGCCATAAAAATGCAATTATTATAATTATTATTTCTTCTTCTTTTTTTTTTTTAAATATATTTGTCCTTATTCTTAATTAATTTCAAAACCGGCATAAGTATGAATCGTCGCAAAACGGGGGCTGACTGTAAGTTGTAATCATAGTGGTCAGTTATTTCTTGTTCTCTGATACATGCCGTGACAAGGTGACACGATGATGGTCAAAGGTTAAATTATATTTTGTCCTGTGATTATTATATGTTCACAGATTATCCGTTACATTTTCAAATTAGTTTTTCCTTTTCAACGACTGCATATGAAGAACTGTCAAAACGATTTGTGTAAAAGATACCTTTAGATGACATGTCAATTTCACGTCTTCGGTCTTGTATTGAAATAATCGTACTATCGATAATACGTTACATATTAATATAACATCTAAACATAAGGAAGAAGGAGGTTTTTGTCATGCATACCTTTCAATGGTGCGTAAATCACATTCTTCATTTGTAGAAGAGGCAAACCAAACCTCCAATAATTTTTCGGTGCCTTCAAAGAAATCATTTTCACTTGCCGCCATAGTAAAAACACTAATGTTCTCGAAATTTAATCGGTACTCCTCGGCAATTTACGTTTTACAAATTCCCTCGTTCGGCGTAAGCCCCGGTGTCACTGGTTCAGAATATTATTTTCATAATGAGCATGCGCCGAAGTCTAGAGGCAACACCTCACGTGAAACGATCTAAAAATGTATCGGTTTCGGATTGCCATACTATATTATTTGTATACTTTTGGTATTTTTTGTAGAATACAAACTCAGAATATCCATAATTCAAATTATATTTTTAATTTAAGTGCAAATAGTTCGGATGAAGGTTTTTTAGATTATTTTAATCTTTTTATTTTTATTTATTTATTTTGTTTTAAATAATTGTTGGTGAATAATGGCACACTAAAATTGTATGGCCGACTTATGCCTAAATAATCGCACACACAAACACGCGCGCGCACGCACAGAGAATTATAAATTCATGCTTCATAATGCTTACAGTATTTATTTTGTTATTTTGCAATTTTATTAATTAAGATAAACTAAGATGGAAATAGGCTAATATAAAGGTAGCATGGACCAATGATTTTTTAAAAAAAAATTGAAACAGGAAACTCATTGTTTGCATATATAATAATATATGTTCTAGGAGTTGAATACTTGTTGTTTTAACGAAAAAGAGTGAAAAATTAATTTTTAACTTTTTTTTTTTTTTTTTTTGCCGGTTGACGGACCTTTAAATTTTAAAATTTGTTTTCAATTTTCTGTTGTAAAACTGGTGTCAAGCATTATAATGAATGTGTCAAGGCAATCATTCAAATAACGTGATCAGTTTGCGTTTTACACGTAAACACCATTTCTAATGCAAAGAAAATGGAAATAGATATTATTAAAAATATATATATATACATACATAAAATTAAAAATTAAAAAAAGATAAGAATTACAATGGTTTCAAGAATTGTTTTGCAACTACGTACTCAGAACTGTCCGCTGTGCAGTTTTAGCAGAGTAACATGTCCACATTATGGTACCTAATGAGAATAGTTATCTTCATATTCACGCGCCAGTGTCTGTGAAAATTATTTATTTTATTTTATTTTATTGTTGTTTTTTTTTTTTGGGGGGGGGATTGGCTGGCGAAGTTGTAATAATATCTGAAAAGAAATATATAGTACGAAATGGGTATCAGATGGTATGACGTCAAAGTTACAAAAAAAAAAGTTACAACCTTTGCAGCAATTTCTACTCAATAATAAACATCTATGTATACGAGGCATTGATTATGAAAATGCGTGCATAATAAATTAAACTTATAATGTTTTATAAGATTAATGTATTAACTTTTCAAGTTGGCAATGTTTTCCGTGTCAGAACACAACAGAAAATAACATTCAGGTGTAGTTTGTACCCATTATATCGGCGTAATTCTGGAGGCATTTTTTCCGCTGACGTATTTGTGCCGTTACGAGTTATCGTTCCTGTTAGTCCATGCTAATAACAGAGCAGGTCACTGCTTTGTAATTATTCCTTCCTGTGACATATATAGGCCATGCAAACAGTGATTTAGGGATGAGAACAATTATTTATCATGTGATAAAAGTACTTTATTACAAAAATACTCGAACGAACTGTAATAAACTGAAATATCTCTAAATTCACACATTTATAAACTTTGATGCTAAAAACTGCTGTAATGGTATTAAATTAAGTACCTAGATTATGTTTAAGCGGTATTGAAAAGAAGAAACAAAATGACGACTTTCAGTTGGTTTACCACATCAGTGAATCGCAATCTTGTAGCCTTATTTCACATGTACGCACTCTTTTCAGCAAGTAACTTCAGAAAGAGAACCAAAAAGACTGATAGACTGATTGATACATATGCCTGGGAAAATTAAATATGGAAATAATACTAATACTACTACTACTACTACTACTACTACTAATAATAATAATAATAAATCCCGCAAAATTAGGTGCATGAAAAACAACAACCGAAAACAACAATTGTATATTTTCTAAGTTACATAGAACCAGTGCACAACTCACAGTCAAAAATACGGTCTGTGATATAACTAGAGATGGAACGAGAAATGAAAAAGCTAACAACTTGAATCAAAGAGACAGACAGACATAGACAGGAAAAATGAAACAATTTTCGAATGAGAAATGGGAAACAGAAATGTTTTTGTGATAACGTAGTAGAACCGAGACTTATGTTTGAAAAAATGTAGAAACGTCCTGACAGTTGTTTGAAAGGATAGACCTGGAGAGAAATGGTCCTTGACAGCTCAGAGTAGATAATTTATAGGAAAACCAAATGAAACTTACAGTGCGTTAACTGGTGACATAAAAACTACGATTTTTAACATATTTAATATGAATTAACGAACAAAACTGTGAAATGTTTTATTTTTGAATTAACTAATACATTATTATTATATTATTATTATTATTTATTTATTTATTTATTTTTTTTTTTTTTATTTTTTTTTTTTTTTTGAAGTACAGTATTCCTTCTTATGTTCGTAGATTAGACCATAAAATGGATGAAACACTAGTTGTTTATCTTATGTATTAGCCAGCGAACACAGATTGCGCCCAGGTCATGCACTATCATTGGGAAAGAATGTTCTGTTTATAAAGTAAACTGTATTTAAACCATATCTGTGTATACGATTCCAACCGTAATAATATTTATCAATCGTCTTAATATGATTTTCTAATTCATATATATATATGTTGACTGAATTTAATTATTTTTTGCTTCACATGCACGATCTGTCTTAAAAATATTGTAATCGTAAAAAAAAAAAAAAATAATAATAATAATAATAATAATAATAAAATTAAATTATATTCGGTATTTCTTTTATTTTATATAATTATTTATATTTTTGTAACACGAAAGGTACATCGACTACAGATATGATACTACAACTACCACTACTACTACTACTACTACTTTTACTTCTGCCACTAGCACCACCACTACCACTTGTTTTACTATTACCAGCAGTGCTGCTACGACTAACAATAAACTATTTGGCCTAAATGTCGGTAAAGGAAATAGATAGATTCAAGCCTTCGTCAGTAATCTTTTATTATTCCTTTATTGACAGAGATAATAGGAATGTACGCTACCTACTGTTTACCTATTGGGATGTGGGTTTCAATTTACGTAACTGAACAAAGGATTGTCAGTTACAGGTCATACTAAAAGTACGCTTTGTTTGAGCTGTATTTCCGTAACTATGGACGCTTTAACAAGCAGTGAAACACACGAAAGAATGAAAAATAAACCGACTTATATATTATAGGGTTCGGTCAACTTAGTTTGTAAAAATAATCGTCTAAGCCGAAAATCTTTTAGAATTAGTATGTAACATTCTGCCCAGCTGCTATCGCAATTTATGATAGCGGAAATTATGATTAACATGCTTTCGAAATAGAAAATAAATATACAGGTCAACTATCCCTTATCCCAAACACTCGGCGACAGATCATAAATAAATAACAGGTTTGGTTTGTAAGGAAAACATATGAAATTAAATATAGCTTTACAAAATAAGTTAGTAAGTAATTAAAATAAAATAAAATAAATAATATATATATATATATATAAATAACAGCAACAACCACAAAACAACTATAAAAAAGCTTTTCAGATTTCGGATAATTTGTGATTGATATCCAGAAAAAAAAAAAAAAAAATGTATGACTAACCTATTTCAGGACAAAATATTTTATTACCTATGCGTTACAGAGTAAAAAAAACCCAGATATAATGAAAGAGAGAAAAAGTGAAGTTCAGAGAACGAGAAAGAGAGAGAGATAGAGCTATTTGGGAAAACAAACAAAATGCAATTTTAGACAAATATTTACCCATTATGATTTGAAGAATGTTCATTCCGTTACTAGTATTTTTAGTATCCCTAATTTTCTTTTCCTTTTCTTTTATAACTCAGTAAATACGTGACTCTTTTGATAAACTCTGAAAAGAGTTATCAGTGAATTAAAAAAGTTAAAATGTTTATTTATTAGCCTATTTGAATTTAATTTTTGAAAAGGGATACAGTTTCATAGTAACGTCTAAAACATTATATCAGTGAATCTAAACTTCGAATTTTTTTTTTTTTAATTATTTATATAAATAAGGAACAACATCAACAGCAGCAGCAGCAACAACAATAATAAATAAAATACCTGAATATTTATTACATTTTAAAATAATTTTTAAAATTATATATTATCATTTAGTCACATAAATACTTTGTTATTTTGTAATACTGAAAAATGAACTACTCAGATCTCTATCACAATTATTTACATTTCGGTTGTTTTAATTTAATTTAATTTTATTTAATTTTATTTTATTTTATTTACTTACTTTTTCTTCTTTTTTTTTTTTTGAAACTTTTTGCCATTTTGACACCGAGAGAGAGAGAAAAAAAAAAAAAAGAGAGAGAGAAAGAAACACACACACACACACACACACACACACACATCTTTTTATTTATTTGATCACATGGCAAGATAGACGCAGTGATATGCGGAGTGGTTGTTTGTTAGCAGCCTAGCTCAATCAGTGAGCTATTGACTCATTCAAAATCGAACGTAACCAGTCTGCTCCACGGCTCTCGTTATCGGTTAGTTCTACTCTGTCACAGCACAGAGACTGACGCTTGAAGGAAACGCCAGTATTTATTGTACACAGTCTTTATTATTACAGTCATTGTCGACCTTTTGTTTTTACATACTTTTATTTTAAATCAGAGTTTGAAATCGCAAATGCCTGCGTGCAGTGGAGACAGCGTGAAAGTCGCTGTTCGTGTGCGACCGTTCAACCAGGTGAGCTGACAGTTAAAAAGATTTTTAAATCGTTTCATTTTATCCTTTGCAAATAACTATATGGTTAACTAAAATTCAGAAATGTCTGTGTGTTTGGATATGTTTGTGTATGTAGAGACAAATATGTATAAAGTGTATTGTAGCAAAAATAATTATTACGCAGGACACGATTTCGTCAGTAAAATACTTATAAATAGAAAAGATTATTAGAACGATATAAATGTCCATGCTTGTACCTTCTATTTTAAATCATTAATCCTTTAAGCATAATATGACGTATTTTATTTAAGCTTACTGTAACAAACAACGGGAATTGGTATTATTTTACTAATGAACAGTACCCGTCATAATTTAAAACACACAACAAATCCCCAACACAAACCTTTTCTTCCACTTCTTGTCAGTAATAATAATAATAATAATAATTATACTCAAAGTGATGATGTCATTACATTTACCAAAAGATCCATATCTTAATTTGTTACCTATAGTAGACTGTCTATTATGATGTATATCTTTACCTCTGAACTTTTATCTGGATCTCTTATTTATTTATTTTATTTTTTTATTTTTTAAAGTATTTCTTTTCGCCACTTTATTTTCTTCTTCTCCTTCTATATAATTTTATTTTTATTATTATTTTTTTTTTTTTTATATATTATAGTAGAATATAACTATTGTAAATTGTATTTTATTTGGAATTTCGTGTATTCAGTGAAGTAAACGGTATTGCAGTTTGTCAGATTAATTCTAGAAAATGTTCTCTATGTACAGGTTGGTAATTATTATTATTATTACTATTATTACTATTATTATTATTATTATTATTTATTATTATTATTATTATTATTTTAAAATCTTTCTTCTGTCATAAAATACGACAAAGCCTTTTATGAAAACCGCTCTGATTTCTTTAAAGTTCTATTGACAAATATCGTTATTATTATTATTATTATTATTATTTATTTATTTATTTTTAAATCTTCTGTTGAAACCCAACGCGTTGGGTGATCACAAAATTTCACGTTTAATAACTCAGGCAGTGTCAAGCTCTAAGTGAAACACGGATCTTTAAAGCTCATTAGCTCTTTTCTTGTGTAAGATAAGATCTGAATAACCAGCTAATCAATTTTGACTGTTACGTTTTGAAACTTGCTGTGCAAACACTTCGGACAGGGGTGGTGAGTAGCTGTTGATAAAGTTCTGAATAATCAACTAATTTTGTATTCACTTTTGTGTCATGTGAAACGTGCACAGTAACCATCTAATTTTGCTGTTCCATTCGTAAGCGTGTCTGCTGAAGCGTTTAGACCCTGAATTAATAATAACGATTCATTTACTTTTTCATAATTATAATCGGATCCATAGTTCCGAATATTTTTTTTTACCGTTTAACAAAAGATAATGTCAGTTGGCTATTTTCTCGAAAAAAGTTAGGTCCTGGATTGGGATTCATTCACCACAAATAACTACAAAAGGTAGGGGTGGGGTAGACAGAAGAAAATAAAAATAAATAACGTTTATTAAATACTTTGTTACCAGCGGGAAAAGAGCCATGTAATACATTATGGAAATAAGGTATATTACGACACGAATATCGATACATAATATATTGAACTGATATTTACATAATAATATTTTTCTGTATAATAAATTGGCAGTTACCTTTATATCAGAGATATAAAAAAAGAATATATTTTGACAGAAACATATCTTTAGCTACATCGAATCATTTCCATTATAAATGTTTCCAAATTATAAATAGAGAAAGAAATAAGAAAGAAAGAAAGAAAGAAAAAAAACAAGGCTCGACCTTCTTTTAATGTCTACGATTACAGTAATATTAAATGGAACAACTGTATGTGATTTTCAGTTAGCAAACGTGCAGTCGGCTAGTAGAATAACGAGCAATTTAAATATAATCGGATTCATTCTTGCTTCAAAATCGGTTTTAAGTTCCAATAATATTTCAACATTTTTACTGCGGCTGTACCAAGAACACATACCCAGGTTTTCATTAAAAAAATGTTTCCCCATAATGTAGTGATGAAACGAATTTCATGAAAACATATGATGGTAGTCAATTAGGAATACGGTTATTAATCCACTAATACGAATATAGTTGCAGTTATTTTTTTTCCTTCAAGAAACAGCTTCTGTTTCTTTAAAACAAAGCTGAATACATATAACGTAAATCGTAAACTTGTTTTATATAATGTGGCATAATATGGTAACACGTTAAGAAATTCGACAGGTCAGATAGCTTACACGAATATATTAGCCAGTTAAGCTGCTTAAACAAAGTGTTTATCGAACCTCTGTTGCATTTAACATACTGCCTGCTTTGTAATAATACATTCTAATGAGGTTATGACAAAATCATTTTATCTGGTTCACTGCTTTTTGGAATTACTTTCTTGTTAGTTTTTTTTTTTTTTTTTTTTTTTTTTTTACGTGGTTATTAGTTTGTTGGGGGGTTGTTTAGTCGTGTTATTGATTTTCTGAATTAATACATGCTTGCAGTGTCTGATAAATACAAATAAACACTACACTGAACCCTTAAAAAAATATTAAAGCTTCACCATGTTAAACATACAAAAACAGAATAAAAACAACGCTGATTATAAAGATTAAAACGATGAGTTGTTTCATGTTGCAGGTAACAGGATATAAAGAATTCTTTGATAGGAGATTTAGTTTGTGTTATTTATAACGAGTCGCTGACTTGCATGTTCCAACACGATGCGGTAATTAGATGTCTAGGCCTTAACACGTTAGCAATTTTCTATTCATTGCGTAGATTTTATTTTTTGAGTCTATAATTTAACAGTTTATTTATATGTGTTGAAACCACTATGGTTACACTGTTTGTCCTGTATTCACCGTGGTAGATGGCGGAACAAATACACACCTATCAGTTTAAAGGCAAATACTACGAATACTCGTTTACATTAGACAGATGGACGAGTGTTATATTATACGTGTGTGTGTGTGTGTGTGTGCGTGCGCGTGAGTGCGTGCGCGTATACATGCATATATATAGCTGTAGTGTGTCTATATGGGCGTATATGTACAGAGCCGGATTTCCCATGTAGGCTTTCCAGGCTAGTGCCTAGGGCGGCAGGATGATAGGGGCGGCAGTTTATGTTACATAAATTCGTATTTTCACATTTTATTTATAAATAAATCATTATGTAAATGTAAAACCATGTTTTTGCTTTCAACTAGATCATAAGTTATAACCATTCATATTATATAAACTAAGTGGGAACGGTGAGGGGGACTTGAGCTTGAGCAGGGGCGGTAAAATTTCTTTAGCCTATGGGCGGCAAGCACATTAAATCCAACCCTGTATATGTATCTGTATGTATAAATGTTTCATATTTATCAATTCGGATAACAAAAGTATATATTACATGATCTATTTTTAACTTATAAATCTGTATCTTGGTCATTCTGTTATAAGAGGAAGAATTCATTAATATATATATTTTTTTTTCATGTTATATAGATAATTACTTAAGTATTATTAGAAAATTTCCAGATATTTAATTATCGTGATCTTCCTTTGTCGTCTGCAACACGCTTACCGTATCTAATTTATTTTCCAATGTGTATTAGTATATCTCTCCTACTTTATAAAAATGGCAGTTTATCGAACATAAATAAGTATTATGCTAGCTTGTTAAATGTAACAGTGTCAAGTGCAGGTTTTCCATATTGGGATATACACTGTGAATTTGGCTCATTTTGACATTTTGCTACTGCTATTTTCGGGGGGAAACTTTAAAAATAAACTGGGTTAATCTAATGACAAGAAGGTTAATAAATGATTATTTATATATATATATATATATATATGAAGTTTACTCCTCTGAAAAGTGTATCAGTCCGTAAAAAAACAACAAAAAAACGTCTACTATTATCAGTAATTTGCTCACTATTTTCAGCGATTTAGATCTGACAAACCTTGTTAAATCAAAGAACTAATTTGGAATATGGCAAATATTATGCTACATTTCCCTACTGTCTTTTCACTGTCTACTTAATAAGCAAAATATATATAAAAAAAAAATATTTAAAAATTTATATATATTAAAAAAATTGATGCTTATTTCTGACCTAAATTAAGCATTTTTATTATGAGCTTAAATATATTCTTAAAAGTTTTATAAAATATACAAAATATACTTGGAAGGGTTATCAAAACTTGAGGTGTTTTTCTTTTGAATTTTAAACTTTTTTCCTCTATTTTTTTTTATTATTATATAAACCACTCTGTATGTTACATACATGATACAGGCATTCATACAGTACAAATAAAGAAATAAAATATATTAATATTCATTTTTACACCTGCTGGAACAACAGGCTCCTCCTCCATCTACTTATAAAAAAGAAAAGAAAGAAAGAAAGAAAGAAAATGGGACAAATTAACGTCCCGTCTGAGGTGCCGTAAGACGGAGGACAGTTTGAGTTTTCAAAAGCAGGTTTGTCTTGTTTAAAAAAGAATGTCTGGCCGGCCTACGATTCTAACCTGTAACACGATTTCTTTAACTTACATATCTGCAAACACTATGAAAATGATAACTGCGTGAATTTAAATCCGAATTGATATAATAATTAATTCCATTTGGCAATAATACATACCATTTTATTAATTTTATAACTGTTTTAATGAAATTTTTATTGTATATTAGAAAATAATAATAATAAACACTATATAACACAATTTATTGCAGAGAGAGAAAAATGCCGGCGCAAAATGTATTATTTCTATGGATGGAAAATCGACCACCATTAAAAATCCTGAAAATGGTGACACTAAGACATTTTCCTTCGACTATTCCTATTGGTCACATGACGGTTTTACGGAAGACGCAAATGGCGTATACCAAGCAGATCCTGGATCCAACTACTCAGATCAGGTGATTTTATTTATTTATTATTTCAATTTTAAAAAATCTTATCATCAAAGAACAAAAGCGAAAAAAAAAAAAAAAAAAAAAAAAAAATTAGGATCACATTGAATGCGTACACGTTTCTGAACACAAACAGGGTTGACCGATTTGTACAAAGCCACTGAGGTTTCTTCAAATATCAGGATTTTTTTTTTTTTTTTTTTTTTTTTATCTCGCTTGTAACAACACATAAATTTGATCTAACAATCACTTAACTGACTAAGCTTATTTAAAATATTTCTTCCACAGCAAAATGTTTTCAAAGACTTGGGCCAAGGAGTTTTGGATAATGCCTGGCAAGGTTATAATGCAGCCCTGTTTGCATATGGCCAAACAGGGTCTGGAAAGAGTTACTCTATGATTGGTTACAATGCTAATAAAGGAATTGTTCCAATCACATGTGGTGAACTCTTCAAAGCCATTGACAACAACAATGAGAAAGAAAAACAACTTCGGGTATGTTATTTGTTTTAAATATAACATGATGCTTTGTTATGCGGAAAGTTGAAATTGCTGATAATTTAAAGTCTGGTGTGATGGTGTAGTCCAGGACATTTAAAATATAGCACAATTACTTGTTGGAGAGACAAATACATTTCTCAGTATAATTATATAACCTTCCATAATGTATTTTACTTATTTTTCTTGAAGTGTACATACAGCTAAAAGTTCAGAAACTTAATAATTGAAGTAGCTCTCACTGTGAGATGCTTTGAAACATCTACACTGTATGTTATTTTTATAAATTTTAATATTGTTTTAATAATTCCCGGGTTATTTACAACAATATATCTGTTATGAATTTTCTCCATCGAATTATATATGTACTGCAGAAAAATCTGCTCACATGAGAATGTATGAAAAAAATTAAATGCAGATGTCAATTTCAGTTTATGAGCTTTCAAGTGCTTAACTGATTACTTGCTAAATTTAATGTCTCAATAAATGTATTTAAATTTGGAAATGAAATACAAGTGCTTTGCTTATTAATGCTGTTGCATGTGAGACAGCAATATATCAAACCAAATGACTGTTGACAACAGTTAACTTGCTCACTCATACATATATCAATATAACTGTAGATTCAAGAAAATAATAATTAACCAGAATTAATTATCATATCATTTTAAATTCAGTTCGGGTTTCCATTTATTGTTTCATATATATGTTTAGAATGATTACTGGTACAAACTTTATATCACTGTTTACAGTAATTTTTATGTGACTTTGTAAAAATATGTGAAGACATCTCCAAAATTGGTAAAATATAAAAATGTATTACAAGTCAAATTAAATATAAGGGAGGACAATAAAAAAAAGAAGAAGAAAAAAAAAAAATATATATATATATAACAACAAACAAACAAATCTGAGAAAAAGAAAAAGAGAAATGATTATTTTCAAAGATTTTAAATTTTTTTTTACTTAAGTGTTTGTATCCTTCAAAACATTACTTAGCATATCATGATCACATGAACAGACTTGATACATTTTGTATTCTTCCAGATACTGTTTTACTTTTATTTAGTTACCAGTATTTTTAAAGTAATTAATGTAAACATATATACATACAGTATCTCTTTGCTTCTGTATTGATGACAGTATTGTACAGACAAATCTGATTTGGAATATTAGGTTTTTATCTTTAAGAAAAATGTAATACTGAAAATATTTATCTATTTGTATGTAACACTGTGATCTACTTTCCCAGCCTAATGTCAAAATAAAAATTAGTTATGGATCGGAACAAAATTTGAATATGTTCACAAATGTATCTAGTTATAAACATTAAAGATGAACTGATAAATAATAAGGCATGAACTCTAGAAGTTTGATCTTTAAATTATTTTATTAACTTACTAGGAAAATTCACAAAATGGGGAAAATGAATGCAAGAGTGAAATGCAGGCTAGTATTAAATATCCTGAATGTGACTCATAAGCAATTTACATAAGTACACACATATATTTTTATTATATTTATATTTTATTTCTATATAAATATTTATTTATCTATTTTAGTAACTAGGATCAGTTCAAAACAGTATTATTATTTTTAAGTTATCTTTGTTTTCTTTAAAAAGAAAAAAAACAACTTTAACATGATTTCTGTGTTAACTGGTTTGAAGGTTTTGAATTTTCATTTGAGAAATAAACATACAGAGCTTTAAACTTTTGCATGTTACCCTCAACCACAATGAATGCTTTGGGACATAATGAGAAATTGCATAACTGAGAAACCTTTTGAAGCAGCATGAATTAGATGTCTTTATTAAATCAAGACTGCTGTTTTGTCTGAGGTGTCTGTCAGAAAAGTTATAAATGTTTGTTAACTTGTTATCCTATGAGGATGAATAAGTTCCCTTTCCCCACTTACTTGTTCATTGTTTAAAATTATTTACATGTTGTTTCTCTCACAGGCCAAGTGAAATGTTTCTGTAATCCAATAGCTTCTGCTTCAAGTGTTCATACTTAAGTGATAATGAAATTAATAATTCTGAAAATTAATAAAGATTTTATTTTCAGTTATTTATCCATGCATGTGGTTATTGAGAGATAACTGTTTTTTTGTAAGAAAATGAGGCATTAATATTTACTGTTTTTGGATAGTTAAGACCTGCATGATTTTAATAAACCTTAAATAGTTTTGTTTATTAATTAACTGTGAAATAATAGCTTTGAACTGATCCTTTTTTAACCTTCATTTTCATATTCTTTTTTTTAATCATTAATATTGTTGTTGTTTGTTTGTTTGTTTATTTAATTTTTTTTGCATTTTTGTTGTATTTTTCACTATTTATACATGGTTGTGGTTTTTGTTTTGACATATTCAAGGGATTGTACACATATGTTTTGTAACACTAACATACTAATTGAAAAACACAATGGTTGTAACAAAATTTTATGTTTGCATGTTAACTGTAATTTAGATTTTTATTACATTTCTGACCTTGTTTTCATTCTTGGCACATGTTTAACACTGACTCTGGAATTTTCATTTGTAATGCAGCTAATAATTTATTATTATTATTATTATTACTACTTTTATTATTATATTATTGTTATTATATTTTTTACATCATTATTATTATATTATTGTTATTATTATATTTTTTACATCATTATTATTGCTATTATTATTTTTCATTATTATTATTATTATTGTTTACATTACTAATACTATTATTATTATTACAAATCGCTAATAATCAAATCACTATAGAAATACAATATATATGCATGATACAATTACAGTTGCACACACTGACATACATACATACAAACCTACATAAATAGCTATCCATTAATTATAATCAAAACAGCTATTATAAAATGTTTATTTTAATATTATTAACATATTGTACAAATTTTATTAATAATAATAATTAATATTAGCAAAATATAGAAGTTGGGTGAGGATTTTGTTTTGTTTCTGAGTACATTAACATGACTGACATGGGGTTTGGTGTTTGGTTTATTCTTTGTATGTAGTTTGTACAGACACAAAGCAAATAAACTGAATTCACAGTATTATCAGTAATGAAGTGAAATCAAGTGTAACATCGATAATAAAAAAAACCTTTATACTTGGGTGAAGAGATGAAAATAAATCGGTAGAAGATTTATTGAAAAGAATAAGTTAAAGGCTTTTAGTAATTGTTTATTTGATGATTTTAGGACATTTATCATTAAAAAAGTTATATATATATCACTACAAATGCACACACACAAACACACACACACACACACACAATACCAGTAACATTAGGACATTTTTGTCTTACTTGTTTTTAGCTATTTAATTGATTAATAGATTAATATATTTGTAGTAGTTGAACACAGCTTTATAATTATATAAACACACACACACACACACACACACACAATACAAGTAACATTAGGACATTTTTGTCTTACTTGTTTTTAGCTATTTAATTGATTAATAGATTAATATATTTGTAGTAGTTGAACACAGCTTTATAATTATATAAACACACACACACACACACACACACACACACACACACAGAGACACACACACATGCTTGTGTGCACATGCGCACAAATAAAAGTTATAAAAATCATTTATTTGTTCATTACTCCAGGTTTCATTCAGCATGTTAGAAATCTACAATGAACAAGTCAGGGATTTGTTGTCAAAAGCCAAACAAAAAGTTGGTGGGCTTAAAGTTAGACAGAACCCCAGAAGTGGATTTTATGTTGAAGGACTCAAGGTATGAAAACTAAAACTATAATTTACTACAGTTTTCCTAAATATATATGAATTATTAATGTTGAACTTAATGAATTTTTGTTTCAACATAATTGTGCTTGGAAAAAGAAAAGAAAAATGATTTAAATAGAAAACTATAATCTGTTCATATTTAATTAGAAGATAAATTCACCAGTATACAATGTATACACATACAGTTAAGCTTAATACATATATAATATTGGTTATTGCTTCATAAATTTCATAAATATATAATAATAATAATACATATTGTAACACACACACACACACACACACACACACACACACACACACACACACACATCATTAAAAATAACTTTATGTTCAAAGAATAGAGGCACAACAATAAAGGCTTACAAAGTAAATGTGCTACAAATTACAGAATTATTAGTAGCATTATTTAACTACAAATAAAGTAATATATCATTTTGAATGTGTTTGCATTTACTGAACTTCTGTTGAAGATAACTAAAGTTGATGATACTTATTTTGCAGCAAGTGCCAGTCAAAAATTACAATGCCATTGAAAAACTAATGGAACAGGGAACATACAACAGAACCACTGCTTCAACCAATATGAATGCCACAAGCAGCCGCTCTCACATGGTCATTACAATCAAATTTGAACAGGTCAGTGTCACTTTTATATCAGTCTTATTATAATTACAATTCTTTCTGGGTATTGGAACAGACAACTGAGTCTTGAAAATAAATATTTAAAAAGCAAAATAAATCTATTTCAGAATATAAAATTGTTAATGGATGTACTTTATAGTTTTCTTATATTGACTGTAGCAATAATTAAAAATTTAAAACATAAATTGTATATTTTTAAGTTTTGGGAGTGATATATTGATAAAAAAAAACTTTATTGCCACTAGATTTTCATAAATGTGTCGGGTGAAAGTACAACAAAAAGTTCTGAAATAAATCTGGTGGATTTAGCTGGAAGTGAACGTGCAAATTCCACAGGTGCAACAGGAGATCGACTTAAGGAGGGTTCGGCCATTAATCAGAGTTTGTCCACTCTGGGCAATGTTATCAGGTATGTGCTAGAAACACACTTACATTAATAGATCAGAACCATTGATAAACAGACTGTGAACATTCCACACAACTGAATAAAATTTCATAGCATTCTGTGTGATTAAACCTGAGCCATGATGGTTCCAGGATCAATACTGTTTAGTGCATGTTTTGGGCTATAATGTGATGTATCCATATAAGATGACCATGTGGTTTGAGGAAAAATGAAATAAAAAATCTGCTGTATCTGACTGTACTAGATTTTCTCTTTCATATCACCACTCTCGTATTGGTCATACTCACTCAACACACATTTTTATTTTTGTAAAAGGCCTCTAACCTCAGTGTGACAGCTGTTCATGTTTGTTGGTGGTGTGTTACATTTTGGTGGCTTGTCTGAACTTAAAACCAGCCAGTGACAATGTATTTTGTAACAAGAATGTGATATTGCCATTTACATTTCATCCACATCTCTTTTTAAATTTTGTATTTTATAAGAATCCAATTGTAAAAGTATCTGTGATAATTGTATTTATTTTTCAGTATATCATATATTATAGTGCGTGTGTGTGTGTGTGTTGCAAATATGTACACTGACTTATTTTAAAATAATTACGCTTTATTTATATTTTTGTGGTCAGATGGCATTAAACAAAGAAAGAAATAAGTAAATATATGTACTCTCATACCACTGTTACAGAAGAATGTCATGTAATAATTACAGAAATAAAAATATTTCAGTTGTGTTTAAAAATATCTTAGTTAATTAATTCAACTTTTTACTGTAAAAAGGAGAAGTTATGACTAATATTAAATATGCTGATAAATAATACATATTAATTTTATATATTTTGCAAAAATAGATATTTATTGTTATATCTTTACCAGGTTTTCTACAGCATATTAAAATGTTAATATGAAAAATATACAGAATAAAACTGTATTATCTGCTTTGGTGGACATTTCCTTTTTCACTTAAATTAAATTACAGAAATCCATCTTCAGTTAATATATTATAGTTAAAAAAATATGTAAATGTTAAAGGTTATAATATTTCAGTGCTCTAGCAGATGTTGCAATGGGAAAAAAGAAAATAATGGTTCCATACAGAGACTCAGTTCTGACAAAACTTCTACAGTCAGCTCTTGGGGGTAACAGCAGAACCATCATGGTAAGTTCTGTTACAGGAATAATAAATCCCACATTAATTTTCCCTTTTTAGTATATATTTTTTTATTGTAAAGACTCATTGTTAACTTTTTTTGGATCTAAAATAAAAAAGCAACAAAAAGAACCAACAATTGCAACAAGATACTTTAATACTGTAAGACAATATAGATAGATTTTATCATTTCAAGATAAATTAGAATGCAGTATAATATAAGATACTGAAAAAACAGAACTATGTGTGCATTGCATCACACCAAAAAATCTGAAAAGTCAAGCTTCAGGGAGAGTGTCTGCTAAACAAAACCATTGCCGAACCACACAGATAAAATTACACAACACTTTTCATGCTTTTACAAAAAGAGTAGTAATGAATGTACTCAAAACTGTTTTAATATCTCATGAAGTAACATACACTGCTCTAATTCAAAACTACATAAACTACATAAAGTATTTCATATCATTTTTCTTTCTTGTAGATTGCTGCATTGAGTCCAGCAGATATGAATTATGACGAAACCTTGTCAACTCTTAGATATGCTGACAGGTAACATTTAGTTAAATCAGATTGTAATATGATATTTGTAATTTCAGTAGTCCCTAATGCAGGTACGTAATAGATTATTCTTTTACTTGTTAATTCTTTCTTTTTTGATTTTATTAAATAAGATTAGGAAATAAGTAGATATTTTCTATCGTATATTATTATTTATTCATACCTTGTTATTTTGTATTTGTAATTTAATTTTATCATGTGACAGAATATGAAATTTAATTTAGCAGTAAATTACAATAATTTAAAACAAGTTTTAATCAAATGAAAAATGGTTACATTATTGCAAATATATAATAACCTTTACATTTAGCTTTTTTTTAAGCTTATATATTTTATAAGTAATAATTAATATGTTTTTTCAGAGCTAAGAAAATCCAAAACAAGGCTGTGATAAATGAGAGTCCAACAGAGCGACTGATTCGAGAGCTGAAAGAGGAGAATGCCAGATTACTTAGTATGTTGCAGGGAACACAAGGAACTAAGAGTCCAGCTATAGCAGAAGGTACATCTTGTTTTATTTCATTTGTCAACATAATTATACTGAAATATTGAGAAGGGAATGTGACAACTGAGAAAGTAAGAAAAGTAGGTGAATGACTAATCAGTTGATTGAGTGGGACAGTTTATAATAATTAAAATTAAAATTGAAATTAAATAAATAAATATTTCTTGTATTTTTTCTTCATATCTCTGATCTTAAATAGAACATTTAAATGAATTGTTTTATGAAACTGAATGTAGCTCTATATCATCTTTCCCAGACCGAGAACTAGCTGAAAGAATGCTGGAAGAAAACAAGAAACGTATGGAAGAAATGCAGAAAACATGGGAACAGAGACTAGAGGAGGCTAGGTAATAGACAAAAATATTAACAAAGTTTTTTACTTGACTGTGGAACAGTTTGGAGGTAATGGTTAAAAAACACACTAAATTAAAATGCTGTAACCTACTATTATTACTGGTATTTTAAAATGATCTTTTAAGTTTTAAGAAATGTATTCTAAAAAGCAGAGTCTAATGATTATTATTTCAGACTGGAATGGGAAAAAGAGTTTCGAAACAGTACAGACAGACATCATTGCTGGGATCGTTTACCATACATAATGAACATCAATGAAGACTCACAGCTGACAGGTGTAATCAAACACTGCTTTTCAAAAGGTACAGAAATGTAGCTTATCTTGCTTATTTATAATTCTTATTATTGAACTAGCATTATCAAGCTGTGTGGCTTGCACTTCTGTATTAGATTTTGTTTGTTTATAATTCATTTAGAAGAATAGGTAGTGGTCCTTGGGAACTTTTTGGTTAAAGGAGGCATAATGGCTGATTAGCCCAAAATTTTACAAAGATTAAAATACAGACATTAGCTTCATTTTGCTTTGCCCAGTTTTGGTAGGGCAGTTACCCACCCACTGTTCTTAATCATACATTCATGGATATAGATACTGAAAATAGACATCCGACAATTTGGATTTTCTTTTACGCTGAGATAACTTTGTTTTATCATGTTTTTTCCAGTACTTTAGCATATCATTTTCTGGTACAGAATCATGTAATAAAATTAACCAGTCTTCATGGTAGCTCTTTAAGCTCTTTAAACATTAAATCTTTTCAAATCTGAAATTTAAATATTTGTTACTTGACTATTTTTCAGGTTATATGTCAGTTTCTCATGTTAAATGAATCCTAGCAAGAGATTTACAATCTGTTTTCTGTTCTCTGAACACAGCTAGTTTATGTTTTATGTCCTAAGACAATTTAGTTTAGTTAGTTGGTTAATATGATACAAAACAATTGAATATAACATTAGTAACTTGCTGTTTTGACATTATTTATAAGACTCCTTAATGTATTTGAACATGAACATGAACAATATGTTTAGAATTCAATTACTCAATGGGTTATTTGTTTAGGCATTTAATTTGTTTGTTTTTAAGGTCAAAATCTCATTGGAAGACCAGGCAGTTATCAGGTTACAATAGGTATCAAAGGATTTGGGTGAGTTAACTTTAATTT
Source organism: Chrysomallon squamiferum (assembly GCA_012295275.1). Taxonomy (NCBI): domain Eukaryota; kingdom Metazoa; phylum Mollusca; class Gastropoda; order Neomphalida; family Peltospiridae; genus Chrysomallon; species Chrysomallon squamiferum. The sequence goes on along the minus strand of CM022665.1, from coordinate 6,402,697 downwards.
ATATTGACACAGGTCATCATGGATGAATAAAGGAGCAAAGAAAATAATACAAGATTATGTTACACAATAACAGAGTTGCAAAGAATATTTATATTTATACACTACCATGTCTACAAGTATATTATATGAAAATAATAATAAGTTGATTTGTCCATCATTATGTTAGTTTATTTTGTTATTTATTTATTTATTTATTTATTTGTTTTATTATTATTATTTTGTTATTTTTGGGGACAGTTTGAGGGTTTATTTCAAAAAGATAGTTATAATAAAAAAATAAGAGCACCCAAATATTTGTTTTTGTTTTGTTACATAAACTGCTAGCTTAATATTGAACAACATACACTGGAATTTAACATAATTATATTCAAAATATTCACTTCTAACATGTTTTAATTCAAATTTAATAGCATTTCTTCAAATTTCTATTCACATTGAATAAAAGAAATGTTTTTGCTTGATGTTGGTTTCAGAATACAAAAGCAGCATGCTCGAGCTGAGAATGATGGAAAATCAGTTGTCATTAGGCCATGCAGTGCTGAAAGTTTTGTCTATGTGAATGGAGAACACATTTTCACTAAAAGAAAACTACAACATTTGGTATAAAAATTTAAAAATATTTTATTGAAATACACAAACAGTTCTTGTTATGCATTTTATTTGTTATCACACAATATATACAGATGTTTAGGGAACTATATGTAACAATCAAAAAAAAATTATCTTGCTTTTAATTAAAGCAAATATTTAGACAAAATTAATAATACTAATGTTTCTATATTCAATGTAAAAAAAAAAAATTAAAACATCCACCATGTTTGATACCTAAACAAACATAGCTGTACAATATCTTGAAGTTTTGATAAAAAAATATTCATTTTGATTTAACTGTGTAAAGAACACAAAATTGTACAGACTGATTAAATTTATGGTTATCTCAATCAACTGATTAAATTTATGGTTATTTATGGTTAAAAAAGTACACATTTATATATTTTTTTTGTATTCACAGGATCGTTTGAGGTTTGGTTCCAACAATTTATTTTTGTATCTGGGTTTCCCAGAAGAAAGAGAGAGCAAGGACAATATAGAGAGTTACACGTTTGATTACTTCATGATGGAACTGACAGAACATGAATGTGTGGCTGCTGAGTTACAGACTCCACGAGGTGATTCTGGCAGTGGGGGAATGGTGATGGATCAGATTACTCACATTATTTTTCAAGAATATGTTGATCTCAAACCTCTCATTTCTGAAGCAAATTCCATTAGTGAAGAGTTCAAGAAGGTGGACACAATTTTATACAGTTCTAAATATTTTGACGTTTCATCTTCATTCAGTTCATTGATTTCATTGATTTTCTTTTAAAATAACTGTAGGCTAATTAATTAAAAACAGATGTATGATGGGAGTGAAGAAAACATGTATATATTCTCTGTAATAAATTTGAATATTTAGAGTAATTTTAAAATGGGATGTTGAGGAAATAATAATAATATTTTTGTTATTTTGATTAATGTAGATATCTATGGCAAAAAAAACACCCCAAAAATGATATATAAATAAATAAAAATAAAATAAATAAATAAATAAAAATAAATAAATAAATAAATAAATAAATAAAATAATATAAAAAGTTTAATAATACTAAGATAAACACATTTAAATTAGTTTAAAAATATTAATTAATTTTAGTTTTTAAACAATATTTTTTAAATAAGAAAATATTAATGTCTCCAAGGTGTTGCTAACTTGAACTAATTTAATGGGTTTTTTTTTTTTCAGTTTGTCACGTTTGAACCAGAAATTAAAAGTCTCATCAGTCATGATACATCAGTCAAAGGCAAAGAAAAAGAGATCATTGTGAAGGTCACTAACACAAACACTAAAAAGGTAACATATTGAATCAGCCATACCTTCTGCTGTGTTTATTTCTTATTTATAGCATGGGAAAACATAATAAACATTTTAATGTGTCTTAATTTAAACCATTTTATATCTAATCACAGATGTTGTTTTGTAGGTGTGGGTGTGGGACAAAGACAAATTCTTACACAGGAAAATGCTGATGGATGAACTTTATGAGAAGCACACTGGAGGAGAGCATGTTCACATGTCACGTGACAAAGATCCTTTCTGGGATCCAGTTGAAGATATTTATTTGGCCAGGTATGCAGTTTTATTTTATTATTATTAGGTTCTGACTGATGTTCACTGGCAGAAATTTGAAAAATATTTTGTTACTTATTTATGGTTTTCAGTAAGATGTATTTATAATAAACTGTTTATTAATACTTTAACAGCAATTTAGTTTTAATATAAGCAGGTACTAATTAATGGAATTTCATTTATGTCATACTTAATTTAATGATGCGTAATGTTTAGTATTATATATAATAGTATTTATATTACTGGCTATTAATTAATTTTAATACTTGCAACTGATTGACATCTAGCATTCATTTTATTATTTTTTTTTTTCATTCTGTTGTAATAAACTGTTTATTACTCTTCATTAAAATTTAATTTTATGTACAAGCCATCATAAGAAATTTAAGGATATATGTGCCTAATTTCTTTCTGTACATTTTAAATGTAGTATTTTATTGAGTATGTAAAGGAAAATCTAAACATCTAATTTTTTATTTACTTACTACAGCTGCCATGTCAAACTGCAGGGTCTGCCATACAACCTGGACACTGATGGACATTTTCCTCTGTATAACTATCATGGCAAGGAAGAGGCTGTCCTCTATGTTCAGTTGGTTCCATGTGACAGTAAGGGCAAACCTTTTGGAGAAGATCACATGATGGACCCAGAGAATATCTTAGGCAAACCTTTTGACTTTATTTTGACTCTGTCTGAATGCAGGGGCCTGCGATGGGTCATGGAAGATGCATCCAGAGGGGTCTTGCTCAAGTAAGTTCATTCTTTTCACTAAAGTTATTTCGTAGACATATTTGTCTTTGTGGTAAATGAAAATTGTTTTTCTCCTGTTTTATAATTAAATGTTTGTAAAGTAGTATGTTTTTAAAACTGTGCAGATGAGTAGGAGGCAGTTTAACATAAAATGCTATTTACATTACTGAGATCTATATCAGTGAAGAGTACTAAATTATATCTTAAATCAGCAGAGTTGCTGTTGTGTATAATTTGGTTATAGGCATGTACACCTGTAAACACTGACTACAGAGATTAAAGATGTGCATGTGCCAATTTAGGAAGCATTTACTGTTTAATGGTAATTTAGCTTATTTGACTGGATAACTTTACATACTCCCCATCCCCCATACCCACACTCATCACAAGACATTTTGTGAAAGTACATGTAGACCTTAAACAACATCCATAATGTAATTAAATTTACACTAAACCAACACACTGGGACTGAATTATAGTGTGTTTATTTTAGAGGAAGATACTGTAAGATCCCAGGTTAGTGGGCATCTACATTGACAGGTTTCACTGTATATCAGTCTCTATGTCTATATATCTTATCTGTGTATCTGTCCATCTATTTTATCTGTTCAACTATCCATCTATCCATCTATATATAGCTGAGAGGGAAAAACAGAGAGAGAGAGAGAGAGAGAGGGAGGGAGTGAGGGGGAGAAAGAGAGGGAGGGAGGGGGAAGAGAGAGAGGGAGTGGGAGAGAGAGACTTTTTTAATGTTTTAACTTTCTTTGTCACCAACAAAGTCAAAATTACTTACTCTGAATATTCCAGTTTATTACAGAAACATTTGTTTTAAATATATATTCTTTACTTTAAAATATATATTTTTTAAAATTAGCCTACAGTTATTTTAAATGAAAATAATGAAATCAATGAACTGACGGTTTATCTGTCAATTTATAAAAATAAAAATGTAAATTTAAAAAAAATTTCAGAATCAGAGCCTTTGCTGAATCAACACCTCTGACATCAGACACAAAGTGGGGAAAAACTACTGTGAACTTCAACTATCACAAACAGTTTTCACTAATGATGACAAAGACATTGCTTAATTTCATACTGACTGATTCTCTTGTCATTGAATTGTGGGGTGCACAGTGTAAGTCATCCATCTTTGTCCTTGCTTTTCATCATACAAGTATGTATATGTGGATATGGGTGTATGTGAATATGGGTATATTTATGCATAATGTGTGTGTGTGTGTGTGTGTGTGTGTGTAAATGAATGAATGGGTGAGAATGACTGTTTTAAATATCAAACAGAATTAACAATTAATCTCACATTTACAAACAGAATATTTTCTTACCAGTTTTATATTACAGTAATAAAAATAACTAATGTATTATTTTGCAGCTGAAAGAGAACTTCTTCACCCTAAACGATCTTCCATAGATTCTAGTGTTGCAATTTCTTATGTAAGTTAAACGTAACATCTGAAAAACTGATTAAACACTATTAAATAATTTGCTTTAGTGTGATGCTAACACTAATGATTTTATTAAATAAACCAATATTTTTAATTTGTAATGCCACGTTTCAGCATTACATATCATGTTTTTCTTTTTTTAGCTAACATTTAACCAAAAACAGACAACAAAAATTTTGAATAAAATTTGAAATAATTTTATCACATATTCAGCAATATGTATATATGCATTACTGAATTAATAACAATTTTTAGTAATATTTCAATTCATGGATTTCTCATTTTATTATTTGTTTTCACAAAATGTAACTGTACAAAATTAATTTAATTATTTTTTGAGGTCTGTTTTATTAATGATGTAAAATTCTTTAATGTACTTAAATAATGTTCAATTACAGTTTTAATGTAGAAAGTTATTGAGAATTATTTTTGTTATTTTTTAAATAAATAGCAAAAAAATAAAATAAAATAAAATAAAACAATATATATATATATATGTATGTAGTTAAATCATTATTTGTTGCTTTTTGCCTGCACTTTTATTTTTTTTTAACATGCTATTTTGTTTGTGTGTGATTTTCACTAGTTTTATCATTTTGTTTCACTTTCCTAATCTCACAGAATCCACAAGAGGATATTATTAGTAAACTGGTATCACTGGTGAGCTCTGAATAATAACACTACATTATAAAAACTAATGTGGGTTAATGGTGTAAGAATGCTCTATTGAAATACATAATAAGTGAAGTTTGATTATTTGAAATGTAATTGATAGTTCAAAAATAACAGATCTTACTGTTTTGTTTACTTTTCTGGTCACCACTGAATTCCTTTATTTTATTTTAATGAGCCATAATTTAAAAATCTTTCAAACTGAAAACTGGAGATGATACTTCACAATATCTTTTTTGTTTAATGTTGAACTTTTGGTGGTAAGTGGCCTAAATACTTTTTGTCTGTTTTCAGTTTATTAATTTATTTGTGTCTTTGCTAATAATAAAGTTACGTAAGATAACTAGCTATGACTATAAAAGTATTAAGGGCTTTTACATATACAATTTAATGTTAGTGTCTTCTTCCACTTTTCACCATCAGTTTATGTTTTGATCAACACATTGATTGTTTTATATTTGCAGTGGCAGCTTATATTAATCTTGATTAACTGAGCATTTTAACTAGCACAAAATAATAACATATTTTTGTCATTTTAATCTTCAAGATTTGATTTTGAAACATAAAAATATAAAAATATATATGTGCAGAACATTTACAATATTTTTAAATTATTTAATTTCAGATTTTTGCTGTTGTAATACTTCTATTAATTTTTGCTTGCACAACAAATTTAATGTTATGTTGGACCATTTACTTCCATTTAATTAGGACATGTATTATTATTTAATGAAACTATATTTTTAAAAATGAAATAATGGGTTAAATAATTGGCATATCCAGTAACATTTCACAAAATTATAAATGAATAGAAACAAAAATAAATTAAAAAAATAATTATATTTCCTTTTATTAAATTGTGCAATTTTTCTGTACATCATTTTTTTACATTTTGAAATACATCATTCCAGAATATGTTACCAAATTTGTACATCTGTGTAGCTTTTCTTGTAATTAATTCCAAACTTTCTTTTCTTGTAGAAATCTGACTTGAAACATGTACAGGATGAAAAAAGTCAGATCCACAAGGAGAATTTTAAACTCAGAAATGATCTTGAGATGCAAAAGGAAGCTCAAGTTAACTCCAAATCAAGAAGAAGTAAATATTTTATTATCATATAATATTAACTAACAAACAACAACAACAACAACAATAACAACACACACACACACACACAAACACATATTGGTGTATATATCTGATTTGCCTAATTTTTGTCCTTACTTTTATTTTCTTTCAGTAAAAATAGATATGAATGTTTTATGACAAATAACCACGTGAAATATAAATTTCAGGGTCACAGAACACTTTCTTTTTAGTATCCTGATAGTGAAAGTCATTTTTTGTTAATGTATATCAAAATTGCTGCTTTGTGGCATAACAGTGTATCTGAAATGAACTGTTATTATATATATTTAGGAAACAGCACTACAGATCCACATAATATGAAAGGTGTTCAGACAAATAACAAAAATCCTGTTGAACATACCAGTCCTGGACTTGATGTTGATCTTGCTAAGGCCATCAAAGTGTTCTTTCGTGACATGCGCAGTATTCAGCAACAACTTAAAGAAATGAGAGATACTGGTGAGAATGATGATTAAATAATATTATTGTTACAAATTTTACAATAATTGCTGTCAAATATGTTTAAAAAATAATAATGATAACCATATGTTCACAATATGTTTGTGAATACATAGTTATCATTATTAATAAATAAATAAATAAATAAATAAATAAAATAAAAGTATAAATAAAATAATTAATAAAAGTAATTCAAGGATTCATTTAAAATACATCTGATTAATATTCAAATATATATAAGGTGTAATATATTATTAAAAAATAATAAATAGTGAAAGAGCATCAGTAAAATTTATGATAATAATATTATTAATGAAGATATCACAACAGCCATTCAGTACATGTATATATTTGACTATTGTCTATGGTTTTGTTATTTTTGAAGAGTAAGTGTTTAGTGGATATTTTTGTTTCAGTTTCTGCAGCACAAGATGTAGGCAGTCAGAATGGAAACCTGAAGGATTGTCTATTACAACAGGAGCAGAAACTCAAATTAACAGAGGAAAACCTTTCTACCTGTCTACAGTCTTTAAAACAGAGTGTATCAAGCACTATTAAAAAGAGCAAACCCACACCTCAGTCTTAACCCAGACCGTTTCATACTCCTCTGTCATCAAGATCATACATCTGTTTTATATTTATTTATTACATGTAAATTTTAAAAGTGTTCAGAATAAGCAAGCCTTCTAGTTTTACATTTGTTTATAAATTAAAATTTCATATTATTCAGAAAGCACAGCAGATTCCACATATCCAGTAAAAAAATTTTTTGAAGTGAAAAGGCATTATCCCTGATATTAAATAATAAAAATGATTAAGAATTTATCTGATGCTGTTATCAGTGTTTAATACACTGATTATATGGGGTGTAAAGTAATATAATATTCTGATGTGCCAATAAAGAAAAAATGATAAAAAATTAAGACTGTGTTTTTGTGTGAACCATGCTGTCATCATATCAACTTATGAATTAGACTTTTATGTTTTGTATCTTTGATTTGTCAGTGTATATTCCTTTGAAGATTTGTTTTATTTTACAGTCTGATCTGTAATTCTAGCAGTTTCAAATGGATTATAACAGCAGTTGTTAACATTCTGGATTTCATTTGTAATTCATTTTATTTTGTAGCTTGATATTCAAGCCACATCAGATGCATCACAATAGAATTTCTTAAAAATACAAATTTTATTTTTATATTAAAAATTTTAGTAGATCAGAAGCAATAACTACATCTTCACTTTGAATTTGTTAAATTATCCATGCTGTCTTTGTATGCTTTGTTTGCAATATATTTATTATTTTGTTTAGTTTCTTGCTTATATACGAGTGCAATATAATGTGATGGTATTTTTTTAAAACCATGCTTAACTCAGTATTTCATTCTTTTTGTCATTTGTGCAGACATAACAGATTGTGATTATTATTTAAAAACATACAGTGTCTACTATTAATATTTTTGATCTAAATACATTTGTTTAAAGGGAAAAAAAGAAAAAGAAAGAAGAAGAAGCAATTTCTATTTTATTTTATATTAGTCTGTCCCATAGAGACCCATTAAAACTTGTATGGATCAAAATATTTCTTCATGTGTTTAATTTAAGAATTATATATTTGTTTAAAACTATTTTTTGGGGACATTACATGTGTTTTGATGACTTGTCTCAAAACATATTAAAATTCAGGGTACAAAATGTTCAGTAATGTTTTAGTATATTCATGAACATGATACATGTTATTTGTGTGTTCGTGTGTAAAGTAATGTTATAATTTTCACTGACTGATTTAAATGTTACAAAATCAATGAAAAATATTTGTTTATAGTTTTGTTTTTCTTTTACGTATGCACACACACGTCAGTGATTACTGTAAAATGAAACTAAGAAAGTATTCTTAGAAAATAATGTAACGTATGATATTTCATACAAATTATGAAACCAAAGCCTTATTACAGATATGTAATGAGAAGATGTGTGACTGTAAACACAATTAATGGTTTCAAAATGATTGTTAAAATTTATGTTTTATTTGATACATTGTAAAAAATATTTGAATAAAAATATTTCAGAACATTAATACAATTTTCTTATTATTCTAAAAACTAACTAGCAGGGCTGGATTTAAATATGGGTCAAAAATGCTAATATTAAGACCACTACTGTCAGAGAGGGCATCTGTTATTATACAACATTATTATTAAACAGAGACTAAGGCTTTCCATTGCTGAGGGCTTCAACACATCAAAATCTGGTTCTGCCATATAGATGTTTAGAAATGAAGGCTTTTGACCCCAGAAGTGGAAAACCAGCTGTAATGGGAAAATCTTTGACATATGGCATAATGTAAAGTTTGAAAATAGAAGATAATTAAAACAAAAAAGTATAAAATTGGCCCCAAAAAAGAATAAAAGAATCTTTAGCTATTGAATAAATAGACTAATGTGGGCACAATTTAATTAATCCTCTAGGAGGCAATTATTAATTATGTAGATATAATTACGGTATATTCTAACAAAACTGATACATTACAGTATTTTCTTAGTATATTTATATTAGTGTAAATGTAGATTATTGTTTAAAATGCTGAAAGTACCTTTTTTGTCTTTAGTTACGATGTCTATGCTAGTATTAAAAAGAAGTGGTCACTCCTTGTTTAAAGAAATTAGCTACAATTGATTCCTCTCATTAAAATTACATTTTTTGTTTAACTAAAGTATGAATGAAGATAACAGATCAAAAATTTGATAATAAAATGAATGGAAATTACAGATAAAATAATAATAAAAAAAAAAAAAAAAAAAAAAAAAAAAAAAATGAATATGCTTGTCAAAATGTTTTTGGTAACTTAAAAAAGAAAGAAAAAAGATATTGATCAAATATAAGAAAATATCCAGTTTTCCATAACATTTATAATAACAATAATAATAATAATAATAATAATAATAATAATTATTATTATTTGTATTTATTAACATATTTCCCTTTGAAAATGTTAGGTAAGCATATGCTGAACAGTGATTCCAAGACAAATGTAAGGATATATATATGTTCTATATTTTACTTGATCATGGGTAATTGAATTTCATTGTGTATATTATTCTTTCAGTCTGCAATTATGTCAAGAAATTCGAAATACTGGGTAAAATAAATAAATACTTTAAGATATCACATATGAAGTTTTTGGGAGATTACGGATATCATTTTTAAAAAATAATAGTTTATATTAAAGTTAATTATTAATCTTAAATTATAAATAAAAAATTCTACTACCATGTAATGGTAAAACAATTATAATAAAGATTATCTAATAGTATCTTTTTTAACTAACTTTGTTTTCTTTTCTTTTTTTCTAATTCAAAATGTTATAAACACAATATAATGAGTAATTTATTAATTTTGAAAACGTTAATCTTGAAATAGTGTACAGTTATATAAAATTTCAACAATTTTATATCTGTTTTTCTTTTTCCCTTCGTATTTACAACAAAAACATGTTGATATTTCTTTTTTTAATTTCAAGTCAAATGGAGGAAATTACCACAGAAAATTAAATATGGCGGTAGCAACAACACGTGTGGGCCCAAAACGTAGAAAGATTGCTAAAAGCAGAAAGAAATCATGGAAAAACATAGATGTTTCACAAGTTGAAGAATTCTTAGAAGATGAGAGATTACAAGAAAGAACAGGGTATATTCTGAACTGTCACAAATAAAATGTTTTCTTGCATTATTTCTCCATGCCAGTTGTAGTCTGCGTAACGCAAAGATCACAAAATGTCAAAATTATTCTATTCGGGGCTAATTTACATACTTTGTTGCTTTTTTTTTTTTTAATTACACTTGTTTAAACATTGATATCTGAAGATTTCCTGTTGACAGTTGTTGTTATGTTTTTAAGTTTATAAATCATCTGCTTGTACGCGTATGTTTATCATTTTATGTTGTTTTGTTGTTGTTTTTAATAAATTCAACTTGTTCAAGCTATTGTAACATACAAGTCGAACATAAATGATCATCAGTGAATGCACTAAATATTTTATGATTTTTAATATTCTTATGAGTATCTCAGTATGGGCTGTTTTAAAAAGGGATATTAAAATATTTTATCCAGTATTTTAACTATTTTAAATAGTTAAAATATTTATCAGTAAAAAAAATAAAATGTCTAGGACTTAAAAGTAGGTTAAATTGATGAAAAACATGATAGAATTAATATGTACCTACATTACAGTTTTTAACTCATTAAAATTTAATTCTGAAAAATCTTTATGTTCATAATCGAAGGGTGTAAATATTTTTAATATCCTAGAAAATATATTTTATTCTCAGTGATTATTTTGAAGTGACAACAACATATTTGTATTGTGTATTTTTGGTAATTGCTTTATAAAGAATATTAGAATACTGCTATAAAGTTAAGAAAGACTTTGGACTATCGACAAAATCAAATCTCTTTACTTAACATGCAGTAATGTTTGTTATATAACAAAGAAAAATGTAAGGATGTATGTTCCTTTTGTGTGTTCCATTTATTTTAAAACTTTTGAACTTGAAGCTAATTACTATAAAACATTCACACACTATTTTATTTTATCTTTTATTTTATTTTTAACAGGGGGTTAGTTGCTGATAAAAAAAATGAGCAACTTTTCTTTGTGGATAAAGATGCTGAAGACTTGGCTAGAAGTAAGTGTATTTGATTACAAATAACTCAGTTTTACATACAAGTCTCGTACACTGGAATACTGCAAATTAAGTCTGTTTTATGTTAATGCACAGTTTTTTCAAACTGTTCTATGATTTCTGATTGATCTTGACGGTGGCTTCAGGGTGAGATTGCAAGAACATAACACTGTTATATCGAAAAGAATTTGTACTATCACAAACTACATCAGTACAACATTAAATTAGTTTTTATGAGTCTTTTGATGTATGTGAATGTGTTTATAATTTGTAATATTTCAAATATTTCAATAAAGACTAGCTTTATAATTAACACTCGATTGTAAGCATTATTTGTTAAGAAAATAAGAATGACTCATTGGTAACTAATTTGTGGAATTTTCAGAACCGGTTCAGAAAAGAAAGAAAGGACCAACAATTTTTAAATGTTATGCCAATTTGGAACCAGATCCTCTTATAAAACCAGCTAGAGTGTAAGTTTGTTTTTAACTTACTGTCTGAAAATAAATATTAATTACAGATATTATTAAACAAATACTAAAGAGAAATATTTTGAAAAAATAATAATTATATTTGATTGAATTTGTTTAATAAGAAAAAGGGGACAGAATACCTAAAGACTTGTATTTACAATTGATGGACTATATTTCTAAATAGCAGTAATTATTTTGTTATCTTTTTGTCATACAAGTACATGAAACATGATGGATTTATTATTTTTATTAATATTTTCAGTGTGTACACACATACCCCCCCACGCACACAGGTATGGATCTATATTTGTTTTATGTTGTTTTTTTGTTCAGAGCTCATAATGTGAAAAAATCTGGTGTTTCTGCAAAGGTTCAGAAACAACTGGAGAAAAAGGCAAAATCAGTTAAACTGATCCAGATTAGGAAACAACAACAAGAAGCTAGGAGAGAGAGACTTAAAAGAATCAGATCAAAGAACAAACTGCCAATTGCAACTTTTGATATGTGGTCGGGTAATGCTAAAAATGGTAAAATTAAATATTTTATATCCTTACCATATTAAAATAATTCACCATTAAAACATGTAAGTTAAAAATTTGGTTTTAACTGATAATTTTATGGAGTAAAAAAAGGTATTAGAAAAACTAATTACCTTAATAACTGAAATGGATTCCTGTCTGAATGAAAATAGCAAGACAATCCATTATTTTATATAATTAGAAATGGTCAAAATAATTAAAAAAAAGCCAAACAAACCACTGACCCCCACCACAACCAGAAAAAACTTTGCTGCCACAAAGAATAAAAGGTGAAGAATTTTTGCTTAAAAATATCAACCAAGATGCTAATATTTTCCTTATTAAAGTTGTTTGTAACAGACAGTTTGGTTTTCTGTTAAAAATTACCATTACGATTATATAATTACTTTTATATACATTCTCTAAATATATGCAGAGCTAGATATTTCTTTTCTCAATTCATTATAAAAAGACTTGTTTAATTTTTGTTTTAATAAATTTTTAATTTTTAATTTTTTAACTAGAATCTTCCGAGACTACTAGACTGCCAGAAGAGTTAGATCATTGTTTAGCAGTTACAAAGAAAAGAAGAGTTAAAGTAAGTTCCTCATCTTTGAAGTATGTAATATATATTTTATGAAATGGTACTGAAAATGTTTTGTGTTCATGTTGCATTATTCCATCTTAAATAAATTGTATTAGATTTTATGTTATTTTTATGAAATAAATCTTACATAAACATTCTGAAAACAAGATCATTTTTGCATTTCACAGGTTCCTCCAAGATACCAGCAGTCTACATCTGTAGTGCCAGCTGTCGAAGTGCCCCACCCTGGTGCTTCATATAATCCAGCTTTAGAGGATTATGAGGTAAAAGCTAAAATTATTATTGAAAATAAATTTAATGTTTTGTCAAAATGTCTTTTAAAATGAGAATTTCTTCTTAGGATGTTTTTTTTTAATTTGCCTTCATTTTTAACTAATAATGAATTGTATGTTACATTAAAGAAATTAGTATTCTGTAGATAATAAAAGATGAATAAATTAATTGTATAGAGTAGGCATATAATTTTATTATTATTTTTTTAATATTTCTTGAGCAATAATTTTAATGATTAAATACTTGAGATTTTACAATGTCATAACTTGTAAGGTATAATATATAAAACCTTAATACTTGACATTCCAAGTTGTTATGTAAAAAAAAAAAAAAAATATTTTACAAAATTTTGTTTAGGACTTAATACTGAAAGCTAATGAAGTAGAAGAGAAAAAGCTGAAAGAAGAAAAAAAACTGTACAATGCACTGGAGGGGAAGTTTCCAGAGAGGAATATATGTTTGGATGTATGATTATAAATTACTCCACATTTATTTTATTTCAACTGGCTAAGATGAAAGTAAAGCATTTTTGTATTTCGTTTTCTATTGGCCTGTTCATACTCATAAAACTATTATTATGGTCTATATTCTAAGGTTTAAGCATAAATATGCAGTATTATTTTAAGTGAAAATTTGGAACTGTAATGTATTTAATAAGTATTTTCATGATCAGATGAAACTACTGTTAGAAATAATCATCTTTGAATGTCATATACAGAAAATCTGGTTGGAAGAAATGACAGCTGGGTTATTAGACACAAAGAAAAAAGATGATGGTAATGACGATGTTGAAGAAGATCCTGATAAAATATCGGTCAATCCTCCTGTCAGACGAGAAAATTTCAAGACCAAGAAACAGAAGAGAAAGGAAAAAGAAGAAAAACTAAAGGTACAATTATACCAAGCAAAATATATTTTTAAGAAAAGTAACAATTCCTGATTTTAATATTAATTTCATACAACTTATTTTATTATTATTTTTTTAATAATAAGATTTATGTAAGTTATGCCAAATAAATTTAATATTTGTTAGAGACGGGATAAATAATCTAACTGAAATATTCTTTTAATATTTATTTTTCATGTTTCTTACTAATCTCATGTCAGAACACTTGTAATGAAAAAGTAGTAAGAAGAATAAAAAAAACTTTGTGTTTTCCTACTGATTTTGTCAAAAAACATTTTGTATGTTTTTTTATTTGTTTTATTTCAGTTAAATGAGATAAAAAAGTTAAAAATTAAAAAGAAGATAGAAAATGAAGTTTACCGGTTAGTGAAATGTTCATAGTTTATTTTATATAGTTTCTATAATGCTTAGGAAAATTTGGGAGAATACAGTTTAGGGTGCAGTATTTTCAGTAATGTAAAGTAATGAAACGTTATTTTATTTCCTTTGTTTGAATGTTTTCTTTTTAATTAGGATGTTTAATCAATAATGTATCTTATTCTAGATTTGAAACTTTTTATGTTTCTTAATTTAATTCCTGGTTGTTAAAATGTCTGAACAGAGCCATATACAGATAAGTTTTATTTAAAATATTCTCTCCATGTTTAGGGTTAAATCACTGAAGAAAGAAATAGAAAAGAAAACAAGAGAATACCAACAGAGGCTGATGAAAAAAGAAGAAATTAAAGAAAAAAGCAAATTACAGCCTAAAAGACTTGGAAAACACAAGTATCCTTAATTTTGTTATCCAACTTCAGTTTTAAAAAATGGAAACAGTTTGTGCATATTAGATTTTGCCTTTTTTTTCTTTATACATGAAGAGTACGGGTAAACTAATCCAAATCACAATTTATAAGTTTCACAATTACACATATTGTCTGATAGATAATCCAATCATTGATTCAGAGGTCAATTTTTACATCAGTATCATATTTTTAATATTAGCATTCAGTATTTTGTTCTCTAAAGCTCAAAACACGATTAGTTCTTATTCCATTTAAACTGGCATTCATGGAATGCCATTCTGTCACAAATGTTATCCTTAACTAGAACAGATTTGAGGAACCAGAGTTGGAGTTGAAGCTCACAGATGAACTTGTAGGTTCACTCAGATTGCTGAAGGTAACATATTTAAATATTTTGACTCACTTATTTTCATTCTTTATTCTAAGATAGTGCTTTGTAAATTTTGTAAAAAGTTGAATTTAAAAACATTGAGGAAACATTGTATGTATCTTCTTGTTAGATGAATTTGAACTTTTTTAAATTATTTTTTATTTTAAATGGTGGAAAAAGAAATAGGATACATGCTATGTAATAAAACAAATCCAATTTGTTTCTCTTTATTGCAGCCCGAAGGTCATCTTTTGGAAGATAGATTTAAAAGTCTCCAGAAGAGAAATATCATTGAACCCAGAGTCAGGGCCAAGTAAGTTATTAATGTATTAATAAAAATTAAGATAAAACTATTACATTTTTTTTATGGGAATTGCTTAGCAATCCCTCTGTGAAAATACTGAAGTTCATCAGTTTCTTTTGAATTTTCTATGCATTTCTCATTCTTTTTAAAATCTTATTTTGTAAATCTGGGGTTTTTTTTGCTCAGTTAAATATGTATGTCACATTCATTTTTCTTTGCTGTTTTAAAGGAGGAAGAGGACATACAAACCGAAGAAAATAGAAAAGAAAAGCTACAAAGAAATTACGTATGTATAAATATTGCATTCAAATGTTTGGTAATAGTTTAAAACTAAAATAAAATGTGTGATGAATATCGTAGAGTATTATGACTATTTACAGAATTCATTCTAACTACTTTTGATTATACGTTATTAATGATCTTCTGGTTATATTAT
Source organism: Chrysomallon squamiferum (assembly GCA_012295275.1). Classification (NCBI taxonomy): domain Eukaryota; kingdom Metazoa; phylum Mollusca; class Gastropoda; order Neomphalida; family Peltospiridae; genus Chrysomallon; species Chrysomallon squamiferum. The sequence continues at coordinate 6,386,701 of CM022665.1, read as the reverse complement.
TTTCCTTTATTAATGTTTAAAATAATTTTTTTTTTTTTTTTTTTGAATATGATGCCTAGCTGATGTAAAGAAAAATATTTGGTTATAAATATTTATAAATAAATGTTTTGCAAATTGCAGTTTTCTTTATTTTTATTTAAAAAAACACAGTAATAATAATTATGTATTTTTGTGACATTTTGGGAGTGGTCAAAAGTCCTTGGTAGTAACAAAAAAGAGCTGGCTACAGATTCAGAATATAAATTTATTAAAAAGCTACATTTGTAATTCCACTGTAAAAAATTCAGTACACTGGAAACTTAGGGTCCACTTGTTTGGTCCAAGCAGTCAAACCACCAGAAATGTCCTTCAGAACAATACTGAAATCTTTTAATTTCTCCTGAAGAGTTCTCACTGCAATCTGAGAATCATTTCCACGACGACACACTAGTACAACCTCTTTTACATTATGAGATTTCACTACTTCTCCAATCTTTTTGATACTTTCTTCTTTACCTATTACATCTATTGGAATGTCTAAAATTATTTAAGGAAAATTGTAAAGCTTTATTTGCTATATACATTTTGGAAAGTAGAGAAATTTAAATAGTTTTTATTCATACAGTTTTTCATTGGTTTTGACCGTTCTTTTTTGTTTTTGCATATCAAATGAATTCATGAACCAGCAGACAATAGATAACTTTAAGAAAAGTTTTTAGTGGATTTTAACATTTTTAAATAAATTATTAATATATCAAGTTCAATAAAAACAATTTTCATTAACAGTTAAAAAAATATTTGTTAAACAATTACCTGAGTTACGTTGAATTGAACATTATTATTATTTTTATTTTTTTAAATAGCTATCAACACTACACAAAGGATACTAATAATAGTTTTGTGTGGAAGTTGACATATCTCCATTTCCACAGGCTGGCGCACATCAATGAGCAAATGAGGGACACTTCTGTTCAACATTTCTCTGTAATCCTACAAAAAGAACAAATAATTTGAAAAAAGTAACCTCATGTCTTAACGGCAGTAACCAAGAAAAACATTTCACAAAATGAAATTTAAATAAAACAAATGAGTAAAGTGAATGAAACAAATTGTATATTATGGAATACTGAAAAATTAATAACTTTTTGAGAGTAGAAACTATAAAGAATTTTATCCAATTCATCTTAATCACTGTTTGGAAAAGATTAGATCTCAAAGAAGGAAGTATGTCTTACCTTTGCTGATAATCTTTCATCAGCAGTTAAAATATTCTTGCAATGATCCTGTACAAGTAAGAAAAAACCGTGAAAAAACTCCCAAAACTTAACAATTATTCAAATTAAAAACAAAATTACAGGTAAAATCAAAATTGAGGAGTTGTTTCATAACCAATTATATTTTTATTATAAAAATATTTAGTCTGGTTTCACACATTAAATATTTTGTAAAGATTATTTACTTTATCTGTAGCTCTTGCTCCACAGAACTGCTCATAGTCAATAAGCTCTGTGATAGATGGAGTTTCTCCACAAACCACACATGATGGCTGACGTGGACGTAATCTTATCGTCCTAAAAGTCAAATCTAGGCCATCAAACAGTAACAGACGCTGAAAATAACTGGCTTAATTGTTAAAGAGATAGAAATTTCATAATGATGTAACAATTAAAAGAAATTACTTTACTTAATGATAATGGACAAATGTAAAACCTATGATTTGTTCATTATTTAATTAATTAATTTTCATTCTTTTCTATCCTTTTTGGGGGTAATAATAAAGATTTCTCTACCTTCTACTGACATAATATAGAAATCTTAAAAGAACAGATTAAAATCTGAAAAATCTGAAAATTACTCTAAAAGGTTGAGCAAATATTAAAGGATACTGCCAATGTCTATCAAAATTTTGATAGCTTCCAGTGCTTCAAGGCATCCAATAATTCCAGGAACTGAAAACAAAACACTCATATAACTCACAGTCCTTTTCTGTCTAGTCTTCAACTTGAATACTTACTGTAATAAATGGTTTAGCTCAAGACATAAATAAGCTCTGACTGTTAGATCTTTTCCAGACAATTTGGAAAGAATATAATTAAAATTTAAAAACCTATTGCTATATTTTAACTAAATGAAGTGCTAAAATTATATTCCAGAATATTAATTTCTGGTACAATATATAGTCAGTATGCATTTTGTCTAGTAACCATTTTTTTCCGCCTAGGAATAAAATGTAACGATAAAATAACAAACGTAACAATGTATGAATTTGGATACTTTCATAACATTTCTTTCAGTTAAAAAAATTAAAATTAAAGCAACATACCAACACCTAGGACACCACCATCAGAACAATTTGTTACTGTTTCTGGTGGAGGTGGTTTTGGATAAAGACATCTGTAACAAGGTCCACCTCTGTAGTTGTACACAGTCAGCTTCAAAAAATAAAATAAATGAAACAATTACAAATAAATACAGAACACCAAAACTTAACTTGTAAATGTTGTAAATGTTGTAATAATGTTCAGATGCTCATTTAATGTTTTCCTTTGCTAAACAACTTCACAATTAAACGAACATCTTAATGTGATCTGATTGTTTAAATGAATGTTGCATAAATTATTTTCTATATTACTATATATCTGGGTTGAACTGATGTAAGAAGGACAACTCTGAAATTAAATTATATCTTATGAACACAGACTAAATAAATTTGGTGTATCGCATAATGATTTTTTTTTCTTGTTTTTTTAAGTAGTTTTCATAAACAAATAAAACAAATGTTTATTAGATGTTATGTAACTTTTTTCTTTTTGAACAGGTATATATATAAATAAAAAATGTTATTTGCTATTCATTTCTAATCCATGGAATGGAAATAATTGATTTGTACTTCTAAATACTTTTTAGAAAATATAAAATAACACAAATGTTATAAGTAGACACCTGACTAATGTTAACATTAAAATGTTTGAAATGTAATTATACACAATTTCTACTCATTTGATTATGTTTTACCTGTCCTTCAAATCGTAAAGCACTGCCAGAGACAAGAGGTTTCTTTGCCAGAACACAGGCATCATTGAGCAGGTATCTTGTGGCTACATTATCAGTAGCATCCAGAACAATATCATAGCTGGTCTTAAGGAATGTAGCTGAAAGGATGGATTACAGTAAAACATACTAGCTATCAGCAGGGATAAAATGTAACCAAAGAAATTTAACCATAACTTTTTGAAAGATACTCTTTGATGATCTGTAGAGCATTCTGACTGTTCAGCTGCAGCCTGTATGGTACAAATGTCACAGAGGAGTTTAATCTGAAAAGACAAAATGAATATACAAAAATCTGGCACCCTTTTGAATTTGCTAGTTGTTAATACATCCATGTCAATGTTTATAATTTTATAGAAAGAAATGTGTCCACAAGATACAGATGGTGGACAAATGTCTTTCAACTGTAGAAGAAGAATAATTATCTAGCTGAGACACACAAACTGAATGGAACTTCCAATGTAAAAGATTTAGAAAATTATCAGCATATTCAGTGAAAAAAAAAAGTCTTCTTGAATGTGTTTGGGATTAAAATAATTTAGAAAATGTAAAAAAATAATAACCACTTGTTAGAGAAACAGTTTTCTATATTATGTCAATCATCCAAGCTCTTCAAAGGCTGACTAGTTAGCTATTTTTCACTCTTTTTCATCTGATATAGTAGTTATATGATGTCAGCGAAAAACATTGTGCTCTATTTCAATTGTAGCGAACTCCACCCACCACCAAACAGATAAAAACAAAAAAACAAATAGAAAAAAAACAAATGAAAAAAAGGAAATAAAATTAGAAATTGAAATTCATTTACATAATTATTCAGAATTGAATTATTATTGGTACATCAGGTATCAAAATATTCCAAAGAAGCATTACATTTCGTTAAATAAAACAGCACTTTCAACTAATGGTTCCATAGGAATAGGAATAGGAAAAAAATTAACGTGCTAATCAGAGCAAGCTGTTGTGAAGCACGTCTGCGACGGGCATGCTTTCTTTCACAGGTCAGCGGGCGCGTCCGTCGCAGAATAATGGTTCCATCTCATTTTCTTTTATTTATACCTTTTACATGTCTGTGTTGCTGAGATCACCTTGGACACACCAACTCTGTCTTCTGTGTGCAGAACCTGCCTGTGGAGATTGTTGATCTCTACCTCATCAAAATCAACTATACCAAGTCTTCCTGGATATAAATACTGGTCAGTTATTCTTATTATATATCTGTCTTTTAAATATTTATTGACTAAAACCAGTTATTTATGTGGAGTTTTTACTGATTATCAAGATACAGCAAAATTCTTGTCACAGAGAATTAAAAACATTTGCAGGATTATTTACATATTATTACAAGTCATAAACATAAAACTTATCGACTTCTCCTCTGGCAGAAATTTTTAAAAAAAAGAATTTTATGTGAGTGTGTGTTAGTGTGTGTGTGTGTGTGTGTGTGTGTGTGTGTGTGTGTGAGAAAAGTAATTAAGATATAAAATATATTTTAATTTATTATGTATATTCTCACCAGTTCCAGCAGCTGTGAGATAAATAGCAGCAGGACATCCAAGTCCTCCAGCTCCAACTATCAGAACACTGCTTGATTTCAGCTTCAGTTGTCCTAAATACAAAAAATAAAGCATATCAAAACCATTATATTTAAGTAATGGATGCAGTAACTGTACCAGGATGTTCTGAGTGGGGTTTTTTGTTAATTTATTTTTAATGTGTTTTTTTGTTGTTGTTTTTTTTTAACATAACAAATCTAGAGCAAAGTTGAGGGCATATAAAACAGAAGAGAAAAAAAAAGTGTTAGATATCATCTGTAAAAAGCAGCTTTACTTTAATCAATTATTTTTTTAATTTAATTTTGTTTTTCCACAGAAAAGAAGACCAGTAATTATATGATTCAATATTCTTCAGGTACGACAACAACACATGTTCACTTCTCGAACATGTTAAAATACTACTCTAACACACTATTAGTCAACAGATGATCCTAGGCTGTAAAGCCTAGACAAATATGCTTTGTCCTTCAGTGGACATAAGTATATTAAAAACAGTTGACTGATTGACTGATTAATTAACTTGGTGTTTTTTTCACCTTTGACTCCAATTTCTGGTAGAATTAGCTGTCTGCTATATCTGGCAATATCTTCATTGTTGAGAAATGCAGAATGAATGACATCTTCTGTAGCTTGTTCTGGTAAAACTTCCGATACGAAAGGATCATTTAACTTACTTTCCTAAATTTGCAATATAAAAAAGACATTATGTTAATATTTACAATACTTAAAAATATGATAGTAAATAAAATAACTTCTCATTTAGTTTACTGTCTGATATTGAATATTTTTTTTTGTTAATAGGATAATATAATTTATTACATTTGTCTTGACTGATAATTTTGAAGATTTATGTATTAACTTATATTTGCTGATAATAATAATAATAATAATAATAATAATTTTTTTTAAGAAATGGAAGTTCCCATTGCTCCCTTTAGCGTTTAAACAACAAAATAATAAATAAATAAATAAATAAATAAATAAATAAATAAATAAATAAATAAAAAAAAATAATTTGAAAAAACAAAACAAAAAAAGCCCCCAATAAAAATTTAAAAATTATATATTTAATAATAATAATAACAATAATAATAATACAGTAATAACAATAAATAAATACACTTCATAATTGGTACTTTAACAAAGCGTGTGTGTAAATTTCCTGAATCAGTTTGACTTGTTTTTTTCATATGATATTTCTATCGTCTTAAATATTTGTAATAATCAAGGTCAAACCACGTGACATCGATAAACAAAAGCAACAATAAGAAGCATCGGATGCAACTGACAGCCAACAAAAGCACATATATTTCGTATTATTAACTTATTATATACCAGCTGTTTCTTTAATTTTCTGATTTCATCATCTTTGGACGCCAATTCGTTTTTAAGTCTTATAATTTCATCCAAATCACTTGTCTCACGTGTATTTTCCATTGCAAAGCTCTAGTTAATTACTGTTTATTATCTTCCTCGACAGAAGATTTCCGATATTTATATTTGAGCGTCACATACAAATAAGACCATCCTTATTTTTAACACCATGAAAAAAAAAAAAAAAAAAAAAAAAAAAAAAAAAAAAAATAAAAGAAAAGAAAAGGAAAAGAAAAGAAAATCAATAAAATAATAATGGAGGAAAAAATAAAAAAGCTAATAAACAACAACAAAAGGCGCCAAATTAAAATTATTTCTGCATCACTGAAAAAAAGCAAGGGGGTGAATAAAATAAAACTACCAATAAACTTTAAAAAAAAAAAAAAAAAAAAAAAAATCGAAATAATGGCAGTTTTATGTTCCTAAAATTCCTGTAATTTTGGTCGATGCTGTGAACGAAGTTCATTAAATTCTCATATTTCCCTTAAATAAAAGAACAAGATAACTATAATCATATTTTCAGCATATCAAGTTCTTTGCATGTGATTAAAATATAACTCGTAGCTAATAATTGTATGTAGATATAACCAGAGCCGTCGTAAGGTATGGGCACACTGGGCAGTTGCCTCCCGGTCACATTAGTCTAGGAGCCCGAGCAATCCATTAACGCTATGGATTGGTGTATTAATACACTTTTTTTTTTTTTTTTTTTTTTTTGATAATTCTGTATGTTATTGTGTATGTAGAAGCCTTATAATGCAGTTAAGATGGCCAAGGATACAGTTATAAACATCCAATCAAATGGCAGTATTTAATCATGTGATCCAGACCGCCAACTAAATGGGTTTTGCTAAAATTTGATTAACCGTCGTGTAATGATGATAATTACGATTTTGTTATGTATCTTCAGTAAGCTTCTAAATCTGTGATCCGCAAAGATAACACAGTTTCTCTCAGTGAACTGATTCCAAATTTCAGGATAATCCATGATACAATTAATGATAGAAATAAAAGAAAATACCGTAAATATAAATGGTAAAATTCAGATACATTATAACATCATGATCGTACTGACTTCTGATGTGGGCTATTTTTTCAACTCTTCGATGCACAGTCGCAAACTTTATGTCAGTTATTGATCAGTTATAGCTGGTAGTTTATGAGAGTCAGAGGTGTGTTTGGTTTGTCATTTAAGAAAGGTATGCCTCCTCTCGCTCACTGTGCAGCTACCTAAAATATTTTCGTCATTTATAATACTAAAAAAAAAAAAAAGGAACATAAAGAAAATAAAAACAAGATGAAATGAACACTATACCACCAAAAAAAAAAAAAAAAAAAAAAAAAAAAAAAATAAATAAAAACCTGGAGTGTATCGGGCATGTATTAAGTCAAATGTAAGCATCCCTAAAACACAATTAAATCGTTATCTGGTGGAAGAGATAGCAAGGACGCCCCAGAAAGATATCTACATCTGATTTGAGGGTCTAGCTTTAATCAGGGCGGTGGAAATAATAATAATAATTAAAAAATAATAATAATAAAGGAAAACTGATAAATAAACTTTATATAAATGCAGCTATTCAATTAAAACTTTTAATATAATTAACTACTTCAATTATTGGTTAAAAACTATAATCTACCTCACCCCTCAAAACATATACATATTGTTTGTTAATTTATTATTTATTTATTTATTATTTTTTAAATAATAGTAATAATTAGACAAATAATAATAAAATAAAAATATACTGGTATTGTCTTGGTAACACAGCTCTTAATACAGACGTTTTTATCAAGCTTCTTCCGTCTGACAATTGAACAGACATTCTAACGAAAACTAAATGTTGTTTGAGACCAATAATGTTTTTAACCAGATGGAAGTGGAATTCCCGGGTATTCCCTTGACGCATGCTCAGACACTGCCTAGATGTGTTGACAACAAATGCCGCTGCTTCTTTTTTATTTTATTTATATTTTTTCTCCCTGACTTGGTAATTATTTAACGTATTTGCCAATGTCGAACGAAAAGATAACAACCATGCCAGAAAATGAATTAACGGAAGAAGAGGATATGGAGCATGAGACTCCAGACAGCGACAAAAGTTCTGACGATGAAACTGGTACGGCATCTTCTGAAGATGACGCAGAATCTTCTTCAGGTTTGTATTTAATTTTTAAAGGTTATGTATCATAGTTGTTATATAAATATCTTTTAAAAATAAAATTATCTTTATTTAATATTTCGAATTATGCACTGAATGTAGTTTATATTAAGGGACGCAACTCTAATAAGATGAATGATAGCTCACTGCCTTAAGTCTTAAAGACAGAAGTTAAAGCCTTTATATATATTATATATGAGCAGTTGTGACATTTTACCATCAAGCTATTTTACGACAATTACTGGTGCAGCTGTCAGTAGCAGCATTATGTTACTCTGTAGCTTGTCTCCATCAATTGTATTTCATTCTTTTTCTGAAATGTGTCATCGGGACTACCTGTATGAGACTACAAATCCTACTGTTCCACAATAATATTGACAGTTTCACAATTTTTCAGTATGAAACACCCTCTTTCACGGCACTTTCAACAGCAGATAATGATGAAAATTCGTCTGCTATTATGAGAATCGTTTCATGCATTGATAAATGTAAACAGTAAAATGTTGAAACATGATACAATTGCACATGCATACCAAAACTTATGACCATATAGCTATAGAAATGTAAAAGTGGTTCACAGCAAACTATCCATTTGAAAATAAAATCAAATATAACCACCCCCAACAAGAAAATCACAGATTAATACATCGTAGGGGGAAAAACAAAATTAGTTTGTTTATATTCTACGTCTGTTACATATTGGTTTATAAACCAAAAGGACTGAATAAATAAATCACAAACCTAAATAATGCTGCAGACCTTTCCAGTTTCATTGCTTTCATCCACAAAGAAACTGTGTAAAGATCATTAAAATGTATTCTTTTTTTACTCTGGGAGCCTCATTTGACTTGTTTAATGACAAACAACACAAATCTTCTCCATATGCCATTCATTAAATGATGCAGACTTTGTGTCTGTGAACAAATTTAATAGAGATATGGAAGGAGATCATGTGACCAGCTGATTGAATAAACATAAGTACATGTACAGGAAAGATTACAATTTACAAATCTACTCAACTAGGGTTCCACATCTGAAGGAAGCAGGCTGCAAGTAATCAGAAACAAATTTAAAAATAAAACTTATTATATAATCTTATGGTTTGAGTCTGTTTAAAATATTTTGCTAAAGGTACTATTTATTAGAAACAGAATATTGATGCATACATGTAGATGTTTAATTTTATGTTTATGACAACAGCTTAGTTATGTTGTATTGTCTCATTTCTCTTTCACAAAACCTCTTGCATCTATAGGGAAAAGTCCCTTCTCCCTACTTTACTAGCCTAGCTTAAACCCTTTTTGGCAAAAGTCCAAGGGACATGGTGTAGTTCTGATAAAACATTTATCTGATTTGCTTAGTTACAAACCCCATTAGTGGCCTATTGACAGGTTCTCATTCCAGGCAGTATTCCATTGCATCATTCTATCCTTTATTCCATATCTGATGACAGAAACCTGTAGTATGGTGCGTATAAAAGATTAATTGCTACTAATAAAAAAAAAAAGCCATTTTCTTTTCATTGTCTTTCAATTTCTGTAAGAAAACCTCTGTTTTTTCATTCTTTCTTTTTTCAGGTGAACACATTTTGTGTTCTATGGTGTTTATTATTATTGTTATATTGTGGATATTATAAATTGTTATTTCAGAAATTGATGAAGAAGAATGCCAGAACCGGAAAACGGAATGTCTGGAAGACATGTATGAATTGGAAAGGCAGTTCAGTGAACTCAAGGAACAGTAAGGATTCAGTCATTAATATTTTATAAATGACACAGTAGACTGTTTTGTTTCAGGACGTAATGTAATATTTTACTCTTAACATACAGTCATTGAATGGTATTGAACCATAAATGTATATAAAATGTAGTTTAGAATTATTATTAAAAATGTAGATAATTCACATTGAACAATAAATTGAAAACATACTGGTTTTATATTTATTGTTATTGAAATGCAATTTTTATTGTTTATAGTCTGTACACTGAGCGTATGTGTCAGATGGAAGCAAAACTGAAAGAAGTGATTGCTGGGAAAGCTGCTGAGTATTTAAATCCACTTGCACAACTACAAGAAAACATGAGGATAAGAACAGAAGTTTCAGGTTTAATAACATATTTAGCATTTATTATTTATTATATACAAGTACATGTACATGTACATTATACACACACACACAAAAATATGTATTTTTTAATTTTATTTTTTATAATCATTTTACTAGTAAATGTGAATTTTGTTTTTCATTTTCCAACATTCACCTATTTGTAAAATTTAAATCATTGAAAAATATTTGGTTGATTCATTCTTTTCTTTTCAGGCATTCTGAAAGATCTGAGAATAGCTTGCATCAAGAACAGGTTTGAAAGTGAAAAACTGGGTTCCTTACAGCACATGGAGGTACTATATGTGCTCTTATTTACACTTTATATGTGGCAGAAAATGTAATTTTATATCATTGATTACTGCAAATAAATTTAATTAATTACTTGAAACAAAAGTTAAAAGAATTATTTAAAATATCATATTGCACTTTGTTCATATTTAAAACCTTTATTTCTCTTTTGAACAGTTTTGAAAAGAACAAAATGTACCTGTAGTTTTCTACCAAAAACATAAACAAATTGAATTTCAAATTAATGTTAGTTATCACTAAACACACACACACACACACTAATAATATGCTTTATTTTCAGAGTGAAAAGCTTTTATTGTATGACAGTGTGAAACAAGAACTTGAAGAAAAAATACGCAGGCTGGAAGAAGATAGACATAACATTGACATATCTTCAGGTTGGATACAATTTTTATAATGTATTAAAACTATATATTTATCAAAGAAAACTGATTTCTGAAAAGATTTTAATTAATATTTCTGAATTTTTGTTTTATTTTATTTTTATATAGATCTCTGGAATGAATCTCAGACACAAAAGAAGAGGAAGAAAAGTACTGATCCATTTAGTACAGACCGAAGGCGAAAACCAGTCACAGTGACAGATATCCTTTTTACTTTTACAACATAGCTGTGGAAGTTCTGTGTATTATTTAGTTTAGTCTTTAGTGTATGCACAGAAATATCATAATACAAATATACATTTTTGAATATTTGCAGTGCACTAACATTTCAACTGTATGTGTATTTCAACATACTGTTTGAATACAAACATGATTCTAACCATAATTTAATTAGACCCTTGATGTTAAGATTGTTAACTGAAATTGTAGTCACTAGAATATAAATCTGAGATCAGATACCAGAAAGTAATATTATCCACAAACATTTTTGTATAGTTACAATACTTTTTTTTTTAACATATGCATTTAGTTAAGATTTGAAAAATAAATGTGACTCAATAGCTGTGTAGATAGTTTTACAAAAACTGAAACTTATTGAAATACAAGTAATTTTCCTTAATTTTTTTGTACGACCATATATAATTTATATGCTGAAGGAAATTGATATTATTGAAGACTGGACAGACATAAAAAAGGTTTGTTCATTTAAACAATAGTTTAATACTTTTTTATCTTAAAATTTGCATTATACTAGTAGAAAGTAGAAAGAAAGATTAATTGCTAGAATTAACATGAATTAGTTCTCACAGTACAAAATGAAGATAAGCACACAGAATTTGTTTTTATAATTTATCTCATATTAATTATATATATATAAATTTAAATAAATATTTTAACTATTAATTTATTTTTAATGGTTTGAACTGACAATACATTTATATAACAATATATTTTTGTTTCTGAGAATTCTGATCCTTTTATTTTGTAGGCATTAAAACAGCAAGCACAAAGACGGAAGTCAGAATGTAAGTTATTTGGGTCTGATTTATTTAAAAAAAAGTTTTTTATTCTAATTAATACTTAAATTATAAGACAAAATTAGCAAAGTATTCGTTGAAACATTTAGCAAATATGTTTGAGGTAGCATGCAAAATATGTCAGATGTACTTAGACTGCAAAGCAAACAAAAATGAACTAAGTATAATTTAAACATCTCACCATTATGTCACAGCAACTGACCACTATCTTTTTGTTACATTTAGTTTATTACTTATTCTCTTTCTGTTTCAGTGTGATACAACAAATCATTACTGATGTAATTCTTGCAAGAAGTAAAAACAACCTACATATTTTTAAGGAGTAAATCACATAAAACAAAACAGTGTTTGTGATTCAGACTGTTTGTTTTTCATGAAGAAAAACAGTTTTGTTCTTGTTGCCATTTTCTTTTTATTCATCAGATAAGTATGCCTGATACAAAATTCTCGGCATTTATTACCCAGTATCTGAGTTGAAGTAGTATTTCACCATACAAAAACCTGTCACTTTTATGTTCAACAACTTTCAATATACATATTTGTATATTTTGATCCTATGAACTTGTGGCCACACAAATGTTCACAGAAAAAAGACATTTTTTATAACTTCTAAAATTTGATGATTTGCAGAATATTTTTGAAATCTTAAATTACTGGATTATAATTAAAAGATTTCATTATGTATAATTGTTTCTTTAGTAACAACAACAGGACTTGTTGTGTGAGAATAATGAGGAAAAATAGAAATAAACATTTTCCAGTAGATTTCACAATTTATGTTGTTCGTGTCATTTGACTTGATACTTGTTTCTGCCATTTGTATTTTCAAGTTATATTTGTACTATAGTACAAAAACCATTGAACATCTTGTAATCATTTAATGTTTTTATTTTTTTCACTTGCTTTGTAGATGAGTCTTCTTCTGAAAGATTGCTTCAATTATTTTTTATTTTACATAATCATGTAATACAAGTTATTAAAGTGCTAAGCATTTCTGAATTTTAAGTGTTTGGATAATACCAACATCTGTTGAAATATCAAGTTTTATGTGAAATCTGATATTCTATTTAGTGATAAAAAAAAAAAAAAAAAAAAAAAAATGTTGTTCTTTTTTACTTTTTTAAAAATAATTTCAAAATTTGGTTTTCAACATTAATAATGGCAAATTTCACAACTTCCTATTATTCCATAATCATTTTGTTTTCACTACGTGTTTTGTTGATTTTCTTTTTGTTCTTAGTTTTAATGAACAGGCCATATAATTCACTAATACTGGTTTAAATGAAATAAATCAATCTTAATTAAACAATATTACACTACAAAGTTCAAAAGAATTATTATTTTTTTTTTTTAATAGTTACAGCAAGGCTCAATATTGCATTCAGTATCATTACACCTGAATACCTGAACCTGTTGCTGATCTGAATTTAAAAGAACAAAAAAATAAAAACGTAATTTTTGTCAAATTTTATTTATTAGTACAATCAATATAAATTTGTTATTGTTTTCACTAATTTACACACATACATGAAAAAGAATGTAAACAAAAATGCTTTAAAAAAGAAAAAAAAATCTTATGGAGCACTGATTATCTTATGAAATGAGAAACATAAGTTTCAAATTGATATCAATTTACTTATTTTGTAAACACTTTAAAGCAGTGTTTTACAAACTATACCACTTGTTATCTATACAATAAAAACTATGTTAACATGTTTAATTTTCTGTTTTATTAATGTTAAGAGTGAAGTCTGGAAAAAGGAAAATCTAATCCAGACTTATTTACAATTGGTTATCATAGTAGTTTTAGTATATCTGACTTAATGAATAACTTTCATTATCAAATATTTATTTCATTTGTCACTTCTTTTCACAAGGACATAGAAATAGTTCATTAAATGTTCAGAACCTCTTTATTAGGTTAAATTGATGCTGGCACCTCTCAGTACTATGCCTTTTGTTGGGCAGGCTCAAATCCAGCTTCTAGTTTTGCAGAATATTTTAAATACTCTCGCCTTCTTTCAAAATACTTTACCTGAAATTGGAAAAATAAAAACATACAAGTTAATTAAATGAAAGACATGCATGCAGCGACTATTGAATTTTTATGATCTACACTGCAAAAACTGATACAATAAAGTACTAATTCTGTATAATGATTAATCTTTTTCCATAACTCAGTTCTGTTTCTGATACTGGAAAGAAATCGAGCAAAGTTCAGTTACAAAGAGGTTCTTTTCAAAAGAAGTTAATAAATTACTCTTTAATATAAAAGTTGAGATTTATAATTCAAACTGAAAAGTTTACTTACCCAGGTGTTTGAACAGTTACTTTCAAACTGTTGTCTGATTGTTCCACATTTGCTTTTATCCTCGTTGTTATCCTCCAGACACTTAAAATAGGCATCTCTGGCATCCCAGCACTTCTTTCTTTCATCTTTCTTTGGTGGTGAAGACATTCTCTCTTAGTATTATTAAATGAAATCTTACTGGGTTTGGAAAAAAATATATATATATATATACAGAGAGAGAATTAGAATTGTGTTTCAAGTGAACATATAAGGGTGAAATTATTAAAAAAAGACAGACTTTAAAAAATGAAATAAAATAAAGTTTTCCTGCTGCAAACTTCTTTTTTTTAAATATGAATCAGCATTATATCAGTAATTTGGGTTGTGCATAAACAAATTACATTTTGCATTATATATCTTATCTAATCACACTGCAATAAAATCAAATTCAAACAAATAGGTATTAAATGTAGGCAATAAATTTAAAAATCCTATACTTGGTGTTCTTCAATATGTAGAACAACAAGGTGCATTTTTAGTAGAAAATATTTTACATATAGTAATGTTCTTTTTAAAAATTATTATTTTGATTAATAATAATAATAATAATAATAAACTATTGACATAGACAACAATATTTGATTCATGGTTGCTATGATTTTTTGAAAAAGATATGAAAAATACTTTCAAGATTTATTTTCTTTGGTTTTTGTAATTCCATTTAATTTATTGCAAAGAATAACAACATTGTAAAGTTATCAAATATGTGGATAGTATTATACTACCATTATTATGTAGTTGTGATGTCACTGAAAATAAAATTATCAGTCTACCATATACACATCAGTAAAGGGTAAAAAGGTGACGTTCAACAGCATTATTTTGTTACTGGTGACGGTAGGTTCCTCAAAACAATAAAATAACTAAAAAGTCACCAAGACGTTTTTTAAACCATTTGTACGGGAATGGATAAAATTTAAACCGAGTAATTACTAACTTAAACTTGGTAACTGATTTAAAATAAATAAATTATACTACACTACTGAACATTAAGAACATATTAAGATGACACTTATAATCAGATACTGCAGAAGAAAAGCTAAACAAAAATTCAAATGTTCACTATTTGAAGTTCTTAAATACACAGTACTAATTCTAATGTATGACATATGCTTTATATTCAGTAAAAACGCAAAATGTGTCACAAAAATCACTTATACCTCTGATAAGCCACAAGTACCTTCTTATTTAGCTGGGACTAACGTCGAATAGAGGTTGTTTTGATCACGTCCGATAATATGTATGATGCAATTTTCAGCTAGCCATATTCGTATTTTTAACCTTCTGGTCAAACAAAGTTTCCAGTAATATAATAAATAAATAATGTAAATAATTTCATTAATATTGTTACAACAGAAAATCGACAACAATAAAATATTATACCAAAATTCAATTCATTTCCTTTCAATGTCAAATCGAAAGCAAATGCAAGACTGGATCCTCATAACATAAACGGAAGCAATCTCTCATTAAAATAGTACCTAAATAAACTACTTTTATAAATTCATTGTTTTACAATTTGCATGGCAGGTTAGTGTCGTTCAGTATTTATCGTGAACGAGAAAAAATATTACCGTATAAAATTATAAATTATTTAACGTTTTCAGCTGGGATATTTGCCCCCCCCCTCGCCCCGAAAAACCCCAATGCGTATGAATGTAAAATGGAAAACTACACACATTCTGATGATGTCATTGAAAATTTATATGTCTACTATATAATAACTTGTTTTAAATTTAATCTCTAAAATTGGTTCATTATGTTTTGGTTTTTAACACAGAGCATGTTTTAGTCAAAATCATTATATTTAAACAGTTAATGATCAATCAAATAATTTCAGTTATATTCATATACTAGATACAGGATGATATAAAGAATCTGAATATATTTTATAAACCTATTCTTTTAAATGGTTCGCTGTAAATGTGCATTTGCCTTATCAACAGTCTACGAATGAGTGAAGGAGAAAGCTTGACACATGAATCACAAGTTGGTGATGAAAATATGAAAGACATCCGAGATGGCATTGAATATGTTGTTTACGAATCAGAGAAGCAAATGCCTGATATAATGCGTCTAATAACAAAAGATTTGTCTGAACCTTATTCCATTTACACATATCGATACTTCATTCACAACTGGCCGAAATTATGTTTTTTGGTGAGTTCAACGTAAACTTTGATAAACACACTGTGACTAAAATTTGTAACTGAAATTTAATACATGGATGTATTTTAATATAATATTTAAAATCAGCTAAACGTCTCTTATTATTATTGAATCTATTGCAGTATGGTACTTTACACAATTACAGTTAACAGTGTCAGCTAAATGTTGGCAGTAAATTTACATGATTCAGTGACAGAAGAAAACAAAATTGACAAGAAAGCTATATTTATTTATTTATTTATTAATTAAGTGTTGATGTTATTATGTAAAAATATACGTATATTTTCTGTTAGTGTTTGTTATGATACCTGTTGTCTGCTAGAAAATTGTTTTTAATAAGTAGTAATAAATGATAATAAATTGTGAACAGGAATATCAAAATGGAACCTCCCTCACCTTAGACTTACAGGCATCCTATAGATCAGGTAGGCAATTATTTTTTCCATGGGGCCACATGAAAAACAGATAATATTGTGGAGGGCCGGGCCAAAAGGCGTAACTCAATTCTGCATAACATTAATTGTATTTCCTTATAAAAAGCAGTAAATAGCATTGTTTTGACAAGCTGGTAAGACTGATAAGAGTATATATTATGATTAAACAATGAAAAAGTGAGGTTGCCTTACAAAAAATGTCATTTATTCAATAAAATTTCTCAAAACAATGGTAAACAAAATGTGAACATTTTTAACATTTGTGACTCATTATATTAGTGATCATTTTCAGTTACATTCACCCCAGAACACATTTTGAGTTTTATATACATTTGGAAAGAGGTTCTTAGCTTTCTAAAGACATCACAATATTGTCTTTGTACTCCAAATATTAAGCAAGATACAACATATTAATGATTGTCACTGAACTGTGATTTTGAGAAAAAGGTCTCCAAAGAAAGTGTTCCAGTTCACTGCTAGTTGGTGCCTTTACATGCCTTCATTTGTACTCTAACCACCACATTTGGTATTTTTTGTTTCTTTTTTCTTGTTCAGTGAAAGAAATCTAGTTTCTGTTGGGCTTTAACTAGTGCATCAAAGTCAGTTTGAATGTCTGAGGTGGAAATGTGAAGCAAAGCTGACAGCTAGTCTTGGTTGCTGCATCCCTGGATGTGTGAAGCTTGGTGAAAAAAGCCTTGCTGCTTTTGTAGCTTAGCTAGCAAAGCTTCTGATGTCCACGCCCTTTCAAGTTTTATGTATTTTTCCACGTGTTTCGTCTCATAATGCCGACTCAAATTGTGATCCTTAAACACAGGGATCTGTACGTGAATAAAAACCACTTTCAAAATAAAAGCAATGCAGCGTTAGTCCATGCATGAGGTGAAATTAGAAAATATGTTTATTTTGTAAATCCCAATTAACCTTACATAGGCCGGTCAGTCAACCAAAGGGATGTGAAATGTCCAGGTCTGCTTTAGATAATAGATGGCTGATGTGTGTCCATGTATGTGTGTACATCTGTGTGTCTGTGTGTGTTGCTCATCAAATCAGAAAGATAATTATGACTAGAAATGAAATTAATGTTAAATGCAGTATAACAAAGGTTACACAATTAAGTGTGTAACTGTACTTATGTTACAGGCATGCTTTATAGTGTAAATCAGGGTCTGTTTTTATATTCTGTTTGAACTTTAGTGAAACATAATGATAATAATATAGTTAAAAGGTAATGGACCATTGTAATACCTGTTTTCATGTAAATGAATTGACTTAAATCCTCTTTACTCATATGCTCTATTTTTTTTTTTTTAAATACTTGATAAACATATTAACTATATTGTCTAACATTTTAAAACATTTTAGCTTAGTCTTAGCTTTATTTTCAATTATGTAATTAAAAATGGGGTTGTGGCATCACCCCAGCTTGCCATTTTCTGTCTGATGGCACCAACCAGATACAGCCAGGACATACTCAACAACTGCAGCTAATGGAGTGGTGTCGGTGAACTGATAGCTGTACATTTATTGTTAAACTTTACCATATTTCTAGTAAGCACAATGGCAGTTGCTGTTGTTAATAAGAAGTGCAGACAATATTCACAAGAATATTTGAAATTTGGATTTATACCTTCATTTACTAATAAAACAGTGCATTGGGATCAAGGATTCCATGAAGGGTTTGTGGTCTAAATAGTTCGGGGACCCCTTGTGTAAACAATGAAATATAAATAATACTAGCACCAAATTGGTATTAATAATCAGACAAACTAACCAGATCATTGACAACTCTAGTATTTAGCATCCTCATTTCATCAGGACAAATTTAAACATGGGTATATATATATATATATATATGTATGTATACTAAATGAAGGGGTAAATGAAGTAAATTTTTTTTTTTCTTCATTATCTTGGACTTGTTATATTATTTTTATTCTTGGTTATTAGCAAAGTTGTTTTTCATTTTATGATTTATATTGCAGGCCATGGATGGAGATACCTGTGTTGGTGCTATTGTGTGTAAGCTGGATATGCATAAGAAAATGGTTAGACGAGGCTATATTGCAATGCTGGCAGTTGATCAGAATTATCGGAGGAAAAAAATTGGTTAACAGCAGTGTTTGTTCTTATAATTAACAATTATATGGATATTTTCACATGTTACAAGATTTCAATTATTCAGAATTTTATTTACCAGATTTGCTAATTAAATGGAATTTTGTAGAGTTATTGTGAAATTTAAAGTATAATTTACACAGGGCCACAGTTTCATGAGATTGTTGTTTTTATTTTTTACATTAGATACATGTCAGCAGAATACTAATGTTCTGTCTAGAAAGAAATACACAAATAGATTTTACTGATTTTTATTCCTGAATTGTATCAAATATTATTTAATATTTTATTCTGTTACTCTTTCCAGGTTCAAATCTTGTTACAAAGGCTATCAGAGCAATGATATATGATCACTGTGATGAGGTATGTCGACAGCTTAGAGATGCAAAAGCTTTAATCCAAAAAGCATTTACATGAAATTAATTATAAGTTTAATGGTGACATGTACACTGAGTTTCCCATTTTTATTTGTATATATATATATATATATCGAAGTAATATATTTCTTTCATTCTTAAACCTAAACTACATAAACAAAATTTATATAACCCATGTGAAATATCAAGACACTTTAAATACTTCTGCACGTGTCATGTGTGTGTTTGTTTTACACATTTTACACAAACAGTGACAACACTCATATCTACAAACGTATAGGCACACTGCATATTACATAGGACAAAACAAATGTGTTAATACTGCAAGACTCGTAAAACTGCTTTACATACCAAAGATAGGATATAAGACATATATTAATAATAAACTTTGCATAATATTTGTTCACTAATGTAGGAAGTATCATTTATTTTATTTTGTTTTTCAGGTTGTGTTAGAAACAGAGATCACAAACAGAGCTGCACTGAATCTTTATGAAAATTTAGGATTTGTTAGAGACAAGAGACTTTTTAGATATTATTTAAATGGTGTTGACGCACTGAGACTAAAACTTTGGTTAAGGTAGCAATTTTCTAATTTTTAAGAAAGATGTTTTAATAAGCTATGTCATAAATTATGACTTTGTTTCATCAGTTATGAAATCAGAAGATCATTATGTATGTAGAATATTGTTAGACTGAAACATTACTCAAAATATGTTTGATATTTACTTCCTTTTTATCCAGATACACTGGTGAGTTGTTCTAGTTAAAATTTATTAAGATCTTTGAAACATACATATCATTAGAAAACCACTGGAATTGTGAGAAACCAAAAGCTCTTTTTGAAACAGTGAAAATTGTTCAGTCAGAAAATGGTTACATTATATTTTCATAAAATATAATATATTTGGTTTTAAATGTTATATTTAATTAGTTTAATATTTTTCATCATGATTTTGATAAATATTATAAATGAATGTAATTAATAATGCAAGATGATTTCTTTGAAGGTTTTTGTTTACTCTGTTAATCATCTCTGAGTATGTATAGTTAAATAATGGTAGATTTTTTTTTCATTTTTGTTTGTTGATATTGATTTATAAATAGAAAAATCAAAAATATTGATCAGTTTTGCTGGTTTCAGTTTAGTAATAATAAGACTCTTGTTACTTGTAAAAGTTAATTTTTTCAGGTTGTAAAAATTTAAACATTTTAAAAATGTTTAAATAATGTTTGTAAATTTTCCACACTAACTGAGTTGAGAAAACAAAACCACTTTTTACTTCTATATTTGTTGGATATGTAATAAAGTGTTTTATGAAATATGTATTAGTTGTCTTGTTGGTTCTTTTTTCTTTCTCAACCTAAAATCTATACCAGTATAATATATAACTAGAAATCTTTAAAAAATATGCAGACCTGTTTTAACCACCAAGTCAGAGTTCACAGTTTCGTTCAAACATTTATAGATTTTCAAATATTTTTAATATATTATTAATAATATTGTTATTATAGTTGTATTTCTAAGGGAGATAATTCAATAAAAACAAAATCATAATGGCGGAAGATGCGACTTGTGAAATTGTGAACTCAGACAATTCATGTCAAAACAGCGATGAAACAGTTAATCCTACGTCAGTTTGTGATACAGAAAATGCCAACAAAGACAGTTTCAAAGTTCCTGAAGGATTATTAAAACCTATAGATAAAACAAAGAAGCTTCCCGAATATACTTTAGATAGTGGTAGAGTTGGTCATAGTCACGATGTCGATGATGATTCAAAACAACAATCAGAAATTCCAAACGTGAAACCAATAAACCTTTCACCAGCGGAAATACTGAAACAGCCACAAGTTGTTTTTCCGTATAAAGAACCTGCATGGAGCGGATTGGCAGATGCAAAATATAGCTTTGAAGTTTTAAAAAATGGAGCAATTATCGATAATATTGACTTAACTAAGAAACCATATTACGTTTTCGGTCGACTACCAAGTTGTGATTATACTTTAGAGCATCCATCATTATCTCGCTATCATGCTGTTTTACAGTACTGTGGTGATCATAGTGACGAACATAACAAAGGGTGGTATTTGTATGATTTAGACAGTACACATGGCACATGGGTGAACAAAATAAAAGTGAAACCTAAAATTTACCATCGAGTTAGAGTGGGACATGTAGTTAAATTCGGCGGAAGCACAAGACTTCATGTTTTACAAGTAAATATTGTTAGATTTTCAATCTAACCCACTCCTAAACAATCTCTGGCCATAACATAGTATTTAAACATATATAGAAAGTGACTATTTTAATAACCTGCATAATGTATATTCAGTGATTTTCTAATGCCGTAATGGTTTTGTATTTTCTGATTAACATAATACTTAATTTGATAATACCTTCTGTTGCAAATTTAATATCAGTAGGAATGTCAACAACACACATATTTATTTTCACTGAGAAACTGTTTTCAAAATAAACAGTTCTAGAATTTTCATAAAATACGGACTGACCACAGACATTTGCTTATCACATGATAAACATTTACCATTATGACACTCACTTTTGTTATTAGTAGAAATTCTATTTCTTGCAATTTATTTAAGTTTTAAAACTATTTTTGATTTTTAACTCGCATTAAAATGAAAAATGTAAAATGTCTAAATATGTATTAATTTAGTTGCAATTAATGTAATTTTGGTGTATTTATTTGTCAAAGCATGGATTTTAGATGTTTTAACATGTAAATAAACAAGAAAATGCATTAGTTTAAACACTGAATCCATTAAAAAAAAAAAAAATGAATAAACATAAATGGAGTAGAGTGATCTCACTCAGGTGATCAATCCACAGGTGAAATCAGAGTAAATTCCATTTCACAATGGGCAAAGTCACCATGCATTTTATGTGCAAATAGAAAGTATTGGTGCTGTTTAATATGATCAGATTATTAAACTGATAATCGTTCAGTGCATTTTTAAATATATTTTCTCATGAATGAAATACATGCAATCAAAGTATGTGTGTATGTATTTAAATGTGAATGATGACTGCATTTCTGGGAGCAGTTTTTTAATAAATGCAGTTTTTGATGCTAAGGATCAGATGTAAGATTAATCACAGCTGATCCTATTCTGTTTATGTACACAATGCTGTCTTAAATCTTACCATCTTTTGATCATTACCATGGTTTTCTAAGACCATCACTATCAAGTGGATTAAATTATATCACTTCACAGTATTGGTATGAACAGTTAATTGACTTGAATTGTAATAAAAAAAAAATCAGATTTATTCCTACTAATTTGTACAGAATTCATTGCAAAGAAATATTTTTCATAATTCATTCATTTATGGATGTATTCACATCCTATATGCTGAAAGTTGGAACACCAAAGTCTGAAGAAAAGCATGCCACCTACAAGTTATTAAAATATATAAACAACATGCACTGAATGATAATACATTTATATATTAATGTGTTTTAACAATATCATGTACAGTGACTTTGCCCAGTAAGAAATGAAATTTATGGTGATTTCAGTTTTTCACCCATGGAAAGATAACCTGTGGTGAGATCAGCTGATTCCTTGTTAAACTACTACTACTAAATTCTGTATGTTTCAAATCTACTCTGTTGGTGCATTATTTGTTTAAAAATGGTTTTAAAAACTAAAGCAAATTTGGTCATATTTATACAGTACATATGCTGATAAATCATAGATCTCAGATATGTACTGAATAGGAACTATCATTTGAAACTGCTTATGTAAAAAAAAGAAAGAAAATGTCTGCATGCAAAGATTAAATGATCAAATTGAATTTTTTGAGGGACCAGACGATGATCAGGAAGAGGAATCAAATTTGACAGTTTCAGAACTGAAAGAACAGAGGGAACGTCAAAAGAGAGAAGTAGAATTTCTGAGACAAGCTGAACTTCACGAGGAGCAGTTGAGAGCAAGTTTAGAGAGTCAGAACCTTGACAGTGAAGGATGTTCCTGGGGCATTAGTATGAACATTACAATTCTACAAACAGACAATTATTATTAGTAGTAGTGTTATTATTATTATTTTATTTTATTTTATTATCTTATCTCATCTCATCTCATCTCATCTCTTCTTGTCTTATCTTATTATAATTATTTTTTTTTTTGAAAATGTTATTAAGCATATGTTTTTGACATGGTTGATTTTAATTACTATTTCTTAAATTTGCAGATGTCTGTTTGTGGTATTTTCATAGTAATAATTTACATGGTAATTAAGCCTCAGCTTTATATATTAATATGAATAATGAAGGCTTAGGCTCATGCTTATTTTATATTTCTTTACCAAACTGTTTTAAGTTGTATTATAAAGATTTGCATTGAACATTTAGGTGAAGATGCCGAAGAGCCTGTAGAAGGAAATCCACTTATTTCACTGGTGGCTAAAGATGAACATCTTTACATAGATGATCCAAAGAAAGCACTCAAAGGATATTTTGAAAGAGAAGGTCTGTAATTATTTAAAGTGTATGTGAATGTGTGTGTATATATATATATATATATATATATATATATATATATATAATTATTGTATTTTAGAAATAACCTAAATACATTTTCTACAATGTGTTTTAATGTTAGAATGTTGAAAACTGTAAACCATCCACTGCTATCTAAATAAGGAATTTATATAACTTGAAATTTAAGATACTTTTATAATCAGTTTGTAATATTGTTTTTTTCTCATTATTGTTCTACAGGTTATGATCTTCCAGACTATCAGTTTGTGGAAGCAGCCATTGGAAAACATAAGTGCACAGTTGAGTAAGTACTGGACATTTTTGTACAGTAGTTTCCTTAATTAGAAGGGTGTTTTTTAAAAAAAATTGAATCAGTCTATTTCTGTTTTACTTTATTTGACTGCAGTTGGTAACATCATACTTGTTTTATTGCATATTAAATTTTTACTTATGGGTCATTCCGTGTCAAATCACCCCCCCAAAAAAAGAGAGATGGTGATTCCTAGCATCCAGAATTGATCATTCAGGTTTTAGTTAATCAGATGTTAATGGCTGAAAAGGTGTTATTTTCATATATGTGCATTTTTTAAATCTATATTGTGGCTAAACAAAAAATATTACACCCAGGAAACTTTTATATGTTTTAGTTAATATGTGGGAGATTAAATTTCAATAAAGGTCATCTCAAGATCACGTGATCCACATGGTCAATTTCAAGGTCATAGCAAAGGTCAAAAGGTCAAGGTACTCCAATATTTTGCAAACTAAACAAAAATGGCAAATTTGGAATCCTTGTCATTTTGCCTTTCTAACAATACCAATTTTATGAAGATTGGCCCAGTAGTTTCTAAGATATGAGGGTTCTAAGGTTGGTGGTCACCCCCATTTTTGGTGGGCCGTATCTCCCACACCACTGGTCTGATTGAGCTAAAATTTCAGATTTGGTGCTGTGGGATCCCAGTCAACAAGTATACCAAGTTTCATAAAAATCTGAGACGGTCGGGTTTAAACCATTGGGTGATTTGACACGGAATGACCCTTATCTTTCTGTTCATTAATGATTTACTGTTAAACAGATAGTGTTCATTCTCTCCTGATAAAGATATACTGATCAGTACCTCATTATAACCTGCTGATAAATCTGCTAAATTTTGTTTGAAATTTATTAATCATTTATCTTTTCTATCTTAGACTTCCTGTGGATAGTCCAACTGGTGAACCAATTGTTGCTGAGGCTATTGTTTCAGGAAAGAGAAAAGATGCTGTAGTTCAGTGTGCACTTGAGGCTTGCAGAATCCTTGACAAGTTAGGAGTGCTCAGAGCATCAAAACATGGTAAGGCTGTTTACATTATTTCCTAGAATATATATATATAAAAAAAAGAGTTAAAAAAGTTAAAAAAAAAACAAAAAAAAAAAACTTAAAATTATTTTAAGAAAGATATTTCACATTATTTAATATTTTACCAGCAGTTGGTAAATTAATTTCTATGAATTATAATTATAAAAGCAACACTAGGACAGTTGAAATAATACTGACCTAGTGAAAAATAGCTATAGTGCAGCATTTGTGTGGAATTGTATTATAAATACATAATACAAAAATAAATATATTTAAAATGTTTATTATTATTTTATATATATTTTTTTTTTCAGAGAGCAGAGAGAGGAAGGGAAAAAACTGGGAAGACGATGATTTCTATGACAGTGATGAAGACACATTTCTGGACCGCACTGGGACCATAGAGAAAAAAAGAATTTTGCGAATGAAAAAAATGGGAAAGGCAGAAAACAAAACGGAAACATACGAATCTCTTGTAAATCTTAATCATTTTGTTTTACATTCACAAAAAATGATAAACTGCTTTCAGTTAAGAATTATTTAAATTTAATTGCAAAAGACAATTTAAATTGAACTGTTCTCATAATGGAAGTGTTTTTATATCTGTTACCTTTATTTTTCTCAGCTTGAAAAACACAAGGATGTTTCTAACCAGATAGAGGAAATTGAAAACAAATTAGCACAAGCAAAAGAAGGTAGATATGTTTTTGATTAGATGTATATGAACAAAAAATAAAGATATACGGTCATTTATGTATTTATACCATAACAGAAGAAAAGAAATGTTTCAGTTTTGCCATAAAGAGGTTTATTTAATGCTGTTCCTTATCCAACCCCTGCATTTGTGTTCAGAAGTACTGAATGCTGTGAAGATTGCAACTGAGTGATTGCTTTCATTTTAATTCAAATTATATTCAATATTTGTTAGAGCTTTGTGTTATAAATCTCTAAATGGCTAATGGATTTACATGACTATAGTTTATTAGTTAGAAGAACCACATTTAAAAGATGGTGTTATTTTAAATATGAAGATCTTAGTAAGTCAGCAAGTACTATGATTGTCTTTGCAAGTAAAATTATTTCTAGAATATCTTTGTCCTTACAGATGCTACTGTGTTTGAAAATGAAGAAGAGGATGCTCTAGATGCTTACATGTCAGCCATTAAGTGTGGTGTCATGGACACTAAAACTCGAATGAATCTGAAATGTCAGCTTATTGAGCTAAAAAAAGATGAAATGAGACTGAGGAGTTTGGTTAATATTGCAAAACCTGCTACGTTACCAGAAATCATTAAGTTAGTTCGTAATAACATTGACGGATTTCATGTTTGTTTGATGCAGAAGACCTCTTTCAAAACACAGTTAAAAGACATCTGTTAGAATTAATGATTGGCCTCCATCAAATTAAAGATATGCATGTTCTGTAGAGGGAAATCATTTATGGGAGGTTGTTTAACTGTTACAGTGTGCATCACAGAATTATCACAAATTTAATTTTTCTTTGAATTAATTACACATTAGTACCTAGCAAAGAATGAGATATTGTTGGTTTTGTACAATATTTTATTACATGTTTTTCTGTATTTGATGTCAATTTTAAATGAAGGACTATATTATATTTGTTTTCATCTCCTTGTCAACAAATATTGGTTTCTTCCTTGTGATTAACAAACGCTATAAATTTTCTAATTGCAATCAGTAATTCTTTCTTCCAATAATTTTCAGATATTATGGTTTGTTTTGTTTACAACTAACATATTTTACTCTTTGTTGTTATTCCAGACCCACATTACAAAGTAAAACAGTAGTTCAACCAAATCCAGCATTAGTGGGAAGAATGAAAATACATAAAACAAATTTGAAGAAATTTGTAGTTCAGGTACAGATGGAACATCTGCATTAGTTCTTGTTATGATTATACTATAATGTTAACAATGGTATATTAGAGCCATCATTAAATCAGTTACTAATTCTGGATTTTAGTTATTATATCGGATTGGTGTGAATAATGTTAAACGGGTCAAGTTGATTTTGGTCTGGGACTGAGAGGAGGATTGATTTGACTCCAAGACATACCTGGCATCAGTCCAGCCAGTTAATTAATTATTATTTCATAATTAAAGAATTACAGTCATTTAATATATAAATATTTCATACTTGATCAGATTGATTGACACCTTCCTCTTTTTACATAATTTAAGAAACAGATTCATATTTGTAATAGGTTTCAATATGTTTGTTCTAGCCTGTGGACAGTAAACCAGAGGAGGATGACAGTGACGATGAGGAGGAGGAAGAAGAGGATGAAGAACAGAGAGATAAAAAATCTTCAGTCAAAGAAAAGAAAGATCCACAGACATCAGATGACAAACTTCATGAATCAATTCCAGATAAAGTGGCTGACTGTGAAAAGATAACACAAAAACAGACAGAGACAAAAATAAAAGGACCTAGTCAACCTTCTCCAGGTATAGCTTGATAATGTAAAAGTCATTTTTTTAACATTACTAATACTTCTACAGTTTTGGAAGATTGTGTAATAATTTAGTTATAAAATTCATTTTGCAGAAATATGTACAGTTATATTTTTTTCACCTGAAACCAGATAATTTTTATTTAGTGTACAGTTAAAGAGACCTCTGCCCCTATAGGGTTTCTCTTCCATCTTTGGGATGGTCTTTACATTCTTTAACTACCACTGTTTGGGTATAGTTTTTTTGCAGCATTCAAATACTGTAATTAGTCATTTTAAAAGTATCTTTAATTTGCTTACAAAAGGTATTTTGTTTCATCTTCCACAAAACCCAAGATTTTCCACTGAATCCTGCAGAACCTTTGAGTTTTTCAGACTTTGTACACTTTGTGTTTTTTTCAGTCACTGGTCATCCAGAATGTTACCAACTAATGCAGAATCTTACGAAAACTTGTACCTTTTTTGTATTTAGACATCAACTGCCAAACCCCTTTTTAACTGTTTTATTTAGAAGGACTGCAGATGACAAGACTAAGATTGTATTCTGTGACCATGTATACTGGTGACATACTGTAGATGATAGTCTTATATTTACTGAAATGTTGGTGTTTTAGCACATAGACTTTGGACATCTGAGCTGCACAGTTCTAATTAAAATCTAGATACATTATACAGTGGTACCTTGACTTACAAGTGTTCCAACTTATGAGTTCCAAGTTATGAGCAGTTGCCTGGTCGATTTTTTGCTTTGAGTTGCGAGCCAAAATCTGACTTATGAGTGAGCTTCAGATATGCTGCTGCTAGTTGGTGCACTGAACAACACAACATAACATCCACCAAGCATCCTGCATCTCACTCGTTTGCTTCACATGGTTACCTCGCTGTGGAAGCATCTGTTGTGTTGTGCTCATGTTTTGTGCAGTATTTAGCAAAAATTCCATGGATCCTAAGCAAGTGAGTGCAAAGGACAGTTCTGAGAAGAAGAAGCGGATGATGTCCACTGAATTAAAGCATGAAATCATAGAAAAACATGAATGAGGTGTGCGTGTAGTCAACATGGCTAGCCAGTACAAGCATAGTACTTTTACAATATGTACCATACTGAAGCAGAAGGAGTCAATAAAGGCTATAACTTCAGCCAAAGGTGTTAAAATAATTTCTAAGCTGTGGACCTCTGTCCATGAAAAGATGGAGAAACCCTAACCCTATACACTTTACAAAACCAATTTATTTCTTAACATTTTTTTATTTTGTTTTTTACACAATATTTGTCATTTATACATATATTTTTCTTATTTAAAAACAAGTTACAAAAAATTGGGGTGGTTTTTGGGTGGCTGGAAATAATTAATGGTATATCAGTTAATTTCATTTGGGAAAATTGATTTGACATACGAGCATTCTGAGATATGAGCTAGGTCACAGAATGAATTAAACTCGCAAGTCAAGATACCACTGTATATATATATATATATATATAGATTAACCTGGGAAAAAATGCTAGTTTATTTAAGCTTACATTTCTGGATGGGTCAACCTGACCTCTCCTTCCTTCTTATTCCAAACTCATTTAACTTCCAAGGAAGAATAAAAATAGTTATTTTGCAGTGGACTTAGCCAATAACTGGCTGTTGAAATATTCAGACTGTTGGAAATTTGAATGGTTATGTGAATATGAATGAATGTTTTAATGGTAAAGATCAAGTGAATTATAAAGAGAAAATAAAGAAGATTCAAAACGTTCCTCAATTTTTAAAACATCTGCAATAATTAATTTTTTTATGATTTTATTTCAAATTACAGATATCAATATGGATGTTGCACTTAGCAAAAAACCCACAAAAAGAAGTTCTAATGATCTCACCACTAAATCTGTTGTAAGTAAATATGTTTAATTTTTAATTCTTTTTCCCCCCTGCAAAATTTTATTTAGTCATTTTACAAAAAAAAACCAAATAAATATATTTATGTGCTAATTGATTATATATATATTGTTAAAATAAACAAACAAATTTCATGAAGATATCCAGATATACTGAATATCACATAAATTAAAAAAACACAAAAAAAAACATAAAAGGATTAGCAGTTCTGTCATTTTAAATGGATTTTACTGTGTACATATTTAAATAACTTTTTTCAAATGCTACAGACAGTTATTATATGTTGGTTATCTTGAGTAATAAATAAATGAAATAAATTGTTCTGGAATATAAACAAATGATTCTAGAAATAAAATTTGGTGGGAAAAGTTATTAATTAAAACCTTCTTTTTTGTGTGTGTGTTACTGGAATACAAATTAATTCATTAAGATATGAAATAATAATAATTTTTAACTATTTTAATTATTTTCAGACAAAAAAGTCAAAGTCAGATGAATTGAGTGTTGATTATGATGCATCTGATCCAGATTACGCAGTCTGGTTGCCTCCAAAAGGTATTATTAATATATAACTTAAAACAACAAATAAACATTTTCTTAAAATATTATGGCATTCAAAGAATTCTAATTGCTTTAATTCATCATTTGAATTGTTTTACAATTAGCTGTAAATATAATCATTTTTTCTACTTCATGTTTATTAGGAAAAAAAAACGATGAATAAAAATATGAAAAATAATTTTATTTTAATATAATCGTAATTCATTAAAGATATTGCAAATCAATAATTTAATCATTTCTATAGCCTGACTGTTCTACTATATTTTATTTATTTCAGGTCAATCTGGAGATGGCAAAACACATTTAAATGAAAAGTTTGGTTACTGATTAACAGAATGATATAATTATGAACAATATAACTGTTTTATGTTATGAATAATTGGTTGTAATAATTGTACATTTTTCAGATAGTTCAATGATGTGAAATTATTGTATACAAAGATATGGAAATTGTTACAGAAAATTGTTTATGATACTTGATGGTCCTAAAAATAATAATTGCCAAATAAAAAAAATATTATAGCTCTTGTTTTGTTTTTGTGGTTGTTTGTGTATTTTTGGTATTGATTCTTAATTGTTGGTGCGTGCATTGTTGCTGAAGATATGTTTTTTTTATAGAAGACAACTGAGAGTTTGTGATGCAAAATATGTACATCCAAGAATATTATTCGTGTAAATTGTAATTGAATATACAGCATATACCCCCTTTGGGCCTTGTGTTCCGGCAAGATAGGTAACTCTACATCTTCATTTTGATTTTTCACCAACGATTAATATTTCGGGGGGGAGAAAAATTAAGGACTTTTTTCTCTTTTTTTTTTTTTATTGTTTTTTTTCTTCTAACTTTCTTTTTTATGGCATGTTCATTAGTTACATTAAAGTCGTTAGCTAATCATTAGGAACTCAAACTTTATATATATATTTAATTATTGTTTTTAAATCCGTTGTGTTATAACGTTACTATTTGCCATATGTTAAAAAGATGTTGCGATCATAATGGTTATCAGTTTTGGATGTAGTAACTAAGTCGAACCATTCATTTGCCAGATTTGAAGTGCAGGGGAATTAATACAAAAAATAATAATGATGCACATTATAAGAAATGGCAGACAACGATGACGTTGCTCAGCCAATTACAGATGCGAATAATTTAGAAACTGATGCAAGTCCTTTAAACAGGAAGAGTAGAAAAGCTGTGACAAACGATAAACTGGAAAAGGAAAATTCATCAAAAGCAGAAAGTTTCGAAAAGGAAAATTCATCAAAAGCAGAAAGTTTTGAAAAGGAAAATTCATCAAAAGCAGGAAGTTTTGAAAAGGAAAGTTCATCAAAAGCAGAAAGTTTTGAAAAGGAAAGTTCATCAAAAGCAGAAAGTCAGTTGGACAAGAGTGAAATAAAGAAATCGCCTCCTGAAAGTGGTAAAGTCATAAAAGAGGAACCATTTGCTGAAATCAAACCAGTTACCAGTAGTGGCAATAAATTTGATGAGAAAAGAAGATTTTCAACTCCATGTGCATCACTGACTTTACCACCATCTCAAGAAGTGTAAGAAGTTACTTGCAATATATTATTTCTAATCTTGAGATTTAGGTTTAGTTATTTTTGAGAATCCCAAATCAGTTCTCTAAAATACAGATTTAAACAATACTATATTTGTAAGTGTAAATACAACTGTTCAGGGTGAAGAATTGAATAAATTTGTAAAAGATCATTCAGAGGTTTAATTTTTATTTATTAATTATTGTTTATAATTATATATAAAATAACAGTTGTATATATTAATTTACAGTTTATCACCCCTCCCAGACAAAATATGACTATTCTGCATGTTTATTCCTATTATTTTTATATACTGAAAATAATTTCAGGTTTGATACGTTTTAATTATGGTAGTTGCTTAGTACCCCATATTTCATTTCACTTTACAGACCTGGCAAATGCAGTTTTTGTGCGTTGTGCTGTAAGGTAAATGCTTTGTATAATCCTATATAACAGACACAAAGATAAATATTTAAAAAACAATAGCAACAATATATATATATATATATATATATATATATATATATATAAACCCCAAAACCTAGTATATAAAAAATTCAGAATAAGTATTTTAATCTGGCCCCAGATATGATGTCCTTTATTCAAATATTTTATTCCTTTAACATTTAAAGCAAATTACGTGTCTTCTAGAAGTAATAAATATTTATAAAGTATCAAAAGAATTTGGCAAAATTAAGTGTCTTGAAAAGAATTACATAATAGCAAAAAAATAATATTACTCAAGTGCTGCAAATGAAAAGAATGTATAAAATAAAAGTAAAACACATCCAAAATTTAATTAAATAAATTATACTTGATATTTAAGTAAGACATAATTTGAGTTATAAATTATATTGTAAGCAATCAAATGAATAGATGAAATTTTTTAAAGTAATAACAAAAAAGTCCTGATGTTAATGCAGTTCAGCTTATTCACAGTACAATAGTTTAATTATTATTATTATTTTAATTTCATGTATTTGTTTAGCTGTGCTGTTCTTGTTGCTCAGTTAAGAAAGATTTTCCAATGGAATAACCATCCAAAATAATGAAACGTATTGCATCTATTATTTTTGATGAAAAATGTGGATCAAACTGTTCTCTTTGTGTTGTAATGTAAGTAGAAAGAAACATTTTCTTTATTATAATAATTTTAAGGAGCCCACGATATTTTACTTTATTAACCATTTGAACGGGCCTGTAATCTTTAAACATGAGACATTTTGTGACATTTTGAAAAAAAAATTTACATTCTGCCATCAAACAAATAAATTGTGGCAAGCATCCGAGAAAAACATATATGAGTTCATGAACCACATCTTTTAAGTTTTTATTGGTTTCTTATCACAACTGGGGAATTTTGCATGGGAAAAGGCATCCTGCATAATTCTGTAAGTGAAACTAAAAAAGACAACAAGAGGATTTGCAATCATTCATGTAATTTTCATGCTCTTAAATAACCTATATTTTCATAGAATCAAATCATTTAAAAGGTAATTAAATAGATTATATGAAAAAAGAAAAAAAAAAATATCACCTTTTTTAATCTTGTAGTTCTCTTTATAAATTCAATTTCTTCTTGCAGGTGAACTTGGGATTGACAAAACGTTTTTGAAGTAATACCACATTTACGTCATTAGTGTTAATTCTATACAGTGAGAGGTTGGATTTTTATGCATTTTCAAACATTAATCAAGACTGATTTAATTGTATAAATTGCCATTTGTGCGATAGAAACATTGTTTTTATTTGTTATTTATACACATTTTACTTACTGGTTTATTTTATTTTAAAATGGCATTGTTACCTCTCATTGTTAAAAGTCGTTTTCATTATTATTTTGCAAAGTCAGTGGCTTATGTAAGGACTCTTGTACTTGCAGCCAGACATTACAATTATTCCAGCATAGATTTGTCATCTAGCTGGGTAGTGGGCCCTTTAGTAGCTTTTATTTATCTCATTATCTTGGATTCAATATTTAAATGAGTAATGTGATTGCGAGATTTTGTTTAATTTCCTGTTATTAAAAATGTCATAAAATTCAAAATACACAAATAAAGTCATGTTGTTCTATTAAATGTTTTAATACATAACAACTGTGCAATTTGTTTTTTTTTTAGCTTTTTAAAATAAAGAACGCATAAACTATAAATTTTGTTTGGTGTTTTTATTTGTCATTTGTAGGCATCAGTACATATATATCATTGCATAAACATTTTAAAACTATTCTCAGTGAAGAATATTTGTAATCTATCATATAGTTTGTTACAATCATTTGTATCACTTATAAAAATGCTTCTCTAAATACAAATGTTACATTTTAAATGTACTACTGAATCATTTAAAAAATTATACATTTTAATTTTTATCACGGTATATAAAAAAATAAATAAAATAATGACCATCACCAGAAAGAAAATGACAAAAATCTAATAGAAGGCCAAATAGTTTGATGTTTTTTGTTTGTTTGTTTTAAAAAAAAAAAAAAAAAGCATCAAAAATTTGGAAAAGATTAAATATGTAGAAATATAGCTAATATTAATACACTATGGTTTATCATTTCATATAATTGCTGCATGTTATGAAGCCCACGGGGCTTTCTGAACTGTAACCTTTCCATCCGAGTTTCCAAAATAGGCCATTTTTGCCATGTTTATAAACAATCCAGTTTCAATGACACCAGGAATACTAACAAGTTTTGAATTTATTTCTTGCCAGTTTCCTGCCGATTTAAATTGCCAATCAAGTATAAAATTGCCATTGTCTGTAATAACAGGACCACATTTCATCTTTGCTATGCGAAGTTCAGCTTTTCCTCCAAGTTCTTTCTGGATTTTATGCTGAATTGGTTTATATGCCATTGGTATAACTTCGATAGGAATTCCTTTCTTCCAAATTGTACCAAGATTTGTAGAACACTTGCTCGAATCTGCAACAATATAAAAATCTTTTGCGCAGGAAGCAACTATTTTCTCCTGTGTCAGGCACCCTCCTCCGCCTTTGATGCAGTTCACTTCGCCATCAACTTCATCTGCACCATCAATAGCCACGTCTATCTGTGGATGTATTTCCAAACTTCCCAATGTTAGGTGATTACTCACAATTAGTTCTTTTGCTTGAAATGAAGTTGGTATGCAAATTACATTTAGCTTTTCCGATTTCACTCGTTCCGCTATTCTCTGAACTGCAAAAACTACAGTCGACCCACTGCCGATTCCTATCACCTGGTTATCTTTGACATGCTCATTTACAACATTATAAGATGCTGCTTTTTTACCTGTTTGAGCATCTCCTGACATTTTCACAATCAGTGTTCTTATGGCAAATCCTGTCTTTGAAAATAACAGTCGGGGTATCAGATGTAAATTGTGCAAGTAAATCATAGATTACGAACGGAATCACTCCACTTTGTGTTTCAGAGTTATCGGACTTATTTGTCTCTTCAGTGTTCAGATGAAATCGCGTTCGTTTTTCGCAAACCAAAATCGGTTACACCAATTTGTTACATTGTGATAAAGCGCATATATTGCAACACCTAAAAATGTTGCTTATTTTGGGTTACTAGACGTCAAATACTAGCTTTTCCCATGTGATAATATGTCAGAAAACGTGCAACCAACGTCAAATTTACTCACCATGTTTAATAAATAAAAAAATAATTAAAAAAAAATAAAATATATAATAATAAAATAAAATTAAAAAAAACCCCACATAAATATTTAATAATAATAATAATAATAATAATAATAATAATAGTTGTTGTTGTTGTTACTATAAGAGATTCATACACATAATTTCGTTTATAAACATTTATATTTTTGTTTTTATTTATTTCTGTAAGGAAAGCAGTATGATAAGCCATACATCTAAAGGGTATACACTGGCAAACACAAATTGACATTAGCTTAATGATTATCTAATGTCCTCTTTATCCATGTCGTCCAGTTTTTTAATTTAATTTATATATATACTATTATTTGCATAATTAATTTGATTTTGTTAATTATTTATTCTTTTTTAAATTCTAAATTGTATCCCACAATGTGGAATGACCCTTACGAGACTTTACATTTATTTAAAGGGAAACTACTCTAGATTTAGAAGAAAAGATCTTAACAAATGTATTATTCCACGTACTAATAAATTTTATTTTCGCATTACAAAAAATTATTTGTTTTAATGTAGTATTTGTGCCCAAAACCTACAAATGAAGTTTTTAATCGTTAATATGATAAAATGAATTGATACTGAATTACGTCCTGTTTTCCTCTTGCCCTATATTTTCATGTTGCTATGACAGCGCAATAGTTTATATTAGCGGGGCTTTGGTAAGTTAAAAAAAGAAGAAATCAAAATACTTGTTTACGTTTGTCAAAAATTGCTTTAAAACAGCATTGCACTGAACTAAATTAAATAATCGTTTGGATTTGTGTAACATGGAAGAAAATGCTGATAAAACGCC
This sequence comes from Chrysomallon squamiferum, assembly GCA_012295275.1. Lineage (NCBI taxonomy): Eukaryota > Metazoa > Mollusca > Gastropoda > Neomphalida > Peltospiridae > Chrysomallon > Chrysomallon squamiferum. Next base: position 6,350,532 of record CM022665.1, on the reverse strand, counting down.
AGTAACAATAGTTATTGATTCAAATAAGACTGAAAATGAATCCGATAAACATGATCAAGATGATGCAGTTAAACATACCGATGGCTCGGCTGAAACGTTAGGAGAGAGTGCATCGGACAAACTTGGAGAAGAAGACGGTAAAGTAATACATGAGGTCATTTTGGAAGAAGATGCGGAAGCACTTACTCAAGAATTAGAGAAAATAACAGTATATCCTCCAGAAAGGTAATGAAACGTACCCTCAAAGTACGACACGCAAGTCTTTTTTTTTTTCTTTTTTATATTTTGGTCAAATTAGATTATTGGCTTAAAGGACTGAATGTAAATATGTGTCTAATAAATTGATGAATTAGTTTTAATTGATAAAATTATATCTAACTGCTGCCTTGCTCTAAAATATTATTATAAAATATAATATATATCTACTGTGTTATAAATTAATTGGAATATCGGTGACAGTTGATTTTGTAAACAGTTATATCTCAGACCAGAGTGCAAACATAGCTTAACTGAAAGTTTGAATATAAAAGATGAACAAATTTATGCTTTCAGTACTGTATTTTTATTTTTATTTTTTGACAAACACACACATCATACACAGATGTAAACACAAACAACAAACACAGACTGTACATGTAAACCACTATTATAATATTGAAATCTGGTTGAATTAAATATCTTTTGAAATTATTGCCACTTTTGGAATTTTTTAATTATGTTAAAATCTTACATATAAAAATGTTCTTTGTAGTAAACCTCAAGAGACTTTTGACCCAACTGAGTTTCCTGCTTCCTACAAGGATAATTTACCAAAAGAAAAGTTGGTTTTACAGTATGCAGACAATTTCTGTCGACAGTATGTTCATCTCTACAGGGACAGGAAACCACTTTTTGTTAATCCTGTCAATGAATGTGGTGTTGAGGTTAGAATATTATCACTACTAGATAATTTACATTGCAACATTTTAATTTTTTTTAATATATAAATCTCCTTTTCTTTTTCTTCTGGTCCTTATTAAAAAAAAAAAAAAAAAAAACAACATTTTCATGTAAATTATAGGTCTGTAAGTTTGATTGTCCTGCCAAATAGTCAAAATACTTCAACATATTTATCTTTGGAACCAGTACTAGTAATAATAAATAAAGAGAACACCTTACAAGCTCAAGAAGATTCATATGGATTACCTTTTTCATAGTATTGGGTTACATAAATTGCCTAGCCCATAAAACCTTGAATAAGAGAGTAAATCATAGCAAAGTAGCTTTATCCTTAGTCTGTTAGTTACATATGCATAACTATATGTGGACAGGTGCAAAGACTCCCTGACACAAAAACTACACAAGTTTGATCTTGATTACATCTTTAATTCATAACGATAGTACAATAATGTGTAATAATTATAATGGATAGAATTGGCCCCAAATGTCTTTCTTCCTTGCTAGATATTTCTGCTTCTCTCTTGAACTATCTTTCACCTCAGTCACACCAATGACATCAAACACCTTACCAGTACCAGCATACCTTTATTGTCTTGGGTTCCTTAAGATAGCCATATTGACAGTGTTTACCATATATTAACGTCTCAAATGTCTTGGAGGAATTCCCCAATTACCTTAAGTATGAACAAAGAGAAATAAACCTAAGATGCCTTAATGATGTTTATGTATGTTTAATGAAACCAAAAATTATGCTGTGTGCTTTTATATGTATATCCAAAAGATATTTTTACTTTTATATATATATATATATATATATATATATATATATGAAGGATTGAACTAAAAGGACCCAGCATAATTTTTGGTTTATACTTTAAGTGCATGGTTTATTACAATAACTTTCAGAAAGGTTTTATTTAATGTTTAGAAAGCTTTAGTTAGTATACTTCATAATGATTTATATGCCATTTGTGTAAAATTATTATTGTTATTAAAATTCCCAGAAGCAACATATATCATCTCTAAAAATAATTTTGATTATTTTGATTAACAGAAATTTGTATGCACAACAATCCGCCCTACTCAGCTGCCATACAAAGAACTTTACAACTGGGAAGGTGCAGCCGATTTTGTGGCTGATTATCTTAGCTTTGAAATGCTTGAACCACCATATGAACTTGTAAGTGTTTATAATAACTTTATTAATTATCCGACATAATGCAACAATTAAAAACTGCTGCTTTGTTGAATGTTAAAAGACTACATTTAATTGACAATTAAGAAACTTGATTTGATTTATCAGATTGAAATCAGAATGTATTAAAATTATTATGATATTGATAATGATTAGTGTATTGTTGTAAGTCAGGGACTGGCAATACAAAATATCCATTCTGCTGAATGTGTAAAACTGACTGGTGACATTTGTTCCCTGCATGATAAAAAAAGAGAAGGATCTTCTGTTTATATAACTTAGTTATTTTGTTCAACTAAGCTTTAAGTTAATTTTAAATTCCACATGTCTTTTCTTCAGTTATATTCTTTGTGTTTGACCGTATGCATCATGATCAAATAGTAATTTAATTCAGTATTGTTAACAAATACTTTATTATTATTAATTTTTATGTTATTGTTGTTGTTGTTGTTGTTGTTGATGATGAATGTGATTACAACCCCTTTTTATAATATGATTATGTTAATATTTATTTATTTGAATAAGACATTTGTTAACATGGTTTTTTTTTTTTTCTTTAACAGCCATCACGTCTCCTGTCTCCTTCCACAGTTCTTAATCGTCAAAAAGGGAATTGCTTTGAATGCAGTACTCTGCTGTGTTCCTTGCTCATTGCTGCTGGCTATGATGCTTATGTTGTGAGTGGGTATGCTTGCAGAGAAACTTGTTTTGCTGATGAATCAAGGGAGATCTGTCCTATCCTAAAGAAAAAAGAAGAGGTTAATTACATTTTCTTCTAAAATTTGTATTTGTATTCATTTATATATTATAGGGAATAGAATGTTTCTGGTTTCTAAGAGCCCAACAGTTATATTTAAAATATAAAATCCTGAAATAGTCATGTACAGTATCTGTTGAAAAGGTTGTGTTTATTACTATTTTATAGTTTGTGTGTGTGTGTGTGTGTGTGATTGTATTAAATCACTTATTTTACAATTTTATTGTTTCATGCTGATATGACTACGTTTAATGTTTTTATGTAGAAACAATTATTTCTTTGCGTGATTTTGTTATGTTTATCGTTAGTTTTCAAATTTATATTTTGTAGAAAAGAGAAGAAGAAAAGAAAGAAGAAATGAAAAAGTATTCTGTAAAACCACCCAGGGATCTTCGGAGTAGGTTTATACTGAAGCAAGAGCGCCGAAAGATTGCAGAACAAGAAGCAGAAGAAGAAAAGCGCCGTTTAGAAGAGGAACTGAAACAGCTGGTACGATAAGAAGCACTGTTTTTATTTTAATCATGTTAGCTTATGTAATTTATAGTTTATTTTTCATAGGTATGTGTAATTATTTGTAAAAAAAAAATAATAATAATAAAATGTAAAAAAAAAAAAAAAACAAGTGAAAAGCAGGGGATTTTCCCCAGTAAAATCCAAATTATGGATTGTGTTATTTTAATTTTTGTAGGAGAGAGAAAAACCTCCACCAGATCCACTTCTTGGTCTCAGAGTTCACTCCTGGGTGTTGGTTCTGGCTGGAAAGAGAGAAGTTCCAGAAACTTTCTTCATAGAGCCGTTCACTGGACTCTCACACGAGGCAACAAGTGACAATTACCACGGAATTGAATCACTGTGGAATAATTTCAACTACTGGGTCAACATGCAGGATTGTTCTGAAGGAGTTAAGGTAAAACAGGAATAGCAAGATAATTTATCAAAGTGACAGACAAAATCTATTTTAAAATAATTTAGTATGGCTTTCTCATTTTTCCTATAACCATATATGAAAAGGTATCCAAATATTCATTTTTTTTTTTTTTTTTTAGTTGTTTTCAACATTCTACTGTTGTGTAAAACTAATTATGATGGTGACATCAAATCTGAATTTAACAGTCATTCTAAACAATATTATTAATAACAAAAATAAGCTGTACAGAAATAGTTATTTTATTCTGCAGTTCTGAAAATAATTTTTTTTTTTTTTAAACGTGAATGTCTATTTTATATTTTTCAGGAGCTAAGTTATGACCTTGGAGACTGCACCCTGTGGGAGTACATGTTTCCTGGAGTGGACAAAGAACTGCTAATTCCAGAATCTGAGGAAGATCTGCTTGAAAATGAGGATGATGAGGTAATTCAGAGTTATGTGTTAATGATTACTGATAAATATCGTGATTGAACTGTGAAATTTTTAAATCCAAAACCATCTTACAAAGTTATTTATCTTGTATATTATTAAAAAACATTGTCCACAGTTGTGCAACTTATAGGTTTATAAATTATATAACTGCTTTCATGTTCCAAAATAAATGTATATATTTTTTAACACTGTAGACATCAGTAATGACAGAATGGTTTTTGTCTTTTTTTTGAATTTAAAAAAAATTATTACTGTACTTTTAATTTGTGTTTTTCAGGAAAAAGAAATTAGTGTTGAGAAATGTTTGGATATGCCACCTTCTTGGGTTGAACCATTAAGACTTTCTCAAAGAGGTATATTAATTATTTCCTGTTTTAACAATGCATTTACATGTTCTTGGTCTAACTTTATCATAATTCTGATCATACATTTAAACACATTTTGACAACAAGTTCTAGAAAAGAAGGAATACAATAATTACAAACCATAATATCAACAAAACAGTAATTGTCTTCCTTTTGTGTTGATGTTTTCTTTTTTGAGAAAAATAACACTGTTTTAAAGATGATTCATCAATTCAGAAACACATAAAATATTTACTCTGTGTTCTTCAGTAGTATATTTGTGACATTGCACACAGCAGAAAGTAATATTTAAACTGCTTGTACTGATTAAATGTTCAAATTTATGAATAAAAAAAACAACCTTAGCAGCTCATGAATTTTTTTTTTCTTCTATTAAGATTATGAGATGCGATGTCCTAAAGGCATTAAAACAAAGTTGTACAAACGTTCTAAGCTTGAGAAGTTTGCTCCATATCTTATGAAGGATGGCCTTATATCTCGACTTTCAGTGTATGAAAACAGAGAATGTAAGTATAATTTCATAATCTTTATTTTTTTTTTTAGCATTAAGAAACCATATAACTAAACTACATGTGCATAAAAAGAAATTTAATTTATTTACTGAAATTAATATATTTTGAGTTACACTGTTTTTCTTGTATCTTAACAGAATCAGTGTAATGCTTCCAAGGTTAATAATTTATATTTAAGGAATCAGTTTATATATGGACAAATTGACCAGTATGAACACTGTTGACAGATATGATAAAATAATTTCATTTTATTAATTAATCATAATTAATAGTTTACTCTTATTATTTCTTCAAAAATATTATTTTATTTTTCTAAGATTGTCAAATGTAGCTTTAAATTGTAAATTTTTCAGTGACAGATCTGATACTTACAAAGGAGTATTATTCTCACCGACAAGATAAGCTCCACACCAGAGTTCACAACCACCGAATGGACTGGATCATAGAATACTTTCATCCCGGTCGTTCTAGATGTCTCAAAGGTAAATCACTGGTCATTCTCACAGACAGTGGGGTGTAGCAGTTATTATCACAGGATGTGCCAATGGAACACTGCTCAGTGTTCAGCCCTTATTCTTGTCACTTTCACAATGTCCTGCCGATAAATTTACCATCTTGGTTGTGCAGTGCTCACTTAGCACACCCAGAATACACACTCCTTGTTAAATATAACAGTAGCAGTTTATCTAAGGTAATACAGGGTAAAGCTGTGCTTCTGACTGATACATTTAAAGCAATAATATCTTTTATGTGTATTTTGCATTTAATAAACATACAATGATATTAATTTCTGTTTGGTGCATTCAAGGTTAATTTTGACTATGTATTTAAATAATTAAAACCATAAGAAAATTTCTTCAGAAAGTCATTAAACCTTATATTTGAGCTGTTGATTCAGGGGTAATTAGTTACAATACCATGGTAATTATTATTTAAAAAGTCTTTTGTAGCCAAATGGAAAGGATAATAATGTTTATTTCAAAGTCTAATATAATTTTAAAATCCGTGTAAAGTTGTTCACTGAATCAAACTACACAGTTGTGAAGAAATAATTCAGTGACAGATTTTCACACTGAGAACAGATTGTTTTAATCAGATAATCATTTGTCTTTTAATTGGTCAGTTAATCCTGTACATTCAAATACCCAGTAATAGTTTATTCATACAGTAGTCAGTATATCTTGAGTCATTTGGATGTGGAAGATAAATAAAAGAAGACAAAATATTTATTTAATAATCATTGTTATTGTATTCAGACATTTTTAAAGTAAAAAAAAATAAACTAAACACTAAGGAATATTATAAAACACCAAAATTATTTTTCTTTAATACATAATTTGGCTATAAAAATGCCACAAAAATTTGAAAATGATTAACAACCAGAACTTTATTATTTATTTGTGTGTCCTCAAAATTTTCAAATTTAAAATGTGCAGAACACCAGTATCGAGCGAACAGCCCAGGTATAGAAAATGACAGAACGATGATTTTCTACAATGAGGCTCGCGTGGATGGTCTTATCAAGCGTATGGAGACATCTACATCGATGACAGAAGACTACACAGATCGGGATGATTTTCTCTACTACAAGTTCATCTCCCTGGGTAAAAGAACAAAGAAATTTGGACCTCAAGACGGAAGTCCTCAAAACAATCTGCGTCCAATTGAGGTGAGATGATTTGAAAATGTCTACATGAAGGTTAACTCTTACTTCACTTTCACGGGATGCATACCCTTATAATTTCAAAAGTGAAGATGATAAACATTATATATTGAAACTTACTGAAAAAAATATGTTAATTTTCATGAACTCAAAGAGAATTATATTTCTATTTTTTGTATGTTTGATGCATGCATATCAGGATGTATAGTGAATGCTAAATTAATATATTTAACACCAGTAACATTAGAAAATTCTTGTGTAATTTAAAGCACGTATTTGTTACGCATGTTAATTTAATACAGTTAGTTCCCCTTAACTCAAAACTGTTTGAAAAGCTATAGCACTTTCATCTTAGTTGTTTTCTTTATACTTAGAAACATCACATTGTAAAAAGAAAAGCATTACATTACAGTAAAGGAATTATTTGGATCTGCCACCCTTATTTATACTTCTTTAATCACCAAATTATTATTATTTTTTTAAATAATAGTTAATTTCACTAAGAAATTTTACAATCCAATTTTACACTGATTTTACTTTTGAGAACAAGAAAAGGAAGAATTAATAATATTGTTAATTGTTGTTATATGTGAAATGTATGATAAATGTGTTTACATTTAATTTTGTTATACATTTTACATACACGTCATAATTACTAAAAAGTATTTTTTGTCTTTCATACTATGCACATATTAAACGAATATTCTGAATAAAACACGTAGAAACAGAATTTATTTTCTGAAACAGACATGTTCAAAATGTGTTTATTGACACATGATTGAATTTTGCTTGTTTAAATAAATTCAGTTCCCTTGATTATCTACATATATTTGTAATTTTCCATTAACAAACAGTGTGTGGCATTTAAAATCAATTAAGGAAAACCAGTTTTCAATATTTATTTAAATATGACAGGGATATTTGAATTATTTCATTTCATTAAGACAATATTTATTAATTTTCTGTCACACAGGAAATTAATAACCACTGCCACATTGCTTGAGGCTTTGTATCAAATTAATTTGTTATAATAACAGTCGAAATTGAAATGTACTTCTCTTCACAAACAAAACAAAAAAAGAAAATATTTTTTTCTTTCTTGTCGTTATTTTGAATCAAAAAACCAGACTTTTACTTTGATGTAATTTATTTTTGTCCCTTTCATAAGAAAACAAATTAATGAAGATTTTATAATACAACTCAGATGTGTTTTGTCTGTCTGACACTGCTTTTAAATTAATTATTTTTCATGATCAGTGTCAGAACACACCGGTATTTTAACATCTCCTGCCTGTGATAAATGTGTTGGAATATGTTAGCAGAAAAGAATCAGGCAAGCCATGCCACTGTTAATTAGCACATTCATGATCGAATCTTTTCTCTCTTTTTTTTAAAGTATAAAGGATGTATTAATTTAAATTTTGGTATAAGTAATCTTAAAATAATTAAATAATTAAAAAATTAAAAACTAACAAACAAACAAACAAACAAACAAACAAACAAACTAAACAGACTCCCAGAATTTATATTATCATGAAAAGATACATGTGAAAATGATCTGTATTAAAAACATTTATTTTGAACAGACTTTTATTTTATTTTATTTTTTTGTTTTATTATTTATTTTTTGTTTTATTTTATTTTATTTTATTTTAATTTTAATTTTCTATTTTTATTATTTTTAAAATTTTATTTAGCGTTTATTTTTACTTATATATTTCAGTTCAATTTATTGAAAATATTTTATTCCTCAACGTCAAAGATCATCCAAATATTAAAAAATATCCCATCAATTTTATTTTTGCTCTATCTCATTTCTTTATTTTTATTTTTCACTGATTATTATTATTATTATTATTATTAATTTTTTAATTTTAAAAAAATAATCTGCCGTACTGTTATATATATGTAAGACATCAGGAGTTTGCCATTCTGGTTGTTCATTACTGTCTGGCAGAGTTCTGTCTAGCTGGAGGGTTTCTAAGTGTGGCCATCATGGCACATTATTCTTGCTTCATTTGACGTCACTCTCTGAAAATCGCTGTTGGCATATCCTTGTATTTTCAGCTTGGCTTTGCTGTCCATTAGTTTGGGAATAATTACCTTGTTTTGAATCACATATTTTGTTTTTCTTCTCTCTGCTGACTGTTCTCAGAAAGAAGCTCTGAAGCCAGAGAATGTCACTCAAGTTTTCAATTCTCTTTATCCTCAAGCTGTTAGCTTTGTCTTTTGTGAAATAAATACTGTGAAAAAAATAAATAGCAACCTCACTAACCTAAAACTATATAACAATGGGTGATGTATTTTATTGTAATCTAGAGCATTTTAATATTAACATAATATATATTTATATATACATAAAAAAAAAAAAATAATAATAATAAAATCTCATCATGAAATTATTTTTGTTTTTCACAAGGTCTTTTTTTATTCTTATATATGGAAGGAATACATAAACCCAAAGTATTCATTTTTGTGGTTACATTAAATATTAATGTTTTCAGTGTTCTTACTATCTGCTTATTACCAGCTTTAACTGTGGTGCTGAAAATAACAATAAGTTATTATTATGTTGTATTTGGCAGAAAATGATTATGAAGTTTCACAGAAATGACAGCAAGCCTGCTAACAATGACATTGCTGAAATGGTGTTCCTGGTTGCTGAAGACAAAATTCAAATAACTTACCACACTGAGGATAAACGCATTGCATCATCCACCAGAGAGTTCATCAAACCAGCAAACTGGGATGAGAAAGGTGCTATTCTCACGTGGTCAAGCGACATGCATCAAACCTTCCAGGTACCAGCAGCCATTTTGATCAGCTAGATTGCAGATTTGACATAAATTCAGTTAACAGAAAGAAAATAGCACACATATATATATCAGTATCTATATCAGTATCTATATCTGTATCTATATCTATATATCTATCTATATAATATATATTTACCTGACAAAACCTTGTTTAGAGTCATAAAAAAAGATACATGAATTTCCTATCCATTTTATTCCCCAATTATTCTAATTGTCAAATGTTTTAATTTCTATTTTTAAAATAAGTAAGTAAATAAATAAATAAAAATAATGAAAAAAAAAAAAAAATGTACAAATTGAAATGTTAACTGTTTTTAATAATGATTTCCTGAAATTTAAAAAATCAGTTGATTTTATATTTCAGTAATTTATAAAAAAAAAAAAAAAAAAAAATATTTTTTTTATATTTATTTTATAAATTATTTTCCATTTTGGAATAAACAAACTCCTTCATTTAATGTAAATATTTAACTATTTTTTGTGAAGGTTGATCCCAATGCAGGACCAGGAAAACAGCTTGAACTGTACCAGACTCTACTGGAATTACTTAAAGCTGAGGAGATTGCTCGGGAACGTTTCCGAGAATCAGAAGAAGAGGTAACATAACTTTTGTTTGTTAATAATCACTGTCTCCTTCTGTATATTACAAAATGTGATACGACTACACACAGCATACTTCAGTATGAATAGAACAAAACTGTCTGTTTCATGCTGTGTATACTGGTATCACTGCTGGCCACGGTTTATTTGCAATATTTTCGCGATAACTTAAATTAAATGAACAAAGAATAATTCTATTTCACCTGGGAAATCATTTATGGTGTGTTATCTGTTATTTCTTCAGGATATTTATTTGGTAGTAAAATTGCTTTTGAAATGAATTTTATTTATTTAATTAATCAATCATTTATTTATTTGTAAATGTGTTCAGAAATGTTTTCTTTAAATTTCTAAAATATTTCTCACTTATTTGAAATTGTAAAATAAAACCCCATTATAGAATATATTTAGATTTGTTCAGTTGTAAACGAGATCTATTTAATCTATTTAAGGTAACAATCAACAAATGGTGACTGTATAATCCAGTCATATAAATGCAGATGCATTGATCACACACTTTTTTCTTTGCTATTTTTCATAAGCAAATAAGCACACTAAATTATGGAACAGTGGTATTTTATGAATCAGAATTTCTATGGACTTCATGGCTGGATAAGAAAATCCATCTGAAATAACAAATCTAAAATAAATGAAAATTATTGATATATTATTATTATTATTATTATTTTTTACATGTTTATTAATGCTTCATTAATGTAGTTAAATTTATTTAATCACTCTGATATATTTAGTCAGAAAACGAAATATTTTCAACACAAGCAATTAAAAAGAATTCCATCTTCAGTACAATAATTTGGTCGTTATTGTTGGATGTTGTTGAGTTTCCATATATAGATTTAGAAAACTGCAGGTTATTGATTTGCAGGTTTTTGAAATCCTCAATGAAAGAGTGAAAGAAGAAGCTGTCTGTGAACTGGAAATCTCCGTGTACGACACAGAGAGGAATGAAAAAGCAAAGAAACACAGACGTGAAGTGGTACATTCTTCTAATTAAAACTCATTTCTTCACTCCACCATCAATAAAATATCTGATTTTCTTTGATTTGGCATTTTAAAAGTTATTGATTAATTTGGGAACGTTTATTATTTTTTTTTTTTTTCTGTTTTCATCTTATTAAGGAGCAGATTTCTGGGGTGGTTTCTTTTTAGTAGTTGTTGTTTTAATGTGTATATATATATATATATATATATATATAGAGAGAGAGAGAGAGAGAGAGAGAGAGAGAGAGAGAGAGAGAGAGAGAGAGAGTTAATATTTTTATTATTTTTATTTATTTATTCATTCATTTATTTACTAACTTAATTTTTTTTTTTTTTCGTTATTATTTTTTAAATATATTTTTGAACTAATTTGTTTTGTTCTTCCTTGGATAAATAGTTTGACAAGTTTGTATAATACACATTTTTAGATGTTTGAAATATTAAAACCTGTAACATTAACATTTAGCAAAAAAAAAAAAAAAAAAAAAAAAAAAAAAAAAAAAAAAAAAAAAAAAAAAAAAAAAAAAATTTAAAAAAAAAAAATAATAAAAAAAACATTTAAAAATTTAAAAAAAAAAAAAAAAAATTAAATTTAAAAAAAAAAAAAAAAAAAAAGAAAAATAAAAATCATGAGAATTATAAACACTTTTCTGGAAGCTATGACATAGAGAAGAAAAAAAATGATATGGAAAAAAAAGCAAGAACCTGTATGTATTTATTTCACATGAAAGGTCTAATGTAATTAAATTTGCATTGTTTTTTCGTGTCAGAAAAGTTTCTTGTTTTGATAACGACATGGGTGTTGTGTCATTGAATTTACAGGAGCGTCTAAAGGAAGAAGAAAAAATGCGGAAACAAGAAATGGAAATTGATTACCTGGCTCCATTCTTGGCTCAGATTGGCGATCCAGAGAAAATAACTCGCAACCAGGCATTCAAACTCAAAGAAGATTGCTTAGCTGATCTCAAACAACGACTTATTGACAAAGCAAACCTTATTCAAGCTCGTTTTGAAAAGGTATAGAAACTGAAGTCCAAAGTCATTTGCCACTAGAAGTCATTTGTATTGACAGTGTAACCATAATACAGAAAAATTGACATTATTTTAACTCCTGTCACTGTTTATTTGGGTAATATGAGAGTGTTTTTCTTGAAGGTTTACATGTATTACTTTGTAAGGGGCTATCATTCTGTTAGTTAATTAATTAATTATTATTATTATTATTATTTTTTTGTTAATTATTATTATATTGTTGTTGTTATCATAATTATCCATGTTATAATATATATTAGATGGACAGATATTTATTGTTTTAAAGTTACTGAGTGTTGTCTTTAGATCAGTGGAATGTTAGTTGGATTATTTCCCACTAAGATAAATGTTGGTTTGTCACATGTCATACTAAATGCTTATCTAACTATGAAAAATGCATACAAAAAAAACCCATTGACCATCAAACAAAATAATCATTAAATAATAGAAGCAGGTTTCCTCTCTCATTATCACTATGATCTTTATATCCTGAACCGTATAACCATAAATTAAAAATACATTGAATTAATTTCTTCTTTCCTTTCTTTTAAATAGTAAGTAGTGTTGAATGTGTTTCATTTTGTTTATATAACAATTACATTTTTTTTTGTTAACTCTATAATATAGGAAACTCAAGAATTGCAGAAGAAGCAGGCTTGGTACCAGCAGAACCAGGTGTCCATGCAGAAAGATGATGAAGAGGAGTATCTCAACTACTGCAGTGAGGCCATGTTCAGAATTCACATTCTTGAACAAAGGCTTAACAGGTTGGCAGCACACACATCTTAAATAACATGAAGTGTTCCTTTTATTAAACTGACAAGATATGACAAATATGTTTTGGTGAATTAGTTAGCAGTAGTCTGCAATTATTTAACTATCCATAATGATTATTAGGAGGGAAATTTCAGTTATGGACGCAAGAGCTGGACAAATAAAGCAGGTTTCATTTATGGTTTTGATAGATATTTAAAAAAATATATATATATATATATATATTAGAGAAGATAAAATATTCTTCAAGATGATCTGAAAATAATAACATTAAATTTTATTTGATATGTCTATCTCTTTTTTTATATCTGTCTGTCTGTTTTCTGTAATCTTGGTCTATTTATCTGTCTATCTATATTTATATATTCGTTTTAATTAAAATAATTTGTATCACTTTTATTCAAAATCAGAGTGTATATGTTTGAGCATTTTTTCAGGCCACTGTTCATATTTCCTTTTAATTATTCAGTACAAAATTCAGATGTCAAGATATCTAATACCTGTGTATTCTATTTATTTCAGACACAAAGAAAGTGCACCTGAAAAGTACATGATGTTGGATAAAAAACTTCGGCAGGACCCTCGACTTGCAGAATTCTTTATTTAAATTTATCATTCTTCAGTTAAAAACACATTTTTATTTTTTCATTTTAATTTATACATTGCTGGGAGAAGACAAGTTTTATTTGTGCACTCACCATACCTATCTTAAATTTTTTGTTTGTGATTTTGACATATATATATATACACATGTTGTTTACGATGCTGTAAAAACATATTAAAAATTAATTTTTGATGTTGTTAAATAAACGTGTGGAAAGAACTTATTATTTTACATCTGCTTTTATGACAATTTGAATTGCAATGGCTGCTAATCATATCACAGCTAAAAAGGTTATAAGATATTTATTGCCTCATACTGTGAAACAGTCTACTATATTAGTATTTATATCAGATATTATTTTTAATACTATTATTTCAAATAATTTTAAGAAAATGGAACTAAAGTTGGAAGTGTTAATTTTCTTATTAAATGCAACTTTCAAATGAGTATTTTAAAGAGTACAGAAATAAACTATTTATTCACCAATATTGTTCTGCTATAATTATTTTTGATTTTTAAAACATTTTCAATAGATTTACATACTGGTTGCTCCAGATTTGTCTTATCATGTTTGAGGGTGGGGTCAGTTTTTGTTTTTATATATTTATTTGTTTGTTTGTTTGTTATATTAGTATTTATCCTTTGAAATTAGCATATGATGACAAACGGCTCATTCCAGGCGCCGATGTGGAAAAAGTCAAAATAAAAAAAAATATACGTCACTACGTGTTTTTTTTTTTAATGGTCAGTCGGTTTCAAATGGTTACTCATACCAAGAATTTTTTTTTTTTTTTTTTGGTAATTAAATACCTAATTTATATTTGAGGTATTTATGTTATTATTATTATTATTATTATTATTATAGTTGTTGTTGTTGCTACTGTTGTTGTCACGGAGATGTTTTCTTAGCGCTTCCTTTTCATTTGAAAAGTAGTTGGAAGTATAAATATGATAATTATTTATATAAAAATTAATTTGTACTGAAACAAACAAAAATAAATCACTAGCTAGAAAACTATCGATTATGCACGTTCGTGCACATGTGCCTAATCTTCAAATATTGATTAATATATAACGAGTTCGCTTTACAAGCCAAACAGAATCTTGAACAAAGAACGTGTTCACGTTTGGTAAATATTAGATACAGTGCCTTCGGCTTACAAAATCTTTCTTTTCCTTTTTGGCCCGTTGTGTGAGGGGAAAAAAAAAAAAAAAAAAAAAAGAAAAAGAAAATTAAATAAAATAGGTCAATACAGAAAAGTTAGGAAGAAGAAAAAAGTTAAAAGAGTAACTAAAAATATGTAAAAAGGAAAATTAAATAAGTAACATTTTGAATTTAATATATGCTATACAGTGACGGAAAAGACTAAGAAAATGTTGGTGCGATAACTGAGGTTGGGAAGGAGGAAGTTAGATGTTTTAAGCAGTTTCGTGAGAAATGTTTTGTAACAAATGCCATTTTGTGTCTGTTTGGACTGCGTATGATGATTACATAAACAATGTATCAGTAACAAAAATATATATAACAAATAAATATTTTGTTATAATAAAAAGTTTTTTCATAAATCTTTTTAGAATAATAATATCGTACAGATACATACATACAGAGATATTACAAACAATTATAATAAAATAACACTAAATAAAATATATTATAAAAATTAAATAAAATTAAGTTCAATTAAATAAAGACAAAAATGCGAAGAAAGAAAGAAATGAAATGAAGTGTGTAGGTCGGCATTTTAACATAAAATGTAAAAATAAAACGATCTTATCAAAATAATAGTAACTATATAGTTCGATACGACATGTCACTGGATTAATACATTATGCCGTATAATCTTGCCTAATATTTGAGCAGGGTAAAAATTAAAATGTATATAACATGCTATAGAATATTGGTAAACAATATCAAAACAAAATTATACGGTAATTTCTCATGATAAAATTGATGATTCTCCATTTCAGATTTATTTTTGGAATAATTACATGGTAATTCCAGCAACTAAACATAGTTCCTGTCACGGAGACCATAAATTAAGAATCGAAGTCAGGCATTAAATGGTAATGAAGATTGGCCGCAGAATTGCTTATTATTTCAATGGATTTTGTAAATTATAATTATTTATATAAATATATCTTAATATTATGTTGTTTTATGAACATATAAGTTTGTACATGAACAAAGGTTACACACAAAAACACATGCCCAAAATATATATGTATATTTGTAATATACATATGCAGGTAATAATGGAAACCTGAGAAGTTAGCATATTTACAATCTGATAACCGATGTAATATATTCAAATATGAATCTTCACGAACTATTTTTGGTCTGTGAGATCGCAGAATTAATAATTTAAAAAACAACAACAACAAGTACAAAATTATTATTATTATTATTTTTTTTATTTTTAAAAAAGATTTTTTTTTTTTAAATGAAAGAAAAGGAAAAAACTTCAATAAGTTTTAATATTTACGATTACTAGTTTCAATCGTACGTTCAGTAGTATAATGATGAAGTGACAGCATCGAGATATCTTTCCCACACACACACACACAAAAAAGCACACATAATGGCTTTAATAAAGAAGTGTTGGCACATGATGGAACTGGAAATTTCCCACTGATAAGTAATGATTTGATCTCTCTCTCTGCACGCACACACAAATATGGAATAACTCAGTACTGCCTTAATATACCAACTTTAATGTGCGAAGGTTTGAACGTCAAACTGCAGTGAGGCTCTGCCGAGATGCATTCAGCAATCGACCTGAGCAGGATAAAGCTGATATCTTAAGACAGTAACCAGTTATAGGTTTCATCCTGCAATTCCAAAATAATACAAAGACTAAATGAAATTGAATGATTTGTATCTCAACTTACTGCTCCCGAGAGTAATAGATTTCGTTGTCGCCTGCAAACACTATACATAAAAACATAATAGTTTATTTTTACTTTTGACATTAGCAATTAAACACTAAAGAATTAACTTTATATAAAACAAGTAATTTGTCGAAGTAATAAAAAGATGTGTAGTTTGGTTAGTGTTCATATCTTGCCGTTATTGGTAGTGATTGCCGGATGAATCTCTCTCTCTCTCTCTCTCTCTCTCTCTCTCTCTCTCTCTCTCTCTCTCTCTCTCTCTCTCTCTATATATATATATATATATATATCTGATATAATAACAATTTTTTTTAATAACGATGCAATAGTAATTGTTTAGAAGCAGATAGAAATTAATGGACTTTTTCTCATTGTTCTTTCATTCTTTAATTTAATTTCTTTATTATTTTCCTCTACTAAGCTTGTCTTTATTAAGCTACACTAAACCAATTTGTGATATTTGTATTTTTTACTTCTTCTTCCTGACACATCATTATTTTTAATACACAATCGAATAGTGCACTGTAATATATATCCAATTAAGCGAAATTCATTTGTCTTCCTTGTCGACGACTTTGGTTTTAGACAATGTCATCACTAGTTCATTTTAACAAGCCACCAGTGCGTATTTCAGATCATAGCCGCTACAAATGAATATGCTAATACTTTACACAATTATTGGATCAGTATGGTTACACCAGTCGGGTTTTACCATAATTGAAACTTCTTTTTTTTCCGCTAGATTTCAGACCCAAGTGCTATTCTTGACACGACCAACCACAGACGGGAGAATAGACTGGTTAAACGTTAATGCACTGTCATTTCATCTGGAATTCAGTTCATCTCAACTCATCCCAACAAATATATTTTAATGGAATTTTGAAAAAAAATAAAATAAAAAAATCCCACTAATATGCTTGTCTGGCAGGAGAACTATTCTGAATGGCATATTTCTGTCTCCATTTTACGCTTTTAGTATTAACCTTATGTGTAGAGTCCACAGGGAATTTTAATTTTGTCAGAAAGAAGTGGTCGTTGTGATTTCGATGTATTGAAATAACATGTCAAAACATATTACTGTGATGTCGTTATGACGTGTGTGTTGATTCATCAGTAATGATATTTAAAATACAAATATGAAGATACAGATATATTTTCTCTGGCGCAAAATAAAATATTTTGTAAATTATCATCATCGTCGTCGTCATTATTATTATTATTATTATTATTATTATTATTATTATTATTATTATTATTATTTTATTTGATAAAATTAAAGTCTTTGGAGATTAAAATTCCTTAACGTGAATTGCGAGCAAACGTTAAATTTAATTAAAGAAAAAAAAAAAAAAAAAAAAAAAAAAAAAAAAAAAAAAAGAGGAAAGAAAGAAAAGAAAAATCAATCAAAAAAAGAATAACCATTTTTAAATTTCAGACTGCACCACCATCACATGAATATAGCAAGAAAATAAATCAGTGACAAAAAAGTAAGAACCCTGAGAAAAAAAAAAAAAACAACCCCAAAATAGTTCAAAGAAAAGACAAACAGAGAATAGAAAACTCTTGGATAGGAACGCAAATTTGACGCAACACAGGCTGAACCGTTTGGATTGTCAATACTGTTGTTAAACGCGTCCTGTGTGGTGATGAATGGCACTGACACACAAGGGATACAAGCTGGCCACATCTTTATTGGATTCTTAAGCCCCATAAACCGCTAGTAATCTGTGATCTCCAGTGAACGTAACAGCGAATAATTACTACAGTTTTTATTTATTGTTCCTGCCAGAACAATGATCTCGTGGTGCTGTTTTAAGAATCGCGGAGGATTAGTGTCAATTCCTCATCGGTTATCCATATTGCAGCCATTCATCTTTAAACTGGTTCACTTATCCGTAATTAAGAAAGATCTTGATATCCATTCATTCGTTCTCCAATATGCAGCCAATTAACACAAAAATTTGCTACTTCATTATGAAACTGAATGTGTAATTTCAAACTTGCAACTCCTTTTTCAAGCGATCCGGTGAAATTAGCCACCCAAAGGTTAAATATCTGTGTCCCCCTGGAAATCTTTTTAAATTCATTCAACAGTCTGATTTTGATCGTAACGAGATCAGCAGTCTGTGGGAGTAAAAGACTTAATTTGTTTTTCTCTTTGCCTAGCGGGATGGTGGTATTGCTGGATATTACTTTTTAAAGCAGAAAACTTGGGAACACCGAATTAATAATAACCGTGCTGTCTTTTTAATCTGCTGTGAAACTTTCGCCCACTTTAAGTTAAATATGTTGATTTGTTTCCAGTGGAAAGCATGTAGTTAAAAGTTAACCATTAAGTGCTGTTTGTTCACAGGCAATCTTAGCGTAATAGGATTGTCCACTGGTTGTTACACCCCAGAGAGGTTTCTGTTAAACTTGACACGCTACCTTTCACATTACGTTAGAAACTCCTTTAGTCTTTTTGTACAAGATACAAATGTTCTTTACAGTATATTTTTCTAAGTCTGACATCAAGACAAAAAAGTACTGTAAAAATATATTTATTTAATTAAAAGTAACTAATGATAAGATATGGTTTAGCAAAGATGATTTCAAAGATCTCTCTCTCTCTCTCTCTCTCTCTCTCTCTCTCTCTCTCTCTCTCTCTCTCTCTCTCTCTCTCTCTCTCTCTCTCTCTCTCTCTCTGTGTCTACCTCTTTCTGTCACTGTATACATATATATATGTCTGTTTCTTTCCATCTATCTTTCTTTCTCCATCTCTCTCTCTCTATCTGTGAGTGTGAGTGTACTGACACATTTCTTAAATCAAAAGTGTTTAATAAGAAAGATTATTCGCAAACATAAATTTAATTTAAGACGACATTTCAGTTTTGTCACAGCCAAGTTAATCTAAATAAAAGCATGATTTAGTATAGACGTAAGAACGGTATAAATAATTACGCAGTGTAAGTATTAACTCACATATTTGGTGCTGAGACACACTTTTTGGTTACAACGTGTTAAAATGTATATGTGTGCGTGCGTGCGTGCGTGATCGCATTTCTGTTTGTTTAAATATAAATATGTCCTTAAGAAAACTGTTTATTTTTTTTTTGGTATTTGTTTTCATGAAATAATATTTTTTGTTCCAGTTACGTGCTTGTGTGTGTGTGTGTGTGTGTGTGTGTGTGTGTGTGTGTGAGAGAGAGAGAGAGAGAGAGAGAGAGAGAGAGAGAGAGAGAGAGAGAGAGAGAGAGAGAGAGAGAGAGAGAGAGAGAGAGAGAGAAATCTATCTCAGTGGAATTAAATTCACTGATTTGTGAATCTATGTCAGTGTGAAAATAATTCCTCGCTTACAGGAGACAAAATATTTTGACGTAATTATTACAGTAATACAATCATTAACGTTGCTTCCAGCATGTATATAACACATTAACTTGAATATAAATTAAATTTGTTTTTGTCCTCTTCTAATGATTATGTCAACTAAGTGAAAAAACAACTACAGTTTCAGTGTCTACAAAAGATATATCCAGTTATTAAATGTCTGTCTTATTATGTAAGAAAATTTGACATACATTAATGAGTGAATGTATGTTTATCGTATCCAAAATAGTAAATGTTACTAGTAACCATATATAAGATTTTTCTTCACTTTTCCATAGACCGGCACATAAAGTCTTTGATAACTAGTGTTATAATTAGAGGTACACACACGCATAATTATACGTAGCTATGCATGTTGGCTTCTAATCCAGTAAGTATACCATGCAGAATAAAATAATGTTATAAAGGTTTTAGAAGATGATATTTGTACAATTAGATGTTTCTCTTTTTAACTGTTTTAAAACATATCATTTAAGTAATATATAGCACACAAGTAACGTTTACCGTTAAAATCAATGTTTTATTTTAGCCAGTCTTATCTCTAAGATCTTGTCACAGGCCTGTTTTTAATATGTATCTAACAATTAATTTCGTTTACAGATCTTCCCACAGTTTTCTAATCTGATAAAAAAAAAAAAAAAAAAACCAACTGTTTTTCTGAATCTTGTGGACATTCTTCATACGGAAACCGCCTGACGTAATTCATCATATGACTCTTGGAACAAAGCTTATTGGAATCGTGCTGTGGTGCTGTTTTTCAAAATGACACGTCACTGATGTCCATCAGGTCTGTCTGCTGACCGCAGGCAGAAATAATTATTCAGATGATGTTCAGCTTAATTTCAAGAAACAAATGCCCGAGGAAAAGAAAATGACTAGAACATGTCTTTTCTTACTTTTTTTGGGGGGGAATAATTATTCGATATCTTCCGTCGCACATTGCTGTTAGTCATTTCATCGTCATCATGAACAACGAGTAAAATATTAAGCGCAAAATAAACGTTGTATTACAACAACGTATGAAAATGTCTCGAAATGTGATACACCTGTCTTACAAAATTAGATGGGGAAATCTTCTAGTGCTATTATATTAAAGAAAAGAAAAAAAAAAATGAATTTAAATAATTTCTTTACAGATTCAAACAAACATCGCTGTTCTTTAGAGAATACGCATGATTCATTTTCTACAGACACGCCACGTTTCTAACCTTCAGCAAATCAGATTAAGATTTTTGTAAACAGTGAGAGATTCTGGAAAATGGTGGAACCCATTATTGTGATAGATATAACTTTGAGAATGAAATGAGTTTCACTGTAAGAAAGAAAAAAAAATAATAATCGGCTCATTGGGATATGTTTACAGTAAATGTGTTCTGTAGAAAAAAAAAAAAAAAAAAAAAAAAAAAAAAAATCTTAAGAGCAATATCCTCTAGTGAAATCAGTAAAATAAAAATAGTTTCATAATGCTCTATGAAGAATATATCCATTTCTAGATCGCATATATTTTTTGTTTTCACGATTTCTGTCGGTATTGTGTTCTTCATTTCAGAAAAAAACAAACAAAAAAACTAGTTCGTTATCCTCGGGCACTTTCTGTCTTCGTTAAGCAGTTGACAAATATATTATGATATAATAAGTCTTCTTAACAACCTGCGTAACAAACACAAGTAGCCAAGCTTCACACTTAACAAAGAATTGCCAGCATGCGTCCAGTCGCCCCCATCTTCATTCAACAAACAAGAGTAGACAGGACAATCGGTTTTATAACAGTTTTCGAAAATACGTCCATCCTGAGGCAGTCTTAAAAGTACCGGTTAAGCTAGTGTTTTTTTTTAATTGTAATCAGAACAACTGAAAACAAAATATTCGATAAGTAGCATAACCGGAATAACTGCTGAAACAGAATAGGCAGATCTATCAGAAACACCGGTAACAAGACGAGGCTCTCGTAGAAAGGACGTGCTTTCTTGTCTACCGGTACGAGATACCTGAACAAAAGGAGAATATTGCCATCAGTTCGTCTTTCATGCTGTATCAGTCTTCATTACTTCTCTTGTTTTGTAGATGCCAGACTTGTAAACAGAAGCCTGACACGTTTCATACTGCAGTTTTTGAAAAACAGTCATGTGTCTAAACATTAACTTACAGTTAATTAAGAAATGGAAGTTACTCCAGTTTCATTTTTAGACAAACTGAGTTGCATTTTTAAAGATATTCAGTAAAGTTTATTTATTTATTGATTTATTGATACCATTTTCATAAACGTACAGTATCTACATTTCTTTTCAGTTTTTTCACTGCTACAGGTACGTGTGTGACAGTCCACGTTTCTATGTCTGTTTATTCTACTTACAAAGGTCACAGTATTTATTGGATCGTTTGAAATTATCCTGTAAATACTTTCTGTACTGATATAAATGTTATCTTCAGTTCAAACTCTGTGTGTCTCAGATCTCTCTGTCTTCTATGACATTTCCCGTCGCCATTATTTGTATAATTATCAAAAGTGGTGAGCAATTCGTCCTGTTACGTTTATTTATTCTGATGGACCGACAGCTAATTTTAGGTTTCATTATTACAGAAATATGAATAAATTGCACCTCTTTCCATTTGGCAAATACAGAAAGTCGAATGTCAAGTAGCCTTCAGATCAGCTAATACGGCGTTCACGTCACGTTTAAAATAAGTTTAGTTAATCCAGTCAGAAAACACTGGTTTTCAACTTTATTTCCAGAGTGAGAAAGCAAAAATGGCTAAATACCTTTTTTCTTTTATGTGAACTTCCCTAAATGTCTTTTATTTGTTACAGAAAACTAACATTGTCTGTTAAACATGTATGTCAGTAATATAATCTGCCTAATGACTTGTGACTGTACCTGACAATTTATCCGACACGCTTGGGGCCGAAGGAGATCTGGATTCTTCGGATACAGGCTAAATAAATCCTTATTTAGAATATGAAATAAAGAATGACAATGTATTTATTTAACAGATACAATTTAATACGTCTCCAAAGCAAGACAGGATCTGTTTGATCTTTATTAATCACTTAAAACTCTTAAAATAATACTTATACAGAATACGCTTTTCACTAGCGGTGTGCGTTTCTGCTAGACTTTTAGACATGACAATAAATGAAACTTAGAGTAAACTGAAACAAGTAATAACTGACTGTGATAGGATCACCCCTACGGAACAAAACTTTCAGCATGAAAAGTAAAACAAAACACGCCGAATTGAAAAGAAGCCATTTACAAAAATAGCTTTCTGCAATTTTAGGGTAAAATTAAAGAAATGAAAAAATTCAAGAAAAAGCAGGATGTCTGGAACAGTGCAGAAGTACCCATAATGTCACAACATTTATTTTCTTATTAAAATTTTACCACATGTTTTTGACTGGAACTCTTCAGAACTTTTTTCATTACTTGAATGTTTTGATGATCGCAATATCTAGTAATATAAATTTTTAATTTGTCCAGTTGCTCTGTTTGTTTAGTCTGGACGAAAATGCCGGAAGACAAGTACTTTGCGAGTTATTTGTCTGTATCAAACGTGATTTGCTTTTGAGTCGCACCATATTTTTTTTTTTTCTAATTGTACGAATATTCCCAGCGGTTGCCATTAATAATGGCGAGGAACAAGAAGACACCATGGTTACACGATTAACCTTTTACAGTCTAGAAAAGAGATTTCACATCCAGAAAGAACACGTTAGAGGCTGGACTAATAATCTTATAAAATATTTTATCATTACTTGTTTCCTTTTCTCATTATTTTGTATGAATGATTATTTACTCATGTACGTGAATGTGTGATTATGTGTATAATAGATTAGCGAAAACGCAAATGCATGTCTCTGTCTCTATATCTTTCACTGTACACACACACACACATAGACATACATACATACATACATACAGACAGACAGATAGGCAGAAATAAATTGTAACTGATTTTTGCTACTTCTGACAGTATCCTAAATAGAGCCAGTTTTATCTTTCCTTTGTTTTAAAGTGTTTATCTTGGATCATACAAACAAAACCCCTAAGTACATTTATTATTTTTACAAGTAGTTGTTTTATTTGTTTTTCGCAATTAACGTTTTCTAATAATTATTATATATTAACCTCATTAATTATATATATATATATATATATATATATATTAGTACTCTTCTAACTTGTGACGTCGATTTTATGGATAAAGGACGGATTTGTTACCTGCATTTATTGTCTTACTTTGAGAATTAATGTTGAGTGCGTCACGATGAAGCTGTTGATTGTTATTTGTATGGCTTACACTGATTTCATTTCAGTGAGTTATTCAAACACATTAGTCATTCCACTGATTCGTGAGAATCATAAAGCAAAACAACTGAACAATATGTTACTTTGAAAGCGATTTTGATGATGAAACCATTTTAGTAGATTTTCATTTTTTTGATGGACTGGAGAAACAGCTCTAATCTTGTTCGGTGGTTCTGCATCCTCGTCAGTTAAAAAACTTTCAAACGTCTGCTTACGTATAAAATATTATGTACTCATGGGTTATTTCTGCGGTTGATGAAATCTGATGGGAATTTTTTCCTCTCAGATGTTATCTCTTTATCTCAGATGACGCGGCTGCTGCTTTCTTGTTGTCTTTTTGTGTTTTTTTACAACATTCAGACGCATCTGAGTATAAAGCCATGCATCTCTGCACTCAGATTAACGTTTCTCAACGTTACATTAATTGGTACTTCCGACAAATTTAAAGTTTAATGCCTTGTTCGTACATTACCCGAAGTCATTTCCGTACTCAGATTTCCTTTTGTTTGTATTAGCTTTGTATATAAAAATAGTACGATTTTTCCTGCATTTTCATTTTTTTTTTCTTTAATATTTTTATAAACAATGTGCCACTTTGTACTTCGACATGTCGATGTACGAGCTAATTAATCTCAAGAGGCATTCCGAAATTTTGCAGTAAATCAAGTAGTATGACGTGCAGTGTTTTCATTTAGCTTTTATTGTGTGTAACTGTTTTATTCTGCTTGCATAAGCTGATTGTCCAAAAGAACGAAACAGTCGCTTCTCCGTTTTAAATCGCAAATAGTAAACTACGACGAAAAATTCGAATTGTTTTAGTGAAAGGGATTGGATGAAGATATTTTTAGCACAACGAATGAGTGTATTAATGGTCAGAAAAAGATTATTATAAGAAATACGTGTCTTACGTACCACCTAACTATAAACTGAAACAAAACACGAACATTATATTATAGTAATTATTTCATTTCACTTGGACGTACGATCGAGGTTATCATCTAATTAAAAACATTCTAGAAATTTGTGATACGTTTCCTTGGTTACTAGCGTACCTTTGCCGGTATGTAGTCTGTTTCTACTTAGTTACTGTCAGCATTTCGTCGCTTGCTCGAAATAACTAGCCGATTTAACTGTATGTCACTGATTTTACATTCGTTTCCACATGAAACAGTTAAAACAACAAAAATCCATTAGTTGCCATGGGAATATTCTGAAGATTATGGTATTAATTTCCACATGCCATCACTCTATTTGACATTTCCTTCAGTCAGCTAGCTTTTTTTTTTTTTCTTTTGCTGTCATATTATGACAGAAAAAGAGTCACTCTGTCTAATGGCTCATTTAATGAGATTTACTCCTTTTTTTTTATTATTATTAAAAAAATATATTTCTTGATAAAACAAATACTACTAAAAATAATAAGACAAAGACATAAAAACTATTTGAGACATTTGTGTTTTATTAGTAAAACAAAATATATTTGATTGTAAAAAAAAACAAACAAAAAAACAACAACAAAGACTGAAAACAAACATAAATAAATAAAACTGGAACAGTAATATGATAATATTATCTAAAATAACCTGCAATTTTTCATTTTTATTAACTATTTGAAGATAATTAAAAAAAAAAAAAAAAAATGCCCCCCCGAAACCAACAACAAAAAACAAAAACAAAAAACAAACCCAAAACAAATAAACAAATAAATAAATAAATAAAAATGTATGTAATAAATTTAAATAAATAAATAAAAATAAATAATAATAATAATAATAATAATAATAATAAAATAAATGAACGAACGAATGAACAACAGAAATAAATATAAGTTGAAGTTATAAAAATATACACGAAGCTGAACTGGATTTAAATAATACAATGATCTCAAGGATGTGATGATTCTACAGCTAATGAGACGGAGAAGATAATATTCGGTGTTTCAGTTTGACTAATAATCAGTTCTGACAGTTTCTATTCAGGTTAGATGAAGGTCACAATGCTTAACAACTGTTAAAAATGTCAGTGTTCATTGATTTCAAGAAAAGACAATTGTTGTCCAAAAATGCAGTAGTAAACAGATCCATCAGGTGCCTTAAAACGACAGAGTTTCTCATTAACCTTACTCTGTAGTATCGAAGTGTAAGTGATGACATAGTCCATGTAATGGAGCTTCTTAGGTTGCCGCACGTGCTTAGGTGGCAGACGATCAGTTTGCTTATTACTTGCAGTACTGTCTGAGTCATATTCAAGGATTCAACACTGTATGTCCTAGAAGACCACAAGAAAGAGCTGAACGAATCACTCTGCATATATTCTGTAATGTTATTAGAATAATGAGGCTTTGCTTGCCGTGGAAAAAACTTTGAAGGTGGATCGTCAATCTTGAGTACAGTGTCTAGTCGGTTAATATTTGGGATACTGCAGTTACTGAAATCGCTTTGAATCAGTCAAATTATTATAGGCACAGCCATAAAATTTTGTGGTTATAATATTCTCGCGTATCTTCTGAATTTCTGGAAGCATACCGTCATTCTACTATCTGTAAACTTTTTAACAATTTCAAAGATTTCAATGACGTCAGCTGACTTTTCGTAAACGTCGTGCGGTTTAACCTGAATTCCAATTTTTTTTTTTTTTTTTTTTTTTTTTTTTATGTCTTTCTAATGTTTTATGTATTTTTTAATAGACGCATTTGTACTTCGTGATCTTTGTCGTACCAAACAATGGGTCATCACTAAGCATGCCAGATCTCTTGCCTTTTCACTAACGGATCTTAATAACTAGTTATTGTCGTATATCCGTCAGAGTTTTCTTACGCGTCTGTTTGTTCACAATAATTATGGCGTTCAGTGAAAGGACATGCCCGTGTCGTGCGTATAAATACTTTTCCATCCATGAGCATGTGGCGGCTCACATAAGTTAACTAAGCAACTGTGAGATTTATATTTCTAATTAAAAACCACTCATTTGCACTGAGTTACTTGTGTTTTGCCAAAGATGAAATTATCCTGTTTTGAATACATTTAACTGCTTTTTAATATTCAATACAAACTACAAACTGTTCCAATCACTTTAATATTAGATGGAAGATATTCATGAAAAACTAATTCGAGGGCAATTCTATAAAGATCTTTAGCACTGAACAATTTTTTAATTGCCAGTAGTAAAAAAACTAAAAAGTTAATAATAATAATAATTTGATTTAGACATAAAAACATAATAATAATAATTATTTGATTCTTCATATATTATTAGCAGTAAGACTTTTAACCTCATAACTGTTATTCTTTTACCGTTTGTTTGAAACGTCTAAATTAGAAAATATTTCTGTAACTGAGATAATGATTTTATATCACATTTAAAAATCAATTGTAATGTGTTCCGATTTTTAAAGCTAAATAAATAAAAAAAAATAGTTATTAGAATATCGCCAAGAACAAAGATATTTATA